>CM055981.1:39102500-40337500 GCA_029531755.1 Holothuria leucospilota
GAACTTCATCCCGATGTCATTGCTGAAGATTCGGACTGTGTTTATCATCGAGTCGATTTCTCTTTCATTCTTCCCGTACAGTTTCAAGTCGTCCATGTACAGGAGATGGTGTATTGTGAGACCCGATTTCAGTTTGTAACCGCACCTTGAGTTCTTCAGTATGTGGCTGAGGGGGTTAAGGGCTACACAGAACAGTAGCGGTGACAATGCATCTCCCTGGAAGATTCCACAACGAATCGGGATTCTCGCAAGGTGCTGTCCGTTTGCGGTCAAATCTGTGGTCCAGTGTGGCATGGTCTCTTCTATTAGAGTGCAGATCTTCGGGTCGAGTTTGTGTATTCGCATGGCCTCTATTATCCACGAGTGGGGTACTGAGTCATAGGCCTTCTGATAGTCGATCCATGGTACTGCCAGATTGGTTCGGCGGGTTCTGGAGTCCTTGCACACTGTCTTGTCAATGATCAGCTGATCCTTGGTGCCTCGGCTACCGGGCCTGGCCCCTTTCTGTTCTTCTGCCATGATGTTGTGTTCATCAAAGTGGGCCATCACTTTGTCTGCCAGTATCCCTGAGAGGAGTTTCCATGTCGTAGGTAGGCAAGTTATTGGCCTGTAGTTGGCAGGTGTGATGCCCTTGGCAGGATCATTCTGGATGAGGGTTGTTCTACCATGTGTCAGCCATCTGGGTATAGTTGTTGGATCACTGACAACCTGCTGTAGTTGTGCAGCTATTCTGTGGTGGAGGCTCGTCATCTTTTTCAGCCAGAACCCCTGTACTTGGTCCGGTCCGGGGGACTTCCAGTTTGACATCTTTTGGGTCTTTATTCTCACCACTTCCTCCGTTATAGTTGTTGGTGGCTGTGGAGGGATGGCCTCGTGGCAGGTATTGAAGTCCTTTATCCATTTGGCCTCATTCCTGTGTTGTTTGGGCACTCCCCATATTCCACGCCAGAATCTTTCTGTCTCTTCCCTGTCTGGTACTGGTTGGGGTTCGTTAGTGCCATTGCTCCGCAGACTCTGGTACACTCGTCCAGGCTGTTCTCTGAACATCTTGTTGACTCTATATTGCTCATTTCTGGCACTGTAGCGTTGGAGTCTGTGGGCCAATGCTTTTAATCTTTGTTTGGCATCCTCAATGGCGTGGTCATATCCCCTCTGTTCGACCCAGTATCTTCGCTTCAGGTCATCTGTGATTTTCATTCGTCCACGTTTCGCAGCTTCCAGCCTACTGATGTCCTTCCTTGCCTGGCCTATTTTGCTTTCTAGCCTCCTTTTCCATGGTGGTGTGTATTTTTTACTTGGTGGTTTGGACGGTCCTTGCAGCTTCCTTGCTATGACTTTGGCTGTGGAGTACATCAGTAGGTTGGTTTCGGTGATGTCATTGGTTGGGATCATTTGAACAGCTGCATTTGCCTCATGTACCAACTGGTGAAGCTGCTGGTCGGTCCGTTTGTATATCCGGATAGGTGACCTGGTTCTTTCTGTCCCTGTTGAAACCATCTCGTCTATTATTTCTCTGGCGAGCGTCCCCTCAGGTGGTATTTCCGGGCATCGCTCTGGCTCTGATGCTGGCATGTCATTCGGGGTCAGTTGTTGACTGGCTGGTTGCTGGTTCTTTTCAACCGGTTGCTCTTCGCAGCACACTTCTCTCTGGATACTTTCGACCTCCACTGGCGTGAGTATGCCTGCCCTATTGATGACATTTCGTTGGTCAGCTAGCCGTTGTTCTGTCACGGGTGTGCTTGGGTTTCTTTTCTGCCATATCTCGTGCATACGTTTTCGGTACCCTCGTTGGTTGGGGTCACTCAGGAGGTAGCACCTCATCACTTCCTTGTTCTCGTCTTGCGTCCACTTCTTCCTTCCTTTTGTTGTCTCAGTAGCCCACTTTTCACCAGCGCGCCCTAGAGACGCAGCGGCTGGCGCAGACCTTTTTATCCCGGGCGACGTCTGAGCCGGTATGGTCAAATCGTTGATATCTTTCTCCATCTTGCATGGGTTGGGGAACCAGGATTTGTAAGAACCCCCACGTTGGTTCTTCCAGTGCGATTACTCGGTGAATTAATTATTATTATTATTATTATTATTATTATTATTATTATTATTATTATTATTATTATTATTATTATTATTATTATTATTATTATTATTATTATTATTATTATTATTATTATTATTATTATTATTATTATTATTATTATTATTATTATTATTATTATTATTATTATTATTATTATTATTATTATTATTATTATTATTATTATTATTATTATTATTATTATTATTATTATTATTATTATTATTATTATTATTATTATTATTATTATTATTATTATTATTATTATTATTATTATTATTATTATTATTATTATTATTATTATTATTATTATTATTATTATTATTATTATTATTATTATTATTATTATTATTATTATTATTATTATTATTATTATTATTATTATTATTATTATTATTATTATTATTATTATTATTATTATTATTATTATTATTATTATTATTATTATTATTATTATTATTATTATTATTATTATTATTATTATTATTATTATATTATTATTATTATTATTATTATTATTATTATTATTATTATTATTATTATTATTATTATTATTATTATTATTATTATTATTATTATTATTATTATTATTATTATTATTATTATTATTATTATTATTATTTATTATTATTATTATTATTATTATTATTATTATTATTATTATTATTATTATTATTATTATTATTATTATTATTATTATTATTATTATTATTATTATTATTATTATTATTATTATTATTATTATTATTATTATTATTAGTATTATTATTATTATTATTATCTCTTTTTCCTCACAACCTTTCTTGGTTGGTATTCATTCTTTTGTCCCTCAGACCTCGGGGCCCTACCCGGACCCTGGGAGGTCGAGCACTCGTCTTAGTATGTGGGCGCTGCCGAGAATCCCTTGCTTTATGAGTTTCCTCATATCATGACCTCCTGGAATTCTTCGGAGGTAGTCGTCTAGTTGTGTGCTGACCGCTCCGAGTGCCCCCACCACTACCGGTATTACCTCCGCTTTGACGTTCCATAGTCTTTGTATTTCTAACTTCAGGTCTTGGTATTTCTGCACTTTCTCGCCTTCCTTAACCCTGACATTCTTGTCCAATGGGACCGCAACATCTATTATTTTGGCCGTCTTTTCCTGTTTGTCTATAACTATTAGGTCAGGTCTCCTTGCCGTTACGATCCTGTCAGTCCTGAACTCGAAGTCCCAGAGGACTTTAACTTGCTCTGTTTCCGTAACCGCCTCTGGTTTGTGTAACCATGGTTGTCGTTCTGAAGTGGGGATTCGGTAGTGCTGACAGATTCCTAGGTGTAGAGCTGCTGCCACGCTGTTATGCCTCTTCAGGTATTCAGTTTCCAGCCAACTTCTGGCAGCCTGCTATGATGTGGCTTACTGTCTCATCTGCTTCCCTGCACATTCGGCACTTGCTGTCGTCGGACTGTTTCAATATCTTGGCCTGGTGATATTTTGTGCACAATGCTTGGTCTTGTGCGGCCGTGATAAGTGCCTCTGTTTCTATTTTTAGCCCTGTGCAGGATAGCCACTTGTACGCCATTTCTGTGCTGGTAGCCTGCTCCACCTGCTGGGGTATTGTCCATGTAGTAGCTTTTCTTTCCATTTACTTTGGTACCTTTGTGACCATCCTGCCTTCCATTGGTCTCTTGTCTCCACTTCTTGTTGTTGGGGCCTGGCCTGCCAGACGGCCTGCAGTAGGGGCTCAGTTGCTCTCCTTCTTTCGATATATTTATCGAGCCCCACTTCTCGCCAGTTATCGTAGCTTCCACCTCTTTCAGCCCTCTACCCCCTTGATGTCGTGGGAGGTAGAGCCTGTGCACGTCCGCTCTTGGGTGGAGCCCTCCGTAGATGTTCAGGAGCTTCCTTGTCCTGCGGTCAAGTTCTGCCATCTCTGTTCTGGTCCACTCGATGATTCCTGCAGTGTAGCTGATGACTGGCATGGCATATGTGTTCAAGGCCTGGATCTTGTTTTGCCCGGTCAGTTTTGTCTTCAGGACTTGTCTGATCCTCTTTCTGTAGGTCTTTATTGTGTTGGCCTTCACTTTCTCTTGGAGATTCTCCATGCCCTGCAGGATTCCGAGGTACTTGTATCCCTTGTCTACTTCAACGTCCTGTATTCTCCCGATGTCTAGGAGAAGTCCCTGTGTAGCCTCTACCTTCCCTCTTTTGATGATTAATCTGCCACACTTCTCAAGGCCGAACTTCATCCCGATGTCATTGCTGAAGATTCGGACTGTGTTTATCATCGAGTCGATTTCTCTTTCATTCTTCCCGTACAGTTTCAGATCGTCCATGTACAGGAGATGGTGTATTGTGAGACCCGATTTCAGTTTGTAACCGCACCTTGAGTTCTTGAGTATGTGGCTGAGGGGGTTAAGGGCTACACAGAACAGTAGCGGTGACAATGCATCTCCCTGGAAGATTCCACAACGAATCGGGATTTTCGCAAGGTGCTGTCCGTTTGCGGTCAAATCTGTGGTCCAGTGTGGCATGGTCTCTTCTATCAGAGTGCAGATCTTCGGGTCGAGTTTGTGTATTCGCATGGCCTCTATTATCCACGAGTGGGGTACTGAGTCATAGGCCTTCTGATAGTCGATCCATGCTACTGCCAGATTGGTTCGGCGGGTTCTGGAGTCCTTGCACACTGTCTTGTCAATGATCAGCTGATCCTTGGTGCCTCGGCTACCGGGCCTGGCCCCTTTCTGTTCTTCTGCCAGGATGTTGTGTTCATCAAGGTGGGCCATCACTTTGTCTGCCAGTATCCCTGAGAGGAGTTTCCATGTCGTAGGTAGGCAAGTTATTGGCCTGTAGTTGGCAGGTGTGATGCCCTTGGCAGGATCTTTATTATTATTATTATTATTATTATTATTATTATTATTATTAGTATTAGTATTATTATTATTATTATTATTATTATTATTATTATTATTATTATTATTATTATTATTATTATTATTATTATTATTATTATTATTATTATTATTATTATTATTATTATTATTATTATAATTATTATTATTATTATTATTATTATTATTATTATTATTATTATTATTATTATTATTATTATTATTATTATTATTATTATTATTATTATTATTATTATTATTATTATTATTATTATTATTATTATTATTATTATTATTATTATTATTATTATTATTATTATTATTATTATTATTATTATTATTATTATTATTATTATTATTATTATTATTATTATTATTATTATTATTATTATTATTATTATTATTATTATTATTATTATTATTATTATTATTATTATTATTATTATTATTATTATTATTATTATTATTATTATTATTATTATTATTATTATTATTATTATTATTATTATTATTATTATTATTATTATTATTATTATTATTATTATTATTATTATTATTATTATTATTATTATTATTATTATTATTATTATTATTATTATTATTATTATTATTATTATTATTATTATTATTATTATTATTATTATTATTATTATTATTATTATTATTATTATTATTATTATTATTATTATTGTTGTTGTTGTTGTTGTTGTTGTTGTTGTTGTTATTATTATTATCGTTGTCGTTGTCGTTGTCGTTGTCGTTGTCGCTGTCGCTGTCGCTGTCGCTGTCGCTGTCGCTGTCGCTGTCGCTGTCGCTGTCGCTGTCGCTGTCGCTGTCGTTGCCGTTGCCGTTGTTGTTGTTGTTGTTGTTGTTGTTGTTGTTGTTGTTATTACTATTATTATTATTATTATTATTTTAAGTACGTTTTAAGAATGTTTTGTGTTTGTTGGGAATGGTGTTGTCACTAACTTGTTTCAGTTCTGTGAAGAATAAACAAATTTATCTTTAGATCTGGAAGCGTTTTTTTTTTTTTTTTTTTTTGAGGCTTAAGTTGTCATGAAAGGACGTGAGTTTGTTTGCCTGTATCAGGCCATAGTGCGGTACGGGGATAATTCTCCTGTTGATAAAAAGCAAGGCATGCAGGGGCCTGCCAACAATGGGAATAAGCTACGCAGTATTACATAATATGCAAATTATTGTCATCGATATTGTGGGAGCCATCCAACCACTCACGGATAGGCAGTAGCGTAGCTAGATAATTTTTGTTGGGGGGGGGGGGGCGAAAGCATAAAAATTTCCGACAGATTATTATCTTGAAGTAATGATGTACTATCTAAGCGTAGCGCCCCCATCATCTGGGGTGTAACGCGCGGAAAAATAGATTAAAATATCTCCGAGATTGCCTTAAATGTCACTTCCAGGCCTTGTCAGTAACCATTTCGATGTGTAATTCTGCTTCAAAACATGAGAAGTGTTGTAAGTGCTTCAAATGAATTGTTTTTATTTATTTCCGACAGAGACTAGAAATTTCTGACAGAGGCCTTCAGAGGCTTTGTGGGGGGGGGGCGACCGCCCCCAACCCCCCTCTAGCTACGCCACTGCGGATAGGAGTAATAAATACGGCATTGTGAACATTGACTTTACGGCAAGGTACAGTATCTGGAGGTGGTGCCGCTACCTAGCATCGAAACAACTAGGGTAGCCGAAGCCATGATGGAGGTCTTTAGCAGGGTTGGGATACTCCACTAGGTCCTTCAGACAAAAGGGCACAGTTACTTCAGGGCTAATGAAGGAAGTTAGTCGCCTACTTTCCATACGTTAACCAGGGAGTTGTTATTCGGAAGGAGATTTAACGGAAAGTTTAATTTATGCTAATACGCTACGATCCACTAACTACCGGGGAGGTTATTAATGATAAGCTACTTATTCCGTTGATGGGGAATTCTTTCTTTTATTCGTTTGCTTCAATGTGACATCGATATGTTAGCAACATTAATCAGGTCTAGTAATCCTATAACAATTGGCTTACTCTGGACAATGCTTTGATGAGTAGGTTTACGCCGCCACCAATTTAGGGGCAGGTGCTACAAAACTCGAAACGACTGTTTCATTGAAATAAACCAATGAGGTCTTCCCCTTCCTAAAGAAAGAAGGTCATGCAAATGAGCTGCAGAGGCAGAAGTCTAAATTTTGTCGGAACAATTTGGAAAGTTTCCGGAAGCTTCCTGTAATAACCGGGTATACAATCAGATTCAGATTTTTTCATAAAAGCGATGTGTCTCCTTCCAAATAACAACTCCCTGACCATACCATCCGGCGTGTAACGGACTAGTGGAAAGGTTTAATCAGCTGCTGAAGCAAATGCTTAAACGGTTATGTATAGAACGACCGAAAGACTGGGACCGTCATCTTGCCCTTGCTCTTGCTCTTCTTTTTGCCTATAGGGAAGCACCCCATGCTAGTATGGGCTTCTCCCCCTTTGAACTTTTATACGAACGGACAGTACGAGGACCAATTCCAATACTAAGGGAACTTTGGACTGGACAAGTAGAGGATGACGGAACACGCACCACGTACGAATACATACTGGACCTCAGGCCACGACTGCAGGATACTTGCAAGATTACCCAGTAGGAGTTGAGTAACTCCTCTGCCGAAAATAAAGTATATTACATCAAAAAGGCCAGGGAAAGAAATTTTAAATTTCGTGAAATGGTACTGGTTTGTACCCTCCAGAAGCAAGCATACTACTGTTACAATGGAAAGGACCATTTGAGGTCATGGAAAAGTTGGGGAATGTGAATTATAGAATTGCTTTGGGTAGTGGAATCAAAATTTTTCATGCCAATTTGTTGTTCGAGTCACAACAACATGTTGCTGGGATAACAGAGGTAGTTTGTATAGCTGTGGTTGATTGTGAGCCTCAAGGTGACAAGCAATCATCGACAAATGACATACCACTGAACACTTACATTGATAACGAGGATGTTCTTGTAATGTCATCGATTACGTCAACTGTTGCAGACACTGATGTATGTCTGACGTTAGAAGAAGAACAGCGTAAAGAACTAATGACTGTACTAAACAACTATAGTGATATTATATCTGACTTCCCTGGTATGACGTCACTTGGCCAACACGAAATTTATTTGACTTCAGGCGAACCAGTACGACTGAAACTACCCCCTTCCATATACACTTCGCGAGACAGTAAAGGATGAAACTGACGCTATGCTCAAGCTCGGGGTGATAGAACCCTCCAACTCACCATATGCCTCCCCCATCATTCTCGTTAAGAAAAAAGATGGAATTAACCGCTTCTGTGAAGAAGATTTTAGACGCCTGAACAAAGTAACAGTTTTTAACTCTGAACCGATTCCCAATCCTGAAGATATTTTTGCACAACAATCCAAGGACACATACTTTTCAAGACTCTTATAAAAATTTCTCATAAGATTCTCATGAGAAATTTCTCGTGAGATTTTTATGAGAAATTGGGACACGATTCTCGTGAGAAATCCTTATGAGAAATTTCTCATGAGATTCTCGTGAGAAATGTTGTGAGAAATTTCTCATACGGCTCTCATATGAGAAATTTCTCATGATCATTCATTTCAACAGAAATATCTGCTGCCAGAATGTAATATTCGGAGGCCGAAATCGATAACGACAGACAGCTAGGATGGTGGCTAGTCAACATACTTTATTCGACATCTCGGTAGTACACAACTAACATAGCACTCAGGAAGAAAAAAAAAACAAAACAAAACAAAACAACCTTCCAGTTAAACATAAAAAGACAACTGACCTAACTTCTAATTACAGGTGTAACACTTCCCTAGGTTTCCTTAAGCGGGATGAACAGCGCACTGCTGTGGTGGACGGTGAGGTTGATGCCCTGTTGCCCGGATTTGATGGTACTTGGGGTGTTGTTGGGGGTGTATAGCTCTCTCCTACAGGTGTCTCCCCCTTACCAGTAACGCCTCTTTCGGCACTTCCTACTACAACGGGCCCGAGAACTTGTCCATTGGGGTCTAACGAACTGGCTCCCAACCCACTGCCCCCAATTCCTTGGATATCTACTACACTGGGATGCTCTGCTTGATCTGACACCTCTTGACTGGCACGCGAGCGCAATTGATCCAAATGCTTGCGTACCACCCGTCCATGACTCAAACTTACATCATATAATTTTTGACTGGGTTGACTAACGACTTTACCTGGTAATCACATTTCCCTTTAAGGTAGTTTCTTACGAAAACATCGTCATTTACCTGGATTGAACGATCTCATTGATCATGGTACTGCTTTTGACTGGCTTGCTTACTCTTTACATGTTGCTCCAAGCTTGGGTGAACCATACTGAGTGGTACCCTTAAGTCTCTTCCAAACATAAGGAAAGCTGGGGAATTTCCAGTTGTTGCTTGAGGCATGTTCCTGTAATTCATTAGGAACCTCGAAACCCTTGTTTGGAGACTGCCCTCTGTTACTTTTTTCAAACCATTTTTGAACACCTGCACTGCTCTTTCTGCCTGACTATTGGAGGCAGGCTTGAAGGGTTCACTTGTGATGTGAGAAATACCGTTTCTGCTAACAAAGTCCTGGAACAATTCACTTGTAAATGTTGCCCCATTGTCTGATACAATGGTATCGGGAATACCAAATTTTGCAAACATTTGCCGGAATTTCTCAATTGTGGACTCTGCTTTAATTGAATGCATAATCCCCACTTCTAACCACTTTGTCCTTGCATCTATGAATATCAAAAACATGCTCCCCAGAAAGGGGCCCGCAAAATCCAAGTGGATCCTTGGCCAAGGTCTATCGGGCCATTCCCACATACTCAAGGGCGACTCTGCAGGCATATTACGAGTTAGCTGACACTTATCACAGGTATTAACACACTCTTTAATACTGTCATCAAGACCCGGCCACCACACATGACTGCGGCTCACTGCTTTCATGACTGTTATGCCTGGATGACCTTCATGCAGTCCTTTGATAATCCTTCCCCTACCCTGGGGAGGTACTACTACCCTGCCCCCCCCCCCATAAAATACAACCATTATGCAAACTGAGCCCAGTCTTACGTCTTTCATAGACATTAAACTCTGATCTTTGCTTATAGTGTGACCACTCTTTCGGCAGAGAAAATATACCAGTTAAAATACAGTGTCTCACGTGTGGTAACAAAGGGTCCCTATCTGTCCAACCTTTGATTTCTTTGCTACTCACTGGCGACTTGCCTGAATCTAGAGGTTCCATGAGCAACACGACATCCCCTGGGAGGGGTACCTGGGTGTTCGGAGATGGGGAAGGTAGCCTACTCAGAGCATCCGCTCCGAAATTCAGTTTACCCTCCCGATACTTAATTTTATAGTCATAACCAGAGTAAGTGCCCACCGTTGGATTCTACCTGATGCCATTTGTGGGATACCCTTATTCTCATTAAATAAACTCATTAATGGTTTGTGATCTGAAACTAAAGTAAACTGTTGCCCATAGAGGTACTGGTGAAACTTGGTAACACCAAAACCACACGCCAAACCTTCTTTCTCTACCATACTAATATTCCTCTCTGCACTAGACAATGTGCGGGATGCATAGGCTATGGGTGCCTCTGAACCATCACTGTTAACATGAGCTAACACAGCTGAAATACCATAACTTGAAGCATCACATGATAACACTAACTCTTTTGTACTATCAAAATGTGCAAGCAGAGTTTCGCTGCAGAACATGGACTTTGCTTTTTCAAATGCCCTCTGCTCCATTTCCCCCCATGCTCATACCACCTCCTTCCTCAACAACCTAGTCAGGGGTTCCAAAATTGTGGCACTGTTTGGCAAGAAATTGGAATAATGATTCAACATTCCCAAAAATGATCGAAGCTGGGTAATGTTTTGAGGGACTGGGGCCTTCTTTACATCCCTGACACTGTCTTCAGTGGGGCTGACACCATGCTCTGTGATTTTCTTACCCAGGTACTGTAAGTGATTTTCCTGGCATCAAATACACATTTCTCATACTTAAGCCTTAAACCCTTTTGTTCAAGCCTGTTCAGAACTTCCCTCAGATTGTTTCCATGGTCTTCCTCTGTGGGTCCTGTCACAAGGATATCATCCAGAAAAACAAGGGTATGTGGAATGCCCTTCAACAGGTTCTCCATAATCCTCTGAAAAATTCCGGGTGCCGATTTTATACCGTATGGCATACGGTTATACTGAAACAGCCCTTTTGTGAGTGTTTATCGTTGTGTATTTCTTTGAGGCTTCATCCAACTCCACTTGCTGATATGCACTGGTGAGATCCAGTTTTGTGAAAACCTTACAACCAGCTAATGTTGCCAGTAAGTCCTCTATTTTGGGAACTGGGTAACAATCCAACGATGAGACCTGATTTACTGTTAGTTTATAGTCCCCACAAATTCGTACACTTTTTCCATCCGATTTGATGATTGGTACTATAGGACATGCCCATTCACTGTGATCTACTGGGGAAATCACCCCTTGTTGCTGAAGTCGCTCTAGTTCTTCCTCTATTGTCTCCCGCAGTTTATATGGCACTGGTCTAGCTCTGAAATATTTGGGCCGTGCATCTACATCCACATATATTTTGGCTTGGGGGCCTGTATACTTTCCTAGCCCTTTCTGGAATACTTCCCTGTGCCTGGCAGTCGTGTTGAAATCTAACTTGTCCACTGTTAGGATTTTCTGCCAGTTCAGTCTTAATTCTGCGAGCCAAGGTCTACCAAGAAGTGTGGGCCCTTCTCCTGACACAATTATTAACGGTAGAATCTTCATTTGGTCGTCTAGCTGTACTTCAACCTTAGCCTCCACATGAATGATAACTAATTCTCCCGTATAAGTACGTAGTTCAGTTTTAGTGGAGCTAAACTTTGGGACTTTGCATCCAAAAATGCTTTTGTACGTGGTTTCACTCATGAGTGACATTCCTGCCCCTGTATCTAGTTCCATTCCCACTGAGATACCTTCAATTTGTACCTGTACCAAAATTGGTGGATTCTTCCCGGAGGGGTTGTAAAACAAGTTGTATGCTGTTCCCGTAATCACCTCACCCATATCCTCAGAACAATCTGCCTCCGATTTTTCACGAACTACGTAGGCCTTTTAACCCACTGCGGTCCGGATCAGGCTTCGAACTACACGCCCTTTTGATATGTCCCTTCTTTTTACATAAATGACAGGTTGCCTCACTGAAGCGACACTCAGCCTCAGAGTGATTTGTCCCCAAACAACGATAACATTCGCTCTTTCTTGCACTTTTATACTCCTTGTTGGTTTTATCACTGACAGGGACATTAGTGTCCTTTCCCTCCATTTTCTGCAATTTAGGCCTATCTAACTGGCCTGGTTTGTTATTTGTAATAGTTTGAAAATCTAGGGCTGCTGTAAAGGAAGCCTGCGCTATCTCTTTCGCCCGCTGTAAATTTAACTCTGACTCTGAGATTAGTCGTCGCTGGATCCTGTCATTGTTAATCCCAATTACTAGCCTATCCCTCAGCATCTCCTCCAAGCTGTTACAAAACTCACACGTTTCAGCCAGCTTTCTCAGCTGCGCCAAATAGTCAGAGATCAGCTGCTCTGGTTCTCTGGTGCTGGTATGGAACTTAAACCTACTGACGATGATGCTGGCCTTAGGTTGATGGTGGTTTTTTACTAGGGTAACCAGTTCCGAAAAAGACTTATCTGTTGGTTTTGCCGGCGCTAGCAAATTCTTCATTCGACTATATGTCGCGGAACCGCACACAGTGAGCAGTATTGCCCGCTTCTTCCCATTATCCTCAATGTCGTTCGCGAGAAAATACTGTTCTAATCTTTCCGTAAATTCTGTCCAGTTTTCTCCTTCCTGAAACTCTTTGAGTATTCCCAGTGTAGCCATGGCGAATTCAGTTTACGGAACGCACGTTGAAAACGGGTCCACTTGTCGCCAATTGTAATATTAGGAGGCCGAAATCGATAACGACAGACAGCTAGGATGGTGGCTAGTCAACATGCTTTATTCGACATCCCGGTAGTACACAACTAACATAGCATTCAGTCACTAGCACATAACACAGAACAATATAATCCATTGGTAAACTCTTCTTAATTATACTGTGGAAGACTCACATATGAAGTCAGGTTTCCATATGTTAATGGAGGAAAACTGCGGCTTTTCTTTGGGAATATGGTATATATGTGCTAATGCTATGCCTAGTCTGTCCACAGTTTGATACTAGGTATTCTCTTTGAATAAGCTCTTGGTAAATCTCCTGTAAATGTTTTAAAATTTTAAAATGTTGTAAACTCTGTAAACTGCCCTCAGTTAAATAAGTTAAGCTGGAGTTTACAGTTTACATTGCTGGATTGTAGAAGGGTGAAATTGAAATCACAATTATATCCTTAGATGTCAGTCCAGTTTGAAAACAGTCTGTAGAGAATGCAATAGTGTGTCACCACAGTTACATGTTTGCTTTTAAAAAAGTCCTGTTGGCTGAATATACCTCCCAGTGCAGGCAAAATCTGAAGCTACTCCCAGGAGGAGACACAAGAGAACAAGAGCTCCACAGAGTAAGCTGTTGTTTAGTTGAGTGAAGTGTGTGGTCGCAGTCACTGCTATACTCAGTGTTGGTGTGCCCTGACCATTGCTTTGTGCAAGATTTGAAAAGACCTCTTTGTTAGTCATGTTTCAATAGACCTATCACAATGGGCTTCTTCCTGAGTCTCTAAGAGATGCAGAGGTGAAGTTCAGCAGAGCATGCAAACACACAACCTGCAGTACACATGTGTTGCTTGTATGGTTGTTAACTGCAGTGTTCAATGTGGGAAGTATTGAACTACTGTGTAAATTTGGTGAGTGGCTGCATGTGTTGGAGGTGCTTTTGAAACAAGTGCAAATTCAAGGGGAAAGTGATGTTTGCTAGCTTAGCTAGGTGCCTTGATCACACTTAAACTTGTAATTCAAATTAAGACAGTACAGCCTAGACATTAGTGATGTGGAAAGAAGCATCACAGTTTCTATGTTAGCTAGAGCAACAAAAATGTAGTATTACATAGCCTATACTCTTGCATAGAAGGTCGGCACCACACTGCATAACCTGTACTTAACTGTCCACTCACTGCATTACACGCATTTATGATTCATACAATGAACATGCTAAAAAAGTACTGTGTTATTTAATCCCTTAAATATCTATCTAGGGCACAACTTCCTCTTGAAATCAAGGTATAAAATTTCTCAGGCTACTCACACAAGCTTCTCATATGAGTTACAACTTTTTGGTCTTATCCATTTTTGGCAGCATGGTTGGCATATCCTAGCCTTTGACATACATGACTAACAGTTCTCATGGGACTCACATTGCATGCACTCTTATGTAAGATCTCACAGATACTAAAGCTTGATCTCATACAAATCTCAAAGGTTCTCATACATTCTCATGACTTCTCATACAATTCTCATCAGTTCCCAAACCATTTTCTTGATATCTCATACAATTCTCATGAGATCTCATCCATTCTCACGAGATCTCACATAATTCTCATGAGATCTCATACAATTCTCACAAGATCTCACACGATTCTTATGAATATGAGATCTCATACGATTCTCACGCAATTCTCATGAGATCTCACACAATTCTCATTAGATGTGATGCGATTCTCATGAGATCTCACACGATTCTCACGAGATCTCATATAATTCTCATGAGATCTCATAAAATTCTCATGAGAACTCGTTAGAATTGTATGAGTATTTTTTATAAGGGGACTGGACCTAAGTAAAGAGCATTGGCAATTACCATTGACATCGCAAGACAAAATGAAAACGGCCTTCTTTACCCCGCATGGTCTCTTTCAGTTCCGTGTTATGCCCTTAGGGCTTGCAAGTGCACCAGCGTCATTCAGTAGAGTCATGTGAGTACTTCTTAGAGAACTGGATCACGTGCACAACTATATCGACGATATCCGTATTCCCACCCCGACATGGGATTAACATTTACGAACATTAGACGACGTACTACGACGATTACCTGAAGCCCGACTCACCTCTAACCCGAGTAAATGTTCCTTAGGCTTCACAAAATTGATTTCCTGGGACACATTGTTGGGAAGGGGTGCCTCGCGCCTCAGCCAGATAAGTTTCGAAAATCAAGAATGCTGCAAGACTCTAAACCAAGAAACAACTCCTTTCCTTTCTTGGACTTCCCAAAGCCGTTTTATCCCAAATTACGCTGTTGTAGCATGTCCACTTACTGAAGAGACCAAAAACAAGGAACCAAACAAAATTAGATGGAACTAAGCGCAAGACTTAGCCTTTCGGACACTTAAGAAAAACATGATTACTGCCCCTGTGTTGAGACTGTTAGACTGCACCAAGCAATTTATTCTGAGAACTGATGCGTCTGAAACAGGAATCGGGGCTGTCTTGCTACAAGAATTTGAGGGACACAAATTTTCGATAGGTTATGCCTGCCAAGCAAAAAGCTATTAGATCGAGTGTGGGCGTACCCCACAATGGAAAAAGAGTGTCTAGCTCTGGTCTGGGGAATCCAAAAATTTCAAGTGTATCTCTATGGAACGCCGTTCGTGCTCGAGACCGATCACCATCCTCTTATCTACATGCAGAAGACCAAGGTGGCAAACCCACGCATAATGCCTTGGGCTTTTTCTCTACAGCCATATAGGATTCACATTAGGGCAATAAAGGGTAGTGACAACATAGATGCACATTATTTGAGTAGGGCAGAATAATTACTGTTACATAGAGGCATAAAACCACTGATTGTTGTAATAATTGTGGTATTTTAATATTTGTGCGTATGTGTTGTATTTCATGATGTATGTACAAATCAAAAATGTAACATTTACGTACTAAAAAGGGGACAGAAATGTCGAAAAATGCTTGTATCAGACCATCGTACGGTACGGGGATAATCCTTCTCTTGATAAAAAGCAAGGCATGCAGGGGCTTGCCAACGAAGGAAATAAGCTACGCAGTATTGCATATTATGCAAATTAAGGGAGGGTTGTCCCACGTGAAGTACTGCTCTGGGGAGGGTATTGTTGTTATCATGCAACCGATTTGTTTTTCTCTATTGCTAGCTATGCAACAGCTTGTCGAAAAATACGAGAATTCAGATTTTACGATTGGTTCACCAAATTTCTACGTGACAACTCGTTGGCATTTTATCGCCGACTTCTATCTACCGCTACTGATGAGACGTGGTACTTATCTTCCACGATCGAAACGCGTCTAGCAATAGCATACCAGCTATGGCCAAGTAAGGTCACTCTATACCATTTAAATCAGAACCATCCCGGGTTTAATTCCTGATTTCCTATTTTAGTTATCATAATGTGGTAACTTGACGGTTCTAGGATACATTATAGGTATCTTGTATACCCCGACATATCATCAGTTCAGTCACGTCACTGAGTTCTGGAGAGACGACCACTCTTTTAATTCTCAAAAAAAAAAAAAAATCAGAATTCGATTAAGGGGCCATGGCCCCCGTGGTCTCCTCTGGCTAAGCCAATGTTTAGCGGAGCTAAAGCCAGTGGCGTACCCACAAAATTTTCCCAGGGGCGCAGAACGTAGGAGGATGGAACCACTTTCATGCGGGAAGGGTGAAAGTGTCAATAAAGGTCCGATTGTCAATGGTATATTTTGAAGGTTCCAGTGGGGGGGGGGGGGTCTGAAGGACTTAAAGGTTTTCTGGGGAATCAGTCCCTTCCAATATTCACTCCTCTTGCTATATCACTGGCTACTTTCCTCATCTAGAATTTCGTGGTGTTTTTATTTACCAAACACACGGACCCCTAACTCATTCATGGTTTAATTTATCCCCAAACAGGCCACATCCTTCCATGAAGAATTCCTTGCTGATGATCAAAGTTCCTGGTAAAACGACACTGTTTCATATCTTCCTAAATGTTTATTTCGCATTTTCACGAGTCTACCTTCTTGTCCAAAGGTTTCTGTTTCTACTAGGAACTGCTAGCTTGCAACCGAACCGTTCGAGGGGACCTCACCTGTAAAAAAGGGCTGTATCTCTACAGTTTCAAGATTCAGCGAATAATGCGTTCAATGTGACTGAAAAAGTAAGAATCCAATTTGCGATACACCATACATCATACATCAGCAAGGAGGGAAGGGGGACAACGAGTAACTCAAAAAGTGAGGACTAGGAATGCAACCGCGAAAGTGGGACTAGGCTGTGTACCCTAACAAACTCATATTACATGCAGTGGCGTAGGATGTTTGACATTGGGGGGCAGGCTAGACGCGATTTCTTGACCTTGACCCCCTTTCCCATACTAAAACATCACATTTGATCAATTAGATTTTTCCGGTTTTAATTTGAGCAACAAAAATTATTCAAAAAAAAATAAACAACAACAACATCAACCCCACACCTAACAACTGCGAAGAATGATTTTGATTTAAGGAACATTTCTTTTCCAGATCCCCCAAGTCTGCGTAACTTGCAGCTTTTTCATGTGCCCCTTTGTCCGTATACACAGTGTGGACCCTTCTTTTATCATGTGGCACATAAAGGTGCCTTTATGGGGAGGGGTCTAAGGGGAGGGGTTTCAAAATTTTTGTTAATTTAAGGTTCGTAAGATGCAAAATGGTGCTATCGTTGGGATATTTTGTGGAACTGATGACATACCTGTATGGTTTGAAAATGTCCATAATTTAGTTTATTCAATTTTTTCCGACTGGCAGGATGTTTTTTCCAACTGAGTGGCGACATTTAATTTGCACCTTTTTATGAGCCCTGCGTTTGTATTCAGCAGTGGGGATCCTTCCTTTGTCACTAGCACATACTTGAACAGAGTAGTCATTTCCCGATTTCCAGAAAAGGACGGTAGTCGACCGTACGCATTTGCACAAAGGAGGGCGCAGAACTCTGATTACTACATTTTATCTCTCGTTGAAAATCTGAAATTAATAATTTTAACTAATCTGGGTATTAGGGTTAATTAAGTTTTCTGCAAGTTATTTATCAAAAATTGTCTGATTTCCTAAAAATATCCCGAACTCAATGTGAATTCCCGAAATTGACAGTTTGGGGAAAATTTCCTTGAAAGAAAAAAAAATTCTGACTTTTTATAACATCAGCATTGACCTTGATAGATGTGTTATTGAAGGTCTTTTTCTTGTAAAATAATCACTTTATTGTATTAGAGTATGATACGGGCACGATTGTGTTTTCATGACATCAGATAGCAGACGACAGGGCCTACTTTATGAGATTCTGTACGTATCTATTTTGTGTGTGCTGAACACTACCGCGATCTTGGGGGGGGGGGGGGTGGTGATATTTGGCGCTCTACAAAAAATATCGCGGGGGCCATGACCTCCTGCACCCCGGTTCCTACGCCACCGACATGTTAAAGTGTACCTAAAGTCTAAAATTTCAAAAATATATGTTACAAAGCCTTAAAAATGTATCCAAATGGTCCAACCCTTCACAGGACATTCCTGGGCTGAGATATATAATGTTGAAGCTTATTCACTCAAATTAAAACGGTACCTTGCGCAATAATTTGTGATGTCATTCTTGTACTACTCAAATAACAGTCTTTGTTTTTTCGAAAGCCACTGCACCTTGTGCCAAAATGTGATCACTGTCTTACTGTTATAGGGTGACTTGGCTGTATAAGTCCCCTCCCTACAACATGCTATGCAAGGGAACGGTAAATGTTTCAAGGTCATATAAACATCTGAACTTTAAAAGAAAACAAAAGCAGGTAATGTGAGTTGTACAAGAAGGACATCACAAATTATTGTGCAATCGACTATTTCAAATTAAGTGAGTAAATTTCAACATTTTATATCTCAGCAGCAGAGTAAGCTATGAAAACGGGAGTTGGATGAATGGAATTCATTTTCCAACCTCTAAAATAAATATTCTTGCAATTGTAGACTTTAGGTCCACTTTAATACTATTATCATACGTCAGTGTTCTCCAGGCTGAAATCTGACACTGCGTAAAGAGCATATTCAGGTACGTGTCACGGACACGTCTACACAATGGCGGGAAGGGGGCGGAACAGACATGATAACGGAGTGCTGAATGTGGAAGATTCCTGTAAATTTAGGGTACCGGAAGCGGCTCGTGGTGTTATGGAACAGTGATATCACATTAGATCTAGCTGAATGCAGAGGGAGCGTTCATGTGTAGGAAAGTGAAATATTTTCAACCGACACCCCTCCCCTCTGACGTATGATAATAGTATTTACATGTGATACGAGTTTGTTAGGGTACACAGCCTAGTTCCGCTTCCGTGGTTGCATTCCTCGTCCATTACTTTTTGGGTGACTCATTGTCCCCCTCCCTCCTTGCTTGATGAAAATAATGTATCATAAATTCGATGCATTGAAATTAAAGTAATTTAATTATTCGTGGAATCTTGAAACTGTTAGGAATACAGCCCTTTTTGCAAGCGAGGTCTACTTGACCGGTTCGGTTGCAAGCTAGCAGTTTCTATTGGCAACAGAAAACTTTGGACAGGAAAGTGTGCTAGTAAAAATGCGAAATGAACATTCAGGAAAGTATGAAACAATGCCGTTTCTTCAGGAACTTTAGTTATCAGCAGGAAATTCTTCATGAAAGGACATGGCCTGTTTGGGGATAAATTAAGCCATGAATGAGTTAGGGTTCCGTGTGTTTGGTAAATGAAAACACCACGGAATTCTAGATGGGGATCGTAGCCAGTGGCGTAGCCAGAGAAGAAGAGCTTGGAAGGACACTTACGCCCCAGTGACCATCCTCCAGAACCCCCCCCCCCCCACTGGAACCTTCAAAACATGACAAGTGCACATTCCCATTGAAAATCGGACCTAATTGGCACTCTTACCCTTCCCCCATGAAAGTGGCCCATCTTCCTATACGCACTGCGCCCCTAGGGAAAATTTTCTGAGTACGCCACCCACTAGCCTTACCTCCTTTTAATGAACCCCTGCTGCTTGATTACATGAAGCAGATGGTAGAAACTAAAGATGAAGCTATATCTTTTGACTATCAGCAGTTGTTGTCAATTTTAGATGTCTTCATGTCAGGGAACTATTTTAATTGTAAATGTTTGCATGTGCAAAAGTTGCAGTGCCAAATACCATTGACGAACAACATTTTAGCTGCTGCTGTATCTTACAGTACACTAATATAGGTAGGTGATATCTGGAAAACAGGGCGAACATCGATAGTTTCCAATCTATTCCGTAGCATCTTTCGAAAAAGAAATGGTTTGGACAAAATACCAACATTCCATTTTCTGATTTTTTTTTTCAATATTTGGCCGTCGGACCTGAGAGGTAAACAGGATGCTGGTTCAACAGATGTATCCATTCTTCATATTAAAAACTTTTATGATTCCTCTTCTGAAGTATGTGTAAGTTTGGTATCTGAATGAGTTTGTGTCTATGAATACTAACCCACTAACTTTGAAAAGTTGAAAATTTCCAGCTTGACTCCAGTTCAATGACCTTTTGACCTCTGATGACGTCACCGGGGACGTAATTGACACACACTGGGCATGAAATTATTGATCAATTCTAATAATTTTCAATGATACTAAACATTGTTTGGTTTATGAAGGATATTGATATTAAAAGTGCATTTGAGTTTCCCGTGCCCCCTAATTTTTGAAAAAGCAGTAGGGGAAACCTTCACAAATCTGAGATTTTTAGTACCTTGCTGGTACAATGGATCTCCACACCCGGTCTCAAAATGACCAGAAGGGGCTTTTCTACCAATTAAAAGTGCCAAAACTCGGGGGTGAAGAGAACTCGAAAAATAGAGCTCTTTTGAGATTTCGCTCCCAGACTATTTATCAATTCCAAGCAACTACTCGTGGGCGCAACAAGTTTAGTCATCGGCACTAAGTATCAAAAGGCAATTTATCTAAGTAAGTTAATTGTTATCAGCTTTCACCTGGAAGGGTTTTTCCTCCACCCTTCTTGGGTGAAATATCAGTAGTCTTGGTTTCAATTCATTTCTGTTGCAACTGTGGAAGGGCAAGGTGCCCGAAATATTTTGCAAATAAATGTATTTTCTTCACACTGGATGATATGAAAGTGTCACCATCTTGATCCTTATATATATATATATATATATATATATATATATATATTATATATATATATATATATATATATATATATATAAGGGTAACACTTATTGTTACAAGAGACGCTGCCAAATCTGCAAGCGTATTACGATTGAAGAACGTATCACCATTCCTAACAAAAAATTTCCCGATCATTCCTTCTAATATTAATTGCAATTCCTGTTTTGTCGTCTATTCTCCTTTGTTATCTTTGTAAAGTCAAGTTCTAAGGTTCAATAAAGTTCAATAACCATAAACAGTCTATCCGTTACAATGCTCTTGGATTCCCAGTAGCAGAGCACTTTAATCTTCCCCACCAGTCTATCGAATTTCTTAAAGTAATGCTCATTGTCAGCACCTTTATTTGCACAGAACAACGAAAGCGTACCGAAATTGTTGTGATAATGACGCCTTAATCGCACATCACCAAACTTAAGAAAGACCTTGAACTTTTAAATCAGAATACGTTACAGCAGACAGTTTAATCCTTTCTTCTTTTTCCTACTACATACAACTTTTCACAGCTGTTATATCTTTTGCCATTCACTAAGATAATCATTGTACTCATTTTGCTTTGCTTGCTGACGAAGGTCCCAGGGGGACCGAAAATTTCGGGTTTCGGGTTTAATACCCTTCATCAGGTGGCAAAAATGTAACCACATGTCCCCACATGGTTACCACACGTCCCCACATGGTATGAACGTTAGACGAACTGTTATAACTCAGCAATTGCTGCATTGTTTTTACCTGTGGTAACCACTTAACACTGTCTGTTTTCTTAGCCGGTTTTACCGTGTCCAACTTTATTGTGTATTTATTAAATTGTACGTTTGGCCGTGTCAACAATCAGTTGCATTTTGCCACCTGATGAAGGGTTTAAACCCGAAACGTCGTGGAATTTTCACAAATTTTTAGCACTATTTACTACTTTTTTATCTATATATATATATATATATATATATATATATTATATATATATATATATATATATATATATGGGAAGCTTGACTCATCAGTATTTAAACTTAGTTGGCCGCGCTTTGTCACGTAGGCCTCAATAACTCAGTGGTCAAAGCATCCGCTCTTGTATGCGGGAGGTCGCTGGTTCGAATCCTGCTTGAGGCTAAGTTTTCCATTCACATATAAATATCCTCTTTCAGTATAAGGCAAGTGCTATGTTAGAGGAATAATGGCCCAAGGTCTCTATGCGACTATTAAATATAGCGTGGGTGGATTGGCTCATATATATATATATATATATATATATATATATATATATATATATATATATATATATATATATATTATATATATAATACAGCGTTGATTTGACTCATTCATATAAAGTCGCTACGTCACTCTACCTACTAAATACTACATGGGACGCGTTCCTATGACGTAACAATGGAAAGCTTGACTCGACAGTATTTAAGCTCAGTTGACCGCGTTCTACCACATAGGCCTCAATGGCTCAGTGGTCAGAGCATCCGCCTTGTATGCGGGAGGTCGCTGGTTCGAATCCTGCTTGAGGCTAAGTTTTCCATTCACAAATAAATATCCTCTTTCAGTATAAGGCAAGTGCTTTGTTAGAGGAAAAATGGTCTAAGGTCTCTATGCGACTATTTAATACAGCGTTGATTTGACTCATATATATATATATATATATATTTATATATATATATATATATATATATATAAAGAATATGAGAATGAATGCAATAAAGAGCATAACTGGTTGATTAGAGGAGTACGAATCTGTAATTTTATTTCGAAATTTGGCTTCGTAAAAAATCGTTAAGATATCTATTTTTTACGAAGCCATGCTACCACCGACATTCACACCAATCTTTTAAAAGGAGAATTGGCTGCTATCAAACAACTACGCAGAAACAATTCTATCGTCATCCGCCCAGCAGACAAACTTGGAGGTGCGGTCACCATCCTCAATATCCAGGACTACATTGATGAAGCTGAAAATCAGTTACTGGACACTAAGTTTTATGTTCGGATTAATTTTGATCCGGTCAGCACTTTTAATTCAATTTCTAAGGAGCTTTTGGATGGACTCTCATCATTAAGTGCCTATGTTAGAGGAATAATCGCCTAAAGTCTTCATGCGACTATTCAATACAGCGTTGACTCACTCATACATATAAAAGTCGCTACGTCACTCTACCTACTAAATAAATCTATATATATATATAGGTAAAAATGAAGTAGTAAATAGTGCTAAAAGTTTGTGAAAAATTCCACGACGTTTCGGGTTTACACCTTTCATCAGGTGGCAAAAATGCAACTGATCGTTGACACGGCCAAACGTACAATTTAAAAAATGTGTATTTTTAAATTGTACGTTTGGCCGTGTCAACGATCAGTTGCATTTTTGCCACCTGATGAAGGGTTTAAACCCGAAACGTCGTGGAATTTTTTCACAAACTTTTAGCACTATTTACTACTTCATTTTTACCTACCTACTTCATAAGTGCTACGCAGTACTTTGACCTTATATATTATATATATATATATATATATATATATATATATATATATATATATATATATATATATATATATATCTATATAGAGCAGAATAGTTAAGTTCCACGTATACTCCAAAATTAAAATAGAATGTGAGAATGAATGCAATAAAGAGCATAACTGGTTGATTAGAGGAGTACGAATCTGTAATTTTATTTCGAAATTTTCGGTCCCCCTGGAACCTTCTTCAGCGAAATCTTACAACGAATTGAGTAACTTAATCAATAAAATAACAAGCAACGGACAATACGCTGGAAGTTAGATAAACAAACATAATAGGATTAAAGTGTTAAATGAAAGGTGTATTGATTAAGAAGACCGATGTCTTTGTTAAGTCCAGTGAGATGTGATTGAAGCTTCACTACCCAAATTAGTTCCGTACGTTTACGGTTTTCTGTGCAAACAAAGTTGCTAGCTATGAGAGTTACTTTTAAATTATCAAGGGCATGACGGGCAGATTGAAGTGTTCTGCTACTGGGAATCCGATAGCATTGTCTCGAATAGACTTTTTGTGGTTATTAAACCTGAGACGGAAGGAAGTCCCGGTTTCTCCAACATAGAGTCCGTGTTTACACAGATTACAATGAAAAATGTAAACAACATTACAAGAATCGCAATTAAGGTTGGGGGGTTTTAACGGAAATTTTATGTTAGGGATGGTGACCCGCTCTCCCGTGTTGATATGTTTGCATATTTGGCAGCGTTGCTTGTTGCAACATGTATTACCCCTAGTGGCCTGGTCAGAGGTCGGTAATTTGGACTGAGCGATTAGTCTCCTAAGATTTGGGGGCTGGCGTAGCGCAAGGAGAGGGGGATCAGCAAAAAGGTCAGAAAGGGTGAGGTCGTCCTAAAGGGATGCAAAGGATTGTTTTAACGTACGAGCAAGACTGGGGATAAGGGGCTGAAAATCAAATACAAGGGGGATACGTTTGTTTGAGGTCTTGTTTTTATAGGTCAGAAGGTCATGGCGATTGATTAAAGCGGCTTTACGTATACCTTGTTTAATGATACGGATAGGGTAGCCGCACGAAAGAAAGTATCCGGTAAGAGAAGAAATTGAACGGTCGTAGTCAGCCGGGTCGGAGCAAATACGTTTGGTGCGAAGGCATTGGCTGTTAACGATCGACTTTTTGAGATTGACAGGGTGGGCACTGTCGAAATGAAGTAAAAGATGCTTGTCGGTGGGTTTGCAATAGAGGGAAGTTGAAATGGCACTAGCGTTCACTTTCATCAGTATGTCAAGGAACGCAATTTGAGTACTGGAAACCTCGAAAGTAAATTTAATAATGGAAAGAATTGACATGACTTTTAAAGCTTTCGAAGGCGTCTTTGCCGTGGGTCCCAATGAAAAAAATATCGTCAATGTAGCGATAGTAGTGTGATGGTTTCAAAGGAAAACTAGATAAAATTACAACTTCAAGTTTATGCATGAAAATATTTGCATAACTGGGTGCCATCTTTGTACCCATGACGGTCCCGTTGATTTGATGGAAATAGTTACCATTAAAAGTAAAAAGTTGTTCTTAAGTATAAAGTAAATTCATTTGGGTATATCACATGACAGTGTTTGATCGGAGGTGTGATCATGAAGAAAATCCTTACAAGCACGGACGCCATCCTCATGAGGAATATTGGTGTACAGTGACGTAACGTCCATAGTAACAAGGAGAGCTTCTGTGGGAAAGGTACCCACATTATTAATGATCCTAAGAAAGTGGGTGCTGTCCTGTAAGTAGCTAGGAATTTTATGTAGTAAGGGGTTGAGAATACTATCAACATAGCCCGAGAGAACTTCGGTGAGGGTCCCAATACCTGAAATAATGGGTCTACCCGGTACCCTTATGGAATGAATCTTGGCTAGTTGGCAAATTTCAGGGACTGACAAAGTGTTGAAATCGGGGATACGGTCACTGGAATTAATCTTACAAGACAAATGACTATGAAGTACCTTAAAAAGTTTATGAACTTTGGGCAGGGTGTATAAATACCCCAATTTAGGTTGGGAGGGGATGAGCTCTCTTACCGTGCCAGATATGTGTGATGAGAGTCCATCCAAAAGCTCCTTAGAAATTGAATTAAAAGTGCTGACCGGATCAAAATTAATCCGAACATAAAACTTAGTGTCCAGTAACTGATTTTCAGCTTCATCAATGTAGTCCTGGATATTGAGGATGGTGACCGCACCTCCAAGTTTGTCTGCTGGGCGGATGACGATAGAATTGTTTCTGCGTAGTTGTTTGATAGCAGCCAATTCTCCTTTTGAAAGATTGGTGTGAATGTCGGTGGTAGCATGGCTTCGTAAAAAAATAGATATCTTGACGATTTTTTACGAAGCCAAATTTCGAAATAAAATTACAGATTCATACTCCTCTAATCAACCAGTTATGCTCTTTATTGCATTCATTCTCATATTCTTTATATATATATATATATATATATATATATATATATATATATATATATATTATATATATATATATATGTGAGTCAAATCAACGCTGTATTAAATAGCCACATAGAGACCTTAGACCATTTTTCCTCTAACAAAGCACTTGCCTTATACTGAAAGAGGATATTTATTTGTGAATGGAAAACTTAGCCTCAAGCAGGATTCGAACCAGCGACCTCCCGCATACAAGGCGGATGCTCTGACCACTGAGCCATTGAGGCCTATGTGGTAGAACGCGGTCAACTGAGCTTAAATACTGTCGAGTCAAGCTTTCCATTGTTACGTCATAGGAACGCGTCCCATGTAGTATTTAGTAGGTAGAGTGACGTAGCGACTTTATATGAATGAGTCAAATCAACGCTGTATTATATATATATATATATATATATATATATATATATATATATATATATATATATATATATATATATATATATATATATATATATATATGACGATAAAAACGGGAAACGGGCGATGCCTTTGATATATTAATTATCGCATAAAAGCAAAAACCTCTACTCGAGAGTTTCACGTCAGTCCGTTCATCAGGAGGCCCAGATGAATAATGATTATCGAGTTTCCGCCTTGTCCGTTTTTTCACTGTTGTCCGCTTGTGTGATTTTCTGGCGTGGTGTGATGTCGGCATTGTGAGACGAGTTGTGATCGCCGGGAGACCTGTGGTCAGCTATTGCACTCCTTTCGGCTTGACAAAGGTTATAAAAGCCAGAAGTGAGCCTGTGGGTGTTTGACCATGCCAGTCTGCACCGACGTATGGAAAAATGACGGCTGCATGCTCTGCTTGAGCGACCAGACATGTTTGGAGAGCTCTGTTTCTTTTTCGTGGCGTTCAAGGTTAAAAGATTTGTTGTGGTTGTTATACCTCACCTTGAACGGACCCCCGGACATGCCTTTTTTATGTGTGTGACGTTATTGCTAGTAACCGGCCTTGTATACGTTGGCTGGTGTTAGGCATTTCCCCTCAAGGAAATGGCGCACAGGGTGGGAGTTAACGCTGAAAAAGGCTGCTTTGTTTCTCCCGCCATCACTATGATTAGTTCCTTATTTAGGCCCAGAAATTCTCCAAAACTGCTTTCTTTTGCACACTGGGATTCTCATGAGTTTCGGATCACACACTGCTCAATTTGGTTTTAGTGTTTTTGTGAATATTCACGTACGAAAAAATGTGAAAAGAGGTCAAAAACGTTAACGTGTTTGATTTTCTTCCAACTATTATTGCCTATTGAAATTATGGTGAAAAACGCACTTCGTTGGGATACAATTGATATAACTGTAAATTCGTCAGAATTATTGGCGGATGTTCTTGGGATTTTTGAAAAAGCCCGTTAGCCACCCTGGCTTGCAAAAGTGATGTTTGAAGAAGATGAAATTCAAGTCCTCATACTCACGCTCATCGCCTGACAACTAAATGGTTAAAGTTGAAGGTTATTAGCGAACTAGGGACACTATCTAATGTATTTCAAGTAGCTTATGAACTAAAAGGGGATATGGCATCCCCTAAAACCAGAAAGTTGTTAGTAACTCCCTGTTCAAAAATATTTAGGAATACCCCCAGAGCTCTAAACACAGTTGATAGCTGTACTTTGATTGACATTCATTCAAACAATACAGTTTCAGTTTGGTTGGTCACCAGTGACTTGTAGTCTGTTGTAGTTTCCCAGTTAAGCTAGACCTAGCATAGGTTAGCTAGCAATCACCACAATATACTCCCATGAACCACGCATATGCTGGTTACGATCAACATGTGAAAGTACACTTCATTCACCATGTGCACGTTAGTTTCGGACGCCCAACTCGCGTACTGCCTTAATCTTGCTTGAACCTCGTGATCATGTTTGGGAGTTTAAGGATATTTCCTCTGCTCTAGAGTCAAGTTGGCCTTTAACCCCAGGGTTGTTCTCACTTTATGGGAAAACTCAAGTCACAGTGCCGTAAAAATGTTACCTGACCTTTGACCTGTCAATGTGAATATCAAAGGTACAAGTTTGCAAAAACCTGCACCTACATTTCAAGTATTGGTTCACATTGGTTCCATTCCTGTTGGACTCAGTTGAAAAAACGTCAAGTTTTACAACGTATGCACTTGTATAAAAGCCATGCAAAAATGAGCCTAAGAACACTTCAGTCATGCTTTGTAACCCAATTTTAGATATCGTTAATCTCGGTCCTTCCCTTCTGACCTTTCCGCTTTCATAGTAAGTTTGTGCAAGGCACCAATTCCATGTTCATACGCCACCCAATAAATTATGGCCCAACCTCTCAAGCTTAGGAGTTGTGAACATGACATTGGACCTTCTGACATGGTAATCTTTGACCTCACGCTAATTATCAGTGGCTCCAAATTTTCTTCTAGATACGATGATTTTTCCCCTTACAACAGAAAAAGTAGGAATTCCAAGAACAAAACAAAACTTTTTTGAAAAAGTTTTAAACAAAAGTGAGCCCACACACAGAAATACGGATAAAAACATAGAAACATCAGAAAGTTGGCATATTTCACTGTTAGACCAGATAACAGAACATTTATCAATCCGTTCGTGGTAAACCCTTTTCACCGGCATAAATCCCCAAATTTCCCCGCCATGAATTTTGAGGATACTGTTGCTATGGTAACGAGTACTGGTAAATTTGAGCACATCTCATGTGTTGAAACAGAGTAGTCTACAATATCTCATCTCTGCATTCATATCTTGTCGGGCATAAGATAAATAGGAAGGCCTGTATAACCAGGGAGGTGTTAGGACTGATATAACATTCACAAGTAGGCAAATGGTTTGCGCCCTCTATTTTGAAGAAACCTTGTTTCACATTTTTATTTTTACGTTTTCTTTCTTATTTTACCAGGGTAGCCCAGTCATCATCAAGTTGCTCTTCCCTGGGGCGTGGGTTTAAACATCAACAACATAAATAAAAGACAAAGATTAAAATAGGAACAAAAGCATAGACTAAATAGCATACAATATCAAAATGTGAAACATAAAACAAAAAAGAGACTGAACAGGAAAACAAGCAATAAAAGTACAGTTTTGAAAAAAGGACAGAAATTGTTAAATTTTGACAATGAAAGCATAACGAGTTGCAAAATCAAAACACAGCTAAGACGGTTAGGTTAGATGAGGTTTAACGTCCCAGTTTCCAACCAATTGGTTCAACACAGCTAAGAACATGTCACAACGTAC
This sequence comes from Holothuria leucospilota, assembly GCA_029531755.1. Taxonomy (NCBI): domain Eukaryota; kingdom Metazoa; phylum Echinodermata; class Holothuroidea; order Aspidochirotida; family Holothuriidae; genus Holothuria; species Holothuria leucospilota. Next base: position 39,131,748 of record CM055981.1, read on the forward strand.
AGGTCTTAAAATGATAGAAACAGATAAAATGGTACAAAAAGATGATAGAATGTTCAAGAAGGGTTATTAGGTAAAAATGTATTTAGAGAGAATTTCATGTCTTAGTCGTCTCTTGAAAGTTTCAACTGATTTGCTGTCTGTTATTTTGTCATTAATACTGTTCCATGATGCAATTTCTCTTGCCGTAAAAGATTTTGCATTTAATTTTCGTAAGGAAGAATTACATACTGCTTAAACTTTAGTGAGTCTTTCCTTGCAATAAGTTAACATTCAAAATCCTCCAGCATTACATCTTATTTAAATCCCCAACACAACATTACATCACCTTTCCGTCATGCAAACGGGAAATTCAATTACCTTCGCAAATCGCATGCTATGGAGCCATAAGCGAGTACGGTCGATGACAGGAAACTGAACCGACCTTTGCCCAAAAATCCAATACAATGTTTCCACGAAAGCAGATGTTTTCCCCGAAAACGGCAGATACTCTGCCCGAATGAGGTAGGGTTAGAAACCCTACCCCTACCCTGACTCATAAACATGTAAAAATATCCACATGACAAATATGGTAGGTCGTTCGATTTCATCACGTTTCTGTTTCCATTACTTTGATTTCCTTTTTGGATTTTCTTAAGTGTCAATTTTTTCCAGTGCTTTCACTCATTGTAGTTCATGATCGCAACAAAGTTTACCTTAGTGCAAAATATCACATTAAGGGATTCCAGGCCTTCTGCGGAGAGGTTTTGCCCTATAGTTATTACATTCACTCTTCACTGTGCACGGCATATGATATAATTTGTACTACGAAGAAAGCAAAATTAACATATTTACTTAAACTACCATGTTATCCATAATGCCACATGATGTTGTACACTCTTTGTACTGATGGCTTCATTGCACTTCATTACATGCAGCATGCAACACAAAATGTAGCTTCACTCACATTGATAAAAGATCTTGGTTTATTCTGTAGCCTGGAATCCATTTTGCAGTGAAAATCTCATATATCGGTCCACGTTGACGATGTTACTGTTTGCTATAGTCCACGAGTACTGTTTCAAAAATGGCTGCTCGTCCTCACTCACACATAGCCTGCAAAGCAGACTCTGTAGAGGCCTTCCAAAAGATGGCGCTCTCTCAGAAATCATATTACACCACCTGTATATATTCTATACAGAGTCTGCAAACCTTCGTCCAGTTTTCATTTACGCGAATCCCCAAAATGCGGGATAGATTATTATTCATAAGAAGGTCACATGGTGCACGGTGTTCACGTAACTGACTATTCATGTTTATCAACGGCCTGCGACGATGCACATATACGAATACTTCAGAAGATACGGTGACATCTTAAAAAGGTTCGTAATTATCATGTATGGGCTAAAGATCGAGCTAATCCTTGCAGTGGAAAGTCAAGCCTAACGTTAAGCGTCAACAGTGGCCTGTATATAGGCCCTCGCATGGACAAGACGACAACGTTAAGTTCCTTGCTAAGCTGTATGTGTAGACATGTACATATACAGCTAAGCCAGTAACTATACAGTAATAGCCGTACTGCACTGCATAATGTGGATGCAAGTGAAAAGAGTTGTCTGGCAATGCTCTGCTGTGGCGAAGCAACCGGTCGCTCATGTTGACACCACCCCTTACCAACGCTGATGACGTGTGCATTAATTATCATGAAGTTATTTTTGTCTCGGAAATGAGATTGGCTAGAAAGTTGGCAGGCTATTGTATTATATTAAACTTCGTCTGTATACTGTACATCATTGGTAAGCAAATATTAAGGATTGTACTTGTAGGTGATAAAACTCAACAATAGCCTGATTACAGCAGGTTAACTCACACAGTGCACGATAGCACTGGCCTATCTCGGTTGACGTATCTTTCTTCCTCGTAGACACTACTTGGTCAAGATAAAAGATGATTTGCACTGTTATTGTAATTGTTTTTTTCTAAAGGTTTGTCAGAATTGTAATTAAAGTTACACTAAGAATTTCTTAATCTTCATAAGGCTTTTATATCCAGATATTTTTGTATGTGCAATCCAGAATAATAATCATGTACGGAAATATAATAAGAAAAAATAGTCATACGCAGACAAAGCTAACGGCTGGTCGAATAGCGCTCTACAAGTTTATAATAAAGAGAATTGATTGATTCACGAATTTAGTTTCGTGTATCTAAGAGTATTTAGTGACTAGAGGCCAAGGTCTGATACATGGCCTGTACAAAATTTTGGCCAATTTGAAAGCAAGGGTTAGGTCCAAAAGGTCAGGTCAGTCGTTGCCTTGTGCGCATCTAGTGGGCGAAACATGGCGACATTTTGGTGCTTTTCGTAACTTAAGAAAAGGTATATTCTCCCTAGCAATTCCCGATGGGTAACTCAACAGCGGTACTTTTGTTGCTTTCGGAACACTATTTTACCTGTATAGTTCGATTATGTAATGGTTGGTGCTACAATTAGTGATATGTCGCCAATATCTGAGATTTATTTTCAACTTTTAAAGCAGCAAAGCGAAGGTAAGAGATACTTGATTGCCTACTGAGCTGCCTCGCTCACGCCTAGACTGTGCAATATCTAATATCTTCTAAGTTTGACACATTACTAACGCATACAGCGTGAATGTAACGCTTAGGTAATAATCCGTTACCTTAGCAAGAGGATTGGCTACGAAACCCTGCCTGACGATTACGAATGGAGACTTTAGTCATCTGACATAGATAAAATGGAGTTTTCGATTTCAGGACCGTAGACAATGAGGATGGAACGCGCAGCAAAAAACTGGACTGCACATGAGCAGAAGAGGACATCGCTCCGTCGCGTTGATTTTCAGAACGATCGTTGACTGATTTAACGTTCGGTCTTGAAACAGGACGGTACAGGGGTAACCATGGTAATTTCCCTCGTCCATACGTACGTGTCTCTGTGACGTTAAATTTACAAGCTAGCTGCATGCAAACGAACATTATTTTGTTCATGTGGCAATCAAGCTGCTGACAAAATGGACGTGACAAACAACAACAGTGCATATCTGGTAAGCCATTTTACGAACTATTCCGTGCTAAGCTAAGGGAAGAAGCTTATTTATTTATTTGCTTATTTTGTGTGTGTGTGGCATTATTTCTAAATTTGACATTTTAAGTAATCCTAGAAAGCTCTGATGTCAGTAAAATACCCAGTTACGATGGTGTCTCTAATCCTGTGTATGTTCGTCATTTTTACAACTTAGCGATGAGTGTGGATGCTAACAAAGCATTGCAATTTAGCTAATTGAGCGTGTCATTGCTTTGATGTCACTCTACCGCACCGTCGTCCACAAAATCGAAACGCCTTACATGTCTGGACGGAACACCGTGTTTGCGTGCGTTTAACTCTCCATCTTGTTGCTGTACCGTCCTGAAATCGAGAAGTCGCTTATATGCACTGAAACAGATAAAAGGAACTTACCTTCGTGTGTCTCCTTGAACTAAAAATCCTAGGCTGAGCTGAAACGCCAAACTTTCAGAATTTCACACTAACTGATTAGACAGTTGCTTGTAATTGTAAGATGATACATGGATTTCTCTTATATACAGACATACATATATACATACATACATACATACACACACATACATACATACATACATACATACATACATACATACATACATACATACATACATACATACATACATACATACATACATACATACATACATACATACATACATACAAATGGAACCTACTGCCATTGTGCTTGGTGCTCACGATAAGCAATGGAGTAGGGAAAACAAGCCAGTGAGCCACAACTGGTAAAAAGCCGTGGCCCGCCCGACTTAAACCAATTGGTTAGAAACTGAACCGTAAAACCTCATCTAGCTAACTAACTACATGCAATCATACATACATACTAAGTTACATCCACACCCACTCAAATCAGATAACTATGGAACTCATCAATGGGCCTTCATTCTGCTTTTCCTCCTTGACAAATGAAAACTCCAGAACATGTTTACGTAAGTAGATAAAGACTCACTCTTGAGGTTCCTTTACTTTCTCAGTCGTCAAGCATGATGGTTTTAGCGTCTATTCCTTCTTGGACATTCTGCCAACAAATGAACAAAACAACCACAATTGCACCAGAAAAGCACTATTGTATTTACATCCCCCACCCAGTTCCCTGTAGACACGATTACTGATACTACTGTACACCAGGAAAAAACTTTAAAATGAAGAAAGAATCCAAGAAACGTTCATGTTGTCTATGTTATAGTTGTAGGGGATTGACTTAGTCAATTGCCTGATTCTGTCCAGCGTCTTAATTGATAATTTTGATGGATTCATGACCATTTCCAACGCTAAAGAGGACCTTCTTGGGGAAAAAAGCTTTTCAAATCCAGACCGGATTCATTATCAGCTGTAAGGCTCCCCCTCTGTCTCCTTTGGAAACACTGACAATTGTAGTGCTGTGTTATTCTGAGCATACACACACATACAGACGCACATGGAGAAGAAACAGCTTTTCAAGTCATGCTTGGTTGAACTTCTATTGAGCAGAGACTTGCATTGCTTTTGAAGAAAGTTCAGTGCCAAAGTAATCGGTTTAAAAGTTAAAACAGTTAGCAAAAGAAAGGACTCAAGTGTAGGTCTGCCAGCAAGACCGCTATGTGGTGCGGTAGCGTCATGTAATTCCAGAATCGTCTGCCTCATGAGCCAGATTCTGAAACCTCTCATAAAACAATGCCCGAAAACAAGTGAACGCACGGAGGACACCCTATCCAAATTCAGAACCTGCAACCAAAATTACCTAAGTCAGTGGTTCTCAAACTTTCTGAGGGTGAGGGCCAAATAGAGAGGCTGGGAAGAGGTCGAGGGCCGCAGGGGGGGGGGGGATCTCAGGTTTAGAGTGACGACAATAATTGGGAAGAGCGAAATCAATACTGAAGAGGTCCCTAAAGCTGTATCTACGACAAACAGAAGCAGAAGCAGGCTATGACTTTTTTCAGAGGAAACGGTTCCTTAAGATAGTAATGCACTTTTGCAGTGTTCAACAGAAGCAACCTCTCATCAGCCCTACCATGGTTGGGCCGAGGTCAGAAAATGTTGCTTTCTTAGCTGTCCAGATTGCAGAAAATTTTACTCTTAACCACAAATTTGCCTTTGCAATTGGGATTGCGCCAGTCTTTGCTCGACAGGGAAGCCAAATACCCCGACGGAACGGCCGGTAACCAGTAGCCCCGACAAGGTCGACGGGTCTCTGAAAGGATGACAAACGAGGAATTTGGCGCGCAAAGCGCGTAGAAAATTTTGGTGACTGTTAAAGCAGCTTTGAGAAATTGCGGTTTTATTGAGCAATCTGCCCTACCAGGGGCAAAATGAAGAAATTCGTCGCAGCGGCTGGTCGTCGTTGGGGGTTTACATACTTTACGGTACCCATTAAGACTAAAATGGAGTTTCCCAGAAGATAGGGGACATGGCCATTTGCTCCCTAACTGGCGCCGCCCCTTTGTACAGGTCTACATCATGCGTGAGTAACCAGTATGGTCATTTTGATGTTTTTCCAACCTAACTATGTTGCGGACGAAAAGTAAGTTTACTCTGAAACGAATGAAGTCACACCAATTCTTTACTTATCCTGCGTTACTAGTCAGCATATGAGGAAACTCTTGATCAATTATTCTCAGACGGGGTCAGATAGAGAAGTGGGTCTGCCGAGTTCGAGGGCCGCATTCCCGAAAGTCTTAAAAAGCTTTGATTGAATGATTATATTTCATTTAACATAGCTGTGGAGAAAGAAAAAAATATAAAATGTCGAAACCCTTTGTTAGGGAACGCCACTCTGATTACATTTGATTTAATTTTTTTTACAAGTACCGAAAGGTATCTTGCAGAAATTTTGATTTCATTTACTAATCAACACACGTTTAACACGATACATACAGTCACCTCACTTCGCAAATTAAATTTCAGAGATGTAACTTTGCTACAAGCTTTGTCACTACAAATACAACTACTCCCCAATGCACTACTATATAAGCCACCGTGTACATAGCATGATTGCCAACAACATGGCACACGAAAAAAGAGTTGGCTATGCCTGATCAAGGAACATGCCGCAGAGCCTGCTACGTAGGCAACCTAGCACTACTTCAGAAGAGCGAATTTGGAAGGTGTCAAGCAGTGACTCTAAATTTCATAATTTAAACATACATGTCATGGATTATTCGCCCCTTTTTCCTACTGTGCTACATTTTTTCTTGTCGACTATGATTTTCTCAAAACGTAAAATCAATTCAGGGGCCGCACCGACAGGGCCCGGGGCCGCATACGGCCTTAGGGCCGCGTTTGCGAACCACTGACATAAGTGATTGCAATATTGGCAGCATGGATGTAGTTGCACTCTACCCACCTATCGAAGTAGAGTTTGCAGTTGAAAGGTGTTGTGACCTCTTAAAGGACAGTGGAATAAGATGTCAGAAAATAGATGTGAAAGAACTCGCACTTTTTTGTCAGAAACATGGTAACACTTTCCAAAACCACGTTAATTTCAGAATTGAAAACGGTCTGTCCCACTAGGAAACGAAAAGGTAGGAACCCAAATATTACAGCGTCAGTTTCTAGCACTGATGAAAACACATGATGGGGACCAGTGGCGTAGCCAGGGGGACGGGGGGCGAGTTGCCCCCTCTGGAAAAATCTTGGAAATTTTGAAAGTGAATATATGGTAAAATTTGCGCATGATCTGGTAAAATTTTAAATTTCTCAACCAGTGCACTTTACTTATTTAAAAGTATATGCCACACTGGCACAACCAGTCCTATAAGGTTTTCAGAGATGGAATGATGACACCATGCTTATAGTTGTACTAGTTATGTTTTACTATGTGCTTTATACAGCATGGGATCTCTGAACCTCTGACAAAGGACTCTGTCCTTTTACTGTATACTTCCAATGTTTCTTGATTATTAAAGCAGCAGCATTGTGGTATATGCAGTTCATGAGAATGATGGAGAGGGAGATGCTTATGAGGTATGTAGATGACATTGTGATAGTAATGCGACATGGGACTGAAGAGCACACGGATGAGGAAATGATGAAAAAGAAACAGGTTCTGGCTAACACCATACACCTTTCCATACAAGTGACAGTAGATTACCCAAGTAATAATAGCAATGGAAGAATGCCAGTCCTAGACCGTAATGTGTGGATGAAAGAGGTAGAGGTTAATGGACAGAAGATGAGAAAGATTGTACACTCTCATTATATGAAACCCATGGCAAGTAGATACGTAGTTCACCGTGATTCTGCCGTTCAACTGAAATCGAAGATCAACATCTTAGTTGCAGACGTAGTAAGGGTGATGAGGAATGTTTCTCCACTTTCAGAAGAGAGAGCTCAGGGAACGTGTGCAGTACTATATACACAGGATGCAGTACAGCGGGTACTCAGTAGCTGAGAGGGAGAAGGTGTACGCCAGAGCTAAGAAGAAATTCGATGAGATGCTCAGGAAAGACAGGGAAGGGACGGTCCCCCTATATAGACCCATAAAATGGAAGCGAAAAGCGAGAGATGAAGAGAAAAACAAAAAATGAAGAGGTTTATAAAATCTAATTCCGAGTCAGTATTATTCATTGATGCAACCCTTAACTGCAAATTGGCAGGAGAATGCAGAGAGATTTACAAAGAGTGTGGTCTAAAAGTAAAAGTAATCGAGAAAAAAGGAACATCTGTGAAGAGTATGTTGGTCAAATCAAATCCCTTCAAAAGACAAGGAAAATATGATATGGGTGAAGAATGTGAGGTGTGTGAAGGTACTGAAGGGGAGGCGGACTGTAAGAAAAGGGAAGTAGTGTACGAAAGAAAATGTAGAGATCGTGATGGAGCAAGGGAACAGTATATTGGTGAATCTGCCAACAGTCTTCAAGAAAGATATAAGCAATACAAAGAAAAGCGAAAACCAAGAAGTAAAGACTCTGTATTTTGGAAACATATGAAAAAGTACCATGGTGGAAAACTGACCAATTTAGATGTAAAAATAGTAGAAAGCTACCCATTTGACGTACTCTTCCGTCAAGTTAGTGAAGCGGGGTATATATGAAACCATCCCTAACTTAAATACCAAAGAGGAATACAGAGAAAATGCCCCAAGACCTAGAAACAGCAGTATACAATGACCCTTGCACCTGTACAGCTGATCTTTTTAACTGTTTTAACGTTTAAACTGATTGCTTTGGCATTGAACTTTCTTCACAACTACTGCCAGTCTCTGCTCAATAGAAGTTCAACCAAGCATGACTTGAAAAGCTGTTTCTTCTCCATGTGTGTCTGTATGTGTGTGTGCTCAGAATAGCACAGCACTACAGTTGTCAGTGTTTCCAGAGGAGACAGAGGGGGAGCCTTACAGCTGATGAGGAATCCGGTCTGGATTCGAAAAGCTTTCTTTTCCCCAAGTAAGTCCTCTTTAGCGTTGGAAATGTCATGAATCCATCACAAATGGTCATGTTGTCTTTTTTAACTTTTTTTGCCTGTTTCATAATAATTCTAAGCCATAATCAAACAGACCATTCTTCATTAGCAAAGAAATGACAGTTTTACTAAATGAGGCCAAACACAATTGTGCCATTGACTCCCCTCCTGCTACTATACAAAGCCCCGCCCCAACCCAATCTCATAATGAACACTCACAGGTTCTGAAGCTGTTGAAGCATGGGCATATTCTCTGGATTGAAATCATCTCCCTCTATGTGATGAGCTGAAGATACCTCCTTTTCTTGTTCAATTGGCTGTTTTGCCTCTTTAGAGGATAAATTCTTTGATAGCAGGAGGTCGTGCGATGTGTCAGTTAAACAATAAGCAACAAAACTTTCTGAGCCCTGAGAAGAAATCCTGGTGGGAAGGGTCTCCTGCTTGTCTTCCACTGACTGGCTATGGCCTGTTGATAATAAAGATTCCATTCAAATCTTAAGTTTACTTCAAGCAATGAATAAATTTACCTATAGTAATGTATTCTTAAGAATCTAAAATGAAAATATGATGCAGAGAAACATTTACGCATACCCTTGCCCCCTCCCCCACACACACAGTCCCTCAGCCCGCCTCTTACCTCAATCTCAGCAAATATGGAATCTCTAGATGTCCCTCTGAGATATGATTACAATGTAAGTACTACCAACACATAACTCCGATACATCATTAGTTGTCTTCCTTCTCCTGTCCATATTACCTATCCTCCTACCCCTGCATCACAACTCCACTAACACATGAAAATTCCCTCAAAGCAAAGTGTAAGAGGAAATAAAAGCTCCTTCGGAAGGCTGCAGCTTTAAATAGTTCTTTTTTATGTAAATGAGTAGTTCTGTATATTTTCTTTCATGGTTGAAATCTTGTTTTCTTCATCATTCTGTTGCTCGGGGCGCCATTGCCAGACAACTCTCAGTTTCGTTGCAACAGGTAATATAGTCATCAGAGGACTTATTTTACTTTTCGTGTGGTCTTTCGACGGACCCACGACCATGTCCCCACCAAGGACGTAATTCATTCGAGGAGCCTCGACCCATGTTACACAAAGCACAAAACACACTTCACAAACTTCTTGAAAAAATTGAAATATATCATCTTTGCTATTACAATTTAACTTATAGGTTCCAAAAGCTTACCTCTCACTGAGTCAACGATGTCCGATTGCTAGCAAAGATCTGCATGAAATCATCCACGGTGGGTATATCAAGATTCTCTGATGACTTTTGAAATTTCAAGAGTCTCATTTTACACCTTTTTAACTAAGGTTGTTCTTCTGCCTCCCTTCCTGGAGATTTCATTCCTGAACTATCACTAATGTTTATACCTAACAGAGTTCTGGTCATCCACCTTGCTTTCTTTTTCAGTCCTCTTAATTGGTAAACTTACTGATCTTTTAGGTAAAAACATTCAACATGCTCTTGAGGCGTAAAATCCTCTGCATTAGCATTTTCTCCACTTTCCTCACTTTTTGAGACAGGTTTCTCTAAACTATGAGTTTTGGATCTTACCATCATTTTTATCGGGTCAGTCTCATAATTTTCAGGTCCACTCTCAGTCTCTACTGGTAGAGTGGACCCAGCCCCTCCATCACTGATGCCACACCATTCATCTTCTGCCTTTTTTCCTGAAAATCTATAGGCACTGAGAAATCAAATAGTTGGTTTCCACACCCTTTCTCCAGCACTCCATTCCATATCAAGACACCCTTACATAGTATTTTCACATTCTTTGCTCCCATACTGAGACCCTGTTGGAAATGATGACAGAGACCAAAGTATCAAACATTTTGGGTCAATCCAGGGAACCAGAAAATGTTGTGTATCGCTTTTTGATATTTGTGATTGGTATCATAACATTAAGTATGAAATTTACTCTATGAAACATCCACCATGGATAATTTAGCTTATCTGGCCAATCTTACTTAAAAGGTTACGATTGATTTCTAACATTTGCAAAGCAAAAAATTTTTTCTTTACAATCTTTCTCCCTCTTATTTTGTGGTCTTGGTAAATCAGAGTATATTGGAGTTCAAATAGTAGCAGATAGGTATATTATATACTACATTGATCTTGCTAATGGTACACATGATGAATCAAAATTAACCAGACTATTTTGTGAGGGTTATTCCAAATTATGTTTTGTTCGTAGTACTTGTGATAAGGCAAAATATTGAGATTCTAGACCAAACCTATTGAAGTTCACTTAGGACGGTCATTAAAATCAGACTGATCCCATATAATGACTTCAAGATACTAGTGGAGTGTCTGGTAGAAGGTAACCCTCAGGTGTCCAGTCCATTAAAGCAAACCTATATGAGAACTCTCATCTGTATGAAAATGAAGACATAGCTGCTTCTTGCAATTTATAATCCCTACACCTTTACTACCAGAGCTCATATATTCCCCATAAAGCACAGCCACCTGAGCTCCTGTTTAATACAACAACAGCGTTTGCTGCAAATCCAAATGTTAAATTTACTGATGGTTTGACATCCACCATCCCCCAATGGTTGCCTTACTTTGAAGTGAAGGGTAACCTCTGTGTCAGGACTAAAGGCACAACTCCGGGCCACATATTTCTTTCTCTTGTGGTCTATTGACAGAAAAAAAGGAAAACTGAGGTACAGTTAAAACATCTTACGGATAGATGTCAATACTTCCATGTTAAAAGTGTACAATGGTTTCCATTTTATAACTTAGCAAATAATTTTGCGAAGTGCAAATCAACAAACTGAGATCACACTACATAATAAATGGGTAATATAGAAAACTGTCATTCACCATTCAAAACAGGAAATTTGCTTTGAAAACATCCTCAAATTTTGAACAACCAGAGAATCTGAAGTGAAGAAAACCTCAACTGTACAACAAGAAAGCTCAAATGCTTAGTGGTTCCTTGCCGGAAGGGGGTGCATTGTTACACCGAGGTTCATCCCTCAAATTTATTCTTCTGTACTACATCTTTTTCTGCGATGTGGTTAATATTTAACCCCGCTGACCTCACGTGATCTTTGAACCCCACCAAAACTTGAATAACGAAAAAGTGAAAAAGATATCTTTGAAGGAATTTGTCTGTGCTTCCTTCCTTGCACTGTCATGTTTTACAAACTTTTTTGACCTCTGGTGACCTCAAATGAGTGGGAACTCAAATGACTGGTGACCTTTACCGAAACAATAAGGTTTTTCCTCTCAAGATAACAAATTTATACACAAAGTAGGAAAAGGGTTATTTATCGAAGCTTCTATCTCGAGATATCTTGTTAACTGTTTTCAGGGATTGACTCCGGTGAAACAAGATTACCCCCACAAAAAACAATAGGGTTCGTCCCCTCACCATAAGGCATCTACACATTCAGTATAAAATTTATTCACGCTTCCTGCCTTGAAATATCGTGTTAACAAGGCTTGCAGGGTTTGACCCGTGGTGACCCCATATGACCTTTGACCTCCAAAACAACTTCTTTCCCTTACCATAAAACATCTACATACTAAGTATGAAATTCATCCAAGCTTTCTACTTCTAGATATCGTGTTAACAAGGTTTTTAGGGTTTTACCCCAACCCAAGATGACCTTTTACCTCGAAAAACAGCAAGGCTCTTTCTCCCACCATTAAGTATCTACATACTAAGCATGAAATTTATCCAATCTTCCTATCTTGAGATATCGTGTGAACAAAAATTTAAGACTTTGACCTCCGGTGACCACATATGACTTTTGACCTCCACAAAAAACAATAATGTTCTTTTTCTTACCAAAACGCATCCACATACCAAGTATGAAACTTGTCCAAGCTTCCTACGTTGATATACCGTATAAACAAGGTTTTCAGATTTTTACCGCATTGACCCCACGTGACCTTTGACCTCCACTAAAAACAACAGCCCTTTTCTCACCATGACGCATCCTCACACAAAGTATTATATTAATCAAATGTTCCTACATTGAGATATCATGTTAACAAGGTTTTCAGATTTTGACCTCCGGTGACCCCAGATGACTTTTGACCTTCACCAAAAACAATGCAGATAATCTACCTAATACGGAAAATCTACATGACAAGTGTAAAGGCCCTCGGAGTTATCCTTTTTAAGATATCCTGTAAACAAGCGAAGTGTCACAAACACACACCCATATCTACACCCATACCTACCTACCTACCTGCCTGCATGCCTGCCTGCCGGCCGCCCTGCCTACATACGTACGCATGTACGTACGTACAAACATACATACATACATACGTACGTACGTACGTACGTACATACATACATACGTACGTACGTACGTACGTACATACATACATACTTACGTACGTACGTACGTCCGTACGTACATACATACATACATCAGGCCCCCTGTGGGCTGGGGGTTGTAGAATATGCCCACGGTATTTCCCGCCTGTCGTAAGAGGCGACTAAAGGGAAGGACTTTGCACCGTATTTAAACTTTGCTTGACACTATGTGACACATTTGTGTTGGTTTGTTGTTAAATTTCATCTAACTAACTAACTACATACATCAGTGTTGTAGTCGAGACCAGCATATACGAGATCTAGACCAGGGGGTGTCGAGACCGAGACCGAGACCAGGACAGATGTTTGAGAGCGAGACCGAGCCCAACAAGGTCCGAGACCGAGACCAAGACCAAGACCAAGACCAACTGAACATATTGTATAGGAAAATGAAACAGTGTCCAACTTTGTGAATACTTTTTTAACTGACTTATCACCGTATGCTCCACCAACGACCTATAGACTACCAGGAGTGCGTCGCTCATTGATATAAGCACATATTTTCTATTATCTTATGCCAGACATAGTTAACATAATTAATAATTTAACATAATCATGTATTTTTCTAATGTAGCCCTTCTCTTTTTAAATCGGAGTCAGTCAGTGCTACAAGTGTTCAGTGTGGATGAACTTCGTGCTAATTAATGCATCATAGTGAGTTTGTCCAACCCACAGAAAAATTAGTCAAAATTAGTACCATGGCAACCGTCGCTGTTTCAGCTGACGTTTCACTGGTCATGTTCTACATGAAGATCAGTGTTGGACACGCGTAGTGCTTGTTTCCATCGGCTTCTCGGGTCTAACTCTATTGTGACGTTACAGGCCGCCACGCTCGTAGCTAGGTCAATTGTATGGTATCGTCAATACAGAGCTGAGAAGAAGTTTGATATGGGCGTTGATATCTCACACTTTTTTTACGAAAAAGCATTTAGGGAGCTCGTTCATTATAAGTACGCGGTAGTTGCCGTCTCGTACCCTCAATAAATACACAGAGAAATGAATTCTGCACGTATACAACGCACTGTAAAAGCAAAGCACGCCAGAATCTTTTGACAATCGGCGAAGGCGGCCTGTAACGTCACAAAAAGGAACACCAAAAACCCAGCTATGGGCCAGATATGAAATCCCATATATGAGCCAGATATGGATTTCATATCTGGCCCATATCTACTGCTGATATGGGATTTATATCTGGGCCAAATAAAAAATTGGGCAGATATAACCCAGATCCACGCCAGAACCAGATGTAAGCCATATATGGCCAGATAAAGTTTTATCTGGATCAAGTCTTTTTATCGAACAGATAAAATTTTATTTGGACCAGAATATGGTTTTATATGAGTAGAATATATTTCCACATATGGCCTATATCTGAACCAGATATGGAATTTATATCAGATCAGATAAAACGTTGGGCAGATATAACATAGATCTAAACCATATATGGCCAGATAAAGTTCTATCTGGATCAAGTCTTTATATGGCACAGATAAAATTGTATCCGGACCATGTCTGCTTTAGTTATGAATCATAGTTAGGACTAATAGTCCACACTCCTCGTGGAGACATTGAACACCAGCTTTTTTCCAAAAGTCCCCCGACTCTCTGGCGAAGAGCCAGGGGCGAAAACCAAACAATACTCCCGAAGGAGTTCTGCTCCCTGAAGGAGTAACAACGTCCCCAAGAGACAAACTTTGACTTAACTGACCCTCTCGACAGTTGTCCCGTTCTAGACTGGCTGAATAGAAAAGGTCCCACCTGGGAGCTCCGCCGTCGCGATCGCGGATACTCCTGCGCCAGGTAAGCCTTTTTTTCAAAAGTCCCTCGACTCTCTGGCGAAGAGCCAGGGGCGAAAACCAAACAATACTCCCGAAGGAGTTCTGCTCCCTGAAGGAGTAACAACGTCCCCAAGGGACAAACTTACTGAACTGACCCACCCGACAGTGGTCCCGTTCTAGACTTGCTGAATAGAACAGGTCCCACCTGGGAGCTCCGTGATCTCGTGATCACGGATACTCCTGCACCAGGTATTTTTTTCCAAAAGTCCCCTGACTCTCTGGCGAAGAGCCAGGGGCGAAAACCAAACAATACTCCCGAAGGAGTTTTGCTCCCTGAAGGAGTAACAACGTCCCCAAGAGACAAACTTTGACTTAACTGACCCTCTCGACAGTTGTCCCGTTCTAGACTGGCTGAATAGAAAAGGTCCCACCTGGGAGCTCCGCCGTCGCGATCGCGGATACTCCTGCGCCAGGTAAGCCTTTTTTTTCAAAAGTCCCTCGACTCTCTGGCGAAGAGCCAGGGGCGAAAACCAAACCATACTCCCGAAGGAGTTCTGCTCCCTGAAGGAGTAACAACGTCCCCAAGGGACAAACTGACTGAACTGACCAACCCGACAGTGGTCCCGTTCTAGACTTGCTGAATAGAACAGGTCCCACCTGGGAGCTCCGTGATCTCGTGATCACGGATACTCCTGCACCAGGTATTTTTTTCCAAAAGTCCCCTGACTCTCTGGCGAAGAGCCAGGGGCGAAAACCAAACAATACTCCCGAAGGAGTTTTGCTCCCTGAAGGAGTAACAACGCTTTGACTGAACTGACCCACCCGACAGTAGTCCCGTTCTAGACTGGCTGAATAGAACAGGCCCCACCTGGAAGCTCCGCCGTCGTGATCACGGATACTCCTGCGCCAGGTAAGTACTTTTTTTCCAAAAGTCCCCTGACTCTCTGGCGAAGAGCCAGGGGCGAAAACCAAACAATACTCCCGAAGGAGTTCTGCTCCCCGTAAGTGCTTTTTAAGTGCATAGAAACGGACACTATCAAACAGGAAGAACCAGATCCGGACCGGCAAGAACACAACCATGAACTACCTACAATCATTTTCAAAGTTACCTTACACTAAGGTAGCAAAACAAAATTTCCGTGGCCAACACATACGACACCCCCAGCCCACCCACCACACAAGACTATTTACAAACAGGAAAACAACACACGCCAGAAGGCAGCAACACACACCCGAAAGCAACAACGCCCGAAGGCAACACAACACGCCCGAAGGCAACACCACGCCCGAAGGCAACTTCACGCCCGAAGGCAAGACCACGCCCGAAGGCAAGACCACGCCCGAAGGCAACAACACGCCCGAAGGCAACTTCACGCCCGAAGGCGACCCCACGCCCGAAGGCAACTTCACGCCCGAAGGCAACAACACGCCCGAAAGCAACTTCTCGCCCGAAAGCGACCCAACGCCCGACGGCAACTTCACGCCTGAAGGCAACACGTAAAAAGCACAGGGCAAATACAGGTGCACCTTGCCCAAGGGTGCCCCGGAGGCAGTTGTGGTAAAGGCTAACCCCATTATCCCCACGCTTAAACAAGCTCCACAACCGGATGCAGTTTAAAGTCCAGTCCTACCCAGTCCTCCCCGTAAGTATCAGAAAATTTTTGAGAGCACTTATTCATTCTCTTATTATTTCATAAGAGTGAACAGAAAATGCCTTGAATGTTCCTATTTTATGTAATCACAGTGATATGGGCTTTTTATTTTAAACTTTATTGCGTATTTGACTCTTAATTTTGTTTACTGCATAGTGCATATTTTACTTTCAACTTCCTAAATCGTGAAAAATGTAGGTTTAGATACAAGCTCCGCGCAAATATGCAAATCATCTGATAAGTTCACTTAGTATACTGCGGTATTAACAACATTGTAGCCACTAAATAACTGCAATGCCTGGGAAGGTGATGCTGTATCCAAAACATGTCTTAATTTGAAACACGCATAATCCAAGAATCAAATCAAACAAAAATAAAACAAACTAACAAAATGCTCATTTGTATATCTAGCATATCAAGTTGAAGTTATATCTGGCTTGATATGGCCATATAAAACTTGATTTGCATGTCTGGCATGGATTTTTATCGTGTTATGTCTGGCTTGATATGGCCATATAAAACTTTATTTACATATCTAGAAAGGCATTTCATCCGTTATATCTGGCTTGATATGGCTGTATAAAATTTGATTTAATGTATCAAGGCATCTAAATCTGGCTGTATATCTGGCTTGATATGGCCATATAACCAGATATATCCAGATATCAATCCATAGGCTATCTTGATTTGGAGTTAGGAATCAACACGTACGATACAACATAAGGACTCTTAAGTCCGAGACTGACTTCCTTTACGAATAAAATCAAGATGTGCTAGAGACAGAACCCCTCTCACTTCGTTCTGGCTAGAACGAAAACGAAATTACTCTTTAGGCTAGGAACGGAGTCTCTTCACAATGTAATTTATGGCTAGAAAACGGAGCTAAAGTGACTGTCTATAGGCTAGCAAGTTTATCGATACAAACCATATGCAGGGCCGATGTTATACGGGGGTGTGGGGGCCGGTGTGACATCCCCCCCCCATTCACCGGTGTTCTCCATAGAGCACAAAACAAGGAGGGCGGCGATCAGGTGCTAAGCACGTGCATGGCGATCGCTCCGCGATCGCCGGGGAGGGGTTTGACGGGAGGGGGTTCCCACTCCCCTCCGAAAATTTTGAGATTGGGGACCATGAATGGCACCAAATGATGTTGAGTATCTAGTTAGTTTTGCTCATCCTTTTTCTATTACTTAGGAAGCAGTGTGGACATTCGTTGACTATAGAATTTAAGTGCTAAAAATATTATGAGAACAAATTTGAGGGCGTGTTTTTAAAGGGAGGGATAAATTGTTTGGAGGGAGGCAACTATTTTTGAGGGGCGGCCATTTTCACTCGGAGGGCGGGTCGCCCCTCTAAAAACCCCTTTGGAGAACACTGCGGATTCATGGATTCAGTCGGCAAAATTATGCACCAGTCGGCCAAAAGGAAGGAAAAGAGAGAGGAAAAACAGGGAAGGAGAGAGGAAAAGACAGAAGAGAAAGAAGAGAAGGGAAAGAGTAGAAAGAAGGAAAAAAGGGGGGTGAGAGAAAAAAGAGAAGACAGGAGGAAAGAAGAAAGAAAAAAGTGTGTGTATTTGCGTGCAGGGTGGGGATGGTGGTCTGAGGGAGGAGAAATTTGAATGTATAGGCTTTAGACAAATTGTGTCGTAATATTTTGAGAAAACCCGGCAAATGCACAATCATGAAACTTGACATATTCGTTTGGCAGAAATTCACTACAACACGGTACTCAGACACGCCAAAAGTTTTCCATGTTAGTGTGATATCGTGTCACGGTGAGACTACAAAATTTTACATCAGTCGGCAAAATGAAGGAAAGATGGTTTAGGAGCTAGGAAAAGAAGAGAAAGAAGGAAGGCAAAACGAATAGAGTGACAGCCGAGCATGTTTTCAGGGGGGAATTTCGAATACCCACAGGTGGTGCCGGGACGGGGATCATGGGGTCCCAAAAGTCGTTTAACCGACAGATGTCTGTAAGGGATAGGGTGAGGCGTGTTTTCGACTGAGTGACGGATCTACTATCACAAATTGTTCACAAACTATCAAAATTTTGGTAAATTCTTCGCAAACTATCAACATTTCCGCGCCCTGTGACCTTCAAATTCTTTAAATTATATAGATGCAACTTATTAATCCCCTATATTACCACATTGTTATACTTTTACTTTTCTCTCGGTCATTCCTCCTAGGCACTGTACGCTTGGATTCTCATCCAAAATGAGTACAATAAGTACGATTCTTGGTGTGCTCTCCTAAAGTGTCATATGGATGTCACTTAAAATCATCATTCATGCTTTTCAATATTGAAATTGCCCCAGAGCTTCCAGGAGGCCCTGAGCAGGTCAGATGGTTCCAACACTGGACATGTGCTATCTTAGCCACCCTACCTAAACGAAATTTCTTCAGGGGAGGAGTTTCAACCCTTTCACTTAGACACACCCTTCCCTTACACCTAAAAATTTAAAACAATTTATCAACATATAATGAGTTCACACCTTTGCCAAAGATAGCATCCTTTTGCATCTAAGCCACCTCAAATGACAAACTTTCCTCAAAGGGATTCCCCTCCGCCCTTATACCCCTCCCACTGGTGGCAAGGGAAGGGTTCACCTCTGGTGAAAATTATGGCTCATACGAATATGCATACTAACTACATGCTTTTGCTCTCAATGACTAGGTCAGATTCTTCTATAAACCGTAAGAAAAAATAACGCGCTTATCGCGCTTTTGATTTTCGTTGTTCCATTTCTTTAATATTTTCGTTCCATATAGGTAAGAAGTGCACAGCCCCTCTTTCAGAGTAACCTATAAGAAGTCTTTACAATTTTCTTAAAAGATCATGAATTTACTCCCTAGCGCGTAGTTGTTCTTTTTTATCACGTAGTACGGAAAGTGGCGACAGCGGGTTTGACCATCTCAAGGCAGGCGGGTCCCCGTACAAAGTATGTTATCACTAATTTGGACCAGCACCCCTGACAGCTGATGTAGTTTACTCTTAATTTGAACGAAGAGCGTTTTGGATGCCATATTTTTGCCATACTCCGTCGAGCCTCAAGTTAGGAAGATTTATAAATGTAGTGACCAATTGGGGTTTTCTGACGTAAAGCCTCCCACAATCGTCCGTTCCACCCAACAAAATTCCCACATTCAGCAACTCACCTGGCTGTTAGTGCAAGTAAGAAATTATATAGAAAAGTTCAAATCGTGATTTTAGTGGTCTATTTACAAAAAGATAAAGGGAAAATGCAGTCACTTCAATTTGGAGTAATGTACCCCGGTATTCTAATTCATGAATGGCTCTGTTGAAGGCATGTGCCAATGATTTGGTCACTAAATTGTTCAATTCATGCAGAACAACTACTTATTTTACCTTGGACATGAATTCTTTATTGGGATAATCATAAAAGACATTTGTAAAGGAAATAAGAGGAAATTTGTGAAGTTTTCTTGTTTCCAAAAAGTTTGGGGCGACTGCCTTTTTCCCTTTAAACGTCTTAAAGATAGTTAAATGCTTAATTCTAATGCCCGTAATTTTGAAAACGGTCCTAAATTTCCGGGGGTGTGCCCCCTGATCCCATCTGGACGTTGTCTTTTGGTCAGAACTGGGGCTATGGGGTGTATGGTTGGCCGGGGTGAACGTAAGACGGCCTGATTTCAACGCGTAGAAGAGCACACTATGGTACGCAAAAGGTAGCATATTGGACTTTATTTGTAGGCAGTGCATGCATGATGTTTTTCTAAACCCGAAAGGATTACTGAAGCAGAGGATATAGTGTAAACGCACGATATATCAAATTACATTAGCATAAAGGTTATACGCAAGAAGAAACATGTATTGAGCGGAATTAAGGAGAAAAAAGCTGAACGTTGCAATATGCTTCTAGAATAAGACAATTTCCTTGTTACTTTATAGAATCTGTCATGCTGGTTGTGATCATGGGCTGGACTGTAAAGAATAGCCAGGTATAGAAACGAGTAGTGTCTCCTACCAACGTGTAATAAAAGAACATATACTTGACCAAAACATAGGAGTAGGAAGCTGTTTTTAGCTGGAGTTGAACGTTGTTTCGAACCGATGTCAATGGAAGGTGTTTAAGGAGAGGGCGTGTCCCCCTCCCCTTCCCCTTTGGGAAATTTGTAATTATATGAGGTTCCTTTGCAGCAATTTGATGGGACATGTTGTTTCAATTTTAAAAATATGGAATATTTTGACATTTTTACAGAGGAGAGAAATAAGAGTGTTTCTTCCTTGAATTGTGGGGAGGAGCATACTTTCCACCAAATTTTTGATTAAGGGCATTTGCCCCTCAACCCCTCCCCCAAGGAGGGGTTAGGGAAATGCTTAGATAGGGAGCCTTGGGGCTCGCTGTGAAGCTTCTGGTGGGGTCCAGAAGCAACATTCCGATAATGTCCGTAGGTCAACGCCCTCTTCAAATAAATCAGATGAGCACTAAGCAGACCTAAAGTTTTAATTATATAATTTGCTCATAGAAGTCGGACAAACGGTGGGGAGTTTTGTAGAACTGACAAGGCCAGGGACTGGTAAGGAGGGGGAGAGGACCACAGGGAATTGTGTCGTAAGCCGACCCAGATAACACCGATGATTCCATATAAAACTTGCGTATCAGTAGTTAGTCCATATTTTTTTTCTTCCTACTGCATGGTAATTTCTCCTTCTCTAAGATACAGAGTAGAAAGTTTGTCCACAACAAATTAAGGAAGATATAAGCAGACGCCAAGGGGGAAAGAGATTTCTTCGAAAGGCCCCCAGAGGCTCGCAAAAGGACTACAGGTAAATTTCAACATACTCTGATTTTCAGAGGTACAAGACGAACAATCAGAAGCGTTGGGGTATCAAAGAGGGGTCACTAACATGAAACCCTGTTCACACTCCCAAAGGACGCCAAAGGCTCACTCTGAAATTTGGGGTGTACACACAATGTTTTCATGAGCTGGAGACAAAGTCTGAGACCGGCTAGCTTTTCCAGATCGACTGCTACTTGCGTAGCCGTGAGAAATGCCATCGAAGAACTTTACAAAGTAAAGGAGCAGGAAGTTTAATTTTCCCTGCCTCCCTGGCAACAGTTTTCCATAAAGATATTGCCAGAGGCAGTTATGTACAGAATCTAGCTAACCAGGAAATTTTTAAGGACGCGCTGAGCTTAGCGATCTGTTTTAGACCATTCAATTAGGGAGCTGTTCCTGTTTAACCAAGATGTTCATTTTATCACAACGTTTCATTTTGATTGTTCTTGCCTTTTGCGTTAACCTTAAAATTCCCAGGTGACTTACCAAAAGTCGAGATGTATCTTATAAAGAAGTTGAAAACGACAACATTGTGGATAGTATTTTCAACTGAACCTTTCAGAGGTCTATTCAGGTCGTCCATTTTCCTTTCCTTGCAAAAAGCCCACAGTATAGCAAGAAAGTTGAATAATTACTGTAATTATTACAACAGGCGATTTCGTAATTTCGCTGTGTCTTGTTGCACTATGTCTCCTTGGTTCTTGTTAATTGTAGCTATCATCGAACGTGACATGTTTCGGACGGTAACCTAACAAATTATCTCTTTCGGAAAATTGTCCATACCGAAGACTGTAAGGTATTTATCACATGCATTTCTTACTGTAACGTATTTTAGAGCACCCGACATCTTCACCCATTTTGTTTCTGCTAAGTAATTACATAGATGACTACCACAAGTGATGGTAATATTTTTCCCTTCAGTGAAAGTAACGTTAGAAGGAGTGATCGTAGTATCCGATTTCTTTAACAATATAATAGGTTTAACGTTACATGTATCGTTATAGCCGTACTGAGTAAAGCATAGCGGCACGTACTGAACTGCGTTACAAGTCAGATGACAATTATTGAGGGAACTGTTAAGAGGCGAGGTTAATGATAAAGTCCTTTCGTTATTGTGTTCTCCACAGTTTCCAATCATTGAAATGCCAGTCTATTGTAATATACATACGTAAAGCTACGGCTACCTTCGGATTTCCATTTTTTAGAGTACAGTTTAATTGAAAGTATTCTGGGAACTCTTGGTTATAGAAATATGTCAGCGCGCCACATGATTCCACAGAATCAAATCGCTCTTTTGGGCGATAGTATACAATTAAGTATAACAGCTTTACAAAAGAAAATCCTTTTCTCCTTCTTCGCTTCCGTTGACATCGCTTATTGTACTGTATACACGTATCTCGATCCGTTGTGTCTGTCTGAAAAACTGTATTCTGAAACATTTTCAATGAGCTTAGAATCTGCAGAAATATTTAGCACCTCACTGAAAATTACAGAAATGCTCTTGTCGGAATCTTGCAAATAGTTTAAAACCACATCCATCCCTTCAAAGAACTTAATAATTGACTGATTCGTTTCGAAATACAATGTCTGTTTCTGGACTAACATTGCACGCCAGAACGCAACATAACAAGATGGCGGCTCTCCAGCTTGCTTAAAGGCAATAGGCAGTTGCCCCAAAATTTTCTTTGAAAAATTGGCAAATTCTTGCAAATCTCCTCTTATTGCATTACAAGCACCTCTGAAGATGTTTTGAACATAACTATTACAAACATTAGGTAAAGCAAGGAGAAATTCTCCTTGAATTTCACAATTTACCAACAAAAATATTGTCACATGATCAAAATAGGCCAATCATGAACTAGAGTGATAGGGTACACTCACTCTGATTGGGGTGACTGCATACTGCCTTTAATGTTTTTAGCTATTGCCAGCTTGTTGGCAATCCTCGACAAGATAAAAAATATTATCTCGTGTGGCGTTATGTCAGACATCAAGTCTTTTCCATAAGGTGTCATGACTTCCCCCCCCCCCCCAGCCTTTTGGTTCATCATCAAAATCAAAAATACTGATACTGGAAAGGTTCTTCTCCTCATAAATCTGCTGAAATCCCGCTCATTCAATGCTTACTGACTGCATAATAAACCGCCTGTAAGACTGTCTACTCTTCCCTGGGAAATCGATAACTCCCACTGTTTACTGGGAAATCAATAACTTAAAATAGTATATCATGAATTCATAGCAGTACACTAGCAGTTTAAAACATCCAAATTTTGTTCACTTCAAAACATCAGAATAAGACTTCACAAACGAATAAAACCGGACTTCTTTTCGAAATCGGGTTAGATGCATTTTGAAAAAGCTAAAAAGGAACTTTAAAGGGCTCGGCAAGAGCTCAACGGCTTTGTTCAAGGCAAGTGCAAAATCCATTTGGAAACCAACAGGGGTAGCGCTTTTCAAAAACTGATATCATGTACCCTACAGCTTATCCTTGCATGGGTAAAAAGTTATTTTGGGCTATACTGGTAGCCATCCAAGAGTAGGCAGCCAGACCTGCTCTTACTAAAATCTATATCTGGCTTTGCATCTGGATTTACCTGGCCAGTGTAAAGTTTCATATGGCCATATCAAGCTAGATGTAAAATCAAAAATCAGATGGAAGTGTCTTGATATGATGAATCAAGATTTATTTGGCAATGTCAAGCCAGATATAACGTGATAGATGACGGCGCCAGATATACATATCAAGTTATATATGACCATATCCAGCCTTATATGAATTGATGAAAAAGTATGCCAGATATACATATTTAGTTTTATATGGCCATATCAAGCCAGATATAACTTGATAGATGACCACGCCAGATATACATATCAAACTTTATATGGCCCTATCAGGACAGATATAACTTGACAGGCGACCATGCCAGTTATACATCTCAATTTTCATATGGCCACATCACATATAACATGATAGACAACCGTACCAGATGTACATATCAAGTTTCATATGACCATATCAAGCATATATAAGTTGATGTAAACCATCGCAGATATACAAAACAAGTGTTACATGGTCATCTCAAGCCATATATAAATTGATAAAAGACCACACAGATATACATATCAAGCTTTATTTGGCCATGTCAAGCTAGGTATCACTTGAGAAATGATTGTGCTTCACATGCATATGAAGTTTATATAGCCATACCAAACCAGATATTTACTTGGTAAACTACCAAGCCAGATATATACATACCAAGTTTCATATGGCCATATCAGGCCAGATATCACTTACGTAAAGATTGTTCCTGATTTGCATATCAAGTTTTATCCGGCGATATCAAGCCAGGTATAAACTTAACAAACAGACTTACCAGATGTAAATTTCCAGTTTTATATGGCCACATCAAGCCATATATGATGTTATAACAGAACATGTCAGACATGAATGTCAACCTATATATGGCCACATCAAGCCAGATATATCTTTATAACAGACAATGGCAGATATGCATATTAAGTTTGATATGGCCATTTTAAGCCACATATATCTTGATTAAAGACAATGCCAGATATGCATATAAAGTTTGATATGGTCATATGAAGTCAGATATAACTTGACTAAAGATGATGCTAGATGTACAATTCAAGTTTTGCAAGGCCATATCAAGATTTTGTCTTTAATTTGGTTAATTGTCCTACATTAGGACCATCATGGGATGCAGTGGAACGTATCTGCATACCAAAGTCTCCAAACTTTTTCCATAACCCTTACGGAAATAATAACACATGTTTGATTCCAAAGCTTCCACTATAGCTGATTCAATGAAATTAAACTCGAAAATTGTGAAAGCAGCCATTATTTTAATTAACATCATAAGAAAATGCCTCACATTGCACAGTAAACCATCTGGCCTCCTCGCGATTGATATAGTTCTGGTTGAGGTCATGCTCCATTCCCTCCTATTTTCAGAAGCTGACCAACATCACGTTTTTTTAAGGAACCTATCCCCGTCATCAGTAGATAGTAGCTGAAGCTCAACTGACTGATTTTCTGATACATTTAGGCAGGCGCATAGCCAAGGGGCTGAAGAGAGCAGCCGATCCCCCTTAAGCATATTTCTTGTATTCTTTTTAATGGTTTTGCTATGATATTGCTAGTAACTTGAAATAAAAAAATGTTTAGATGCAACCAGGGAGTTGTTAGGAAGGTAATTCAACGAACAGGTCTGGAACAGGATTGACAGGTCTCTTTGTTCCTATTGTTAATTCTCTGTTGACTAAACCCCTTCAATGATGATCTGCTCTTTTCTTTTCCAAGTAATCTCGAGACAAAGGCCATAGTCTATACATGCTTTGAAGTAAGGTTAGTTTCCGCCAATGAACAAACTTTAAAGTCCCGATACGAGTTTCCTAAAAAGTTCAATGGCAAAGAACAGGCGGTGCTTCATGTTCTTCAGACAAAAATATAACCAGGAGAACGCTTTTTAGCGGAAAAGAGCTAGTTAAAAGGGTATAAAACAAAAACAACACAAAGCAGTAACAGTAATTCAAACAACTGTAGAATATGCAATTTGTTTCCTCTGTAGGCAGTCATTGGCAGTTATGAATATTCATTAACCAACTGCTTCGAGATCACATCATGTCGAAGACTTGCCAGCACGATGCAGCCAGTGTATATCTACTGCATACGCACTCGCTTACCGTATTTTCATTGTGCACTAATCAACGATGAATGCTAGGCTGCGATGTATGTGCTTGATGCATGAAAAATGTAGCTATGGGGCAGTAACACACAAGCAGTCAACTTGTGCGACATTGGCGGCCGAACTGCGGCTGCATGTTCGTATAGCCTACCTGTATTTTGCCTCGCTGTTCCAGGCAACGTAATCTTGCTTAGGATTTCAGGTGAGGTTTTCCTCCTTTTTCATGTTAGTTGTGCGGCAATTTTGTTGGCGTGGGTAATTATTTCTTACTAAAACTCAGTTCTAAGCCTACACTAACCTGAGTATAGTCCTAGGCTGTTTGTGCAGTCCATCCGTCGAATATACAAGCAAATGCTCTGCTCTGTTTACCTGCGTACATTTCACTACAGTTGAGCATGTAGGCATGGCACCTATAGTTGTTTATCCATGAATAATCATTAACAATCAGACTTTCATTGGTTCATAATCCTGACCGATAGGCTCATTACGAGGAGAGAACTCGAATTTCAGTTGGCAATTCGAATTCAATTTCGGACAAAGATTACTCCCGAAAGAAACTGAGACTGTTCTTCAGTAGTATGTTAGAACCTCTTAAACTGTTACTTACTTCATAAATCTGGCTCTCGTGCTATCACGATTTTTTGCGGTTTAAGTATTTCTTTATACAAAGTCGTATTGGGACTTTAATCAGGATTTTCACTTAAACAACTGGATAATGTACTTTAATTGTGCCCCCATGATTTTAATACGACACCTGCTGGAAACGTTGTTCAAGCCTATACATTTCTTTTAGTTTTTAGCAAATTTTCCTATCATTAAGAAACATAATCGAAAACTAAGTCGTAAAGGAATTCTTAACTTACTTTAAAGACGGATTTGCATCACCCCAAGTATGATTTTTAGCTGGGGGTAAGCAAAAGTCTCAGTTGGTGACTACTCTTTGATTGACATCAGAGTTACAAAATTAAAAAGATGCAGTGCAGCTCATTTTACGAAGCATGTACATAGAATGTTTTGATTACACATGGGGTCTTTTATGCTCACCAGGATGTGGCCTTGAGCAGTGAACTATGTTTGTGTCTGCACAAGGAAAAGCAGTAAAGACAATTATGGGCGGGGCTTACCACCAAGTAAAAGTCATACTTGGGGTGATGCAAATCCCTCTTTAAATGAAATGATATTTAGTGCGACGAATAACGACGAAAGGATAAAATTTTACATTTTTGCATGACGGCTGGCAACGCAAAGTTTATGAGTTCAAAGTAAGAAGTGTGTGTTTTCAAGGTCATTTTGACAATGTCTCACTGATCCTAGTTGATTTAAGTATTGAGATAAGAACTTTGAGAAGAAAAGCAAGATTACTGTCGGAAACGAACATCCCTTCAAGGAGTCTAAAGAACGTTGTATCTCCTTCTTAGCAACTCCCTGATGCAACTAACAAGGACTGGAAAGTGCCATTTTTAGCGATCTGGGAGGTATTTTCGGCCAAATTTTTTTGGCGCCTCGCCCAAAACTATGGTGACGCTACGCTTAGATAGTTTGCCTACAGGCTTCGCCCCCCTCCCCCCTCGCAAATTCCTGGCTACGAGCCTGCATTAAGGTGTTGGTGGCGTCTTGAAAATGTTGTCAATAGAGAATCGTGTAGTATATATTGTATAAAAATTCTCGCTACGTCCTTGTTCAAGTTGGGATTCAGTTCTTTGCTTAATGAGAAGTTCATGTCACTTACGGGGAGTAACTTATTATATACAAAATTAAAAAGTCTTTCTTTAAGAGCACTTTTAAACTCAAAAATTTAGTGTAAAGGTTGTGAAGAGTATTTATTCTGTGTTCTGCAGGGGCTGATTGATTGGAAGCAGTTTTGCCGGTAGGCTATACTGTTTCAGCCTTTCACTGAATGTTCTTATGGTTTCAGTAATAAAACACCGTCGTAGTTCTGACATTGAACACGGCATATAAACCACACCCTATTTCTCCTTGTCCTTGGTTTTATCTTTGGGTGCGATCAATCTCTTCCTCAAGGTCCATCGTTCTTTAAGGTTATGGTTATGCAGCAGCTGGTGAAACCTCCCTTTAACTGTTCAAATACGCCTGTTTTTCTTCGTTAGAAAAAGGAGTCCGTTCCTTCTTGACAAGCTAATTTCCCGAAAGGAGAGAAGCAATTTTTATCAAAAAAGCACAAGACCCCACACTGAACAAGAAAATGTGCAAGTACTTACGATTCCGTATTAAAAAAAACCAAAATGAGTGTTGATCATCAGGAAAGGCAGCCTTAATCAAATTTCCAATCTCTCTAAACAGTGTCTGGAAAATTTTAGTTTTTCTCTGGAATATACATAGATAGGTACCCCAAACCCTAAATTGCAGAAAAGCGCACAGTATGGACAGTTAGAAAAATTCAACACTACATGGTGTACACTCGCCGTACATGGGATGTCAAGTATGGGAGGAACTTGGCACATTAAAGACGATATATTGCAAATAATTTCACTGTCTTAGCGAAAACGTGTCACTACTTTTTATCCTACTTGGGACGTCAGTTTAGGGAAAACTTGGCATCCTTATGGTCGTACCTTGCAAATATTCTGTGTATAGAGTTCCATATGAGAGAATTCCGTAGAATTTTTTACAAATTTCTTCACAGCGCTATTCATAAAATTTGTAAAGATATCCACCAATTTCAACGGGAATTCCTAAAGATAATTTGAAACCTCTCCTTATGGAATCTAATTTCGAACGAAAGCTTCTAATTTCTTAATAATTTTTACACCGCCTACTTAATTTCAAGTTATATATAGAATTTAGGCAGAATTCAAGAATTTTGCGGATATCTCTTTTTATAAATTCTGTGCAAAACTTCGCATTTTTCGGACTTCATACAGGTTTTGTAAAAAGTGTTTATAGAATTTTATAAAGATTTTTTGGGGGATTTTACAGGAAAACTTGAGTCCAATTATCGCAACAGTTAAAACTGACGTCATTGATAATAGCTTAGCTAAAGTTAAATGGTGAAAACGTAGAGCCAAAATCGACCGTCTCAATTTCAGTGAGGTCTAATATATGTACAGCATTGGATCAAGTGTTACGGTTGATAGCTCACAACATGGAGCTATAACGGAAGGAGTAAATGCAGAGAACCTCAAATGCAATAAAACACTCATCTAATACTTTCAATCTAAGACAACCTCCCTCTCCCCAATCTCCTCGCCTTTCATAACTACTGTTCACGTAAGCCGGTTTAATTACCCAAATCGTCTTTGGCATTTCCTTTGAAGAACCATCATGGGTTCCGACACTGAGTTGTGTCTGTGACATTATACTTAAATAGACGGCTGTTTTTACATTTTTAAACTTCATGAATATTCACTGCTGGAATCAAATTGTGTATGTGCAGTGGTTTATCTTCAGTGCTTGAGTTTTGAAGTGGATGATCAGTTTTTGTCCAATTTAATATCATTTTAAAGGTAAAAACTTGGTCAAATTTGGTGTTGTGGTTGGAAAATTAGCGTCCTTTGTTAAAAAAAGATAATTGCTTGCCTGAAAAATGTCCCAGAATCTTTCCGAAAGACTTTAGAGCCTTTCCGAAAGTTTCCTAAACACAGGAATTAATTGAGCGAAAAGATAGTTGCTTCATCCTCAATACGGTGTGCCTCTTGAATGTGTGCGTACTTTTCTGACAAAATTTTTTAAACGTTGCTACTTTTTTGCATTTTGAAGGTTACAAGTTCCTATGCACTTCACAGTGTCTTAAAGGTCCGGTGGCATGAAAATTATAGTTGGCTATTTGATGAAAGAAGCATTGAATATCCAGGAAATAGCCGCAATTTTCATTGCAATTCATCACATATTGACCATTTTTCAGGTTAATTTTTATGTAACACATGCATCATGAATAAACATGAGCTTATAATTCAAATATTTAACATCAAAGATCGACATACCGTATGTGACTAATGTTAGCCTTCGTTTTTAAAACCTTAATTTCGAGGATAATGGTAGCATTGTTATTCCCTGAGGTTAATTATGAAAGTTAAAATTGTTTTCTTGGGAATTATTGATTTCACTCACCAAACTGTAAACTATCTGATCATTAACTAAGAGATAATTTATGTAAGGTGAACAAAGAAATTTTAACACTGTGTAACACTCCACATCGTTATCTTGCATAGGTAATGAGTTACTTCAGAAACCATCAAACTTTGAAGACGTAAAATTTGAGAACGGTAAATGATTTTGAAATTATAACCAAACGGATTTATCTTTGGAGGATTAAATTCTCTAACTGGCGAGTGAAACAGCTTTGGTGGCATGTCACCAGACCTTTAACACATGCCATTTACATCCACTGTGGTTAGTTAGTTAGATGGAGGTTTACGGCCCAGTTTCCAACCTATTGGTTCAAGTCGAGCCGGACACGGCCTTTTTTCCAGTTGTGGCTCACTAGCTTGTTTTCCCTACTCCATTGCTTATGCGAAGCATCACGCACAACGGCAGTAGGTTCCATTTTTAGAGTCTTTGGTATGACTCGACCTGGGAATCGAGACCGGGCCTTCCGTGTGAGAGGCAGATGCTCTACACATCCACTGTGAAGAGCTGTCTTTATCTATTATGCACTAATTGTTTGCAAGTGTAAATCCTTGAGAGTATTCACGGCTCGTTACTCTTAGAATGTCGGAACCCATGACGACTTCAAAGGAAGTTTCTCTGCTTTTACTCCATCCGTAATAGCTCCAAGCTCTCATGAGCGAACAGCAAATGGCTTTAATTAACAATTGACAATAAAACAATTACAAACTACTTACACTATAGGCTTACAACCAGTCACTAATTTTCTCACCTCTCTTTTCAAATAATGGTCATAGATTAATGATCTCTGAAGCTATGAAGTGACATGTAACTTTCAAATTTTTAAATCTTTCGATTTTTTCACTCTTTTTTCTTAGTTTTTTTCAATCCGAACTTTTAGTTTTCTTTAACCTGAATTTCTGTTTCCCTCAATGTAACCTTCTCCTTACTGAATTTGCACATTTACTTGTTTTCCATTCTTAACCAGAAATCAGCGTGTTTGGTGAGTAATGTCATTCTTCATAAATCTTAACCGTTGTTGTCCTAAATTTGGACTTCAAATTTAAATTTCAGCACTTTTCCTTTTTAAAATCAAAGCGTTCTTTTTATAAATTCGTGCTTTTACTTTAGATGTCTCGATACGGCACGGTGAGCAAAACGTGAAAGTTTGAATTCAAGAAAGTGAAAGCTCGAAATCAGAAAACGTGAAAGATTGAATCCCCCCCCCAAAAAAAAAATGATCATAAAAAATAAAAAAGTGAAAGTACGAATTTACAACAATAAAAGTGAGAAAAAAACAAGAATGTTCTAATTGAAAAAGTGGAAGGTCGAAATTAAAAATTTAAGTTACATGTCACTTCAAGGCTTGGATACAAAAAGTCGATAATGTCATTTCATGTGACTTATTTGGTTAATAACAACACAGCATTAGCAAGTGACAAAGTAATAATTTTCCACTATTAACACTGGTTAACGCATATCTAACGCTGGCAATATTTCCTTTTTTATTGTCATCTCAACCCATATAATGTATACGAAAATGAAATATTGTACAATCACCTAACATCTGAAATGTGAAGTTAGTTGCGTGTGTGTTTGTGTGAGTGTGGCTGTCATGGTAAGTGCTTGTGCTTGTGTATGCGTGTGTGTGTGTGTGTAGATTGCTTTCTTGTTCCTTTTGTATGTACGCTGCATGCAGATGTAAGTTAAGACAAATAACAACAAAATATTTCGGCTGTGTAACAAGTTAATTTAAGAGAGGTCTGATGAGATCCTTGTGTGGCAGAGAAATCGGCATCAATTTGTGTCATAGGTTCTTCGATTCGAATCCCCCACGAGATACTTGGGTTTTTTCAAGCATCCCTGCTTTCATCCTGCGTACAGGGACCGCGGGCTGAGGGCTTTAGCTTCCGCACTTTTCTGCCATGGGCATTTTTGGCCGCGTCAAACTGGGGTGATAGGCTTTTATTTTCTTGGACATATTGGGCCCCTTTGATGCTTTGCCCCCCTTCAAAATTGGCTCCCGCGTCCCTGGCGTGACAGAGGTTTGCCACTGAAATCAGTTGCGGATCCAACGAATTCGGTTGCGAACTAAAGCATTTACAGGCAGACCAAGTAACTAGACAGCTTTTCCGTTTAATACTGTTCATGATCCTACCAGAAACGTTTTAGTGTGAATTTTTGTTATTATTCAGATTATTTAGTTCAGTTGAGGAAAGTGGAGTAGAGTATTAACAAAATGGAGATAACTTCATTGTTTGAGGTCATCATACATCAAATTTAAAGCACAGCTTGGTTTACGTTTTCTTTTCTTCCTATTGCTAATCCAATTTTATCATTAATGTTGTCTTAAAAGTTAGTTTTTAAATGCAGAAAGGTAAGCGATTCATAATACTTCACTTTAAGTTCAAATCATGTTGCCACTCTTGAACGTTTCGGGAAAACTGTGACTATATTGTATAACTATTTATGTTTGGTGCACCAATCGGTAACAGTAGTTACTTCGACCTATCTATCAAGTTTAAGTTCAACTGAACTGAACTAGAACTAAGCAAAGTGTTCTAAATTTTCTTTCTGATTTCAATATTTGCTCCCTTTAGAAGATTGTGGTAACAGTTTTCTCGCTTACAAAGTAAACATTTACTAGCACTGTTATCCATAGTGCTTTTTTTTAGTTCGGAAATGTAATTCACCAAGTCTCCCAGCTTTGGGTGAGAACTATAATATCTATTAAAGCTCTATGTATAAGAACGGTTTTCACATGAACTCAGAACGCTTGGACAGAAGAATTTCTACAACCGTTTTTACTTTGTCAAGGAACAGAAATGTATACCTTTTGTCTGTAAAATTAAGATACCGTCTCCTGCAAACTCAATTCAATGTTCTCTGCATGAAAATTACCTGAATGTTATTCACACACAAAGCTGCAAAATTTTATATGACGTTCGTTGGCAGCGATCCATTAATGTACAGAGTGCCTGTCAAATCATACTTATCTGCGTTAAGCTCACTCCTTTAAATTAATCTGAAGTAAAAAGGTTCAAAGCTTCCAAATAAGCTAGATATAAACCTAGCTGACGATTAGAACGAATACGGTAGCTCTTACAGGTCCTATCCGGTGAGATCAAAATATGGTACTAACAGTACCACAAAATACCATGAGACAGACGTGATAAGCATTTCAGCATTTTTTTGTTTTAAAATATTACCCTCTGACAGGGACGTAGCCAGGGGGAGCAGAGGGAGCGACTGCTCCCCCCTTTCAGTGTCGCAAAAAATGTTAAAACTGTATGTTTTTGCAGGTTACCGTATTTTCTCAGTGCTCTTTTGATCTTAAATTCTCGTCATATATGGGTAATTGTTTTCAATAAATACTACCAACGTTTTCTAATCCTATCCAGATGTCTGCCAATTCGAATCAGTGACGTTCAGGTCCAACTCCATCCCACTTTGAAGGAGCTCGGCAAGTTTATTCTCTTATCAAATTATCGACTTCTCCTAAGTCTACTCTATTGTGGTTGGTACTAAGTACTTTGTAAACATGGGTTGCCTCAACTTGTCCAGATGGTAACATTAGTCTTCCTTAGGTAGGGAATTTCAAAGACAAAAGAACATGTAAAACGTCCAATGTTTTGCCGGTTTCACCATTATCATGTGATATCATATTACCACACAGATTTTTCTCCTGTTTGAATTTTTTAACATGTTCTTAATTCAAACAGGAAAAAATCTGCTGATAATATGATATATGATAATGATGAAACTGGAAAAACATTGCACCAGGTTGCATCTAAGGACCTTCAATTGTTCAAAGATTTCTAAAAGGGAACGGGTGTCCCCTTCCCCTTCCCCTTAGACCCCTCCCCATATCAGTCACAAATGTGCTCCCCCCCCCCACTTCCTTGCAAATTCCTGGCTACGTCTCTGCCCTCTGATGCTGAGTACAGCATTGCTGATGACACAAAGCAGCCCCCAATCATCTTATCCATGTAGAAGTAGACGTAAAATTAAGAATGTTAGTACTCTCTAAAATGCAAACATCAAGCTAAGGAACAATCGAGGTCCTAAGGGTAAACAGCTTGAGCGCTTACCTACTCGTACGTTTTATCATATTACGGACAACAGCGAACAGTTGTCTACACTTGAATAATCCAAGCATTACCTACCTTTCGCAAGGGCTGATATACTTCAATTAGCGTTTTTAGAAAGGTTCTTGCCGATATCATCTTGAAGAGACTAGATATCCCTTCTAGCGCTCTGATCAGTTAGTGGAAGATATATAGCCTACCCTTATCACAGTCTGATCGCTGCATCCGAAGAGTATTATAGACGGACAATTCACTCGATACCGGTATCGATCGGTATCGATCGGTATCGAGTACGGTATGCAAATTTAAGTTTAATAAATTTTTCTACATGGTATTGTCACCATGTTACCACGGGTAACCGTCATTGTTCCTTTGTTTGTTCTCTATTTTGCCTTTACTAGATTTCAACGCTCCTTTAAATTGACAAAACTGTCGCAAGAAGCTATTGAAGCTTCTCTCGTTCAAAAAAGCTATAAAAATGGCGATAGCGATTTGGCAAACAGTTTTGCCAGAGCCTGTTTCTGAATTAGGTACTGTTGTAACGTCAAATTTGCAGTAACCACATAGTACAGGATGTACTATTACTTATCTTCTAAGTTTGTAATATAAAGTAACCCAAATGCAAAAAGTGCCATTCATTGGCCAAAGTGTTAAGCGGAGCCGCCTTAGCTTCTCATGAACAAAAGAAAAAGCATCATAAGGTAGACAATATTACAAATTAAACTTCATTCTAGGCCCCGATTCGAGGATTTAAAATGCACCCATGCTTCATTGAAAGCATGGCAATATTGGACACTGACAAAACTATAAAACAAATCCACCTGCATACATCCACGAGACTACAATCATCTCAGTGGGGAGGTACCAGGTGATGAATGAGTTTCCCAAAATCTTTGCCAATAAAGGAAAGACAGATTAAAGGGAAAGTGCAGTCGCCCCAACTTGAATTAGTGTACTCCCCATATGGTAATATTTTTGTTACTGAAATGTCCAATTCATGAAGAGTAACTACTTCGTTTACCTTCAGTATGAAATATTTTTCTTGGACAAATCATGAAAGATATTGAATGTTAATATGTAATGTGATGAAACAAAGATATGAAATGAAATGAAATATTTGTAATGGCAACAAGAGGAAATTTGTAATATGTGAGTGTTGCTTTAAAAATAGGTTTTAACGACTACTCATTCCCTTTAATTTATTTGATAAGTTCAGAAGCATAATAGGTTTTTGAGAGTGTTTTTATTGTTGGTATAGTAAATATATAACGTCGAAAAAAGGCAGTCAGGATTCTGAACAAGGAAGCTGTTGTAATCCCCTTAAAAAGCTGCGAGTACTCTATGTAACTTTAATCATACAAAAAAAATTTTCTCCCTGTCACATTCGCGGAGTATCCTGTTGCCCTAACCAATATGAAACATGTGCAGAAGTTACTGGGCATTTGAGAATCATGTCGTATATTTTATGCAACAGTGAAAACATTCAGCTCATTCAACTACAATCTTAATATTAATGTCTTATGTATCATCTTTTCAAATGATACGCACTTACAAAACTTTAAATCTGGTCTCAGTGTAATTACTTTTGACTTGTGCGGAATATTGTTACGGTGCAAGACGATAGGTATTAGATTGAAAGCTATCATACAGGGAAACGAAACTGTCAAATCACCGGCGGGGGCATATTCTGGAAAAGGAAATGCTAGACAGCATCATATTAAACCTTTCAACAAACCTTACTTTTATTGGTTATTTTGTGCATAATTTCGCGAGAACAGATACTGTCCCTAGAAATACAGGTATATGATATCCTCCTCTGAAATCGTTTTGCAGTATTATCTGTGGTGCCACTGCAGTCTCGCAAACACCATTTTTGATCCAACTAGAGCATATATATATAAATATATATATATATATATAAACGATAACGAGAAACATGCACAAAACACACGGCATACTGTTAAAACGACCTGAAATTTTAATAAAATACTGAAGACAAAGATCGTGCCAAATCTTCTGAGGCAACAAGATGTAACAGTTGGTAAACGGTTTAAAAACTTAAAAGTTTTTTAAAACTATATATATAGTAAAATAGTATATATATATATATATATATATATATATATATATATATATATATACAAAAGTAGGAAAAGCCGACAGTCAGAGATAAAAAGGCAAGACAAACCTAAATCGAGTGTAAAAAGGATGACATGTTAGGCTGAAAGGAGAGGGAGGTCAAGGGATTAGTTTAAGTAACTGAACCTCTTGTGTGAATTGAATTCTTATCCTTGTTAAGACGAAAGGGATGGATAGTAGACAGTTGAGCCATCCAGGCAGGGAGTTTCTATTTAGAAGGAGATGCATTAGAAACTTTAATTTATGGTAATCTGATTAGATCTGCCTCATCGCTTACATAGTTTCAATTCATGAGTGATTATTAGAGCTTAGGGTACACCCTTTTTTGCCTGATCCTTTTCAATTGATACATAATACCGAGGTAAACCTTTTATACACTTTTACCGTATGAATAGGATAAGGAGGAACAATGCTTTGATCCGAAGGCACTGTCTATTAAATCAAAACAACTGCTAATTTCCTTAGGAGTCTAGAAAGACTATCTTAAAAGAAGAAGGTCTTACCATGGAGCTATACCGTAATAGCTCCATGGCCTTACACTGGCACAATGCGTAAATGACTAAAGAGAGGTTTGGGACTATAATTTGTTTTAAGATTATATTACTTTCTGGAAACTTTCGCATTTTCCGAATGGTAAGTGCATGATCAACATGTTACATAAAATTTATTAACTAGCCTATTGTGATAAGCGTTGCATCGCGTTGGAGCTGCAAATTAATTTTGAAATAAAAAAACAAAATTTGTTGCCATTTCTTTTCAACGTAGCAGACGACATGAACCTTTTGTTAAATACTAACAATAGCTTTAAGTCTATTGTATCTTCAAGTGCTTTACAAAGCAAGTGACTTTTGCGGCAATAAGGTGGGTACAAAGTGGAGAGCTGCCGTTTTATCTCCTTCTCATAGCAACTCAGTGATCCCCAGCAAGCTTCTTGTGTACTTAAAATAATGTCCACATTGTTGGTGCTATGAATTTTTCGAATAATAATGAAACGAATATCATGAGCATACGTGGATTAAAATTAAAATGCACAGCTAATTCACATCTAGCTTTGATTATTATGGATGATATCTGACTTATGGTTGCAAAACCTTACTTTCATTTGAGTGGGAGTGGAACCTCAGTACTGTACTTTACATTTTAAACAAGTTGCTACATGAATGACATTGTTAGCAGTACAAGAAAAATCATTTTTCCGCCACCTCGGTTAACCTGGACCTCGCCAAATGTGTTCCAAAACTCAGTTTGGAAATTTCTTCATGAAATATGACAAAGTTTAAGGGTAGATTTGTCACAATATTTTTTTAAGATTATTTTCTTTCTTTATTATTTAATACAAAATATTCATAGTTTTCCTCTATTTTGATTTTGGCAGCCATTTTGAATCAGTGAGACTCAAAAGAACTTTGACCTCTACCCAAAACAAGACGGTTCTTGTTCTTAATTTAAACAGTCTATACACTAATCTAAAAACGTATCCAATATTCTTATCTTGATCAAGCTTTTTAACAAATTTTCAGCTTTTCACCTGTAAAGAGCTCAAATGACCTTTGGCCACTGTAAAAGAATAATAGCCAACTTTCCTTGAGGTGGCAAATCATGTAGGCCTACGATATATGAGTACCAACCCTTGATATCTTAAGATATCGTGTTTACAAGCCAAGCGTCACAAACACACACACACATACGCGTACACGCACGATAATATACTCAGGCGTGGTTACATAGATTGCATTCTTGGATAAAGTACCGTACCTGAATTCTTAGAACCAGGTTAGATCGTAAGGGGTATGTTGACACTGGATTACACCTATTCGGTGTAAGATGCGATTATCGCTTAGAAAACATCACCGGTAACGTAAAAGAAATTGTTGTTTTACAGTTCAGGAGATTCCTCCTTTTGTGAGAATCTACTTTTTCCCCTGTAGGGAGAAAAGTAGTCATTTGCGCCTCCATTTTGTCTATTTTGCCCACAATTCCACGCGTTCTTTGTGTACATTATCGGAGGCGAATGGGGTTGGGAATCCCCTTGCAAAATTTCTCGGTCTAATGTAGGTTAGGTTAGATGGGGTTTAACGTCCCAGTTTCCAACCAATTGGTTCAAGTCGAGACGACCACGGCCTTTTTTCCAGTTGTGGCTCACTGGCTTGTTTTCCCTACTCCATTGTTTATGCTGAGCACCAAGCACAAAGGCAGTACGTTCCATTGTTATGTAATGAAATTAAATGTACATTTGGTAGGTGTATTGTCATCTCTACAGAAAAGCCTTTTGTAATTTGTGGTTCACTAAGCCGTTTAAGAGTAAACGCAAGTTTTTGAGTGGTTTTCGTTCTTGTTAAGCTTTGTCTTAATTAGACTAGCATGTCTATACAATGTGTTACATAAGTTTTGTCCCATTCGAGAGAATTTTGGTTTTCCTCCAGAGGGAAGAATCTCCCGGACGGTTGTATATGTTATCAAAACTCAAGAATGCATAGTGATCCTGCATTGATGGTCCCGGCCCGTATTTGTTGATGAGAGTAAAAATTTGGAATCATTCCTTGATCGTTTAGGAATGAACTAACTTTTCCCAAGGTCACCTCCCTGGTTCAGCACAGATAATAGTTCAGCTTACAGAAAGGACGAAAGTGCAGTTGGCGAGTTCTGAAGGAGGAAAAGGAAAAATAAGTGTGTGACAAATGTTTATTCGACAATTGGATCCTTTATTCTGGCATTTTCACTTCCTTGTTTCCAATCCTTGATGTCTCATATCATATGTTTCTAACACAGTTTC
Source organism: Holothuria leucospilota (assembly GCA_029531755.1). NCBI lineage: Eukaryota > Metazoa > Echinodermata > Holothuroidea > Aspidochirotida > Holothuriidae > Holothuria > Holothuria leucospilota. Next base: position 39,170,550 of record CM055981.1, read on the forward strand.
ACATGAGTACTTGCTTCTGTTTCGAAAACAGTTCGCAATTTAGAAAACATTCCTTTCGAGTAATTTTAGAAAGCAAAAGCTACTTGGTTGTTGCAATTTTATATGTGTCTTTCATTTTAGTTCATGGTACATTTTTGAGACAAAAGATCCGTTCTTTTACTTTCAATAATCTTGGGGAAAATAGTCACAACCGATGAATATTTGGTTTCTTCCTGGTTAGAATAAAAGCTTCCAAAGCTACTTTCAGCAGACTCTTTGGGAGCAAAGTAGTATTTGGTATTGACCCCTGCACTTCAATGGCCGTGCGTCTGGTGTGGTTCCCTATGTCAACTATAATATTGGTTTTAATGCATGGTAACGTGTCAATATTTAACTGATCCAATTAAAGCATCCACCTCTGGTCACCTATGAATACTGGATAGCATTGTATTGGTTAATTTTACATCAATAGTGCTAAACAAGGAATTATTGGTGAAACTGTTTCTTTTTTAATAACAGTTTTCAATCCGTTAAAGATGGTCAAAAGTGCGAGAATTTTCTCCAATACATTCTCATTTTCAATGATTTTACTATGGCAAAGAAATTAATACAAGGTTAACGCTAATTCCCAGTGTACTGAGATAAAGTATAAGTAACTTTTGACTACAATCTTGGACAAACCTAGTTAGAACACCCTGCGGCCCCCGCACAATGTTGGAGATAATAATGTCAATTCGGGATGCACCGCTTTCGTTTGGATACAACATTGTTCTGGGGACGGGGGTTTCGTAAATCGTGCACAATATTGTACTTGGGGACGGTGGTTTAGTAAATCGTTCACGACATCATATTGTACATGGTACAACTGTGCGAGGTGTTCCAACAGTTTTGGCCAAGACTGTCTGAGGATTAGCAGCACATTTTTTCAAACATTTTCGGAGAAATTAGAGTGATAGACTAAGAACATCGGTTCATATTTTCAAACGCAGTGATAATTATTCTCTTAGAATTAAATAATTTTGGCAGATTCAAAAAATAATAGTAAAAATATAATCATCCATCAACGATCAACGTTAGTCACTGCAAAGGAATCATCGTAAGTAAGTCGGCGCAATTATTTCAAGGTTGATCCTGAGTGGAGGAGTAAACTTACTGCTGGAGCAATGTACATGAAGTCTTTTGCCCCCTCCCCCCCCCCCGACATAAATCTGTACATCAATTTTAAAATCCATCACAGATTAGAGTAAATCAGTTTCAAACCATAAACGGTAGTTGTTAACAAAAGGGTCAATTGTCCAGGGTTTTTATTGTTTATCGTGGCGCTATTTCCTTTTGAAAGTATCAAATATATATATATATATACATATATATATATATATATATATGTTAACGGAAATACTGTATAACAACAGTGCTACAGAATTGAATGGCTGGATCTCAAAGGAGATACGTGACAGCAGTAGAAGCTAGAAATTTGGTAAATACAACAGCCATAAAAGGTTTTTGCAAAGCTTTCGAGCAATACTAGCTCTTCTTCAGTGCTTGATCACAAGAGTGACAAGGAGTGTACGGGACTTACAGCTTTTAAATTGTGAGGACAATGGTCCCCACTGATAGTCAATTAGGACTATCGTTTTTGAAAGAGGCGAGACTAAGTAATTTTAGTAAGCCTATTGAAATAGGCGTGACGGAGACGGTCTAATAGGATTACTTAGGCCTAGAGTGTAATCCCTTCAATCAGTATGCTGGTAAGTCGTTTCGGATATTCAGGCCGAATGGCGACGTAGTCTTGAGTTGACATTCCCAGAAATTTTCTTTTGTCTTACGGCTTCTATTGTCCCATGAATCATTTTGTTCGATAGCAATGACACGTAAATTGTCTATCGAATGATGCGGTAAATTGAAATGGTTGGCAACAGGTTGATCAATTTTTTTGGTTTTAATTGCTGACCTGTGCTGTGTCATTCTCATCCTGAGGGAGTTTTTTGATTCCCCCACGTACTGCGTTCCACATAAATTGCAGTAGATGAGATATATGACGTTTTTGGAAAGACAATTAATTGATTGCCTAATTTGGAAAGTGCGTGCAGTTTGATAGCTCTGAAAGTATTTAGTTGAATCAATCAGAGCGCACGTCTTGCAATTGGACGGGCAAGGTGAACAACCAAAATTCTCGTTGTTAGCCTCGACTGAGGTTTTGTCCTGAAATTTTGCCCGTACCAAAATGTCCCGTAAATTTGGGGGGCGGGAAAAAGCAACAACGGGGGGAGCGGGAAAGATAGACTTTAGGCGAGCCGTGCTTTGAAGTATGGGCAAATGTTTTTGGATGAATTTGGCGAATGGTGGTAGACCGGGATGGTACTCAATTACCAATGGCACTCTATTAGAATTGGGCTGACGGTTTTTGTATGTCAGAGTTTCAGAACGCGGGGTGTCCTTTGCCTTTTTGACGGCATTTTCAATTGAACCCCGAAAGTACTGTCTATTTTGGAGGTGGCTAGACAGTTCGTTAGTGCGAGTTTCAAAGTCTGTCTCAGAGGAACAGACACGTTTGATGCGAAGTGCTTGGCTATATGGAATATTTTTGGTGCAGTGCGGAGGATGGCAGCTGCTCGGTAGTAGGTAGTTGTGCTTGTCCGTGGGTTTATTGAACAAGTCTGTTTTGAGTGAACCATTTTCTATGGTCACTGTTGTGTCCAGGAAGTGGACACTGACTCTAGAGGAGTCGGCCGTGAATTTGATTGTGGAGTGAAACGAATTGATGTTTTCCACAAAAATTTTGAGGCTATCTTCACCGTGGGGCCAAATCATGAAGATATCGTCGATAAAACGTAACCAAATTTGTGGTTTTAAATTTTGTCGAGATAAGAATTCTTTCTCGAGGTTGCCCATAAATAAATTTGCGAATGAAGGAGCCATCTTGGTTCCCATGGCAGTACCATGAATTTGGAGGTAGTGCTGGTCGCCAAAGACGAGATTGTTGTTTGTCAGAATAAGGCGCATAGGTGGAACGGGAGGCAATTTATATATATATATAATATATATATATATATATATATATATATATATATATATATATATATATATATATATATATATATATATATATATACATACATATATACATATATACATATATACATATATATACATATATATACATATATATAGATATATATAGATAGATATATATATATATATATATATATATATATATATATATATATATACATAAATTGCCTCCCGTTCCACCTTTTCAGTTATTCCCTTAAGTGGTGCAATCGGATATCAATTCTTCAGATGGTGTTTCACAAAACCCTTTCACTTGGAGAGCGTGCTCTGTAGAATATAGTGATCTTTAACATGAAGCTCTTTCCTTAAAAGCAGAAAGTCACAAAGTTACGCAAGCTATTTCTTATACTATTAAAACCCATATCGGTTGACTTATTGAAGTGTAGCACATACGTTACTGCACTCTTAAAATTTAAATAGATATAAGTGACGAACAGAACTTTTTTTACTTCAAAAATACTGCTGTCTACCTCATGTAAAATTTAAATTACACGTTGGGGTTGGCACCATTTTTGTTACAATACGATATATGGCTACATGGCTTACACAACGGTACATCTGAGCACTGTCAGAATTCCAGGAAGATGTCAGCCACCCTAAGAATTCATACAACAATTGCGCGTTCCATAGATAAAATTTTAATCAGTGTTTAAATTCTTCCGTGTGCTTGTTCACGAAAGTTTTGTCTGAATTCAGGATAAACTAGGTGACATTTCTTCTTTAAGAGCCCCTATTTGATCCTCTTCAAACTTCTGCCTCCACATCCTAGGAAAAGTGAGGAGAATGACAGCGAAATGCATGTGCCAATCAAAACCACGCACTGCCCATTTGCAAGAATTCAGCAATTTATCTTTACACACGAGGATGAAATTTTGAACACAGGTACACCAATCGGTAAGCCCATGAAACTACAACAAAATGCAAACATCTATTGCGACACTTTTGACACGTCATTTATTTTACTGGTAGTGATTAGTCTTATCATAGTTCATTAGTGACGAGTTTTGTGGTACTGCTAATGTCTTATTTCAGAAAGCGACGAGTGAAAGCGTATCCAAACTGTGAGTAGTTTGTTTGTTTGTTTAATTTTATATAATCCACTGTGTTTACACTGATCGGAATAATTGTTTATACTCTGCTTTTTCCATTTTTAAAAAAGATGCTGCTGGAAGCGATAGGCCATGAAGTGCTCATTAACGGAGTGACCATGTTGGCTCCTAGCGTACAGAGCCAACGTAAAATTTCTAAGATATGGGGAATGTATTTTCGTAGAACTGCGTATTCCTACATTGATGCACAAAGTCATAGTGGGTGTAGTATATCGTCCTCCTCACGGTGGCACTGCTAGATTTAGTGATTACTTGTATGATGTTCTCAACAAGATTTCATTAGAAGGTCAGTACTGCTATGTAATGGACGACTTTAATATTGACCTTTGTAAGACTAAATCATCTTATTTTGTTAACAATATAGTCGCTTGTGGTTTCAGTCCCACCATCCACAAACCCACAAGAGTGACAAGCAGCTCAGCTTCACTCATTGACAACATAATCACAAATGTTAACAGTACTGATTCCAAGGTCCACATTGACGTATCTGGTATTCTAGTCACTTATGTTAGCGTCCATTTTCCGATTTTCACAAATTCATCTTTTTAAACAAAACGTCTTAAGAATAAACCAATCTACATCCGCAATTTTGCTGATCGCAATATACAACTTTTTGTGTCACGTATTGAGTGTACTGATTGGCGAGATGTTTACCATACTAAAGACACAAATTTAGCTTTCAACACTTTCATTCAAACTTTTCTCCATATTTACGAAACAACTTTCCCAATCACAGTATTAAAAAACAAAAGGAAGAAAAAGGATTGGATTACAAGAGGCATTATCAATTCCATCAAAACTAAAAATAAGCTCTACAAGAGTTATCTAAAGACTCCAACATCTACGAACCGAAAAACCTATTACAATTTTCGTAATAAGCTTAATCATGTAGTGCTTATAGCAAAAAGGATGTATTATACTCATATATTCAACAAATCTAAACACAACATGAAACTTGCGTGGCAAAATATTAACGACATTCTACACAAAGGACAACAACAAAGTAGTTACCCTGACGAGTTCATAAATGAGAACACCAAGATTTCAGATATAAACGCTATTGCTAATGCATTTAATGACTTTTTTGTAAACCTTGGTCCATCTCTTGCATCCAAAATCCCACGAAGTACACGCCTAAAGGAACTAATACCAGACCACAGGTCCAGCTCATTCTTTCTTTTACCAATTAGTAAAGAGGAACTTGTCAGTGTTTCTTTAGAGTGTCTGAATCACAATAAGGCTGCGGGCTATGATGGTTTTCGGCCTCAGGTAGTTCGTTATCCCGTACATTTCCAGCCATTGACCTACATTTTTAACCTGTCTTTCAATGTGGGGATCTTTCCAGACAAACTAAAAATCGCTAAAGTTGTCCCCATTTACAAAAAGGTGATCAAATTCAGTTCCTCAATTACCGTCCAGTTTCAGTTTTGTCATGCATCTCAAAAATTTTAGAAAGACTGATGTTCAACAGAGTACCAACTAAACACAGTGTTCTCACCAACAGCCAATACGGGTTTCGTCCAGGTCACTCAACTGAACTTGCTCTTATTGAAGCCGTTGACAAATTACGTAGCTCTATTGACAATAATGATACATGTATTGGGGTGTTTCTTGGTCTTTCAAAGGTATTTGACACAATTGACTACTGTATTCTTTTACAGAAACTTGATCACTATGGTATAAGACATATTTGTCTGAACTGGTTTGAAAGCTATCTCTCTGACAGGTTACAATTAACATCATTTAACAATATAAAGTCAAAATTACAAACTGTAAGGTGTGGTTATGGCAAGCTAAATGCTCAGTAATTAGAAAAACATGGATTATAGACCAAAAAACCAGGTTTATCGACCGAAAAACCATGTTTATCGATCGAAAAACTTAAATTTTTGATTGATAATCCAAGTTTATCCCCGATAAACCATGTTTATCGGCCGATAAACCATGTTTATCGGCCGATAATCCAAGATTATCGCCGAAAAACCTAGATTATCACCGATAAACCAGGTTTATCGATCGAAAAACCATGTTTATCGCCGAAAAACCATGTTTATCGCCTAAAAACTTAGATTATCGACCAATAAACATGGTTTATCCGCGATAAACATGGTTTTTCGGTTGATAATCCAAGTTTATTGCTCGAAAAACCATGTTTATCGCCGATAAACTTGGATTATCGACCGATAAACATGGTTTATCGCCGATAAACTTGGTTTATCGGCCAAAAAACATGGTTAATCGGTGATAATCTAAGTTTATCGACAATAATCTTGGGTTATCGGCCGAAAAACATGGTTTATTTGTAATAATCCAAGTTTATCGGCGATAAACCAAGTTAATCGGTCAATAATCTAAGTTTATCGGCGATAAACATGGTTTATCGCCAATAAACTTAGATTTTCGGTAGAAAAACATGGATTTTCGACCGATAAACTTAGATTATTACTGATAAACCATGTTTTTTTGCCGATAATCCAAGATTATCGCCGATTAACCTAGATTATCACCGATAAACCGGGTTTATCGATCGAAAAACCATGTTTATCGCCGAAAAACCATGTATATCGCCGAAAAACTTAGATTATCGACCAATAAACATGGTTTATCCGCGATAAACATGGTTTTTCGGTTGATAATCCAAGTTTATTGCTCGAAAAACCATGTTTATCGCCGATAAACTTGGATTATCGACCGATAAACATGGTTTATCGCCGATAAACTTGGTTTATCGGCCGAAAAACATGGTTAATCGGTGATAATCTAAGTTTATCGACAATAATCTTGGGTTATCGGCTGAAAAACATGGTTTATTTGTGATAATCCAAGTTTATCGGCGATAAACCAAGTTAACCGGTCAATAATCCAAGTTTATCGGCGATAAACATGGTTTATCGCCAATAAACTTAGATTTTCGGTAGAAAAACATGGATTTTCGACCGATAAACTTAGATTATTACTGATAAACCATGTTTTTTTGCCGATAATCCAAGATTATCGCCGATAAACCTAGATTATCACCGATAAACCAGGTTTATCGATCAAAAAACCATGTTTATCGCCGAAAAACCATGTTTATCGCCGAAAAACTTAGATTATCGACCAATAAACATGGTTTATCCGCGATAAACATGGTTTTTCGGTTGATAATCCAAGTTTATTGCTCGAAAAAACATGTTTATCGCCGATAAACTTGGATTATCGACCGATAAACATGGTTTATCGCCGATAAACTTGGTTTATCGGCCGAAAAACATGGTTAATCGGTAATAATCTAAGTTTATCGACGATAATCTTGGGTTATCGGCCGAAAAACATGGTTTATTTGTGATAATCCAAGTTTATCGGCGATAAACTAAGTTAATCGGTCAATAATCCAAGTTTATCGGCGATAAACATGGTTTATCGCCAATTTTTCGGTAGAAAAACATGGATTTTGAAGTGGGTAATGTGGAGCTATATTATTACGCGATAAGCCAAGTTTTTAGTCGATAATCCAAGTTTATCATCGAAAATCTAAGTTTATCGGCGATAAACCAGGTTTATCACCGAAAAACATGGTTTATCGGTCGAAAAACCAAGATTTTTGAGATAAACTTGGATCTGTCGATTATAGGCGATAAACCATGTTTATCACCGATAAACTTGGATTATCGACCGATAAACTTTGTTTATCGCCGATAAACTTGGATTATCACTGATAAACCATGTTTTTCGGCCGATAATCCAAGATTATCGCCGATAAACTTAGATTATTAACGATAAACCATGTTTTTCGGCCGATAAACCAAGTTTATCGGCGATAAACCATGTTTATCGGTCGATAATCCAAGTTTATCGGCGATAAACATGGTTTTTCGAGCAATAAACTTGGATTATCAACCGAAAAACCATGTTTATCGCGGATAAACCATGTTTATTGGTCGATAATCCAAGTTTTTCGGCATGGTTTTTCGATCGATAACCTGGTTTATCGGTGATAATCTACGTTTATCGGCGATAATCTTGGATTGCGGCCGATAAACATTGTTTATCGACAATAAACTTGGGTTATCAATCGAAAATCCAAGTTTTTCGGTCGATAAACATGGTTTTTCGGTCGATAAACTTGGTTTTTTGGTCGATAATCCATGTTTTTCTAATTATTGAGCATTTAGCTTGCCATATGTGGTGTACCGCAGGGCTCAATTCTTGGGCCCTTACTTTTTATTATTTATATGAATGATATTACTGTGGTATATAAGAAAGCAGAAGTTGTACTGTTTGCTGATGATACAAATATTTTCTTCACTGGGAATGACCCATGTCAACTTGAAAACAATGTTGTTAACGAACTAAGCTTCTTCCCTGATTACTTCATAGCAAACAAGCTGTCCCTTAATATCAGTAAGACAAGTTTTATTGTATTTAATAATACTCATCATCATGTTTTCAAAATATCCATAAATGGGCAAAAGCTTGAACTTGCCAAAAGTGTTAAATTTCTTGGCATCATTATGGACTGCAAGCTCACCTGGCAAGAGCACATCAATCATATTTTTTCAAAAGTTGCCAAAGGAATCGGTGTAATTGGTAGATTAAGACATTTGTTGCCAAAATGTATTCTCCGTACAATTTACCTTACTCTGGTGTATCCTCATGTAATGTATTGTTCCACAGTTTGGTCAGGTACAAAAACCTCCTACCTTCACAAGCTGGTTCTTTTGCAAAAAAGAGTTATTCCCTACATCTCTTCATCCGGCCCCCGTGATCACACCAGCGAGTTGTTTAAGTCTCTTAATCTCTTGAAACTGTTCGATATGATCAACCTTAACATTGCTTCATTTACCTATCGTTTCATGCGCAGTCTTTTACCAAAATCATTTTTAGAATTCTTCACCAAAAATTTTTTAGTCCACAACTATTTTACTCGCCAATCTCATCTCCTACATACTATTGGTACCCGTAAATCACCTTCACAGTTGACATTACGCTACAGAGCTATACAACTGTGGAATTCATTACCTAATTCATTAACAGGCCAAGTATAAGTTCTTTTCGGAGAGGTTTCACCCAGTACTACATAGCATTGTACTAATACTTAAGCAGTCTCCATCACCTTTTTATATGCCAGGTTTATTGTAACGATGTAACTTCTTGATTGACTTATCATCCTTTTCGAATGGATTCATTACATGTGTGCTTTGACACTACACATTTTGTTTGTGGAAAGCCGCGGACTTTAGAAGGGGGGGCACGGGTTGAAAGGGGTGGGGTCAGTGAGGGAAAGTTCTGGTCCCATTATCTTAGTCTTTACTTTTGTTTTAGTTAACTGTTTTCACTGGCCTTTATATCTTTAATTCTGTGATCTTTTTACTTTCTTTGTTTCTGACTCAGCTACGTCAGTTACCTTTGTTTTGTAGTTATGGGGAGTAAAACTCTCGACAAGCCCCTCAGGGTTTTTAGTTTTACTTCCATCTACTTCATTATGATATAGGTAATTAGTATATTATGTATCTGTACTTTTCAATGACGTAGAAAAACAAATAAACGAAACGAAACGATAAGAGGTTCCCTAGAGGATCGTTGGTTGGTTCGCAACATGAGGGAACTACGGCGATTGAAATTAAAGAACGTCTTACTGTATTCTTACTAGCTTCACCTTCAGGCAAATTCCCCAACTGTTAAAACACCCCATAATAATGATGCACCGACACAAATATGTTAACTCTTTAGAACTAAAAATTACCCACCTTACTACAAACTTTTGGCAACCTTAAAATCCTTCCCATATTAGTCATAGCAATAATCTTTTTTAATTAGATGGTTTACAAAATGAATTCTTTCAACTCAAATTAGAGCCATAAGTAACCTCTTCAGCACTGATCTTAAAATACTTTCTAAGTATATGTGCGCAAAGGTAATACTTGAAGAGATAAAGAATACACTTAGAGTGCGGCACAGAATATGGGTGCAACATCGTGTCCATGTTAAGACAGAACAGCCTACTGTGAAAACATAATAGGCTCAAAGACCATGCAGTAAATTTAAAAAAATTCAATTACTGTGTTAACGCAATCATAGTAAACTCAGCGAAAGTTTGAAAAATATACCATTCAAGCACCACGTTTGTCAAAAAGTGGTTGTGGGAATGATATCAGAACAAAATTGTCAAAAACTCTGTCTGGTGCATTTGCTTCATTCAACAGACCGTTTTGTAGATTAAGTTTTCAGCGACAATTTAACTACCAATTGCTTACTCGTAATCTATGAAAGTATACGCACAATTTTACAACTCTTTCCAAATCATTTGTCGAAAATTTACTCCCAAGTGGTGATCCTTTTTATGTTTTTCAAATCAGAGAATTTTTATTATTTTATACTATCTCTAGACAAAACATATTGAAACAAAATCATACCTACTGGCTAACACGAAACTTCACATGAACTGAAAACCGAAATTCAACTCACAATTGAACTCGCAACTACAAAATAGAAACTGACTAGATTCTGGGCAGTAATAATGGGATTTTTGATGGTACATTTTGTTCCGAAGGGATCTCTTCGTACTAATAGCACAGCCAAGGTACACGTCCAAGAATGGTTTATTTAGTCATACCAAAAGTCACTAAATGCGGCTTCATATTTGTCTTGGTGTTTTTTGAAGCGGTCCCAAATAATTTGCCTTATAGCTGTTTTTTTAATCATGAAGTAAAGTCTCTTATGTAGTTTTTGTAACCGTTGTCCCCTTTTCGCTCGTGTTAGTAGAATGCCCATACTTACACCAACAGTTCTTACGACACATTAGATATAAAAGTCATTCCGTCCTGCCAAGGCTTAACAACGTACAGAACATACTTAATCGATGTTATAAAAATAAATGTAGTATACAAATAATTGTAGTCAAAGAATTGCACCCGAGAGAAACTGTACGAAAGTCAGGTAATTGTTCCCCTAAATCATTATCGAAAATCTATATTCCAACGGAACAAAAAACGTGAGGAAACACCACATCGCTTCTTTTATGAGCAAATACTTTCCAAATCTTCATATCCACCATTATCATCCACAAAGGTTAGTCGCTAAGGTTCTTGGATGCTATACGTATCAGGTTGCCCAAAGTTATTTTGATTCTGACTGCTGTGGTTGACATGTCTGTATGAACTATCATCATTAAATATCGACCTCTCATACACTGCAAAATTATCTCTTACTTTCAATATCCGACACTGTGGTGCTTCTTCTCTTTGTGGATCTATATTGCTTGGCTTCTTTTTCACGAGACATTGTTGCTGATGTATTCCTTTCAAAACGCAAATGATGACAAGTGTACCGCTAAAACAGTCACTATAGAAGACGTTATGCATAAAATGGTGATGGCTATCAGTAAACAAATTACCTATACATTGCACATTGGTGGTAGGAGTAAGTAGGATGTGTGCTTCAACGAGACGTAGCCTTAGATAAAGGTAGCTCTGTAATTTCATCACAAGGTATAAATGTCAGAGGTCCGTAGAAACACGGTTCTTTGTAAGCAATATGAGGTGATTGCATTTCTTGAGTAATGTTACAGTATATGAAACTAATGGTGGACAAAGCATCAAAATAGAAACAAAAGCATAACGTCTTGTAAGTGTCCTCGCCGAGCTGTTTTTTAAATAATGTAATATTTTCAGTAAAAATTTCTTGTTTAGATGCAGGGTCATATTGACTGCTGGGTTACCCTCCTTTGAGGTGCAGTTAAATTGAAAGTTACGCTGATCTTTTCCTTCGTGAAACCAGATATCATTACTGGAAGTAGTACAAACGGGCTTCTCCGTTGGAACATATATTATATCCAAGGAAAATTGTTTGAAAAAGGTGCAGTCCTTTTCCACAGAAATTTATACCGCTATCACTCTTGTCTGTCCCATTTATTGTTAAAGTATGTAAGACGATGTTACGTTGTTCTTTATAACATTGGTATACAAACTTTGGTGAAGTTTCAACTAGTGTTGAATTCCCAATTATGATTTTAGTGGAATTAAATGTCATGTACACATTGTACATATATCTGTATGAACATTTAAGATGAATAACAGCTCCTTCGTGGACACTATGTTTTAGGATTACTTTGAAAGTCATACTCATTTCTCCCCCCTACGAAATGCAACGGTGCCACGCAGCATACCAGAAGTATTTCAATGAAATCACATCCCTATTTGGGGGGGGGGGTGTCCCTGTCAATATATTAACTTCCCTGCAATTACTTTATAGCTCACCCGAAGCAGATACAAGGGCACGACTTCCTTCGATTACAGGAAGTTGTTTACTTGTTCAGTACAGTCGCGAATATTTAGAAATCTTAAATTGGTCTAACATTGACGTAGAAACCGCTGGAGTAACATAAAGAGTCGTTAGGGTTAGCTGAATGCAAAGAAACGTACATACAACTTCTATCTCTTAAGGAACTTGAGAAACAAAGGATCTGAAAACCTTCGAAACTTTTGCTGCTTTATACAAAGATTATCACAGACTTTAAAACTGAAACAAGAAGCAAAAAATACAGAACATTGTAATAGACTTCTTGTAATGTTGAAAACCAATTAACGTCTCAGAGAAGAGTATATTCTACCTCCATACACTCCCTCTGGACTTCTCTTCCAGTTCAAAAAACCACGTGACAATATGAAGTCAACGAGAAACTATCTTGTGAGTGCTACATCTTTGTGCTAAAAAACACCAACTGGTTGTCCCATGTACACGCTCTTTATATAAGAGTTATTGGAGCAGATCTGCTAGGAGGTTACTGTGTGAATCTTTGGACATAAAATCTCATACCTGCCTTTGCGACTCAAAAATCGATCTTAGAAAGTGGCTGCTTTTAAGAACAGAATCCATTCTGCTGAAATTCTGTGATACAAGGGTTATACTACCTTAAATTACTTTGTACATTTTAAAGTAAAAGAAGGCAGGTAAGACATTTCTTACGTTATCCTATATCTGTTTTACCTTCATCTAAAAGACAGCTATAGTGCTGCCCGCTGTGCCCTGATAGCTTTACCTTTGAGGTTACATTCTACATAATAAAAATCATTGACGGTTGGGAAGAAAACATTGATGGAAATTTCATATTCGCCTTACAACAAATAGAAAAGAATGTCTGCCGGTGGCAATGTTAAATGTACATTCAATTGAACTGACAAGAGTCGTTGATAGCTGATTTCAGACAAAAAGGTATTCTACATATCAGGTATGGCTCTGCACTGTTGCAGAATGTTCAAAATCGTTTTTATCATTTTGTTTGTAAAAATCTATTTATATTACCATTTTAGCGCGCTGCTGGAGCGTTCACTTCATTTATCAACTTGATAGAAGAGAAGACTGGACGCAAGCTACGTTCTTGGTGACGGAAAAAAGTTGAGCGTCCACGGATATTCTTTACCACAAAATGTGTTATCTCTTCCAATCTAAAAATTTTCAATATTTACTTCAAAGTGATGAGACGCAGTTCAATAAAGGCTGTGCACTACCAAAGCTCCTGCTTTAATTTAATTCACGCGCCTTATCCAATTTAAATTGCTCATTCACCAGATGAAGACTGTTTGGACTTTTCATATACACTCCTTTTTTTTCTGACACTTTTTAAAACCATAGGATAAAGCCCGATAAAGTTCTCTATTCACCTTTTCGATTCCTCGCCGAAGGAAAAAGTAATCTTTGTAATCACCACGAGTATGTGTACATGCGTGTGTATGTTTGTAGGTTGGTATGCATGCATGTGTTTTTGTGAGGCTTAGCTTGTAAACACATACATTACGAAAAAGGGTACATATTGGTCTGGGGGAGTCAGAAGTCATAAAGATGTCACCAGAGGTAAAAAACCGAAAAATTGTTAACACAATATTTCAAAATAGGATGCATGGATACTTTCCACACTTGGACTGTGGATGCGTTTTAATCAGAAAGTGAACTCTATTGTTTTTAGTAGAGGTGCATGGTTATCTGAGATCACCAGAGAGGGAAAGAGGAAAACCTTGAAAACTGCTTTTAAACATGATATCTCCCTTTTCATACTTGCTATAAAGTTTTCATATGAGAAGAAAGCATCCTATTTTCTTTGGTGTAAGTCAAAGATCATCTGAGGTCACCAGAAGTCAAAAACTAAAAAACCTTGCAAACACGATATTTCAATATGCGAATGATGAATACTCTGCATACTTGATATGTTGCTTTTTCATATTAACCCTATAAGCTTTAGTGGGGGGTAAAGGTCATCTGAAGTCACCAGAGGTTAAACTATGAAAAGTTCTTAAACTGAATAGAAAGTGGGTCGTACGTCCAAATTGTGTCGTTTAGTGATCACCGAAAAGACAGGGCTGAATTTTTGTACCATTCCAATAATAAAATTATAGGGAACAACATTTATCTTTCCAGAAGCATAACTCCTCTGCATTAATTAGTAATTATAATTAAATTAGTTAATTATGGGTTTGTGTGAAGGATTCTGTTATTATGAGATGAATAGAAATGCCTTTCATACAAATTGATAGGTTGCTGGTGTAGTGAGAAGCGCTCGGTTTCTCCTTGTGATGGCCGGGTTTGTTTCTTATCCAAGGCACGTACTCTTTAGTTTGTGTTATTTAATTGTTTTGTCTTTGCTTCCTACCATACTTAGGAAAAGGATGTGCCAACGCCGTTCCGATCCTTACGTACAGGGTAGCGGCCTATTCGTTGAAGAAGCCCAATATACTTATTCATTTGCACAGGCACTACAGAACAGGATTGTAGAAAGGGAGAACGAGTTTCCCAAAACGGTTGTGCTAGAGTGTGGTTTACTTAACCTATTTGGCCTTTGTCATCTGTTACATTCACCGTTCACAGCTGCAATTGCAACACTACAACTTACAGCTACGTCTTGTACTTCAGTAGTATGCCACAAACGTGCCTTGCAATTTGTTTGCATCTACGTAGAAGACAAGGATGGAGTAGTATATATTTCCTTTCAGTTGTAAGGTTTTATGATTTTGTTTGATTGAAGTCAAGACAGTTAAAGTGACAAACGCATTTTTTTACCACTGAGTGTACACGTTGGCTAGTTAAGGGGGCTCCTCTCGTATACACTATGTGTAGGCGCCATTTGGCATTTCAAGTGAGAAATGGTTGGCCTACTCTAGCATGAATACTAATATCCTGTTGCTAGCAGATGCACATTGCCTCTTCTTAGTTAAAGTACATACTTCATAGTCATACAGGTAAGGTATTAACTTGATCCAGTTCAGGATAGGCCTAGGCTTAGGTACCATACGTGCAGAAGAATACAGCATGTCATCTTTGATCCTGCTTATGCACAACGGGATTTGCAAGGAGTTTTGTTGGGGCTTAGATTAGGTTCCGGGGTTAGGTTAAGAGCTCGCTGTTTGCATTAATTACTATTAAAGGATCCCTACATAAACAACTGAAATACCACACATAAGTTTTCTTATACTTTTAAAATCCCTCCAGGGGAGGGGTTCATTCTTTTGTTAAAATCTTAGTGCAAAACCTGGTTCAGTTAAAGTCACAATGGACACAAGCGATTGAGGAAGTGCTGGAATGGACCCAAAGTGCAAAATCAGAGACTCGAGGTGACTCGACTTTAGAGACTCGAGATGACTCGACTAAAGAGATCAGGTGACTCGGAATGACTCGACTAAAATACATTGGGACTCGAGGTAACCCGAACCTTTATTAAGACTCAAAACGACTCCACTCGAGCTTAGGGAAGACTCGACATGAATCGACTCGACTTAAATTGTTAAAGACTCGAAATAACTCGATACACGATACCCTGTGACTAGAGACTTGCCATCAAGTGACTGGCAAGATTGGTGGGTATGCAAAGCCAATTAAGCATCACTCTTTACAATTTTCCATCTACTCTATTCGGTTTCTCTTTTTGAAATCTTGATCTGGCATCCCAAATTTAATCTAATAATCCTCACCGTCGTGACAGTATCCCGGCCACTCGACTACCGCGAATATGACTGATACGAGCATTTTAGTGTTATTATCTCACCCCGTCACACTACTATGTCTGTGGGGATGTGATTTTATGCTCTGTTTATCCTTCAAACATCACACGTTGACCACTACCAGTTGTCATGACAACGGTTACCATGACAGTGCAGGTATGCGAAAATAAGGGACTTATAACCGCTACTCCGGGGTGGCACTGAAAACGGTTCCGGGGTCCTCTTTCTAGTCCTGTGACCAAACGTGCCTAATTGTTGCTATTTACTACATTTTTCCGGAAGAGGAAACATGTTTGATGTATTCTTATTAATTGTTTTAAGCCACTTGTTACTAGCATGAGGTCTAAGGTCACAAGGGTAGAAGGTCACATGATATTTTTGCTGATAAATCTTAAAGATTATGGGATGGAGTTTTATGGTGCGGCTTTTTTGTCAATGGCATTTTACTGTGGGCAAAAACGCTTACCAACCTTCTAGTATCCCACAATCAGTTGTAACTGTCAGAATTTGGAAAAGGGTCTATCTAGTGCACTGTATTTGGTGAAGTACCAGGCCCCAGTCTGCTGTTCTGTACCAAATCCATGCAAAGCATTGCTAGTTATAACATTGAACGTTGATAGCTATGACATGCAAAATATTCTATTAAATCAGTTTCTGGCAGCTCTCATGACAATTTGCAGCAACTCAAGTCACTGTGTATATGATCATTAGTTTGGATCGACCAGAGCCAACATAGAGGCACACAAAGCAACATAAGAAAGAAATAGTTTGCAGGAATGCAGGCTTACTTCCAGAGTGCCGTTGCTTAGGACATTGACTCAAGCCTCCACACGCCCCCTACCCGACTGGAAACCGCTGGAGGGTTCACGAGTAAATAAATGTCCTACATCCCTAGGAGACTCCCATGATATTTTTTCTTCCTACGCCGCAGTCACTGGAAGTCCATCTCGCAAATGTAATGGATTATTGATATACATTGCAAACATTATATGACTGTAGATTTATAAGTACCTTAAACACAGAAAAAACTAGAAATGTAGTTACGGGAACCGTAACCACTGTTTATAGAAGCGACTGGTACTATTCAAAAATTTTTTACTTCACTGAATGGTAGTCATCCCAGATGTCACAAGGAAGTGTTGAACTGAAAAAGAAATCACTTTACTGCAGATCGCTTTAGCAGAACTGTCTTGTTTAAAAGATGCAGACTACAATTTTACAAGGTTACTTACACACTACGCCTGGTGCAGAATACAAGTAATACAAGTTGCCTGTGCCAATTGACACCAATAAGGCTGGGCCCAACGTGTGGCTACTCGAGCTAGGCCCAGCGTCTCACTGAGCAATCTGATAACACAATAAAATTAACAAAAAATGTACTTTGTTAGTTGTTACTGTACGTACTGATAAAGACAACTTTGCTTTGGTATGATATAGGCCCTACAGCTATTACTTCTCCTTTCCCCAACTATAGCCGAACTGTTAGTAGCCTATTAGTTATTAAGCTAGTAGGCCTTCTGGCTTGACGACAGTAGGTCTTTGATTAACCTGACGCATGTGATGTGGATACAAAAATACGTTGAGCCAGGCTGCAGTATGAGAACTGATTACAATAAAGTCTAGTAGGCCTACTGAGAAAGCTGCTCTTGGATAAAATTACTCAGGCTGATATTGAGCCCGGCCCACACAGCGGTACAATAAGATATCAGGCCTGTCAGATGTCCGTTATTTGTCCAGGATGCAACAATATCACTACGCTATAGCCTATTGGCCTACAGTACTAATTTCTAACGTTACTAGGCCTACAAGAAAGTTAATCACAACCACACTGCTGCAGGAGTTTTCAACAAAAATTCCTTGTAGGCCATAACAGCCTCAGTATACAACGAGAGAAGGGCCAACACAGAGTGTACTGCACCTGCCCTATTTGACTGAAGAAAGCTAGGCCTGACGTGAGGCTAGCCCTAAAAGTTACTTTGTTTACTTCTGTTCTGTGTCGATTTACTGTGGGGGTTGATAACATCACGACGTATACCGGACGCTCAAATGCATAGCGTACACTGTTTTCGATAAACACGGCCGTGATGTGATACGGTTGTACGAAGCTTGAGTGCATGATGGCTGACTGTGCTGGGCATACTCAACGATGTAGAAAGGGTTACCATTACAAACAGTTAGGACTACGGAAAACTAATGAACGTTTAAAGTCAAGCTAGCATATCCTGAGAAAAGAAGAAAGAGTAAATGTCACATAACACTATGCGGACCAGTAAATGGCCTTTTCACTGACAAACAGTATCACAAACAGAGCTAGCTTTAAAAAAATTTAGTTTTCCATTATTTAACTGCAATTTTTAAACTTTGTGTCAGTAACACCTGCTGACTGACATTTTTAGGATACCTTATCTCGCGCACATTACTTGCCTAATTCATTCAGACGTTTGGACATTCAAAAATCTTTATAGTCTTATTTTGCAATGAAAAGACCATCATTTCTTTAGTGACTGCTTTACAATTATTATGTACACGTGGTAAGAAATATACAGTACTTAAGGAAGTTCTGATCATGAACTACTTCTTCAGATAACGTGTCACAAAGAAACTGTCACGTGACCTGATCCTGTGTTATCACAATATGTTTATGAGAAGCTGCGCTTCCACAAACATAATAACAAGGACGAATTGCGTGTCAACAAACTAAGCATTGTGGATGGAATTTGGGATCTGATAAGACCTGAAGCCGTAGTCTACCTGGTTTCGTTTCATAGGACATAATAAGTGATGAAATATTATCAAGATGAATTGCGGTGCCAAAATGTATGTTATTGCTTAACTTGGTCAAATTTAGTCTATTCCATACAAAAAAGTTAGATGTCATTTTTTGAAGGTCATCTTCAGCCCTTTGTATTTCAAACTGGTATGCCGTCTTTTCATTATTTTTCAGTAATAAATATTCCTATGAAATGGTTTGGACCAATTTTCCATGGTTTACCCAATTTAACTGTGCACTTCTGACGCAGAGGTGCCTGTGTAGCAGAATTATATTTATAGAGTGTAACCGCCATATTTGAATTCAACAATGTGGCTGGACTGCCTATTATTGCTTCGTAGTGAAATAAATGTTAGCCAGAATTTCGGTGAACCTATCATGTACTGAACTTCGAGGTTTTATTGTTACATACTCTTATCTTGACTCCATTACATATTATGTCTAAAATGGGCAGACAATTTACCCCGACAAAAAGCTAATTGGCATAAAAATCCAAAGTGGCCGCAAAAGATTGCATAACTGTAAGGTACTGTAATTCAATAATGGTCGGCTTTATACCCTTAATTTGGAAACTGATTTTTTAAGAAATGTGATCCCAGACAATCTCATTGGTTAATTATGGGTAAACTTTAACAAAACCATGACATCTTGTAAAACATTGAGGCGTCATCATACCATAAAAGAGATTTTAAGTTCATAGGTGCCTTGATTCTAATCTCATTAATTTATTTTAAAGCGTCTTACTTTCACTTAGAAAGCAAGATTGTGAGCTTTGATGTTATTATTTTCACGTTTTAAGAAGGTTTCGAGAATCGGATGGTGCAAAGAGGAGCGGAGTGAGGAGGGTGCGTTGGTCCCGCGTCAGGGATGCTCCCCCCCCCCTTGTCGGGGAAATTTTCCGATTTTTCGGAGAGCTTTATGGGTAGATAAGGCATGCATTACCCAACGATGACCAGCAGCCTCGAATTTGCTCTCACGGAAGGTAATTTAGCAATAAAAGAATACAAAATTTTCAAATTTTCAAACTTAAACCCCATATTTTCACACTTTCCTCAAAAACCGAAATTTTTCAAAATTTCTTCAATAAAGGAAAAACTTTTGGAGCCCAAAGCGGACCAAAATATTTTTGTCCCTCCTCCCCCTCACTGAACAAAATCCTGGTGCAACTCTGCTTGAAATTCTTTTTTTTTTTTTTTTTGACCTGCAGGTTGCAGATTTGACTTTTCTTTTCATAACTTTCACTTAAAATCTAGTTATATAAGGACATTTAAAGTCAAACATGGACTGTTCATTGCATTGTAGAGACCGTAGTTGAATCTGACATTCTAGTGCTAACAAGTGTGTAAATAGTCCCTTATTTAGCTTTCGGTCTCCATAATTTGAATTTCAGTATCAATATTGAGCATTAAAGAGTAAGAAAAAATGTGTCTTCTAATTGTCATTACTTTGACTTTTAATATCATTACTTTTACCCTAATTGTTTTAAATTTTGAAGTCAGAATTTAACCTTCTATCATCATTTCACTGTTAGGTCAAAACCTGGACTACAAACTCATGAAATTTACTTCACGCCCTAATATTTTTGCATGAAAGGTAAAATTTGTAGCTTTAATCTGATTATGTTGATATTGCAACTACTATTTCTACGTAGAAGAGTAACAAATGTCACTTTTGACAGTTTTATTTCATAATTATGGTTTACATACTCATTAAAGTGACTTGAAAAGTTACACTTTTAATCTCATTACTGTGGCTTAGAATTTCATTATCTTCACTTCTGTGTCATAATATTAACTGCAAATCTTTGTTTTAACTTTGAAATTTAAAGGTATGACTTGAAATGTTATAATGGCAGTAAACCCTCTTTTGGGGATGTTCTCCAAACAGTGACTCTGAAAGTACAAGGATAAAAAACAATCAAAATAATGAGATCAAATATAACTGTTTCTATTATAAAAGTCTAAATGATAATCTAATGTCAAATTTATGCAACTTGTAAGTGAAAATTATGAAATTTAAAACTAAATTTGTAACTTTTACAGTAGGAGAATTTACTTTTTTCAAATTGATTGCTTAAACTTTCGAATTAATGAAACGAAACTCAAACTTATAACTTTTAAAGACATGGGAGTGACACTAACAAGCAAACTTTTGGCCCCAAAAGAATCGTCAGGTAAAGTAAAGGTCAAAATCATGTCATTAACAGTTATAATAATGAGATAATAAGTCACAAGTTTAAATTTTAATGTCAGACAATAGAGATGAAAATGTCGAATTAATGAGACTCAAAGTTAGATGAAGAAGATTCAAATTAAAATAGTTCAAAGTAAAATATTTGACACTTTGGATCAATTTCATCAGTTTTCAAGCCAGTAATACGAAATCAGTGACATTTAAAAGTCAGATTAATTACTTGAAGGTCAAAACAAATTAGTTTCAATGTCAAAATTATTAGAAAACGAAAAATCGTGACATCATTAATTTTTTGTAAAAAGTAGGAAATAAAGTAAAATAAAATAAAGTCCAAACTTCAACTTTACATCTAGTCAAAACGATGTAAAAGTAAGGATAATTAGATTTGAAGGTCAAATTATAGAATTATTAGTTGAAAAAATGACATTAAAACTGATATTTTAAATTTATTTTTCAAATTAAAGATTTTTGAGTCACTTTTATGACATTGTAAATCATAATCATGAGATCAAAAGTCAGATTTGTGACTTTTATAAGTGAAACAATAGTTGCATAATGTAGAAATGACCACCTTTTAGCTCAAAATTTACCTCTAATGCTAAAAAAGAGGGACGTCAGTACAATTAATGATTTCCCTTAATGTTAAAGGAGCTGGGTAGTCGCCAAAACAGAATAAATTCTTGGACCCGCCGACTTCGTTATGTCGCATCCGTTATGCTTCTTGGTTTATCGATTCGATCCGAAATGCACTGTCTAGTACACACAACTCACAACATACGTACTGTGTAGTATATTAGTGTTGCATGTTTTAGTACGATACTGCTTACTTTTAGGCCTAACGTAATTTTAGTTAGGCCTATGATTTTCTTAGTTAGCCTATAATGAGTTTGATGGTGGTTAGTAAAAGCGAATCTATTATGGGGAAGAAATGGAAACTCATTGTTTGCAAAAACAACAAGTTTAAGGCTTACCGGAGGTGGTTGATTCAAGCATTTTCGTTTCCTGGTCCCACATTTACACAGAGCTACAGGCGGAGGTTGCTCGTGCTTTTACACGGACAGCCTCCGCTACGAGACTCCTTACGCTGACACGTTGATTTGAAAACGCAAACAGACGGTTCTGTGCAGTATAACCACTAGCATCTGCTTCTGTTGAGCTTTTCACTAGCTCGAAAGGAAAACTTTCTCCCTCCAACATTTTGAAACTGGTTATATTACTCGAAATGAAACCAAAATAATGTCCAGAAGCACTACAAGTATAACAAAATGCTAACGCAACCAGATGATCAGTTTTTCGCGGAAACGGTATCAGAATTGTCCAACGTAGCTGCCATGATAACTCGATGTATTGACTAACTGATCCATCGATCAGAACCGTTACTATTGAAACAAAAAAAAATGCCCCTGTTGGAAGAAAATGTAACGAACTATAAATTCAAAAAAAAAATTGTTAAATATGTAGCAAGTGAAAAATAAAAAATCTAAGATTGAAATAAAATACGAACGTAATTACTGAATTACATTGCAAAAATTATTTAAACTGAGAATACAAAACGCATCAAGAGGAACATTTTCAATATTAATATTACACTGAGGGTAAACATCTCATTTAGTGTGACGTATTTATTTCCGAAGTACGCCACAACCCAGCTCCTTTAAATTAAATGAGTCCAGAGTTAAACTAATAAGTCCAAGTTTTGGTTTCAAGGAAAATTATAACAGGCCTTTTTAAAGTTCAGTGATTGAATAAAAGTAAAGATAATCACGAAAAGTTAAAATAAACAAATTAAAGCTTATATAATGACATTGCAAATAAAAGTTTTAAATTTAAAAGTCACGAAATAAAGATTAAAGATCATTTTCTAGTGAATATAAGTTAAATAATCAAACTAAATCCTTAACGAGAGCGCAATCCATGAAGATGGGATCTCAACTCTTCCAAATTCTCCTCATACCTTGGGGTTGAAAAATTTGATATTGTTTTATACTCTTTAGTATTAAAAAAATTAGTCAAATGTGACCTTTAACCTTTGACCCTACCTTTAGCAGCCAAATAGCACTGTTTCAATACTTTCAACACTCCTAGCATATGGTGTATTTTTATTACTATATCTAACATACTGGTAGGTAAATAATGGCAAAAAAAGTCAATTTTTAGTACAATTGATTTTTAACCTCTAAAGTCATTAATTATGCATGCATGGGTTTCCATGGTCAGGTACCCCCCCCAACTTCATATGACTTACGTTTAAGGGGGAGTTTGCGACACACTTGTTAGTGCTAGGCAGGTTTGACCTTTGACCTACATTTTGACCTTTGACCCCACCCTTAGCAACCAATAAGCACTGTTTCAAAAAGGATCTTATCAGTCTTAGCATATCATTTGGTTTTATTACTTTTCTTATAATGATAAGCAAATAATGACAAAAAAACAAATTTTACCAAATCTGACCTTTGACGCCTGACTTTGGATCTATGATGTTTTCAATTATGCATGCACGAGATTTCATAGTCACGTACCTACCTACTGAGTTTGGACTTCATCGGACTTACCGTTTAAGAGAAGTTAGTGGTACACATTTTTGTTCACAACACACACTCAGGCACTCACACCCATAGGTACTAGGACAGGACGCGGTAAGGAATTCACGGGATTTCCCCTTCAGCCTGGCTGACCTCCAACTAACCCAGCAGACGTACGTGTCTGGAAGGCGGGCTGCTTGCCAAGGCAGGCACGTGCAGCCGCGCGAGACTTCTCATTGCAGTGGCCGAATTTTCGGGCAGCTACGCCAGTTACGAGCCCCGCGTGAGCTAGGAAAGACGTGCGAGAGCGGAGGTCTCGCCGGCTGCCCATGTACCCGCCAAGGGGGTGTCCGTGAGTGCACCCATGCCCACATCATGGCTTAAACAGCTTAGATACACACAGCTTCACATTTCTGATGTTAGCCTGGTCAATAACAATATCTCATCTCCCTGTTATACATTACATGTTGGGAGATGAGATAATGAGGGAAATGAATCAACCCAACGCATTGACCTTTGAATTCAAAATTAGGGCTAACCTCATCTACATTACGGTATGATGACATCACAATAAATCACAAGACGTCGTGGGTTTGTTTAAGATTACCTTAAGTTTGCTCTAATAAGATTGTTTGGGATCACATTTTATTTATAATAATTCCCAATTTTATGGTGTAAAGCCAACTGTGATTGACTTAGAGTGCCTTAAAGTTACGCTGTTTCTGGCGGCCATTTTCGATTTTTCACTAATAACCTTCCTCCGGGGTTGGAGTCTACTAATTGTACATATAATATGAAACAATAGAACCTCCCATTTCAATACATTCTAGGTTGACCAAAGGTCTGGTCTACATTTACAGCACTAACTAGCTAATAAAAAAATAAGGCCGCCATTTTAATGACAGACTACAATTGAAAATACAAATCCTGTTATTAGGCTTCTCTACAACAGAAGTGATGAAATAAGTTTAAGAAAATAGTTCAAACCATCTCATAGGAGTATTTATTGCTGAAAAATCATAAAAGACGTCCGCCATTTTGGAATTCAAAAATGGCGGCCGGGGATGACCTTGAAAAAATGGCATCTATAACTTTCTTATATCAGTGCCCTAAAATTAGCAAAAGTAAGCAATAAAATCCAGCTGGAACGTATCCTGTGACATTCTACACTAAACTAAAAAGAAATATGCAAATCAGGATGATGATCGTTTATTTTAAATAACGTACCGTATTGGCTAGTGAACACCATACATTAAGACGCCTGATGTATGATTATTTGCTAAGGACATGTCGTATTTAGTTCTTTTATTCCAGATGTTGCCGGGTGGCGCGAGGTGGTCCTAAGCAGCAGTGTAGTAGTCGAGTCCATAGCTCCCGACGTCAAGGCCACACTCTCCAAGACCGAGGCTGAGGCCAGCCTACCGTATATAACAATGCAAAACACCTAACCTTTTCAGTTTGCTTAGCCTTTATATAGCAGGGATAGTTCCAAGACATGTCCCACAGTGGTGTGGTATCTTTCCCGAAAAAAGAGGGGGATGAAGCATTTTACCACATTAGGTCCGAATATGGTTAGTGAATGGCCACTGCAACATTGGACCAATCAATATCCAATATCTGTATGACCTTGCAGTGCCCTAGGATAATATTTAGTGACGAAGGTAGCCATTTTGTGAGAGGGAAAGACCCTAATTTACCGGCACACTGCTATCTTTCAATTTTTTTTCAATTTTTCAATTTCTTCGACATTTATTTGAGTCATTTTTTCAGAACTTTCCATAAGCATGGGAAAACATATACAGATGTTTGAACAGATAGATTAAAAAAAAATGACTCGGGAGAAAACTCAGAGAAAGCTCCATGGAGCTTGTGATATGAGTTCTCCTGCAGAGTATAATTACAGTATTTACATGTAACAAGAGAAAGAATATAAACATACATAAACGAAACAAAGAAAAGAAAGAAGTCACCTATGGTCTCCTATACTTATCCATTAAATAAGATTTCAGAGATTTCTTGAAAGAGTACTTAGAATTACAGGATTGAATTTTCGGGGGAAGGGAATTCCATAAGCAGGGTCCGGTGAAGCGAATTGTTTGTTGAGAAGAGGTAAGTCGAAAAGCGGGGATAGAGAGCGAGTTCCTAGCACGAGTAAGGTGAGTATGAGTTTCATGACGGAATTGAAAAGTGAATCGAAAGATATTGGGAAGGGTATTCCATATCCAAGAGTACATGAAAATACCAACTTGATAACGATAAATATCAAATACAGGCAGAATATTACGCTTAGCAAAAGAATCACGAGATGAGTGTCGCAGCTGATAATTAAGTATTAGGCGAAGAGCTCTCTTCTGAAGAATTAAGAGGGGGTAAATCTTGGAACAATAGGAACCACCCCAGAGAAGAGCACAATAAGATAAGTACGGATTTATTAAAGTGTTATACAGATTAACCAGAGTCTTTCGGGGAAGAAAATGACGCAGACGGGCAATGATTCCAATATTCTTAGAAATAGTTTTAGAGATGGACTGAATGTGGTCATTCCAAGTAAGATGGCTGTCAATAAAAACGCCAAGAAACTTTACAGAGTTACAGAGAGGGACATCAGTTCCACAGAAATTTATACTATGAATAGATGGATCGAGCTGCCTATTTGGAGTACGGAATAAAATAGAGGCCGTGTTACTTAAGTTGAGTAATAACTTATCGACACAAAACCATTCACGAACCTTGTGTAGTTCATTATGTACAATTTCCATTAAGATCGTGGTTTCTTCATGAGAGCAGAAAATATTGGTATCGTCGGCATATAGAATAAAATGAAGCTTATCACTAGCTTTAGGAAGATCATTTACATATATAATAAATAGAAGGGGTCCGAGAATGGAGCCCTGAGGGACTCCACAATTAATAGGTAAGAAATCTGAGTTAATACTGTGAATTGCAACGTACTGCTTTCTTTCATTTAAATAACTCCTAAACCATTTTAGTAGGCCACCCCGCACACCGTAGTGCTCAAGTTTACTTAACAATATTTCATGATGCAGGCAGTCAAATGCCTTGGAGAGGTCGAGGAATGTTCCCGAGACATAGCGCTTCTTTTCAAAAGCATCTGTCAATAAATCAGTGAAGTGTAAAAGAGCGTGTACTGTCGAACGCCCAGGTAAGAAGCCAAATTGGTAATCATATAAAATTTCATACTTAACTAGGAAGCTATATAAACGAACGAACATTAACTTCTCGAGAATTTTTGAAAAACAGGGCAAAATAGAGATAGGTCTGTAGTTAGTGACAGAATTTGAATCTCCCTTTTTGAACACGGGAATAACACGAGCTATTTTGAAAGCGGTAGGAACGATACCTTGCTCAAAAGATAAGTTAAAGATGTGAGATAAAGGTTCACAAATGAGATAACCAACAGCTTTCACCACTTTGGGTGGGATTTCATCAGGACCTGGAGAAGAGTTCTTAAGGTTGAGGATGGTACAGAGTACTTCATCCCGGTTTGTGGATTCAAGGTACATAGAGTTGGTGTTGGGGGAACTGAGGTAATCATTAGGAGAGGTAGTAGAGACCTGGGGAATACTATTTTGAGTTTTTGAACCCACAGAAGTAAAGAAATCATTAAAAACGTTACCTATAAGAAGGGGGTCACGAATAATAGAGCCGTCATGGCTTATTTCTTTTATTAACTTTTCAGTACTATTTCTGTGAATAATAGAATTTATGGAACACCACATTTTCTTAGTATCATTCTCACAGTTATCAAACACTTCGCAATAATATAATTTCTTAGCAAGTCTTATGACAGATGTTAGACGATTTCGGAAACACTTATAAGCTTCATAATTCTCATTGGTTCTGTTACGAATGTACCTCTTATACAGTTTACCTTTAGTTTTACAAGATTTTTCGATGGCCGGTGTAATCCACATATGATTAATATTATTAAGCTTACTTTTACGAAGAATAGTTTTCGGAAAACAGCAATCGAAGTGCCTACGAAATATATCAGAAAACTTATTAAAAGCATCATTAACATGGTTAGCATTGTACACATCCTGCCACGTCTCGTTTGAAACTCTGGATTCAAATAAGGATAAATTTGTACGAGTAA
This sequence comes from Holothuria leucospilota, assembly GCA_029531755.1. Taxonomy (NCBI): domain Eukaryota; kingdom Metazoa; phylum Echinodermata; class Holothuroidea; order Aspidochirotida; family Holothuriidae; genus Holothuria; species Holothuria leucospilota. Next base: position 39,198,281 of record CM055981.1, read on the forward strand.
ATTTTCTGCCGTGAATAACAGTATTTTCAGGTGAATTACGTTGACATGAGATATCAATGGAGGAGAAAATAGGAAAGTGGTCAGAGATATCATCTATAAGAATCCCAGGGGTACATGGCTGACTAAGATTGATTAACATATTATCAAGAAGGGTAGCAGAGGTATCAGTAACTCTTGTAGGGAGAGTATGAATTGTGTCAAATGCATAGGAATGAATCATATTAATAAAAGAATTCGAGTCCCCGTTGTTTAAGCTCATTAAATTACAATTAAAGTCGCCCATAATAACACAACCCTTTCGGGAAGCTTCGATGGACTCGAAAACTGGGATTAACTTATCAATAACATTGATATCAACACCTTTAGGACAATAGACAACTTCAATCAGAAGAGAAGTATTACAGGATGTTACTAACTCGATGAAAAGGGATTCGATGAGTCCCTCAAAAAAGATACTAAGGTCTGGTCTACGTACATAAGTGTAGTTTGCATCAATGTAGAGAGCAACTCCCCCACTCCTACCCGCCCTTGAAAAGTGTTCAAGGTTGTATCCATGTAGGTCGTAAAGAGAATACAGGGTATTTTCATCATCAAACCAGGTTTCCGTCACACCAACTACTAAAAACTTACATGTAATCGAATTAAGAGAAAATTGTAATTTGTCAAAATTACTATTTAACGATCTAGCATTGACATGGTAAAACAACATACGATCATTGCTAAGAGGCTCCAACGTGTCATTCAAAGTAATGTAATCATGATAGTTGCAATCCCCAATGTTACTGAATTTACCCAGGTTAGAATCTTCAGACGCAAAAGGATCAGTATCATCCCACTCGGAAGGTTTTTGACAAATTTTACACTTAATATTTTCAATTGAGTAATGCAAAGAGTTATTAAGGCAATCAGTATGACAATTAATTTGGGCAAACAACTACGACATTTTCCAGATAGTATAGGCTGGTTTTGTAAGGATTTCAAACATAAACAACAAAGGTGATTAAGGCAACAGACGACCATAGGTGACTCAACGCGAAAACGACAACGAAAGAAACAAACGACAAATGTCAATTATTTAATTCTTTAAATGTCAATTGTGCTACTTCTTCGGTTGCAACAGGGTTCGTCAGTATTGCTTGGCAAGCGTTTTGGGAGTTTAGTTCATCACCTTCAGTGCTACCTTAGGGATGGACAAAAGGGAGAGGGGTCTCCTCTTCAGAGTTTAAAGAAAAGCTTAGCCCTTACATGGAAAATAGTTCTATATTTTTCAATACTTGAGTTATTATTAACCTCTTAAAATGAACTCTTTTTGTTACCGGGGGGTCAGGCATACTAAATATATGAGATACTGTTATTATGGGTACTTACCACATAAACTGACCATGTACTGACGTCCATAGAAAAGCAATTCTACTGACACAGATTTTCAGCGAAGGATGCATTCTCGTGAGATGTGGCATATGGTGCATTTCAGAGTTGGTGAATGTCTACTCTAGACCTTTTCTCCAGAAAATCTCTCCACCTCCAATCAAAATTTGAAACGCTAATGATACTTTTGACTGAGGATGATTGAAAATTAGTTTTGACTCAAGAACCATTGTAATTTTGAAGGTTGTACATGACTGCATGCGTGACGCACGGTACACCTCAATTGTCCACGGCTAATAGAAAGTGGTAGTAATAAGACACCGGCTTATATTGTGTGTAAACAAAGTGCATGAAAAAATTCTTATTTGGATTTCATGTATATGTTAGTTTAAACTTTCTGAATTGCGTGTGAAATGAATACTGTGTATTACATCACAATCGATGATTATTCGCTGTAAGAAGTATGAGGTGGCAAAAACTTCCAACGGCATTTTCCCCCTCTAGCAGCAAAATTGAAAGTTGCTAAAATTTGGGTGTTGAACCATTCATCTCTCAGGTTTTAACCTTTTCAAAGGTAATTTTGGACGTAATAAGACATAAAAAGGTTCAAAATTAATTTATTGGGTGATTGCGTCCCCCAGCGCCCGTTTCCAACGTCCCCATGACAGGCCTGCCTGGCTTTTGTTACCTGTCCTCCGCGTTAATATTTGGGGGAGGGGGACGAGCGAACCAAAATCTGATTAAGTATTTAAAAAAATGCAGGAAATTATGTGGTCGTCGTCCTAGGAAGGGAGCGGTGTATTTAGTGTCCTTATACATGCGATCATGCGAAGTGAAATAGTTTTCGAGAATTTATATTTTATTATTTTTGTCCACCTCTTGCCTCACCCACTCCCGCTACACCACTGAGCCCAAGCAAGGGTAACCATAAAATATCATTAACATAGTGGGATCACTTTTGTTTATTCTTATGAGAAACAGAATCAATGAAACACAAAAAAAACTTTTCTTATGGTATAGTTCATTCAGACATGTTCGAACTGATGACACTAGTCTCGGTAAGAGTTTACTCTCATTAACTTACTTAACCCTAACTCACCCACCCAGAACAATTTTATTGCTTAAATTTATTTTGGAGTCAGAAGAAAGACATAAGGATTACAGCCATTGCTTGCATTTCCAAGAAAAAAGAACTGACTTGTGTTTCCTTATAGCGCACAAACCATGAGTATCTAGTTGATCTAGAGTAGACTGATGAACATGAGCAAGTACTACTGAATTAAATCACAACTTGTGTCATGTTAGAACGTAACCATGTTTTCAGTCTTTGAAGTGAGCTGAATGATCTTTAACATTTAGCAGATGAAACCGGTCGAACCAACAGTAGCGTAATTAGAGTAAAAACTGGCCCGTGTGCAGCTTTTTTAGTGGGGAGGTTCGATTTTACGCTAAGCGGAACAAAAAATTTTCAATAGGGGTATATTGCCATTCTCAGCGGGTATTAGGTATGTCCAAAAACTGAAGACCTTTCTTTTCTTTTTTTTTTTTTTTTTTTGCTTTTGACCCTTTTAGAGGCCTATTTTGTGTCCCCGACGAAGTGAGGACCTTTTTTTCGGGCCTTCGGGCGGAACTCATAATGTCCGGGGCGGAACTCCAAGTCATGCTGGGAGTTTGGACGAACCCCCTGAACCCCCTGGATACGGGCCTGACATACATTTGGTAGTCCTCTCACTTCATGTGGAGCTTACTCTGATGCATTCTTGTAAACTAGTTATTGACCATTTCTTCAGGTAGACTGCAAGTTCTGGCTAAACGGCAGCGGCGTTGAGCTCTGGGTATGAACTTATTTCCTCATTTATTTTTCCCGTCAAGAAATAATCCTGCAACCCGTAGTATGCTTGGAGACCAGGCTTGGACTCATCAAAATTCGTCTGCAGTTGATTAATGGTAGTGTCAATAGATATATATTTAATATAAAAAAAAGTTTGATTGAATGACTCACCTTATTTAGATGGTTCTATGCTTAATGCCGGAGTCTCGGAGACCTTGTCCTTTCACGATATTACATTGGGTCCGAAACAATTCCGAATTCGGGTAAGTATTGCGGCTCAGCTCAGTTGGTTTTGCGGATTCTGATGATGGTAAAGTTTGTAAATAACGCCCAAAAGGTTTCCAGAAGTTGATTTCCGGTGAGCTCAAATAGCCTTTTTCCTCCACGACAAAGAAAAAGTGGTCTTAAACTTAGCAGAGAGCATATACATGCTACGTATCAGGTTTTTCAAGGGTGTTCTTCTTGAAATACCGTATTCATGAATTTTTCATAATTCACCCCAAACGACTTTTGACCCTCCACAAAAAGCAAGAGGCTTCTTGAGTCCAGTGTGAAGCATCCACGAAAACTGTGAGATCCATCAATGTTAGACTTCACTGAATAACGTTTTTCAAGGGTTTCACCTTCTGACCTTTGGTGACCTCAATATGGAGCATCCACATTCTAAGTATGTCATTGTCACTGTTACCTTACTTGAGATATCGTGTTTACAAGGAGCTGACTAGTTTTTCGAAACTTCAACCGTGGTGACCTCCCATGATCTTTAACGACCATCACAAAAAGTAAGGTTCTTTTTTGAATATTACAAATCTATACAACACGATGGCAAATATATATCATTCCTATCTAAATATATTGTGCTTACAAGATTTTTACCCTGGTGACCTTAAATGACCTTTGACCTCCACCAATTTATTAGGGTATTTCTTTTGATATGACAGTTTTATCTACTACGTAAAAAACGTATTATCTTGGAGTAACCCTTAACTTGTGGTTACTAACCACAAGTTAAGGGTTACTCCAAGATTATTGTACTTGATTGAATACTGTAAAAGACAAATAATATTTTGTACCGAAAACTTTCCTTACAGTAATTGTTCTGTCTTGGTTATTCTTTAAATACCTTTACAAATGCTAACTAAACCATCAAAAATTTAACAAAGCGTTATTTGAGCTGACCCATGAGAACGTTTGTTCATCAAAATTATATTTGAAATGGATTAGACACGTTTTGCACTGCTACTCCCTCCTTTCTTTGGTAATTCGATACTCCTTACGAATACGTTTACAGGCTAGTATGCAGCTTTTTCAGTGGGGAGGTTCGATTTTACGCTAAGCGGAACAAAAAATTTTCAATAGGGGTATATTGCCCTTCTCAGCGGGTATTAGGTATGGCCAAAAACTGAAGACCTTTTTTTTTGTTGTTTTTTTGTTTTTTTGTTTGTTTTTTTTTTTTTCGCTTTTGTCCCTTTTAGAGGCCTATTTTGTGTCCCCGACGAAGTGAGGGCCTTTTTATCGGGCCTTCGGGCGGAACTCCAAGTCGTGCTGGGGGGTTCGGACGGAGCCCCTGAACCCCCCTGGATACGGGCCTGGTTTAGATATACAATGACGGAATCCTGTTTAGAGTTACTCGTTCTCGCTATACCTTAGGGTTACCGAAGTGCAAGTTTTTCCGTACATGCAGCTCGAAGTGTTGAATGTTACATATACAATATGTTACAAAATCAACGTGAGGCCTTTCTCTTTAGTAAGAGTTTACCTTGCATGCATTGTAACGATTTCTGTTATATCTGCAAGCGCTATACTTAGAACGCACGGGTGAAACGAGCAAGGATATTCAGCTACCATGGTTTTCACTGAGTTTTCCTATATAAAACTGTACAGTTTTGAAATACAACGTCGGTGGCACTTTCTACGCACAAATGTGACAACACTAAGCGCTCAAATTATGCACAATATCACATTTTTGTTAGGAATGTTCCCAATTATTCGTATTCACTGACTGTTAAAACCATGTAATGGTTAAATGTTTTAGGAAAAGGCACTGTGTAAGAAAGTTGATAGCATATGACACAAATCATTCCAGATAGGATTTGATGATCAATGTCCACTTTGATGTTGATGTTTTTTATTATACTCGTTTTAGTGTTGTTCCGTCTTCTTTATCAGCGTAATCTGGTCCTTACAATTTTTATCACTGGTGCTGTGTACGTTATTGCAGGAATAACTAGAAATATTATTACTACAGTGACAAAGGATTTCCGAACTTGTACGTTTACTTTGATTTTAGCTACAAGTTGTCTTTCTCCAAAGATGCATTCGCAAGCTATTGTAATTGACTCACGACCAACTGCATTCAAGCTTAGACGTAATCCGTTTTCGTCTTTTACTGTGTCATCAACTAAACCCGTAGGAATATTCAGCCATTTCTGTTCTACACTAATCACGTTGCTATAGCAAGTAAAATTTATCCAAAGTCCTTCTTGAACAGTATCATTAGAAGAAGTGACCAAAATATTAAAAGTTGAAAACAATTTCATCGATCCATAAGACCGATGAAATTGGCCGACCGGTTCTAACCCTTTATTATGCTCTCTTTGTTCCACATCTTAACTACAGTATATTACGATGGGGTAACCCCTCAGATTATTTACTCAATCAGCTTCGCGTTTTGCAAAAGCGAACCTTGAGGCTTATCTGTAATGCTCCCTTCAATGAGCACTCACAGCCTCTCTTTTCCCAAAACAAAGTTCTCACCTTAGATGACATTTACAATTATCAGCTGGGAATCTTTTTATGCAAACACAAACATAGTAATCTGCCTTCCGATTTCATCTCATTCTTCCAGACTAATAGTGGTTTCCATTCTTACACTACTAGATTCAAGGACAGTCTCCTCTTTCCGCAAACTAGGACTTCTTTAGCTCAGTCCCAAGTAAGAATTACAGGTGTAAACTGTTGGAACTCCTTATTCAATTCCATTCAACAGTCTTGCACTTTAAGCATGTTTAAGAAAAAACTAAAATATCACCTGCTCGATAAATATAATGAAGGGTAATAGTTGTACGGGTTAAACTGCGTTATTGCAAAACTTACGATTTTCTTCTTCTTCTTTTTTTGTTCGTTTGTTTTGTCTTTGTTTTCTTTTTCTTTTCTATATGATTGTATATGATCACATGTTCTCATTCTTTACTTTGATAGGGATCAGACTAGAAAAGTGAAAACTTCCTTCTGGTTCCTCTTCCTTTCATGTAGTATTTTATGTTAATTATTGTATCGTATGGCAAAGGATTATGTAATACTTGTTTGTACTGTTTTGCTATAAATACCTACAAAGGAAGGAGGAAATAAACCTAACCTAACCTAACCTAACCTAACCTAACCTAACCAAACCTAAAAACATGTTTCGTTAAAATCGTGCCCAGAAATGTGGAAGGAATGTCTTGAACTGCAATGCAAGTAAGGCGGCTATTGTTGAAAGAACTATTTAAGTATGAAGAAAAGATAAGTGTTGTCCTTGCTTGTTTTCCTGTGCTGTTTATTACTGTAATTTTATCGGGATCAAGCTTTTCCTTCGATTCGCCATCTTTAAAAAGGAGAAGTTCAATTTGTGGATAACCGTCTTCTATAGTGCAGTTAAAATTAAACTTTTCTTGAAGTACATCGTGAAAATAGCTTGTTAATGCCCCATATGATGAACTTCAATCCGGACCACTTGGTGGGTTGTACAGTACTTTTAAATACAATTGTTTTACCCGCACCAGAAATCCTCCTGCGTAAAAATACCTCCCAGTATCATTTTCGTTTACATCTTTTATCGTTAAAGTGAAATGAGCACTATAGGTCGTTGGTCAAAAATGTACTTCAAAGATGACATCATTAGATTCGAGTTTTCTACAATGGTCTTTCCGTTTCGACTTATAGACAAAGGATTTTGATTTTGTTGCTGACAGAGCAGTAGGACTGTGTCTCTTTTAAAGCTTTCATAGTTAGCAGGGGCTTCCTCAAACGTGATGTTCACCTCTGAAAGCGCAGTGCGAAATATCACCAAGGAAGGAACATGAAGAAAATTTCCTTTGAATCAGCTTTTTATCCATCATGTTTACCGAAAAGAAGCTGTCAAAAAGGTTCATTTAATACTAAATAATACACTTTGGGACTGAAATTCAACGGTATTGAGAAACAATGCTTTTGACTTCAAAAGATTTTTAGAGATAATGTAAGTATTGACCCCTCGTTCCAAGACAAGAATACGCGTTGCATAGCACTCGCCTTTATAGCACTAACTCAAGTTCGCATATACAAAAAATATATTGACAGCGTAGTTGTAGGCGAACAGACTGTGAAATGGTATATGTTACTTACACATAAGAAAACTCCGTGTGCCGTAAATATGATGTGACACTAAAATGGTACTGTAGTACATCTTCACATCCTCTGTAAATCCTTTAAAGTGCAAATAACGTTTCCGAAGAAGAGTGATGATTCTAGACTTGAGAACGTTGATGGCAAACTACAAAGAATGTGCACATTGCATCTGCCAAAATGCCGCCATGATAACTCCGTCTGCCTTATCATCATGTTGAATATTTAATGATGGCGTCATCACGATAAATTGAGACTAGATGCTAATAAATTATTTGCTATATCGATAACTGATCCTAGTTTGTCTCACGATAAACTGTTCTGCTAAAATTACATAACTTATACCGCTGTTTCCGACGAGAGATGGAGAAGATGTTAACTAAAACTTACAAAAATGGGAACGTAATCCTATCTGGATTCGCTCTAGTGTGACCTGCGCTTTAGGACTTTCTCGCTGCCCTCCCATTTTTCATTCATGCAGACGAATACGAGGCCCCTTTCCTAAGCTTTTGCAGAAATGGTTGAGGGAGCTGTCGTTCTATCCTGTGGTATTCACCCAACACCTACACATAATCTTGTGATCCGCTTACTCTTGAAAACGTCACAGGTCTTACTTCCCCCTACTACGAGGAAAATTGAAGGAATCACAACCAACGAGAATTCATTTACATTGTATTCTGATTTTAAATAAACGTATCAACAGCCCCAGCAAATTATCTTGTTTACCAACTATTATATTTAACAAATATTACAGGTAGGTAAGCATTGTTACAACTTAAATGAGATCGTGTCCAACCGTGTGGCACGCTGCCAGTACCACTCCTCAAGCATCGCATTTTTACTGTCGATTGGTAACAAGTAAACTTCATAGCACTTTTTGTCGTCAGGGAATCTGAGTTTTATTTACGACCTATGCAAATTCCATTTTATAAATTCATGGAAGCTGTTGAAAGACCTCTTCCAGAACAATTTTTACACCTTTAACAATTTTAGCATTCTTTCAAGATTGGGTCAAACTGATAATTACTGTGATTCCGCTGTTAGTAAGAGTGACAGTAGGTTTGCTGTCTCACCTCAGACTGTGATATATTTCACCTTCAAATTGGAAGTACGAACCAGAAAGCCAAAAGGCTTAGTGATTCCTTGCCGAAAGGAAAAAAAGGTATCAAGTTTTGCATCTTGAGCTATTGCATTTACTAGTAATTTCCAAGGTTTTTGCTGTTACACCGACGGATACCTCGTACAACCTTTGACCTCTATCAGAAACAATGGGGTTCATCTTCTGACTATAACACACAGTGTTGTAACGAGTCACTCAATTTCACAAGCGAGTCGAGTCATTTACTACTTTCAAGGTGGCTCGAGTCGAGTCAGTGACTCGAGTCATTGTATTATTTCTATGAGGAAAATTATGATACAATTGCTCGAGTCAGTTCCCTCTGGAAAATTAGTGACTCGAGTCATGACTCGTTACAACACTGTTAACAGATCCAAAAGTCAAGCATGAAAAGTATACACTCTTCTTATGTTGTCATATTGTGTCTAAAAAGGATTCGGCTTTTGACCTCTGGTGAACACACATGACCTCCAACCTCCACCAAAAACTGAAGTACCCTTCCTCTTAATATGATAAATTTATATACCAAGTACCCTCCATTCCTAAGTTGAGATATCGTGCTTACAGGGGTTTCAGTTTTTTCCTCCGGTAACCGCACATGACCTTTGACATCCACAAAATGCAATAGGGGTCATTGTCTGACTATAAACATCCACATACCAGGTATGAAGATTAATTCCTACCTTGAGATATCCTGTTCACAGGGTTTTTGATTTTTGACCTCTGGTGACCTGACGTGACCTCTCATCTCTACCAAATCAGTAAGGTTGTTTCTCTTAATATGATAAATCTAAATACCAAGTACGAAATCTTGAAATATCGTGTTTACAAGCAATTCCCAAGGTTTTTGAAGTTTTACCTTTCCTGACCTCAGATAACCTTTGACCACTACCAAAAAAGATAAGGTTCATTTTCTGTCTATAAAGCATGCACATGCTAAGTATGGAACATATCCATGCTTGTTCAACTCCTGGCCGGGTCATACCATAGACTTTAAAAATGGAACCTACTGTCATTGTGCTTGGTGCTCAGCATAAGCAATGGAGAAGGAAAACAAGCCAGTGAGCCACAACTGGAAAAAGGCCGTGGACGGCCCGACTTAAACCAATTCGTTAGAAACTGAGCCGTAAAACCTCATCTAACTCTAACTCTTTACAGTGAGATATCGTGTTTACAAAGTTTTTGGTTTTTGACCTCTGGTGACCTCACATGACTTCTGCCCGCCACCAAAACAGTGGGGTATCTTAAATCCATGTATTAAGTGTGAAAGGTATCCGTCGTTCCTATCTTGAGATATCGTGTTTACAAGCCAAGCGTCACAAACACGCACACCACAAACGTTAACACATACACACACAATCGTGACTGCATTGATTCCTTTTGCTTTCGGCAAGGAATCAAAAAGTATTGAAATAGTGTAAACTAGTCTCATTCACAAACTTTAGGGAATGGCCCACGAACTTTTACATCCACAAAACCATAACATTCAATCGTTATGACATTGTGTTAATAACCTTACTTTTTCCCGTATAAATAGGATTCCAAAGGGCGTGATGAAAGTTTCAAATTTAGTTAAACATTTTCTACTTTTTGATTCCTTGCTGAAGGCAAAAGGAATCTATGCAATCTCACGGGACAGTGGCATAGCTAGATATTTTTTGTGAGGGCAGGGGCAAAAGCAAAAATTTCGGACAGATTATTATCTTGAAGTAATGATGTACTTTCTAAGCATAGCGCCACCATCATCTGGCGTGTAGCGCGCGGAAAAAATTAGAACAAATATCTCCGAGATTGCCTTAAATGACACTTCCAGGCCTTGTCAGTAACCATTTCGATGTGTAATTCTGCTTAAAAACATAAAAAGTGTCGTAAGTGTTTCAAATGAATTGTTTTATTTATTTTCGACAGAGGCCTTTGGAGGCTTTGTGGGGGGGGGGCGACAGCCCCCCCCTGCCCACCCTCTAGCTACGCCACTGACACGGGAGATGGTGTGTATGTATGTGTTTTTATGTATGTGTTTGTGACGCTTGACTTGTAAAAAAGATATCTCAAGATAGCAATGATGGATAACTTTTGTACCTGGCATAAAGAAGAACTATCATAATGAGAGGAAGATTCTATTGCTTTTGGTGAAAGCCAAAGGTCATGTGAGGTCACCAGAGGTCAAAAGCCGAAAACCTTGTAAACACGATATCTCTAGGTTAAAAGCATGGATGCCTTTCATACTTGGCATGTGGATGCATTATAGTTAGAAAATGAAAACTATTGATTTGGAGAAAAGTCTAAGGTTATTTGAGGTCACAGGAAAATACGAAATTCTTAAAAACTGCTTGTAAACCTGATATCTCAAGATAGAAATGATATTTATTCGATAAACAATACAATAATATCCAGTATACATATATGTATGGCTTGTCTGTTGTTAATCATTACACAATGGACAATCTTCATACTTAGGTTATAACTTTATCATATCAAAAGGAAGAATCCTATTGTTTTCAGTGGAGGTCAAAGATCATTTGAGGTCATCAGAGGTGCAACTAAGAAAACCTCGTAAACTAAATAGACAGGGAGCGTATCCGACGTTTCGTGACCAACAAAACGTTGGGGTTGAATTTGTCTACTTTTCCAAAGATAAAGTTATAGAGAACAACATTTTTTTCACAAGCATAACTGTTACAATAATAATACTTATTTAAATTATCTAATTATGAACATGTGAAAAGGATGATGTGACTATAGAACCTTCAGAAACACCATACGCTAAACGAGTTCTTTGGTTGGCGTCGTGGATTAGAGCTCGGTTTCTCACACAGACGGTCCGGACCAATCCTTCCTAAGGCACTTTTTTTTTCCATTTTTTTGCTGTTCACTTTTTGGTGGGGTTCAAAGGTCATATAAGGTCTGCAGAGGTAAAACTGTGAAAGCATCGTAAAATGATCTACTCAAGAAGTACAAATTGAGGGTGAACCTCAGTGCAACAAATCACCCTCTCTCAGCAAGGAATCACTAAGCCTATGGGCTTTCTGGTCAAATAAACCAAATATGGAACAACAAGCTAGCTTCATGATCTAAATAAGTGATCTTGATTTAGTGTACCTAGCATCAGGTACATATCATGCCGAGTGGTGATAATCTCGAACCACTCGTTTTTAAACACCATGACATTCAGTCTCGTAGCCAGGCGTGGCACGGGAGCAATACTGTGCCCCATTTGGAAAATCGATCGCACAATTTATTTTTCCTGCCTATTAACAGTGGTGATGGCACGGAGTGTGGGGGCGCATAACCCAAGCTATTACAGAATTTACAATGGTCCAAAAAGTTGCAAATGGTTATGAGAGGAGTGGAGTAAGGTTATTTTGCGAATGAACGATGGACCTATTTGGGGCTAATTATTTTCTGTCTCAAATCGTTCCTTGACTGAAATAAAATGTGGGCACTTCACCTGCTCTTCCATATTACTTCAATACCACTTCAATCGTTTGGCTTTATCCAACGGTAAATGTCTCATTACTATTGTCTTTTTTCCTTTTAGATATGGTTATGGAGGGACACAGATTCATTAAAATGAAGAATTATTTCCTCCCCCTCTTCCTTTGAGAAGATTATCAATTCAAAACGGCCATGCATGGTAGCAGACACATTTTTTTGTATAAAAGTGAACAGGTATCAGTGCTAACATGCGCTTAATTTTTACCATGATGGTAAATGATTTCTAGTGCAAACTTGGGGCTCGCTCCGCATACAAAATTATTAGCATTGCACCCATGAGCTATTCTGGCTCCAAAACTCCAATCAAGTTAAGAGGAAGGGCATCAAGCGGCTTTCATGTCGCAATTTAAAGCTTTGAGTAACAATAGTAGGGCCATGACTATGATTGAAACTTAACTAGCTATACAAACTTATTCGAACATACTCTCAGTCCATGATGACTGTGTATTTATTTTAACACTTTTGCAAAAAAGAAACATTTTAGATCAGTGCTTATCAGTCCTATCCCCCATTGGTTAAACACACTTCCTTTTGTTTCATTCTTTTGCAAGCTGTTCACCCAGATTTTCTTTCAGATTTGTTAAAGTTTCGAAGAACTTCTCTTTAAGTTGCATTTGGCTGAGAGGTTAGCCGAAAAGCTCCATCCACGTATTCCCATTCTGTTAATAACTTACCTTTCAGGAAATTTCCCCCGGGTCCCACGACAGTACTAGTCCTGGACCACACCAGGGCCATATGGAGGCCCATGGACCCCTTGCTGTTCGTAAAGCTCTCCATGCTTCAAGTTCAACTGGGCTTGCGGAGCTAAAGAAGCTTTATTATAGCCAGTTCTTCCCGTTGCTTGTAAAACACGTTCTACCCCTCTGTATGGTAAGAAAAGGAGAAAATTTCCACTAGGCGGGGGAAATTATTGCATCCCTGGGGCACATGTTCATACTTTACAACTTTGCCAGGCTATCTTTTTATGGCTGTGTATATGTGTACAAATACAATAGCTTTTCTGTAAGTAGGCCTATACAGTGTCGAATGTTCCAAAAATAAGAGAATTCTACCACTAGAAACAATCTCTTAGAGCATATGAAACATTAAAAAATGCTTCGAGCTTCCGATGGCTTCGGTCCCCGGACTCCTACGGTTCTTTGCTCCCTGCAGCCCACCAGGGGACATATGAAGGGCCTTGAAACCCACCCGTTGTGGGTTTGCCGTTCGCGCTCGCCGTGCACGCCACGCCTCCGCTTTTTGACACAACTTCAGTTTCACCCCCGTCGAAAAATCCTGGATACGCCCCTGAATCACTATCCTACGTGTTGAGAAGCATCAGCCATTCATTCAAGTGTTTTATGTCTACATTGAACTGAACGATTGTCGTCACGTCCTGTATTGCTTAGCCTTCTGAGGTGTACGTATCCCCCTTGGCATTACTAGGCCAAGGAAAGGGAAAGGACCTAATTCGTGTGTTGTGGATGTGTTCCACATACGCAGTAGCTGTTGAAGCTACGTTCTATCATCCACGATTGTTAAGAACCCAATTTTCACGACAGCCAACCCATTTTCCCTAAATTAAAGTGAAATCACTAGAACTTCAATCATTTCCTTAAGAGAAATCACAATGATGACACTACAGCCAGAGATCAAATTAACGTCGTTTTTGGTTAAACATACCAATATAGGTATAGAAGGTGAGATCTCATTTACACCATTTGATGGGACAACCTAAAATAGTTTAAAGATACTCCAGGAAAACATACTTACTTTTTATGTGCACTCCTTTTGGTAAAGTATTTTTAGCAAAATCCCATTTTCCAATTTTATATTTTGGTGAAGGTATAATGTGGTATCAAACCGCTTTAAAATAAATTTCCCTTGGTAATAATACACGATTTAGTGAGCAGGAGTGATCTTTGTGGGTAACATATAGATGACCTTATAAAAAAGCATACACTTTGTATGCTCACACGGGACATCTTTATGTTAACTATTTCTTTCTCTATCTCTCTTGTACTGTCTTGTTGTTTGCCGTAAAAAGTCAAAATAAGAGTAATATTAAGCATAGCTTTTACACTTTCACACTTCCATAAACGAAAGTAGAAAATTATTTTGTGAACAACTTTTAAAGTACTTCTATCATGTAGATTTTTGCTTTATGAAAGAAATGAGTAGGTATGCTTATGTTAACAAAATTCATTTTTGTACGTCTTCTATCATATGTTACAATTCATATGTACAAATCATATGATAGACTGCCATATGAAGATTTCTTTAACCAAAACTGTAATGTTTAAAATATGAAGCACTACAAATAAAGCTATTCTAAAAGTAACTAGTTGTCGATTTGTAAATGATTTATCTGACTGTAGAGCTTCAAACCTTCTATAGCCCAAGAACAATAGCGCCCCCTCCATGACAAATAACTATTGCAAAACTTTCAGGCAGTAACTTCGCAGGAACACAATCTGTTATACAAAGAGGAGCGAATGACAAAGGACCTTGAACTGTGAGAATCAGATCTGGATCCGATCAGGTTAGAAATATGCTGGTACAAACATTAGGAAAAGATTTGGAACTCATCTAAAATTTCTACGTTTTGAAAAGTTACAATTTACAAAACTCTGTCAAATCTGTAAACTTATTATGCAGATCACAACATTAATATTTATCATGAGTTTGGTTTCAGAGATTCTTTGATGAGTTTTAACTCATTGCGTGAATTGTCTTCGACTTTTGTTCCCGTGACCGTTTTGGCAACCTGACCTTTAATTTTAGCCAGAATTACCTTCAACTCGCTCAAGCTTACCACCTTCTGAAAAAATATGCTGAAAGAAAATAATAGTAAGAGCTGGGTTTTAAAAATCACAAAGACGTCCTTCACATTTTAATTAACACTTTTTCGATTTGACGTAAACATTAATGCTTAACTACAGTTAGTAATTTAAGCGTTTTGGTCTCAGTGTTTATCACGTGACCTATTTTGAAGCCGATTCACGAAATTCGTTATGATGTACTTCAAAGGAAAAGCTGAGAAATATTATTTACAATATTTGGAAGGTTAGCAAATAAACGATTACAGTCTTGTTGGTGGGAGATTTGTGAAAGTTCCAAACAGATAAGATTTACCGAAGAAGATTCAGGTCCTAATTCCTGGGTATGATTACCCTGATTTGGGTTAGAGGTGTAAAGGAAGGAATTCTGAGTTACCGTAAGGCTTGATGCAGCTTTGTTTTTATTGATATTCCTATGTAATTTTCACACTCTCAAAATTTCAGCAGATGTTTGATCAGTATCCTTTATCGGACTTTCACTAAGTTATTCAATTTGAATCGACAATTCAAAACAGTCTTTTTTCCGTGCATGAAAATTAATTTAGGTCTTCCATGCAGCTTGACTGATTTACTCAAATTTAGCTTGCCAGTTTTTGTCGTGGCTAAATATCTTAAAAATTAATTTTTATTTTAGTGTTGGGAATACCAGAACCAATTTGTGGCAGTTTGGATAAAGATAATGTTCCAAGATTTCAAGAATGGGTATAACTGAGTTTGTTTGATTGGAAGATCATTTTGAAAGACAGGTGGGGACATAATTTTCTAAATGCGTGTCCTTGTCCCCGTCACCACCTTCGATTTAGCTATCTTTTAAAGTCAGCATATCAAATTGCCTCAATAAGTTGCTTTTCTAGTTTTCCTATGGGCTGGCAGTTTAAGTGAAGCAGTGATATTGAATACAAAATTCATTGACTCTAATATCTTCCACAATATGCGAAGTAATCCATTAAGGCGACCGAATGGCGGGGTGTGAAAAACACTTTTTAATTCAATACACCATGAAATGGAGACGTGGACTTGTGAGATTTTGTTGGTGTATATTTCTGTTATAACTGCTTTATTCAGTTATAATCAAGATAACTATGAAATATTATAGCGCTAGGCTCTCAAAATCTGAACAAAGCCACAAAGTTGCATAGCCTTAATGATACTTGTCGTTTCCTTACGGTATATGTTCTCCGATTCCATACTCAATAAGAACAGAATGGGAAATCAAAGCCAATTGTAACTGTACGCCTCGTGCAAAGTATGTCACTGAAAACCAGTTAATTTCATATAATTTCAGTAAATCAAATCAGAGGATTGCAGAAACCCCTGCCATTTGTATTGCTTGTCTTAGTTCATTTCTAATAGCCTAACCAAAACCTTTGGTGACTTATAAAGTACCGTAGTACTTCTCCACTGTATTTTTATCATACCTTGCTTAAAGGATTTGACGAACCTCGAGAACCCAGGGAGGGCTCTGTCGCCGTAGATAGTGCCTACAAACTTGTTTTTTTAACTGTTGAAGGCTGACTCTATTTGCTCTAGTAGATAATTTTGTCACGTGGTTAAGAAAGTATTTAATACGTTAAAATATAAATGGAATTTCAGAAGGATTTTCAACGTGATAAGCACTGATTGACTGAAGGTACCCCTGCCATAGACGTAAACTGTTTGTGCTGTTTTTACATTGTGCGGAGCTCCTGTCACGGATGGTCTGAATATACCAGCAAAGAGAGTACAACTTTAAAAATGAAAGTGTGACTTTGTTGCCTTACATCAAGTTCAAAATGCAAAATTGAGGCAGGCTGAAGTTGCCACCTGATTGCTTCTAAAAAACCTGAAAATTTGTGACTTCGTTTCCAGGCGTGGATCCAGACATTTCGAAAAGGGGGGACTGAAAGTCCCCTTGAATATTCTCCTAGATTAACATTATGCTTATTTCGCGTATTTGTTATTGTTGATGTGGCGAAAAAGGGGGGGCTGAGGCCGGGAAAGCCCCCCACCTTTGGATACGCACCTGGTCTCTACCTCTTTAAAAATACTTTGTTACTTGATGTTCGCTAAGACCATCGATTCACAGGTGACTTGGCTTGTAAAAATGTGTGACTTGACTTCAATTGTGATGTAATTTGAATTGACATAAACTTGACTTGTAACTGAACCAAATGACTTGGGACGGGACTTGGACTTGGAAAGATGACTTGTGACCTGATTTAGACTGACAAAAATTGATCTGCTACCATCTCTGGGTATTTGCACGTATCTTTTAAGTCATGCTCGTAATTGTCTGCCGCAAGTTGGTGACAGGTCCTTATTAACATTTTCATCAAGATAGATCCCCCTTCTTTAGTCTTCAAACATGCGTGTGTAGGGAGTTCAAGGTTATGTGGAACTACTCTTTCCCAACAAATCTCCTGGTCACTCAAGAGCACCCCGCCCCATATTTTACTTTTCTGGAACATTATAGACTATCCTCACCGACAGTCGACTAAAGGGGTTCTACTAAGATGTTTCCGCGTATTGAGTAACTTGAAAGAAAAACTTCCTAAATTACCTAGTGACGAAACCGAGGTATTCAAGTACCAAAACGTCAAAAAGGAACCGATGCTATTTCTTCCGCTTATAAATTTCTCCAAGGAAAGATTCTTTAGGGGTCCCATGGTCGAGGACGGGACAATGATCTAACCAGGACCACTTCCACTGCTAAGCCACCTGAATACTTCATCGGCGTTTAAGTGAGCAGATTTTTCAATGTAATCCCAATTTTTTGGCGAGGATTTTAGAGTTATACTTCTATTTCCCAACAGCTAATTTTGTTTTATCGTATTACAGCGAAATCATTCGACTTTTGTATTCAGGTAAGTCAAGAGGATGGGGAAGGGGTATACATGACCCAGACTCTTGGTGATTTGGGGTCTCGGAAAATGAGCGAATGTAAAAATATTATTGCTTTGATTGTAATGTGGAAAGAATTTGAAACTCAAAAAAAAAAAAACACAGCCTTCGTGTGAGTTCAATTTTTGTAGTATAGTAAATGTTGCATAAAATTTGGAGAGTACTCCTTGTTCATCTATGATATCAACAAGTGTGTTAGTTTCTATTTTAAGCAATGTCTTTCGTTAAGTAGTGACGGCACCCTAGGGAATTGACGAGCTTCTTGTTTACCGTTGGTCCAGGGGCCGTTCAAAGGTCCCCTGGTGGAGCTCAGAGGCAATGCCCTGGGGGCTCCAAGGGGAGAGACCCCGATGCCCTTGGGTATTCACGAAACGTACTGTGACCATTACAAACAGGCATGTAAGTATCTTCAAATAGATCTGAATGGTGCTAAACAGTCCACAGCAATTGCAATTTCCCAATCCAGGGAATTTGTTATTTATAAGGAGATGAAACGGCACCTCCCTCCTTTGTGCCCACGTTGTTGCCGCCAAGGTCACCTGCTTTGTACAGCACTTGAGAATACAATGGACTTAAAGCTATTGTTAGTATTTAACAAATGGTTAATGTCGTTTGCTACGTTGAAAAGAATTGTCAACAAATTTTGTCTATATGCTATAGCATTGCCAATCACTTTACTTGAAAATTAATTTGCACCTCCCAACGCGATCCAACGCTTATGACAATAGGCTAATTAAATTGTATGTAACATGTTGATCATGCACTTACCATTCGGAACTCACTCTCAGCCTGAGAATGAGTGTGGCAAAAGTTTGCGGAAGTTAATATATCTTAAATTTAATAATAGTCTTATACCTCTCTTTTGTCATTTACGCATTGTGCCAGTGTAAGACCTTCTTATAAGTTATTCTTTCTAGACTCCTTGGGAATGAGCAGTCGTTTTGAAGTTTATTAGACAGTGTTTTCTAGCCTATCAGTAAAACCCTTCGGATCAAAGCAATGTTCCTCCTAATGTTATTCATAGGTTATAGGTAGGTTTATATAAGGCTTACTTGTGTATCATGTATCAATAAAAAAGGATCAGACAAAAGACATGGGTACCCTAAGCTCTAATAATCACTCATGAATTGAAACTATGCAAACGATGAGGTGTATCTAATCAAATCACCATAAATTAAAGTTTCCGATGTATCTCCTTCTAAATAGCAACTCTGTGGTCAATCTAGCACTCAGATTATTCTGTTACTTCAGGAACAAAGAAATTTTTCTGCAAGCAGTTACACTCTCTATGGCAGTATCACCCCTTTATGGTTCCTGATGTGGTGCTTGGCTCCGTCTTGGTGAGGACCTAGGCTAACAAAGTTCCTTTTGCACATTTTCGGTTACTTGGATTTAAAATTATGAGACATTGGCCTGGGGTGTGTGGCTACTAAAATATCTTCATATGTTATTGGAAGCGCATTAAAGAGCAACAACAATCGCAATCACAACAGTATCGGACACATAATCGAAGGAACATATAATCAGTTTGGAAATTGTATTGAAAATGGTATTGGAAATGGTATAGGCAGGACTCATAGCCACAGTAGACAATCACTCTGAAAACAGAAGATGAATTCTGGAATAAATTTTCTAGTTAAGCTTGACAAAATTATATGCGCAAGAAGTGCGCTGATAAAATGTAATTTTGAGAACATGTTGTGCAGTTTTACCCAATTAATTAACTGATAAAAGACGAAGGGTCCTTATGTCCAACTCTATAAATTAACAGATTTTATGTGCATAATTTTTAATAACCAAATTTCATTGGGGCACATGCGAGCATGTACCCTCAGGTGATCCCCTTTTGGTAGAGTTCACGTGAGAAAGGGTTTTTCTCCATTAGATGGATTTGACAAAGAATGCCAGTGTAAGCTTGCGAGCTAATAATGGCAAAATGTAGGGAAGGAAAGGGAAATGGAAGTAAAATTCTAACTTAATAAAAAAGCGAGGTAAACCAAGTAAAATTAACAATACTCTCATTTTCTCTTGCGTTGCCCGCTAATGCATCATTGATAAATTTAGCCACTATTACTCACTGATGAAGTGAATTTATTCCAAAGAGCCGATATGGGTGGGGGCTAGGAGCATTTTATACGTCTAAGTCGGTACTAGTTATCTGCTCCCCGTCAGGATACCTTTAAAATTTCGACAGAGTTGAAATGGATAAGAGAAAGTGTTGGTATCTCAGTGGTTAGCCAGTTGAACGGTTTGCCAGAACTGCTGTGTGGTCTCAAAGAGAACAATTTTATCAGTACAACCTAAACATTTTCAGTTTTGTTGCTTTTCATGACTTTTTTAGTGTCATGTAGAAAGAACAACAATCCCACAATCCAACTACCAAAAAATTACAAAAAAATATTTATATGATTTTCTGGAAAGACCGGGGAACTTATTTCTCCTCTCTATGTTTCCTCTTTTATCCCTTGTGGGTACTGTAAACAAGTCTGCGATATGACCATTTCGACTGGCAGATAAGGGGAAATTAAAATAATTCGCAGGGTCACATCAGTTCTCTCCTAATGATCAAGAGGTCTTCCATGCGTCAGTAAAAATTTTAACTTGCTTCGCCTACCGTACAATTTCATTTGAAAGAAAAATAAATGCTTCCTTTCGTTGCCCACAATATCGTTCGTAAACAGCCTGAAATCATACGACTTTGCCTTCTGCTTTCTCACTAGGACCCTGTCACATTGTCTTGCGTTTGTACAAGTTGTCTACCTAATTATGCATGAAGGAGATAGCCCAGCAAACACAGTACGTCCAGAAAACGTTTTGGTTTGGTTCTCAGTTCGTCGGTTTCGTCATCGTCCAAAATCACGTTTTGAGAACGCTTTCAAAACGTCTTCCGTTCCTCAAAAACTAAACTGAACTCTACAAAAACGTCTTTAATACGTAACAAAATTACGTTTGTAAAACGTAATTTCAAACGTTATTAAAACGTTCTCTGAACGTTTTCATTCGAGCATATTCACGAGGATTCTCCAAAACCGTTTTAAGTACGTAAGAAAATAACGTTTGTAAAACGTAATGTTAAAATGGTGTGAAAGCGTTTTCTAGACGTTATATGAGTATATACCGTATTCACGCCCAAGAGAAAAGTCTATATATCCCATAAAGTCTACTACGAATTTTCCATACGAGTCATTGGTGGGGCAAAAGGGAATATATGAGACTACTTTGGGAACCCGTTGATTTCAATGGGTCATCCATATGGTCCCATAAGCTCTTTTAATTTGAAAGCTGGTTTCTGCGGGAATCAATAGGGCTTTCTATTGGTGCAAAGGGATCCCATAACCTTGAACGGGACATGGCTCAAAGTGATAAGTAAAATGCCTCAGTTTTAAGTAATAAAATCGTCACTTTACTTACATAATTAGCTGTGTTAACAAACAATTAAGGAGGGATCATATTCTCATCTCTCCTGACGTTTTCAGCTTACCCCTCCTCTAGACGTCACATAAGTTATACATGTACCCTTCAAGTTGCATTGTTATAATGAGAACAGTGTCCCTTTCCTTATGATTGGAGCTTTTCAATGTCATTTCTCCAATTTACCCCCTTTTGGCATTGCCCCTTCCCCATCACCTGAATTCTAATCCTAGCTGACAACTTGCTAAGCTTGTATTTTTATCCCTGGTCCCTCCCCGGCGTAAATTCCAGTTGAACCCAGTTAAAAAGCCAACTAGGTTCAACTAGGGTTCAATTGAACTCAGTGTGTTGAACCGTGAGGTCTAACTAGATTCAACTGGGGACTAATAAAAGACGGAGTTCCCTCCCTACAAACACAGTAAGTCCAAAAACGTTTTTAAATCGTAATTCAAGTGTTGATACGTTTTAAGATCGTTTTCAAAACGTTTCGGACGTTCTTAAAACGTTTTAGGACGTAGTGTGTTTGTAGGGCGAGGGTAGCTAGGGAATAGAATTTCTAGTAGCCTACCCCCAATATTTTGGAAATGCTTCTATTGACTTTTACCATTTCAAACAGTCAAGTTTGCTTCAATGGGTCTTCATTCCCATTCCTTCTCCCATTTTTTTCAAAAATTTCTCTGCCTCTGAAGATTACGGTACCGTGTCTCACTGAATGGTCACTAATATATATGCCCTTGTATTAAAGGCTTTTTTGGCTTACCACAGTAAAAACATACTGTTATCGAAATCTGAATGTTGTAGGAATTTTCCTGACATTGTGGGAATTTGTGGGATTCTAGGGGCTTAAAAGCTTTTTTAGAATTTAAACGTGCCAAAAATTTGTATAAACTGTTTTTAATGCAGTTAAATTTGATTATTAGTGATTTAAATCTTAAAGTTTTAGTGTAAGGAAAGTGTTGGTGTGCTTTTTCAGGAACATCTCGTTTGATTTGTGGAAGTACTCTTACATAATGTGACAGTTACAAATTTTAAACGTTGCTGCTTCAGTGCGTGAACCTCTCCTCATTCACCTGGAAATTTCAACTTCTTTTCCCTCGAAGAACTATCAGAATCATAGTAAGTAATGTTTAAAGTTTAATTCCCCAATTTTACTAGGTATACTACCCTGTTATAAGCCAGAAAGATGGAAATTGCCAAGATATTTATAGACCGATTCGGCACAGCGTAGCAACCGCCCATAGCAAAATGAACTTGGTGAAAACAAACCGTGGTTGCCGACTAGGCTACTGCAGAAAGCTTGTAAGCAAGTGGGTAGAGCACTGCATATTTTCGTTTGAAATCGCCTGAATTGACAAAAATGCCACGCAGTTGTGTCGCTGTAGGTTGCACAAACCACAATTTCATGGGGAAAAGGGGTTTAACCTTTCACATATTTCCAGATCGTGAAAAGAAACCTGAAAAATGGAGGCGCTGGGTGCAGGCCATGAAGCGTGTACCCCTCCCGTCTCTGTGGGCTCTCTCAATGTGCACTGCGGTCATCTTAAAATTTTTCTGTCAAGATAGACTGAACAATGTCCTCACATTTTTCATTTTCCTCACA
Organism: Holothuria leucospilota; assembly: GCA_029531755.1. Taxonomy (NCBI): domain Eukaryota; kingdom Metazoa; phylum Echinodermata; class Holothuroidea; order Aspidochirotida; family Holothuriidae; genus Holothuria; species Holothuria leucospilota. The sequence goes on from CM055981.1 coordinate 39,221,167, forward strand.
GGGACAGCCAACAAGCCGAAAATTATTTCTTCTTGACATGCGTTCAAGTTTATTAATTTGGTCAGCCTGGGCCTTGAGCCTGTTTTGGAGATTACCGATATCATTTTCAGAGCAGGATTTTTCCAAAGTAAGAAACTTGCGTTCCAGGTCATCAATTCGGTTGGCTTGGAAATCTACTGCACTTCCGGATCTTTTTCTAGCTGTTTGAGGCAGTCAGAGAAATTCTTCAGAGTTTCATCAACTGTAAGTTTGAATGTATCAATGGCAAGGCGTACAGACTCAGAAATACCTTCATGCTCAAGTAGAGTACTTGAAGAACGTGTTAGTCTCTTAGTAGGATCCTGTACATTGCTTACGTGTCTCTGAAGACTAGGCTCGCTGCTCCCACAGGAATCATCCTTGCGACCTTTTCCTGTTCCCTTTCAGGTTTCTCTGCTTTTTTCTGAGTATTTAAGCCACTCATTTTTAAGATTGTTACTTGGCAAGGGTATAAATCGAAGCTGACAGCAGAAAACTTGTGAGAAAGCAAGTTTTTTCGCAAAATCTCGGAGCCGTTTTGATGCAGATGATGTGCGAAATAGGCGTGTGCCTTGTGACTAGTAACGCTAATATACTACATACGTACGTACGTTGTAAGTTGTGTGTAGGCCTACTAAATGCCTGGGTAGATGCATCGATCAGAACCGATACAATTGGAAACGATTCAAAATTGCCGGTGCCAGGAGAAAAAGTAGCGAACTAGAAATTCAAAAAACAAATTGTAAAATATCTTGCAAGTGTAAAATCAAATAACACAAGGAATAGTATAGGAACGTTATTGCAAAATTACTTTGCAAGATTATTTTAAATGAGAATATGAAAACGCATTAGGATTAATATTTTTAAAATTAGCCCCGAACAGAAGGTAAACATTTCGTTTGGTATGATGTATTCATTTTGAAAGTACGCCACTACTCAGCTCCTTTAACTGATTTTGTTGGAGTGACCGAATGTTTGTTTAATGTATGTACCACTGCACGCTTGCTCGCTGCACAAACAACGCGTGCCTAGCACAGTGTGTTGCGCGTAACGGTTGCGTTGTCAAACTCATTGCGTCTTCCCATTGGTGTACGATTTATGCATATTCATATTTGTTTTCATTTGTTTTCATGTAATTCTGCTTCTTTTATAGGAGAGCAAAGCATGAACATTGACGATCAAAGGTTGTTTGTAGAAACATCAGTAGGTCAAAAGTTCATAGCTATATCTTCTAATGCAAAAACTGCCTTTAAAATCTGCCCAGGTCCCTGTCTAAAAATGGCACGGTCACGATATATTTTCATGTCATTCAGAAGTTGAGACTTAGTAGAACATAGACCTGAATGAACATCGGTAATTTTGCCATGCAACAGGGCATAAGGGGCGTACTCTTTACCACGGAGCGCGTTTTTGTTGCGCGGGAGACGCTAACACTAGCTGTATGGGGTTAAGAAACAAATTGATAAGCAGTCATAGAGTTCCAGAGCAGAATTTTTTCGGGGAAGCGTTTGGTTTTTGCCCTCAGGCATTCATTGGAAGGGTCTAAGTTTTAGAAAGAAATACTGGTTTGTCAATGAGTCATTTAATTTGAATTTCTAGAGGTACTGTAACAGATCATGCAAAAGCACCACAGCACTTGTCAAACACAAAGATCCTACCATACCTCATTCATAAAATGTGTTCACTATTTCCTACTCACTGCTGTCTTTATGTGACGTCCCAAAACGTTACAATGGCACTACCAGTAATATATGTTGAAGAAGTAGCCTCCAACACACTGTGCGGAGTTTGGGACATTTATTTACATACTGCCCCTTTTAAACATGAACTGCTAATTCTAATCCCAATTCTTTTCGTGACACTTGAATGCGACGTCCGTCAATATAAAGCACCAGGTGCACTAGACGTGATTTATTTTTCAACTTTTTTGTATTTCCAATCATAAGCTCGCCCCCTCATAACCAAGCTTTGTTCTGTTTCTATGCATTTCTAGTTGGTGTAATGACTCATTTGCTTGAAGGCACTATATACATTTTGCTGTGTTTGTTACTTTGTATGTGTCAATAGTCTCAAAATGTGTCATTACTGCGTCCTAACTAACCTTATAGGGAAGACAAAGGATTGCAAGAAAAGCTTCATACCATCAACCTGATGTCTTTTTACAACCTTACCAACATAGTCCCAGTAGTGCATTCAACTGCCACAAAAAGATGCAGTGCTATTGGCAAAGAAACACATCTTTACAATGTGTCTGTCCGAGATTTTATATTGTCTGCTATTAAAAGTTCGATTTTTATGTTACTGGTGACTTCAACCTTTTTTATAGTTTCAAGAAATGTTACATAAAGCTCATAGATTGTACTGTGTTGTACCTATTTCTTAAAATTCAAGTAAAAGTTTATTAACGAAGCAGGAATCACCTGACCACTTGGGCCTTAGTTAAAAACAAGCTAGACAAAAATTCGAAAAAAGTATTTGCAAACAGCAACGCAAGCACGAGTGTAAATCTCATCCAACCCCGTCTCTTCATTTATGATGTAAGTACATTACAAGATGGCTGTAAGCATAGGGTCACACCTTTCCAGACCGTAGAAGAAACAAATTTAAAGTAAGAAGAAATAAAGAAAGATGAGCGAGACCAGAATAATAATTAAATAATGTTTGATACATAGGGGAACTTTTGCAATGTAAAATGAAGTACATTATTAATGTAAAATGTACAAAAATGATTTTGGAGAGCTTCGCGCGCACCTGTACCAGTAATAAAGTCAATTATCATAGAGGACTAGCTAAAGATCAGGAGGCAAAGGACATTTTGTTGTTGGAAAATTTTGGTTCCCTAATTGAAATTTCTCTCAAAGTATGCGCATCAGCTTCCCTCGTCCCTTGTGAACCCCACACCCTGGAATGTTGGTCAGTAATAATACTAGATGTACGACGTTCCGATGCACTATGGTCCCCTATATACAATTCAGAAACCTAACCATATAATGGAATCAAAGTGCCTTGTAACAAATTTCGATGCGCTTATAAGTAACTCATTTTCCTTTACGCAGTACTTCTTTCCCTTCTTCAAACATTAACTCTCAACCTTTTGTTCCATTTTCCCCTTTCTAATCAGCCATCTTAAGTATTTCTCACTTTTTACAACAGCAAAAAAGAGTCATAAAAAAGGAAGTTTAGTTCTACTTATTTGTGTCATGTCGTAGGATGGAGACCCGCAGTAGTTTCGTAAAGTTAGGCCTGCCTAAAGTAGAAGTAAGCTCAACGATGTATGTACGTACTGCACGAAAGTAGGGGAAAGCAGAATACTAGAAGGAACTAACACTTTTCATTCAATGTTAAACTCCCGATTTTCATTAGAGTTTTTTTTTCTTCCATTTAGCAGAAATAAAGCCGGCAGGAATACTCGTCAATTCAGGTATACTTAGCGGGTTCGTAAGATATTTGGCTCCTTTTTAATTGCTACTTCAGCTTTTTTTCTGATAGGTACATTAGGAAGGTGAGTGTTTAATCTTCAATGTCACATCAGTCGATGATCCATAAATCTTACAAATGGGGTGGGACTTACTTTGTGAGTGTGAAGTGACCGGCAAGCTGCGACAGCTGAAGAAGCAAAATTTCGGTGAGTGTCTTGAACGGTAGAAGACATTCAATTTAAGCACTGTTCTTGCAGTTTTCTGGTAACTGCTAATCTACATGACAACTTAAAGACCTTTAATGCTGTCAATAATTGTATGGAGCTTTTGACCATGCTAAAGAAAGCATGAAAAGGTGCAATATAAACTTATGTAATCAATTAGTTGAGCAGTGTACACAACTTTTTTGCTACATAAAATTATGCATGGTATAAAGTGTGACCAATCTGCTATTTCGGAATAGGTTAGCCAGTGGGTGATAACTAATCGAAAAATTAAGAGATAGAGGACGCATGGGGTTCTTTCTAGACTGTCCCTCAACCCAACTGCTGTAAAATGAGATTGTTTAGTATCTAGCCATCAAAGCTGGTATACACACAAACGTTGCGTAGTAGCTAATGAATCTTCTCAAAAGAAAATAAGTGAGAAAAGGGGCTGGGCCCCAAAGGTCTCACATCGAGCCAGTGCATACACATCTATGCCTAAGAGATATACGATATATTTGTAACTTTCAAAGATGCACTATTGGATTTTAAAAGAGAACAAAATGATTTCTTTTGGAGACATAGCATCACCATTCTTATGAAGCTGTATCATTGTGGTTCGCGTAAGATGAGAGGAGGGCCTCTGGTCCTTCTTTAGAAAAGTAAAAAATGGAAGCCTTCTATGCAATTTCTAGGGGTCTTAGTAAAGTCATTCAGTAAAAAGTATGATCAAGGCAGAAATATTTCGACATTTTTATCAGAAATTAAAGGAAAAACAACGATTGTACTACATTATACCGAAAATTATACTTTCTTCGCACGTTTGTAGTAAGAAGAGGGGATCGTTATGGCTTAACGCCAGTCTCATTGGATTTGCGCCTAGTATAATTTTCAGCCGAAAGGACTTTCAATTCGTATTATTGCAACTCAACTCCTTCCAACAAATGAAGCAATCTAACATTGTTAGCAGAGGTAAATAACAAATATCCCAACTGAATAGCCTGAACATTCACTGAATAACCCCCACTATTGGTAAAATCCCCCACTATTGAGCTCTGCCTTAGACGAAGTCAAGCACCAAAATCATTTGTCAGATACTTTTGTAAAAAGCAAACGACATTAGAAAGTGGTTTCAACTTTCTTAAGGACAATTTACAACCCTTAATACCTAAATAAAGTTGTTAGTGCACAAATATTTATATAAATAAACATTTGTGCACTAACAAGATGCACCTGGTCAGACATTAACTTGAAATAACATAAACAGCCATGTACTAAGACATGGTTAATTATTGATTTATGACAACAGCAATAAAGATACTTCTTTTCAATTGATATAATAGCATTTGGAGCAAATTCAACCCTTAGATCAATTACTGAAAGAAGAACATCGGTATGAAAATTTGAAAACTTTCTACTGTGTAATGTCTTGAGTTTCAAACATGGCAAGTTTCTTTCGTTCAACAAATTCAAAAAAATGCAAGACGTTTTCTATACTGGTCCGTGCATGCTATAAATTCCGACACCATACAAGTAAGTAAAATGCACCATGATATTGAATATACGAATAAATGTATATGAGCATGATTGAAGCAGCTAAATTATAAGCCACTCCTAACATCCTTGTTCGAAAACACTTTATTTTAATTAACATATTAAAAAGCACGGTAGTACCATATCTGGCATAGCCTCTATATATGACAAAGAAAACCAAATTCCCCCGTTTTGGAAAATCTTGTTTTCCTCGGGGCAGGAGAAAAATTTATCATGTGCGCCGCCATTTTATATTCCCACAATTTCATGTTTTCTTTTTATATATTTTCAATTGCACATGTTTTTGAGAAAGCCCCCTGCAACGTTTATGGGTATAATGTAACGATATTTAATTTATACTTGGTAGGTATATCGTCATAGCTACCGAATATCCACGTCCTAATAAGTGTTTCACCACGTCGTTTTCGAGAAAGACGAATAAACGTCTGCCAAAATATACAGAGTTTGGAGGTTAATACATTTTCAGTGCTTTAAACCTAGAGTGTTTTTACCTAGCCTTGTCCACAAAGAAGCATGTATTCCAAATTCATTAGAACACATTTGCACTGTCAATAGTACACTGCTAACGGTCAAAATGACAATTTGGATTTACCCCCATTGCGAGACTAGTAAATGTGAATCTTAGTTAAGCATAACAATAAAGAGACATCAGCTGTGCAGTTGGTACTACTTCAGTTTGTCTGCATGCTGACATTTACTGCTAGAGATCAGGCTCGATCGTAACATATAAAATTAGCAGCATAGGCAATTTCATTTTATCACATATGTTTGCGACAAGTTATAATTTATTTACACAATAAGCGTATAACAATCTCAATGTTTGTCGATATTGGGTGGTGTCTGTCAAATATGACAATGTAATACAAATAATTGGCATTACTCTGTTATTGATTTTAATTAATTGACAACAACATCGATTGAATAACTGAAACAATGAAAGGTAGCAATATCCAGTGTAATGGGAAACATTAGAAACATTCTTTTTCACTGGAGAGACAGATTTTAGTTACCATGATCCTCTGAATCCATGCACTAGTCATGTTTACACACGATGCTGCACTGAGATATCTACAGGTGGGCTTTACAGTCCAAAATAATGGAGTTGTTTCTTCTTGTATTGGAATTTTGTACATTTTGGAATCAATTAGTGCAACTTAGTAGGAGTATTCGAATTTTTACTCAGAATCAAATCTTCATGAAAACATGTTAAACGGATTACCAGGTGACTCGTCACTCAAACTGTGGTTGTCTGAATAATGCTCCGAGGGCGTTACTTTAACGTAAACATATAGGACACATTGAACACTACATTTAAACACTTACACAATTAGTAAAAACAATGCCAGAGAGAAGGCATTCAACACATGTAACAATTATTTCGAAAACAAAATTGAGAGTGCCCTCGTATGAACTATCTATCCATATTACCTCTCTGAGACAGAAAAGATAGCATTGACTAGTGCAATTCACTTTATTTGTTTCAAAGACGCTTTGTAAAAAGCAGTTCAAAATTAATTAGTTCAAAATTAATTGACTGTTAGTTAACCAACTGGTCCCAAACAAAAGTGATTTTAATGGCTCCCGGGGACGTTGTGAATCATGATTACTTTCCAACAAAGTGGATAATTGATAAAACAGGTTGTTAATTAACAAATCTAAACGTTTGAAAAATCTCAGTTTCATACTATTAAAGTTTTTTATATCGAATTGCATTCACATTCAAGGTAAACTTATGGCTTAAACTTCCTGATTCAGAAACTGCAATCACGTGAACATGCTGAGACTGCAATTCGCAAGTACGTGGTATTGAGTATTAGTGTCACTCGTCACATCCCTCTTCTGTCACATCTGCTTCGGTGTATAATGCTTTGCTGTACTAGAAAATTACTATTATAGTAAATTCAAAACAAATTGAGAGCGTAACATTGTAACATCAAACAAAAGTCGGATGCCTCAACTCTGGCAATGGACATTATGGTTCGCTGAGTTTCTGCTCAGGTCCACTTTAAAAGAGGGCTTGAGCGACACAACATTTAGTGATGTTAACCAAGAGTCAGTGGCGAAGCCTTGCTCTGAAATTATGGGTAGTTCAAGTGGGATAACATTTTAGGGGCGAAATGAATAATGCCAACTGCATATGTGAACTGTTACTCGATGGTCCTTCACTTCCTTTAGGGGACACTAAGGGAAAGTCCTCAAAGATGGAAAGAATGATACCTGTCAAAGTCTTGCAACCCCCTTGACGTGATTAATAATAGCCAGGTGGCTATTAATAGGTAGGCGACATTTAGTGCAATGTTTCTATCTTTTTGGATTGTTTCTGACGTAGTTCTGTCCCGTTTTTCGAGCTTAAAGGTAGCGCGTAGTCAGTATGGATGAACTTTTAAAACATGTTAGTTTGAAAGCAGTGCTTACAAACTCTTCATAGAGCTTGACGCTTATTGTATCATCCTTTAGCCTTCTGTTTTCATTTAATTTTGTTTTAATTTTGTTTAAAGCAAAAGAAGTATGGAAAGGTGATTCTTAATTCCCTCTTACATCAGTGCAAACTATATCAATCGCTTGTTTTAAAAAAGTAAAATATCACTAAATGCATTTTGAAGTCAACCTTGCAACAAGAAGGAAACAAAGAAAGGGACAACTTTGGCATTGATTTTCTCTATTATCATGTGCCTGACAACATTTTAAACTTAAGACAGCGATGCTTGGACGTGGCACTACTTTCTTTTTATGCAAATAAATCGAGGGCAGCCAATATTGGAGTAAATGTAGTAAGCTGACTCAATGCCTACTGCTCAGATAAGATATCTAGGCCCATATTTCTGCTCTTTCTAATAACTTAAAGAGAGAGTTTACCAGCCTTCGTTACGACACCCATCTTAAGGACCTTTTCTTAAAACACCCCATCCTTACCTTTCGGGAGCCACCCAACCTTAGACCCCTTCTCACTTCCTCAAACTTCCCACCGCAGAAACAGAGGACGGGTCAGGGCGAACAATGGCTGCATGAAACCGCGCTGCCATATTTGCAAACATATCACCACAGGTCTTCGAGTGTTGCTAAGCTCACTTTACAACCCATTTTGAATTTCTTTGCTCAATGCTGCTATTGTTTCAGCACGCAGAGAAGTCTTATTTAAAACAAGAACTATATGGCTCTGCCTTACAAAATACCTCTCAAAAAAAACTTACACTCTTTCGGTCAAATACGAAAGGACCGTTTATGGTCGTTCTGATAGCTCCCTTTACACAAAGAGCTTTCGGGCTTTCGGCTATGGGCCATACACGTGCCTTTACTGAACCAACATGTATCCTTCTGCGAGGTATGTCAGCGGGTTATAATGGTTTGGCAGCTTTATGGCGATTCCACACAGACAAAGATATAACTTGAAGTGACTTCGCACATTACGCCTATAGCACGTTTTACAGCGGTATCGACTTGAACGAGTTCGGAGTCTACACAAAACAAACATTCGCCTATTTGGTTTCATACTAGGCCTAGTTATACCAAGAGAATTCGACAAAGTCTAGGATTAGCATCGAAATTAGCTAAAAGTTTTCAATAATAAATCAGTATTTACTTTTAATTCTGTCCAGCTATTGTGAACCCTAAAATTTAAAGTGCATTCAGGGGCTAGTGTGGTTTGAAAGCCTCAAACGGTAAATCATAGAAAGTTTACGGTCGTCGAAAAGTATTACAGAGTAACTAACTAATTTGATATCTTGTCCACGTTGTTTTGCAACTTTACCACTACACGTGATGAAATTCATTACCGTATATTTATGCAGCTAGTCATCACTAATAAGAGAAACTTTAAAAACCCTCCATAGCTTCCTCAAACAATGGTTACGGTTTCTTTGAAGAGTTTTCTAGTTTCTTTAAGAAATTCTTGATAGACTCAGGTTCCTTATTAGCTAACTTAACAGCCTTGACATGTGTCGACATTAGAAACAGTTATTTTTATCAGGAGGCTTTGTCAAATCCAGATTTCATGCGATAGGTATCCGCCAATCAATAATCTGTATTGTCACTCATGTAATTTTTTCCATCATTACACACCTATACTAGGACCAGGAGGAGATTTGGGGGAGGCAGATCAATAGAGCAAATAAAATGCCTCTATTGATTAAAAGTCACTTGACTTACTAAGGCATAACCATGTCACCATCTTGGCCAATCACAACCATTCACCCCTTGTGAAATGTATGCCTGCACGTCTGAATAAACAATACACAATCTTCAAATCTCATGTTCAGCATGATCATACTTGACCTATTACATGCAAAGCCTGCAAATATTGTACGAGGCGTTTGATTGAAGTATTTAATATAACGTCCTTGATATCATAGGGGCGGACTTTTCATTAGATTTCCCTTACGGATGTTGTATTAAGATATGTGGTTTATTTGAACAGGGCGTTGAAATTTTTACCACTGACTGCTGCAAGCAATAACAAGGAAGTAAAAGATCAGGAATCAAACAGATGTGTAGAAAAATAACAAAAGCAGTGAAACTACTGCAGAGCAATGTGGCATTTTTGAATTTTATATATAAGCTTTTTATCTATGAAAACCAAATTTTAACGGGCTAGAGACTTTTTGTCTCGAATTTTTCTTTCTTTTATATTTTTCGTCTTTTCAAAAGTACAAGTGTTAATTTTTGAACACAAAAACCATCTAAATGCGTCATTTTAGAATAGCTATTACTTGTTTCTTTTGGGAATTTGACCGTGGGAATCTCAGATGTTTAACATTTACAATATTGTGACACTTTTTTATTTCCAACATTTGTGAAACAGGAGAACCAGATTGTCATAATGACCTGAGTCTGGTGAGCTGGAATGCTCTAGACAGTGCAATGCACCATGGTCATATTTTCCTTTTCATATTCGGTGAAAATAACTTTGCTAGGGTGAATACAATTTTAAGGGTAATATAATGTCTTACTGAGGTGTAGGACAAATGTTGGTGTCTATTTCGTATTTACCATTTATAATGGGACGTCTGATTGTTAAACCTCTGTCATATTTCTCATGAAAAGAGATAACCGAAAACTGTCAGTTAGCACCTTTGTAACCTTGAAAACTTCGAACAACATTTGAAGTTTATATCCTAACCATCCAATACTAGAAACAACAAAAACATCACATGGGCGCATCAAAACGGAAAACACGAAATCAACGTACAGTAACGTGAAATAGATTTGAAGGTAAATTTAAAACTAGAGAGACTAACGTCTGTTTGTAAGAAAACATTTTTAAGCCTGTAACATGCCCCAGTAAGGAGAAAGATTCAGTTCCCTCAAAGAAATCATCCACATTAATTTAAATATCTTTAGGCTGTTTCATTGTTGGTATTGTAAGAGGACAGGAATGTTTTCCTAGTCAAATTTCCACAGAATTAATGCATTCAAATAAGGTGCACCTTTTTGTAGTTTGTGCTGAGTAGCGCAGTGTGTAGTATATGCATTTAATTAGTTTTCCAAGACAGGTTTATTTACAATTTAGCTATTGAACTACATCTTTTAATTATAAGTCCTGTTGTGCCAATGGCCTGTGTACAGTTTGGCCTTCGAGTCACTCGCCACTGTACAAAATCATACTTGAGTCACTCGCCGCTGTACAAAATCATATTTGAGTCACTCGCTGCTGTACAAGACCCACTTTGAGTCACTCAGTCCTTCAGTTCTAACTGGTTTAGTTACACTTGCATGGGTGCCTTCTTAAGAAGTAAACAGAATAGCTGTGAGAAACAAAGGATGTCATTATGGGGAATTTTAGAAAAAAGGGACCCAATTTCAGAAGCAGACTGTCATTCAGAAGCTACCACTTGAGGAGAGTATGAAGATCTGACCACCTAACTGTAAATACCTTTATCTGTAAATAGTGTAAATATTGCAGACAGGAAGAGAAGAAGAAGAGCTTGAAAGACTGCTACTGTCAATACAACTTTTGTGTAAACTTCTACAAGCTGGTTTTCTTGTCATCTTTGGCTGAACTCTTGTCTTGCCTTCTAAGACCGAAGTGGTGTTACAGTATATTGCCGAGATCGAGAGACGCATCACCGGCATCTTTTAAAGCTATAAGTCTGACACTCCGTATCCGATGTGAAAATATGGCGATTTGAAAAAGTACCTTACAAGATTTAACTAAGATGCTGGTAATAAAATCATGGGAAATCAATGGAATAGAGAAAAGGTAGGTAGGAGAAGTGATTGAAACAGTTCTTCGTTTCTTTATTTTGAATGCAGGTTGAACAAACTTGTTGTCCATTTCAAGGAGGGAACCTACTGTTAACGAGTGTCAAACATCTTCAGAGATTCAATTAAATGGGAACATTTATTGAAGTAACACGGAATGGTTAGCTTTGTGTGACACTTTGGTAAGGAAATGAACGTCATTTATCATTGCAAATGATTACCTGTATTATTGTAATTTATTACGCAAAGTGTTTACGTAAGGGACTGACACTGAGGGAAGTACAAGGGATATTGTATGCCCCGTACTATAAGCGTTGGGAAGTTGGTTTGATGAAATACGAATTCTGCAGACATGTTCTTGGAACTCTACTCGGCATACCCACTCATGTATTTACTACAATATTTAAACGGTTTAACCGTGAAACACTCAGTGTAACAGTAAGCCAGCAAAACAACTTAATAGTATTGTTTACGTAGTTGGACTGAAGTTGTGGATTTTTTCTTGCTAAATACCAAGTTTGCATATGAGCATTTGACTCAACTGAAGTATTCTTTATATGGAAAAATATGGAGGTTTATAAAAGCTGCCTTAACACATGCAATGTTTTGATCTAGGAAATTAAATCTCCTCTAATGTTTACATGTTCCTTGGCATTTATATTGCTGACGATGAATCAAGTCTTTAAGGTGTTCTAAAATCGTTTTCTCGTGCTGTGTATGTTTACATATCATGCAGCTATCACCTAAAGTTCAGTCACTAAATCCTGCTCTGTTCAATAAAGGCAGAAAAGCAAAAAGGAAGAGAACTTGAAGTATTTTCTAGAAAGCAGATAAAACGAAAACAACTTTAAGGTTAAATAGTAAAAAGTTGTAGATTGACTACTAAATATATATACCAGCAGAAAACAAAGGATTAGTTCACAGAACAGAAAATAAGTCAGAAATAAATGTATGAATAAGGATTGACAGATATGACAATAGCAATGAAATGCAATAGAATTAAAGTGTAAAACAACGAATGATTTGAGACACGTTATTTCCAGAAGAAATGCATTTGACTCTCAGCATTCTGCACCAGTTTTCCTAGCAATGTAACCAATGTAATTTTGCTTTTTGACATCTGGTGACCCCAGATGACGATCTTGGGAATTCTTATGAAATTTTGCTTTTGGACCTCTGGTGACCCCATATGACGATCCTGGGAATGCTTGGGAAATTTTGCTTTTTGACCTCTTGTAAACCCAGATGACCTTTGACCTTAATCGAAGACGATGTGTTTCTTTTTCGGACCATAAGGCATGTACATACTAAGTATGAAATCTATCCACTCTTCCTACCTTGAGATAACGGGATTACAAGTTTTCATTAATTGACCTCTGGTGACCCCGGATGACCTTTGACCTCCACCAAAAATTGAAGGGTTCTTTTTCGGACCATAAGGCATTCACGTACCACGTATGAAATTTATCCAAGCTTCTTACCTGGAGATATCGTATTAACAAGATTTTTAGTGTTTGTGTCACAAAGACAAGATGGTATAGTCGTTGCCTTAAAAACTAAGTAAGCACCTGGCTAATGGAATGATAAATACGAAAAAGTATTAAAACTACGCGCAACACAACCGAGAAAGCCCTAGATGAAAGATAACCATTTGTTGGTTCACCAGCATTCACTGGACTGTGCAGGAACAATGAACACAGTTATATAGAATAGTGAGTAATGCCACCTCCTTGGAAAAGTAATTAGCAAGGGCTTACTGAATTTAAGGAAGGTTGATCCCGTCAGCTATAACGCAAGACTAGAACTAGAAAGATTTATGTTAAAAATCGCAAATTGATGTTGTTGTCCCTCAGGAAGGCCCTTTTCCAGCTTGAATCTTCACAATATATATGACGAGATCAGGTCAAATTCCAATCGTTCTGTTGTTGGGTATGTTGACGACACTGCATTATATCTAAACATTCATTCAAGGAAGATCCGAATAATTACAAGCCATTTGTCTCTCAGGTTTCAACCGTTTATAATCGGAATAATTTACCGTTAATTGCCAAGAAACCAAAGAAATGGTCTTCAAAACATCAACATTCAGCACAAGGGACTGAGGAAGGACAAAGAAAACTTTAATAAGTGGCTCTGAGCAAGTATTGTATATTTGGCGTATGTATTGATAGTAAATTGAATTTTGTAGGTCATGTTTCACGAATTTTAAAGAAGGTGTATCACTTCCTTTTAACTTTACCTTACACTGTGTCATATTTTAAAGTAAATGTAAGAATGAGTGTTTCTACTATTGACATTTCACCGCAAAGTTTGTGTAGTGTTCCTGTGTGGAAGCACAGCACCTTTACTGAATATTTAACCTATTCAGGCATCAGTCTTTAGACGTTAAGTAACACATATGTTTGCGTATTTGAAAAACTTCAGGTGGATGAAGCCAGCGTTAGTCCGGACAACCTATGTCACTTCGCATATGGTTAAAACATCATTATTCTGTATAATTCATATTTCTTATTTCTGTGCTGTCCCTCTACAGTGACCGTCTGCGATATTTTCACAATGACAAAACATAACCTAGCATATGAATTAACTTTTAGTGACTTAAAGCCTGTCTAAATATAACTAGATACACTCGTGCCATGTCGTACAAGTGAAAAGGTTTGACAATGTAGTTTATTCTGTTGGCTTTAGTTTAATCGCAAATAACACTACAACCGTAAAGGCACAGCAAATGCACATAACAGTCATTTGAACATGATTAAGAATTGCAATTCATCTGAATTTACTTACCAGTGGCGCTTGGTGGATGTTAAAATATTATGTTTTCTAAAAATCCGAACAGCAAAGGTGAACGAACTTATCGAAATGGCATAGGTATGATTCATATTAAATTGAATAAAATTGAAAAATTACATTTTACGTTGAAATGATCCTCACCCGTACGTCGTTTAGCTTTTTGCATCTACAACGGTATTTTTACAATCTAATTGTTCCTCCTTCAAAAACTTTTTTATGTTTTAAAGGTTAAAGTATGATTATCAGTTTAGTTAATATGCTGTTATGATGAATGGAATATGTGTATGTAACAAGACAAAATATTGATTATCGAATGCGTATCTGTTTTAAACAATTATAAAAAAAACCACGAATTGCTGCTGAGTAATGAAGAAACATCCTCTATACTCCATTTTTACTCCATTATGTAGAATCACAAAATATGTTATGTTTGTTCCGAGGAGCTTACGTCTGTCTTATTAGAGTTATTAATTATATTAACTCATTACTGTTGTGGTTGATTATCAGCGTGTTCATTTTGTATAGCATACTGTGCGCAGTATATTACATTCAAAACTTTCTTTCTTGTTTTATATTTTCTGTTAGGCCTACTCACTTATTGCTCATTACTGATTTTAAGATTTTTTTGTTTAAAATTCAAGAACAGTAATTATCACATTAATTGATGTTACAATCGATCGACATTTCACAAAATTTTAAGCAAAATGTTATCAAATATTTATATGTTAGGTTCATGTTACGGTACCAAATAACCTAATTATGATAATCGAATGTAGGTATATTTTAAATAATTATGGAAATGACTTACGTATTATGACTGTGAACTATAAAACATTCCTTAATGTGTCCCAACTGCTTTTACCCTGTTTTACTAAGAGACACAACGTACATAGTGTATACCGTCCGAGGCGCTCACTCCTGTCCCGTTAAATCTGAATTATTGTAAGTAATTTATGCGGTGAAAATTATCAACGTGTTTATTTTGTGTAGCACTTTTTTGCGGGTTTATTCTACTTAATGTGTTCTCTCCTCTCATATATTTTCTAGTACAGTGTTACTCACTTGTATTCACCGTTGATTGTTCTATTAATTGATTAAATTTCGTGTATGGTTGTAACCGCGTTTATGAATGTTCAATCAACTTAGATATTTCATGAAGAAAATTGAAAGAGGAATGATAACCTTGCGTTTGTCTCAATTCTTTGCTTCAAATCGTCGTGTCACTTTTCACTGTGAACAAAGTTAGTTCATAATTTTGCAATACTTTTAACGTCCACAATTCGAAACAAAAAGCCTCTAGCCCGTTAAAATTTGCTTTTTACATATGAAAGCTAATATATAATATACAAAAATGTCACATTGCTCTGCAGTAGTTTCACTGCTTTTGTTATTTTTCTACACCTCTGTTTGATTTCTGATCTTTCACTTCCTTGTTATTGCTTGCAGCAATCAGTGGTTTGAAATTTCAACGTCCTGTTCAAATAAACACTTCTTAATACAACATCCGTAAGGGAAATCTAATGGAAGGTCCTCCCCTTTAATGTCAAGAACCTTACATTCAATAGTCCAATCAAATGCCTCGTACGCTATTTGTAGGCTTTACATGTAATAGGTCAAGTATGATCATACTGAACATGAGATTTGAAGATTGTGTATTGTTTCTTCAGACGTGCAGGCAGACATTTTACAAGGTGTGACTGATTGTGTTCGTCCCGTTTAGTTTCCTGATTGACAAAAATCGTGACATGATTGTGTGTAACTACAGTCAAGTGACTTTAAATTAATAGCAACATTTTATTTGCTCTATTGATATGCCTCCTCCAGATCTCTTTCTGGTGCTATTATAGGTGTTTAATGATGAAAATCATTACAAAAGTGACAATAGGCAGATACCTGTAGCTGTAATCTGGATTCGACGAAGCCTCCCGATAAAAATAATCTTTTCTAATGTCTGACCAAAGCCAAGGCTGACAAGTTCAGCTAATAAAGAACCCGAGTCTATCTTGAACTTTTTAACCATTGTTTGAGGAAGCCATGGAGGGTCTCAAAGTTTCTCTCATCAGTCATGAATAGCTGCATAAATATACAGTAATGAATTTCATCACGTGTAGTGGTAAAGTTGCAAAGCAACGAGGATAAGATATCAAGTTTGTTAGTACTGTAACACTTTTCGACGACAGTAAAATTCTATGATTTACCGTTTGAGGCTTTCAAACCACACTAACCAATGAATGCACTTGAAATTTTAAGGTTCACACAAAATGGACAGAATATCAAATAGGCACTGATTTATTATTGAAAACTTTTAGCTAATTTTGATGCTAATACTAGGCTGGATCGACTTATAAACTTACTTACTATAGGCTTAAAGTCGAAGTCACTTCAAGTTACATCTTTTTTCTGTGTGAAACCGCCATAAGGCTGCCAAACCATTATAAACCACTAAAAAACGTTACATAACCTCGCAGAAGGATACATGTCAAAACCACGGGTATGGCCCATCGCCGAAAGCCCAAAATCTCTGTGTTAAGGGAGCTATCAGAACAAATACACCCAGTCCTTTACGTATAATCCGGCAGAATATAGAGTTTTTTGGCTGATCCCGGATGTGAGTGTTTTTTGTAGGCAACCCCATATAGTTCTTGTCCTAAATATGACTTTTCCTGTTGCTGACACAATTGCAACTGGAGCAACGAAGTTCAAAATGGCTGCTAACACTTACTATTAAATAAAAATAAAAAATAATAATTAAAAATATTTTTGACATAACTGCCCTTAATACTTGTTCATATTTTATAATAAATATTCAATTTTTTTATTAAAATTTTCTGTTGGGGTCCAGATCAGCCAAGATGGCCGGAAAACAAATCACCTCTAATATTATACAAAAAACTTAAAAACTTGAGAATATAATCTCTGTTTGAAACGATTGTATTTATTATCTGCTCATATTTCATGAGAAATTTTCGAAACTTATTTTTCATGAACTTTTGCTATCCTATTTAGCTAAGATGGTCTCAAAATAAAAATTGACGGCCAATATTACCGTATTATAATAATAATTACAAAATATTGTAGAGAAAATAATCATTGAAAATATTTTTGACACAATTGCTCCTGATATGTTTTCGTATTTTATAAAAAATATTCAAAACTCGCTTTTCGAACTTTTCTGTCAGGATCCTGGTCAACCAAGATAGTAAAAAAACAAAATGGCCGCCAATATTATGAAAAATACCTTTAAATAATAGAAATAATAATCATTGAAATATTGTGGCGACATTGCTCCTGAAATATGTTTATATTTTATTAGAAATATTCAAAACTAATTTTTTTTTTTAAACTTTTCTGCCAGGATCAAGCTCAACCAAGATGGGCGAGCAAAATTGCTGCCAATATTATTACATATCTCACACAATACGACAAATATTAAGAACAATTACGTAAAAAGTTTTTTATATTATTCTCCTTATTATTTACATGTAAAAGTAATGAATCCAACATGCTAGATTCGTTTCTTGACGGTGAACAATTGATATGTGATGCTATAAATATTGCTTAAATAAGTATTTTGTTAACATAGGTCCAATACTTGAGGAAAAGATCCAGTGTAATTCATGTGCAAATGATTATCTTGGTACTGATAACCCCTGCTCTCTGTTTTTTATTCCAGTTACACCAAATGAAATTGCTGAAGTTGCTTCTCATTGTCTCAAACCAAATAAAGCTGCTGGTCTTGATAACTTCAAACCATTTATATAATTCGACATGTAATTCACTTACTTGCAGAACCATTAGCACATATTTGTAATATTTCCCTATCAAGTCGTGTGTTTCCCAACAGAATGAAAATTGCAAAAGTTGTACCGGTTTTTAAGAAGGGTGAACCACATGTTTGGTCTTATTATCGTCCTATTTCAGTATAATCGGCTTTTTCCAAAATATTAGTTCGCATTGCATACAACAGGCTCTTATCTTTCCTTAATAAGCACAATATTTTGTTTGATGGTCAATTCGGTTTTCGTAAAGGTGTATCAACTGAGATGGCGCTTGTTGATACTGTAGACAAACTTTATGATGCTTTGGGTAAAAAACTTATAACAGTTGGAATCTTCCTAGATTTATCGAAGGCATTTGACACCATAGACCATGACATCCTAATATCTAAACTCTTTCACTATGGGATAAGAGACAGTGGCGTTTCTTCGTTTAAAAGCTACCTCCACAACAGAAAGCAGTTTACTGTTTTTAAAGACAAAAGTTCCAACCCCTTAGATATTAAATGTGGCGTACCCCAGGGATCAATGCTTGGCCCTTTGTTGTTTATTCTATATATGAATGATATCAGTAATGTGTCCACTGCCTCTTCGCTTGTCTTATTTGCAGATGACACCAACATTTTCTTTTCTGGGGACAATTAAAAAAGACTGCAAGATGATATATGTAATGAACTTGATAAATTGGTTTCAAGCTAATAAACTGTCCTTGAATATTGATAAGACTAACTACATGGTGTTCGGGAAACCTTATCATAAGCCTCATTTTAGCATCCGTATAGATGGTAAACCCATAGCTCGTACTTATAAAACTAAATTCCTTGGTGTCTGGATTGACTCCAAGCTCTCATGGAGCGACCACATTAATGCTATTTCTATAGATGTTTCAAGAAGTGTGGGGATACTTTCTTAAGTGAAACATTTCTTCCCTAGAAGAGTTTTGCATTGCATTTACTTAGGTTTAATATTACCCCATTTTACTTATTGTCCTGTGGTTTGGTCAGGAAAAACCAAATGTAACTTAAATAAATTGGTGTTGTTACAGAAAAAGGCTATACGTCACGTCACTGGGTCTACCTGGCATGCCCATACTAGTCCTTTATTTTCTTCCCTTAAGTTACTGAAATTGCACGATCTTGTCAACCTAAGTATTTCATGTTTTATTTTCAGATGCAAAAATTTCAATGTTCCTCAAAATTTTAAAGATTTTTTTATTCGCAACGCCCAGATTCATGACTACACTACCCGACAATGTTCAAATCTTTGCCCGTTTCCTTTTCAACATAATTCCCAAAAGAGGCTGAGATATCGTTTAGTTAACGTTTGGAATTCTTTGTCACTTAAATCTCGAGTTTTTTCTACAATAGCCAGTTTCAAAAACTACCTTAAGAGGTACTTTCTAAGAAACTATTAGAATCTGTATCACTTGTTATGTCAGGGATAGGTGGGTTTTCTTCGTGGTGAGGTGGGATCGGGTCGTGTGGAGTGGAGTGGTTGCGTAGTTAGGGTGGGTGCAGTGGGGTGGGATGGGGTTGAGTGGAGTGGGGTGGGTTGGTTGAGTTGTCGATTATTATTTCCCGGTTTATAGGTGTAACTGTTTCCACTGGGGAGTGATTGCCCAGTTCAGCTCTCAAGAGTTTTTGCAATCTCTCCCCTCCCCCATCTTGCAATTATCAATTATGTAGTTAGTATCTAAGCTAAAGAGTGGTCTTAAGGAATTATATAATGATGTACGTCATTCGTTTCCTCTCAAACATGTCTTATTAGCCAATCAGCACATGTACTACATTTGTACATATGTATTGTCATAGTTGCCAAGTTGCGGTAGAATGAAATAAATGAATAAATAAACAAATATGTAAATGTTATAATATTGACGGCCATTTTGTTTTTCAGCAATCTTGGATGACCCGAATCTCAACAGATAAGTCGGTAAAAATGCATTTGAATATTCCTCATAAAATATGAACAGATATCGAAAGCAGTTGTCAAACATATTTTTAATAACTATGTTTTATTAAATAATTGATTCAGTCGGTCATTTTGAATTTCGTTGCTGGGGAAGTACTCTGCTGCTATCGTGTCAGCAGGCAGTTATGTCTTATTTAGGTCAAGAACTACATGAATCTACCTTGTCGAAAACCATAAACCTCAAATCCGGGTTCAACTCAAGTTATGCCGGACTAGTACAGTAGATAGGCTACATAACATTCGCTAGTGTCAGTGATTGCAGAATAAGTGAACGTTTCTCAAGCACACCACTAAAGACTGTGACTTCTTTTCACTCTAAGTTATATGATTAGGCTTATCACATCACTGTTAGGCAATAACTTTAAGTGTTGATATTTTTCTGTTTAATGACACAATTTTCCAACTAAAACACTGTAGGACTCAGGTGAAACTTAGACACCATATTAACCTACAATATTCAGACGTTTTAACTGTAAAGTACCTATATGTTTTTTTTATTTCGCAATCAATCCACCACTACGACTGTGGCTACTTCTTTACAATCTACATTAATTAAGACCGTATCTTATAGAAGACGTGTCTTGTACTGAACTGTTCTTCCAGATAAACTGGGACAAAGCACTGTCACGTGATCTGACCCTTAATGACAAAATACAAAATGTTTGTTGGAAGCTATGCTTCCACAAATATAAATATTGTTTTTTAAGTTTTGTTACCTTATTAAATCAAACGGGTTATCAGTCATACCTTGTGAAAAATGTTTTCGATTGGGTAAAGTTGGCACTTTGTGTGAATGTTTTTATGACTAAAACTATAGCAAAAGTTCCAATACCACACTTGAAATACTGTATAAAACGGTGGGAAACTATGTCGAAATGTGAAAAGTTGGCAAGTTTCTGTGATTTTTTTACATGACAATGCAAGGGCGTAGGGAGAGGGGAGTTGGGAGATTGGGAAGGGTGGGGAGGCTAAGGCCCCCAGTCAAAAATGAGGTAGGGCGGAAGTATACGTCCGCCATCTTCCCTCAATTCAAGGACGAAAACGCCTAATTTGTTCCCTTTGTAAAAAGGTGTCAAAAATTTGCCGTAATTTTCCTTAAATTTGCTTAAATATTGCACCAAATTCCGTCTGAGGACCTTCAGATATTCAAACAATTATCCCTCCTCCAGTACGGCGGATTGAAAGAGCGTTCACTCCCCTCCCCCTCCAGTCAAGAACAGCTTCCTACGCCTATGTGACAATGTGTGTGCCTAATAAATAATTAACACATATTTTCAAAGTGCCATGTACTGACCTGCAATAGCACAGGTTATGTTATGCATGAGGCAGTGTGTGAATAACCAAAAAACACGTGCTGACACAGGGAACATGGGGTAGACTGGTAAATATTAGTTATGAGTGAAAAATTGTGGATAGGAGTGGTAACTTAGTACAGAACTCTCAATATAAGAAGGTTTCACGCATGCAAAAGTCAGCTAAGGCAACCGCGTTCTGGAGAACAAATAAACACACGCGGACTGTACGTTATGTACTAAAGGAATGTGGTGCGTGGCGTATTGTCCTCCAGAACAACTAGCACGACCACTGAATTTAAACTTTTGACTTTCGGTGCAAGCTACCTATGATGATTTCTTTCATAAGCTTTGTTTGACACACTTAGCCCTGTTTTGCAACATGGGTCAAGTTGGCATATAACTTTCCTCACTTTGACCCAAATTTTCATGGGGACAATCATGCAGGGAAAAGCATGGTCCCATAGGTCAAATTGGTTCCAATACGACAAGTCCCCCCTCCCCCTTTTCCCTGTGTATATTGATATGCCCTGCTACATGTGGTTATGGTTACGTGTGTTTTCATATGGCATGCCACCCTTTTGGTTTGGTAAAGGTTAATAGTATATCGGAGGCAAATGTAATCTTACGTGAATCTCGTTATCTACCAACTGCGGGTCCCAGTACTGCAGAAAATGAGCCCAAAAGAGTCATTACTGTCTGGAACGGGGAGTGCCAATAATGTTATCTCACAGGTGGAATTAACTTCCGAATGATAAATGTATTTCCCTAAACCTGCTTATTATATGACTCTTGCTGTAGACTGTGAGTACATTTAAGTGTTATTAAGAGTCAGTTCAGATTCTATCCTAATGTCTAAAAGGTTTGAATAACCACAGCGTCTGGGGCTTCTCGTTCGAAACTCTTTTATGCCATCATCTCCTGAGGTAGCCAAAGGCCAACCCTTTGAACCCACTTTGTAACTGTGAACACTTTTTAAAGTGAACCAGGAGCCTTCCTGTGGTATGTTACCTGTTACTGAGTTTCCCCTAACCTACCTCATACATTTCCTCCAAACATTATCGCACACCGAAAGCATTTGTATAATGCCATAGTAAAAAGAATTTAAATGATATCGTACCGCCGTATAGTGAATTTTCTTATAAACATGATACATTTAATGCAGGCTCGCGAAAATTACTTTCATACTGTGTGTAATTACAACATAGAATATTTCAATAAATCAGGGTCTTTTTTCAAGGATGAGCAAATACTGTTTACATCATTATACATTGTGAGCTTTGGCGTACCGCGCTGATTAAAATATGTATAGACGGCACAACTTTCGAAAGAAGAGATCTGGACAAATTTACTAGAAACGAGTGATAGATAAGTAGGGACAGTAATTAAGCAGTAAGAAAAAATGTAAAACAAAGGGTGACAAAAGAGATGAACAGCTGGGGAAAAGACTACCGTAGGATTCTTTAAAAGACTGAGACTATGTGCCTCTAAATGTAAATTAAGCTTGTCCATGCAAAAACAGATTGTCCATAAGCCTATGTCTTGGAACGTATTGGCTACTTTGCGGAAGTCTATATTTTCTACGATACTGAATAGGTCATCTTTCGAAAGCTTTGGTGTTATGTACTTAAGACGGAGTTCTTTTATATTTCAACCCATACGTGTACGGAAGCCTGTCAATTGAGTCTTGGCTACCATCCGTAGTACGTCCTCCCGCGGAATACATCACTGCTTAGCCCAGCTCATTCAATGCATGTGAATTATTTTTTTCTGATGTCATATCTTGCACCTCATTTCGTTGATTGACAATGATTGCTGAAATAGGCTGAGCAGAAACTTGTTAACCCATCTATACGCACGGTAGGCACGGTAAGTCATCGCAGGGAATATCACCTCCCTAGTCACAGCATGACCTAACATTTTTTCTTTTTTCAAAGAATTGTAGCTTCATCACCATTTAATCCTACAAACACCATTTAAAAATCACAGAATAGATCACAAACGATTGCTTGCGATAAAGACATGTATTTGGGGGGCCCTATGTTGACAAATTGGTCCTAAAATTCAGTTAAAATGCCCCTTTTTACTAAAAATGGCCCAAAACGCGTAATTTGGCATCATAACTTCAACAAAATTCGTCATACCCTTCTGTAAGTTCCACAACCCCTTTAATTTGTTTGTAAATGACCCAAAGGTATCACAAGCATATGCTGAGAATATTAGGCCTCAGGGTTGTTTAGTTTTTCCACATATTGAAAAATTTACAACAAATTTCACAAAATTTACAAGTTTTGCTATAAAAGATAAAGTGCTATGAAAATCGAATGTTCGTCATTTTTTATCCGATTTCAAAAATTTAAAAAAGAATGTGGCTTCGAACTGGAAATGAATTGTGTCAGGTAATGAACTTAAAGTTCTAGCATCACCAATAAATCTCTTAAACAAACTGAAAAATGGCCGCTTACAACGATTTGCGAAAATTCCTAAAATTTCGTAAAGTTTGCAATATTTTGAGAGAATTTGAAAATTTTGGCAAAGAATTCAGTATCATATGTACTCAAAAACATGGCCAGAAGCCTTCCGGAGCGTAAACAAGACAAGAAACGAAAAAGACAAGAAGTGAAAAATATAAAGAAAACTATGAAAACGTCACTCGTAATATGTGGGTACAGTGTAGCCTGACCTAACCTGAAGTACACGTATGGTAGGATAAACAACACAGTTCATACTGTACCGTCTTATTTGCATACGCAATGTACATGAAAAAACAAAACAGAATTTCCAGTAAAATGCCGAACTTTTTACCTTTCATATTTTGTATAGGTCTTGGAAAACCATTTTTGTGCAAATTGCGAAAAAATATTTAAAGTGCATATTTAAGGGGTATCTCCATGATGAATTTTTACAGACCTGCAGTCAGACAAGAAAATACCGTAAACGTCTTTTCATAGATTCAGTGGAACTGCCCCCCCCCCCCCACACCCAAAGTAGCAGAAACACTCGGAATAAATAGACTGCAAGGAATGCAGTTAAGTCATGGAGCTAATACTTGGACATCTCCTTGGTTAAATTGACAAACTTGCACTGGTACTCTGATTGGAAACAATGAGGAAACTGAGAATGAAGAATATCTAAATGATTTCGAACGGAAGAAAAGTATTCCTACAGATACTACTAAATGAATGTACTATTTTTAGAAGACCTCAAATAACCGATTCATCGTAATAAATACAAATTCCAAGAACCATGTAAACAGTACATTTTATTTCGTATACAAAATCGTAAGTCTTAAGGCAGCTTTTGTTTTGACGCATAGTAATTTAAATGGAGAATCTTCAAGTGGAGTCAAATCTTTATTTTCAAATTCGGTACTTAGCAAACAAAGAACGTTCAACTCCAGTTCCATGACGGAAATGTGTACCGGTACTGAAAAGTGTATTGCTGGCTTACTGTTACATTATAGGTTTAAGCGGTCCAAGAACATGTGGGGAGTATTTGCGTTTCATCACGCTAACTTCCCTAGGGACATACAATACTTCCATAGGAATTATAAATTATGACCTTTTAATAACGTACTTCTCACAATGCCAGTCCCTTAAGCACACGATTTTCTTAATGACTTAAAATAACTCCGGCAATCACTTGCAATATTAAATGCTTTTGATTTCCTTCTCAATGTGTATTGCACGATTACTATATGGATGTTCCATTTAATTAAATCTGCGTAGATATTGGGCAAAGTGCCTACCGTGAACTTTCAATTGTCAACAAAGTTAATATAACCTGCGTTCAAGAGAAAGAAACAGTTTCAGTCCATCCTTCCAATTACCTCTACTGTTTTGCATGCATTTCCCATGATATATATATACCAGCAATTTAGTTAATTCTTGTTAGTGTGATATAATGGGCCAATCGTCATAGCGAAGGCTTAGGTAGGGGATCTAGCCTGGGGATGAGAGTACGGTGCAGTCATAATATAAATTCAAGAGAGTTTTCCCGTCCATGGAGCAAAAAGAACACAAAGGATCAGACAACTTCATTTTGTGAAGCAAATGATTAACTCCAAGAGTTCTGTGTAAAAATCGCACTTGCAAGTAAAAAACTTTCATGTTGCGAACGGTCTTAAATTGGTAAATAAAAGATGAACGCCAGTTGACACTATTACAAAAATTACATTGATTCCATTTAGCAATGCCTGTCGGATGAGTGGATATTTTTTTCTACTAAATTTCGATTAATAAATCGAGAAATTTTGGGACTTTTTAAAGAAGAAATAAATATATTCTCACTTCGACTAACAGAGAGGGATCAGAACTCACGTCGCCACTCTTTCGGAATAGCTTTTAAACTACCAAAATAAAGTGTAAATGGAAACTGAGACACATTGTATGTGTTCTGAAACTCACTGTAAGATAGATATGACCCATCACATCTGTAAACATTTTTAACATACACAATATTTTGATGGCAGAGGCCTTGGTGGAAAACAATCTTATCATCAATTTTTATGAAAGCATTATTTCGGACAATCTCCTTCTCAAAGCCTTCTGTGGGAGAATAAAAAAGGAATCCGCCCAGGTCTCACAAATTTCTTTACAAAACCGATGACCTATTTTGGAGATGGCATTTTTATTAATATAACATTGAAACAAAAAACAGCCAAAAGGCCGAAGGTGAAGATCATAAAAATATTTCCATTGAAAATCTATGCCATCAATGTAACGTTTAACCCAGCTGCATTTCAATGATTTCATAAAAGATAGTAAATCAACCATACTGAGACCACCCGAACGTAGTACGCTTAATTTTATCAATCTTACTATTTATTTTATGAGTGAAATTATGTAAGGAAATTTTGGGAGGTGTCAAGTACTTGTATCAAAATGGTTATAATTTCTGTGCCACAGATATTTGCTTTAGTCGTTTTGCCATGTTAATCACCCTATTAATTTCCTCATTTTTTATGCTAAGCACTACATTTTCTCCTGTAAATTTGACAACACAATCCCCGACGCACTTACCTTTTACTACAAATTGCATTTTAATTTGGATGTTGAACTTCATATTTTAAGGAAGAATAATTTTCTTGATAGAATGGAGACATTTTAAATTTTTTTTATTCAATTCGTAAGCAATTTCTTCGTTAGTATTTTGAAAATGTTATGTAGCGATTATTTTGTAATGTACAATGTAATATTCTTTTTTTGTGAATTGTGCTAAAATACAGTCGAAAAAAGGGGCTACGGTACAGCTTCAAACTGAGAATCGATCCAGGCAAAAATTAATAAGAGAGTTCACGTTGATTTCAAAATGATTTATTCCATGATTTCCATTTCCATTCCCAAGATGATAAAAGTTGATCAGAAGAAAAGAGGCAGGCCAAAAGAACAATTATTTATGTACAAAGTGACCCCGCATGTCGATTACGTCTCAAGGTCTGCAGCACGAGTGAGAGCTTGCCGGCTGGGGAGCCCTCCTCGTGCTTCCAAGCTACGAGGGTCGTGGAAAGTTTGAGGAACTACCTGCAGTCCCCTGATTGGTCAAAAGTTGTGACGCATTCTAAAAACAAATATTAATGAATATGATGATCTTGGTTGACCAACGAAGAAGCTGTAAAGGGCGAAAGTGACCTCGTCTACAAAATATGGGATGGGGGATGTGGAAGTAGTCACATATACCAAAACACGTGACAGGAAACCGGAAAGATTACCAGGACGTGTGCTAAAAGCGTAGGAATAAATAAATCTAGTGAGATAAACAAGTCTGCGGCGTGCTTTGTAAATTACTTGGAAAGAGATAGTATGTACTGTCTGACATTAGGTACATGTTTGAATTGCCATATCTTCACATCAGATGAGATGCGGAGCGTCAGACAAACAGATGCACGCACGATTTCGGCAACATAACATAAAAAATAACGGCATGAAGGAGAACGAGATTAAATATGAGTACATCCTTAAAGTCAATGATTTTTTTTTCCGTACGAGGGTTTGTTACAGACTTCGAAAAGCTTTCTAGCACATAGTTAGACGTTAGTGTCTCTAGTTTGTAATTTACCTTGGAATCTTTTTTAAGTGACTGAAAGATGGTTTTTATGGTCTTCTGTGTTTATACGCCAATGCATTTTTTGTATTTCTGGTTAGAGTGAACTTCTAATGTTGTTGGAAGTTCCAAATGATGTAAAAGTGCTATTTGACAGGTGAGTTCATGGGACGTTTTTCCCGTCCTCGATATCAGTTTTCGTAATGAATATTACAGAGGTTTAGTATCAGATGTCCAACTATAAATGATAATCACCAAATAACCACGAAAATTTTCAAAGAAGATAGCATTTATTTCAGTTTACATGTTATCACGTTTCTTGTCCTTCAACCCTGTGTCCTATACCACTATGAAATTATTACATTACCCTTAAATATTGTTAAAGGTGTTACAACCGATAATGTAAAAATCAACCGATAATGTAAAAACGACCGATAATGTAAAAAAAAATACCGATAATGTAAAAACAACCGATAATGTAAAAAAAAATTACCGATAATGTAAAAAACTCTTTGAACCGATAATGTAAAAAAAATTTACCGATAATGTAAAAAAGTTCGTCTACCGATAATGTAAAAAAATTACCGATAATGTAAAAACTGTTCGAAGGACGTTTTCATATGGAATTTGAAACGTGGAATTTTATCAAAAAGTCATACGTTAATTCAGAAAGGTCGTAGGTCATACCCCAGCGCAAGGGGCTCTCACCCTACTCTACAGCGCGCTTTTGCAGGGATGTTTCCCTTAAAAAGGTACATTGAAAGACAGCAGAAGAATTAAAGGTCACCTTTTCTCAATTGTCTAGGCCAAATACATCATGCTATCTTATTTCTCCTTCATATACTTAAAGCGCCCTCACTCCTCTGTTGTTCCGCAAGCTCACCAAAAAGAACATATCTAAGATAAAAAATATCATAAAAGGACTGCAACATATTTTATAATACATATAATAATATAATATATATATTTGTATAGGTCTATGGCTCATTAGAGGGCGCCCTCTAATAAAAACCACATATTTCAAAAATTAAAGGAATGAAAATTATATTTTTGAAATGAGCATGTCCGAAATCCCAGGAGTGTTATTATCGTTATTCTGAAGTTGAAGGAAGGTTATCCCTCTCACCCATTCCCCACCCCAGGGGAAGAAGGGGATGAAATCGAAGCTACCTACGCCTGATAAGAATTGCGTCCTAGAGGTTATCGACCACGCTGATCACAGATCCGAAGTCAGTCATCCCGTCTCTCGTTCAAAGTGAGACTGTGCGGGCCGTTAAAAGGCCCACTTTTAGGGTCAGTGTCCCCAAGAGCAGATTTTAGGCATTTCAAAACACCCAGTTTTCGTACTAGATGGTTACCAATTAAAATTTAGGAATATGATTCCGACTGCACTTGTTAAATGTGGAGCAAAAGTTTTCCTTCCATATATCACCCTTGAGGGTTGTTAGGGTGTACCCCTCTTACTAGATACAGGGCTCATTCAAAGCTGAAAACGCATGTTTGCCATGGAATGCTAACATTAATCCAAACCCAACCAGCCTCCCAAACGCCTTCCCTATGTTATACAGGACACATAGGCCTATCACCTTTCGAATTTTAAGGGGTAAATTAAAGGTTGGTTAGAGAGAGGCACCTTCCCCGGGGGCGAAGCGAAGCACGGCCCAAAAGTTAGTGTTTGCATATATGGAAAAATGCGTTTTTTCAACTTAATGCATACAGCGTAGCTAGTAGAGAAAAGAACAGGATGTGACTCACAGGACCGGTAGGCCAATGTAGTGCATGGCCTTTTGACGGGGTAATCCCCTTCCCGCTATCATCTCAGAGATAGGAGCTTTCTCCGGGGGTAAGGCGCAACTCGCCCACGTATTAGTGAAGCCATATATGGAAGGGAAAACTTTCACTCCACATTTAACAAATGTAATCGAAATCATATTCCTAAATTTTATCTAGTAACCATCTAGTATGAAAACTGGGTGTTTTGGAATGCTCTAAAATCTGTTCTTGGGATAACTGACCCTAAAACTGACCTTTTTAAGGCCCGCACATCCCACTACGACCAAGAGACGGGATGACTGACTTAGGATCTGTGATCAGCGTGGTCGATTACCTCTAGGTCCAATTCTTATCAAGCGTGAGTAGCTTCGATTTCATCCCCTTCTTCCCCTGGGGTGGAGAATGAGTGAGAGGGACGACTTTCCTTCAACGATAATAACACTCCTGGAATTTCGGACATGCTCATTTCAAAAATATAATTTTCAGTTCTTTAGTATTTGAAATATCTGGTTTTTATTAGAGGGCGCCCTCTAATGAGCCATAGACCTATGCAAATATGCTGTGCCATCAATATGACCCACCTTTATGTTATAAAATATGTTGCAGTCCTTTCATGATATTTTTTATCGTAGATATGTCTTTTTGGTGACCTTGCGGAACAACAGAGGAGGAGGGCGCTTTAAGTATATGAAGAAGAAATATGATAGCATTATGTATTTGGCCTAGACAATTGAGAAAAGGTGACCTTTAATTCTTCTGCTGTCTTTCAATGTACCTTTTTAAGGGAAATACACCTTCAAGAGGGCGCTGTAAAATAGGGTGAGAGCCCCTTGCCCTGGGGTATGATCTACAACCTTTCTGAATTAACGTGTGACTTTTTTGATAAAATTCCACGTTTCAAATTCCATATGTAAACGTCCTTAGAACAGTTTTTACATTATCGGTTATTTTTTTTTTTTTTTTACATTATCGGTAGACGAACTTTTTTACATTATCGGTAAATTTTTTTTACATTATCGGTTCAAAGAGTTTTTACATTATCGGTAAATTTTTTTACATTATCGGTTGTTTTTACATTATCGGTAAATTTGTTTTACATTATCGGTCGTTTTTACATTATCTGTTGATTTTTACATTATCGGTTGTAACAAAAGGTACCTGTGTTCACCAAACCACATCAATTTCCACGTACATGAAGAGAAAATATGACCTTGGTGCAATATACTGTCTACAGCATGCTAGCTTACCAGACTCAGTTCAATTTCACAATCTGATTTTCCTGCACACCTCCATAATTTTCGACTATGAGGAAGTGTTAAAAAATATTGTGAAAGTGATACATCTGGCATTCCCACGTTAAATGTTCTAAAACAAAAAAGTAACATCTATGCTACAAAACATGCCTTCAGATTGTCTCTTTTTGTTAGATAATTAACACTTGCACTTTTGAGAAGACGGAAAATACGAACGAAAGAAGAAATAATTCGAGACATTACTAGCCCGTACAATTTGGTTTCCATGGATAAAAGCTAGCACTTAAAATACAAAAATGCTAAATTGCTCTGCAGTAGTTTCACTGCTTTTGTTATTTTTCTACACATCTGGTAAATTCCTGTTATTTTACTTCCTTGTTATCGTTTGCAGCAATCAGTGGTTTGAAATAACAATGCCCTATACAAATAAAACACATGTCTTAATACAACATCTGTGAGAGAAGTATAATGAAAAGTCCTTTGATATAATATCATAACCATTACGTCAGGGAGCTGTTGTTTGGATGGAGATCTATCGAACACTTTAATTTATGTAAATACTTTAATACCCACTAAATCAAGATGAGATTATCAACTATAAGCCGTTTGTTTGGCTCAGGGGAATTTCTTTCCTTTGTTTGCTGGCTCCAATTTGATATCATTCACCTAGCAACATCATTCAAGTCACGTAATCCTTTTACAAGTGGCCTGCGAAGAACAATTCTTTGATATGTAGGTTTGAGCCGACAGCAGGTTTAGAGCAGGTGATATTAAATTCGAAACGACTGTTTATTAACTAACGACTGTTTATTTGAAATAGAAGAATACAGCCAGCACGTTACTTTACAAGATACTACATGCAAATGAGTTGACGAGGTAGAAGTCTAACTTTTGTTACAACAATAAAAAAGTTTCCGAAAGTTTCCCGAAATAACCAGATATAGATTCTTGTTCATATTTCGAAGTAAAACCTAACTGATATACTGTCATGCGCGTCGCCGAGCGTCGAAAGGTGCAATATTTTTTTTTTTTATTTCCCTGACGACTGGCAATGTTGTGGCAATGGACGGCAACCCCAGTCTTTCTGTGGATGTAGCAGACTACAAATCCCTCTTTTGTGAACTTCCTTATCCGGTGTAACGTCTTATAGAGATTTCAAGAACGATACAAGAGATGGCTTACTGAGTGACCTTGGCGGCACAAACCCCACTTCAAAGCGATGTATCTCCATCCAAATAACAGCTACCTGCTTACGTTAAATACTTCAATTGCATGCCTGTTTATGCTGAACATGGGTATTGACAATTCCCCGTTAAGGCGTACAGGGAGACATTTCACAAGGGGTGAATGATTGTACATGCCCTAAATACGTCCCGATTGGCACATATCATGACAAGTCACCTGCCTTTAAATCAATATTTTTGTCTTGAAATCGACAATTTATTTCCTCTGTTGAGCTGCCTCCTCCAGGTCTCAGGTCGTGCAAATATGGGTTCTTGTACTGATACATATCCACGGACCAGGGTGGTGATATTAGACAGAGATCCATTGAAAACTTTAATTTATGCGAATCCAATTAGATTGACCTCAGAGTGGAGACTAAATCCTTTAATTGGAGATTATTGAACTAAAGGCCACTGAATTCCTTTGTCTAATAGCTAGGCAACCTCATTCATACCTACAGCGACCCCACCAAAAAGGATTATTTGGAAAAATACTTTTATGTCTAACTAGTTGCCAACAGTCAAGTACGAAACACTGTTCTGACATTCAAAACGACTGTTCATTGCCAAAGAACCCCATGATGCTGACAATAAACTACTGCTCATGATTTATGCAATCGAGCAAAAGAAGCGCGAGACTAAACTTTGCTGTCGGATTTTGACTAATTTTCGCATTTACTCGCATGATTTAAAAGACATACCCATATTGAGCAAGTTATAGAAAACTAGTCAAGTATGTTGTAAATAAGATCGAAACACGTGAAAACCCTCAAATTAATTAACAACTTGAGCCACTGGCAATGTTAAGGCAAGGGGTTAAATTCTCCATCTGCTCATCGAGGTGTAGCAGACGACGTGTCCTTCTTGTACTATGTCCTTAACACCTCTTAAGCCTATTGAATCATCAAGAACAACACACAAAAGAGATTATTGTCGGCAACTGCTAGAGTCAAAGAAAGAGTTTTCGATGGATCTCTATCTGACATCACCTCCCCGCACGGACAGCAACAAGAATGCCATCGTCTTCTAAAAAGTGGAGGTAGGGTTCTCAAAGGTGGGGATAAGGAATGGCAAGACTTTGATCAGATCAATTACAAGCATGAATAGCATAAGATTAGAAGCGAGTAATTTGGGGCTAATTTGAGGTCCGTGATCATCTGTGGTGTAATCTGAGACATCTTCCTACCATTGTATCCACAAAATGGCTGTATCCACAGTTTTCGAATTTGATACTATTGAGTCAGATATATTGCAAACTATGGAATCAAACATGTGAATACTACTTTCGTTAGGGCTCTGGAAAAGGATAAGGGGACACCCACCCCGCCCATTACCGGTACCTGTTAACGCCCATAGTACGCTACAGCCAGTGAAGTAGCTAGAATTTCTCCCAGGAGCACGCAATATTGTGTGATCGACGGCCTGGGGAGGGGGCCTGAGGATTCGCTTTGAAATTTTGTGAAATCTAGATGTCCTTACATGAAATCTGGTGCCACATATGCTACCATTTGAAGTAAAATTTGTGTTACAAAATTTACGTATTTTAGGTACTTAAAAAATCGGCATCAGTGAGGGAGCATGGCCCAATGCCCCCAAGTACGCCACTGGCTACAACGTGACAACTCTAAGTTATTCATAGCTGCTAATTTGATTTGATAACGCCTCCAACAGTTGTCTCTCCTGTCTGACCAAAACTATGTTTAGTAAGGTTTGTTAATAATTAACCTGAATCTATATATAAATATATATATATATATATATATATATATATATATATATATATATATATATATATATATATATATATATATATAAGGTGCACACGAAATCTTTAGTGAAGTTTGTTATGTACTAACTCCAGTTCCCACTTTTTCGGGTCAGTTTTAGCGCTATTTGGCGTCAGTTTAAATCTCTGTCCTGATAACTAAAGAGTTTCAATTAACCAGAGTTTCTGGAACTTCTCCTCCGGACCTCTATTACGTCATCACTCCTGAGGGAGCCAAAAGCAAGCCCGTCAAACCCACTTTGAAATTGGGAGAACTCTTTAATGTTAACCAGGAGCCTTTCCGTGGCATGTTCCATATAGCTGGGTTGTCCCCTCCCTCGACCACATAAATGTTCTATAAAATATAGTCACACAATAAGTAATTACATGATAATCAAAAGAATTTAAGTGATCGTATCGTAAATTTCACAAAATGATGATACAGTTACTACATGGTCGTGCGAAATTCTGTTATCACTATATGCAATTTACTACATAACTTTTTTATAAATCGGTATACTTTTATAGGATGAATGAATAGTTTTTACATGATCGTTTACATTGTGAACCTTTCGGCGTGTCATACTCATTACTATATGTAAAGACGGTAAACCCGAGAAACTCTCTACACAAATTTACTAGAAACGAGTGTATGATAGGTAGAGACAACTAATGAGAAGTAAGGAAATCAATGTAACATAGTAAAAACAAAGCAGATGGACAGTTGGGCAGAAAACAAAGTGTAGTTCTTTTTAAGAGCTAGAGTGTGTGCCTCCAAATGTAAATTCACCTGCCCATCCAAGGTATAGATTGTTAGTCTACTCGGTATTGTGTTAAAAAAAAAACGTAAGATACCTACGCATTTCAAACTAGCAATGGCAAGATCTGACAAATTTGAGATACCTGGCCTGTGCATGAAAATATCATGGCTAAGAGAAAAAACGTACAGCAAGTGCATTTACCTTTCGCTATCTAAAAAGTGTCAACTATATATAACGAACTGATATTTCCTAAGTTTACTAAGAGCAAGTGAGTAAATCTGATTAACAAAGAGTCACAGCCTCGCTACTGTTTGGAATCAGTCTCGAATTAATTTCACCTGCATGTTTGTTCAAAAGTATAGCCTTAAGAAGGTTCCAAAAACCACTAATCGCAATTCAATTATCTGCCATAGACAGCAAGGACACTAATGGTGCAAACGTCTAATTTGACGAGGCTGTCCGGGTACCGCTTCTAGCGATATAGTGTTCGCAAGACATCATGCATAAATAATTGAGATCATGATATCACGGCCTGAAAGCCCATAACGTAATCACGAGTCTAGCAAGGCAACTTAAAAAATTTAGTACTGTACAAATAATATATAGCTAAATTAGTTTTCTTGTTTCAGTGAAGTAAGTTTGGC
Organism: Holothuria leucospilota; assembly: GCA_029531755.1. Lineage (NCBI taxonomy): Eukaryota > Metazoa > Echinodermata > Holothuroidea > Aspidochirotida > Holothuriidae > Holothuria > Holothuria leucospilota. The sequence continues at coordinate 39,255,852 of CM055981.1, forward strand.
CACGGAACTGTTAGTTTTGCCCGTTTGTAGTGCGAGAGGGAATATTTTGTCTTTATTTCGGTTTTAACGCCAAAATAAACAGAATGCTGACAAAATGGTCACCTATTATTCATGCTGCCTTAAAAGACTGATGTTTTTTGTTTGGGATACGTGTAACAATACGACCAAAGCCAAATGATCTCGTCTGGCAATTTCTTGAAAATGCTTTGGCTTGCAATCTTGAATCAAAAGCCCACATATTTGTTTTGCGCTTGGCAGAATCATTGATAACTGCTTCGGACTAAGTGGAGATAATTTGACTGAATTGGGAAAAACCTCACAAAACTCATGACGATGTATTGGAAATGTATTGGGATTCAAGAGTTACAACTTTCCAATCTTCAGTAGTAGCTCGAAGTTCCAATTTAAAGCTCAGGCTGACCGAATGTAACTTTATGTAACGTAACACACTCTGAGAGTAATTTGGCTATTTTTGGCTATTTTTTCGGAAGAGTGAAATCAGATTTCTTCTGTAACAGTATTAGGGAAATGTACATTTTGTGCCTACAGATGTCAAGCATTGACTGAAAACGCCTGCCACTGCATTGCAACATCCATATCGACGAAAAAAGACGTAGTATAATTTTCTTTCGGCAGGAAATCATGCCATAGACTTCCTTCCTTCATTTTAAGTAGATTTGGTTCATTTGAGTTGAATTTGGAAAACAAATTTTGTCTGTTTTGAAATACAATTAGAATATAAAAACCTATTTCAAGAAGACTTTACCCTTCTAAATCTAAAATGACTGCCAAATGGGACCAAGTTTGTTACAAAATGTGGTCACCAGTCATTCTTAACGATCTAGAATCAGTCAATCCTTTTGGATGACTTCCATTGGGAATTTTTAAATGAAGGAATTGGGTAAATTTTTGATCTCGTATATTTTTGGAACCGATCTGGATTCACGTTCAATTGAAAATCAGTCAAATATGTTTTCAAAAGAATATTGTTGCTGTTGCAAAACCTATGCACATTGTCAACATGGTGAAATTCTTTGTACTTTTTATCAGTTGGTTTTTTCGGGGCTGCCGGTATACTTGCTATACCCTGTAGTTTGTTGGTTCAATCGCACTTTTGTGATCATAGATACGCTTCCGCTACAGGTTCGGTATGAAAGTGGGTGTCTTATATTCTTGCCAATTCAAGAGCGGCGATTTGTTCTCAATATTGAGAGGGGGCGGGGGGCATGACCAGATTTTCCAATAATTTACTGTGTGAAAAATTAAAGTCGATGGGCAATTTCTCAAATATTGGGGGACATGCCCCCCCCCCCCGGATCACCGTCCATGCTTGCCATTATTCGTTGTAGATAGCAACTAAAGTAGCGTCTTTGACCGTTTTAGTAGTGCCGGGTTTTTAAACTCATGGTTTAGCCATGCTTACCGGAAACATGGACTTCAGGGACAGGTTCATGGGTGGTAATCAAGCCTGTGTTACGATGAAAACTATTTGAATCTAAAACGGAAACAGCGTTTAGTTTTATAATAAAGTTTCATTATTTTCCTTTCATTCATTACAGGGTGGTGGGTCTGTTGCCGTGGGCAGGGCATGAGCGTACTCATGTAATATTTATAACACTTGATAGTAAATCAGTATCTTGAACATAAAACCAGCCTGTATAGACAGTGCTGGCGATGGTTGTTGAGTAGCTTTGACCAAATTTGGCATCATAAAAAACAAACCAACCATCACCTGATCACACGAATAGCTGCTACTACTAGCGAAATGCATATTTAATCAACAAACATTGTGTAGAAATAAAGGATAACAATATACTCAAGAACGATCATGATCACCGTTCACATATTCAATTTTCGTAACGAGAAAGTGAAATGACATTTCCCAAATATTTCTTTGAAAAGCTTTTGAAGATTAATTTGCTTTAAGCAGTAAATGTATCATTAAATAAAAATCGCGTGGTGTGGTAGCAGAAATGGGGGGCAAGGGGGCCTGTGTGACCTTAAAAACCAAAATTGCTTAACTGCTAGAACGATATCAATGTACAAGGCAGTGATCGTGGTCTTCCAACATAAGTTTCAACGTCGTATAAGGAAATAAAATAGCCTATTTAAGATTCTAAAAAGCTATTGTATAGATTCCATGGTTTGAAGCAATGAAGGTGTGATTTAAATGAACTTTTGATGATACCAGTGGCATCAGAAACAGGAGGCTATCCCAATGATTTCAGTATGCTCAAAATTCACTTTTTAATTGCTTAATTTCATGAAAGTTACTCGGACGACATATCTTTTTCATCAATGTAGACGTGTTAGTTGAGAGAGTGTAGGCGGTGAAACTATCTGACGTCACTTACGGTAGTCGGTGAACCTTCCACGTTTGAAGGGAAAACCCCAAATCACCCTTCGTGATTTCATGCCAAAGACTTGAAAGGATCTTTTACAAAGATATTTTCATCAGTACCATGTTTGTCGATGTATCTCTGTCTAATATCACCTCACTGGTCGGAACAAAGAGACGTCCGAACATAGAGGTGTAACTGCGGTTAATGGTATATTCGCCTGAATAGCTTGTAAATACTGAGAATGCTTGAGTGTATTGTAATTGCATGGATTAATATTACTAAAACGGTGTATTGTTGTCGATATATGTGTCTGTAATTTGGCTAGGGTGGTATGTTGTAATGTATTAAGTGTAAATATTTGAGCCCTCTGCTGGTTCATTGTTGAAAGTGTGGGTAATTCAAGTGTTTTGAATCTTAGCTAAATGTAACCAACAAGATATTAGTTCCCATGGTCCACGAGAAATGTTGGGTCAAACTAAGTTTACGTACCCTTTACGTAATTTTTGTAATGCTAAAGGCTCTGATTCATGAAGTCTTCACAAACATGTGTAGCTTTACCAAAGTGAAATATCCGTCCTGGTGTTTACTATTAAGTGAAATTTGTAACGCGGAAGGGTTTCATTGTCACTCCCACCAGACGTCATGAGGCAAATTAGGGCAATTCTTTGGGTGGGCTTCACTGGCCTACCAGTTTTCTGTCAAATTTCGCTAATGCTTCTAGCTTAAAAATCTCTAATCAAATTATCTGGGATACACATCGATTATGTATTCGAATTGATATCGTAACATGTCGCCTACACTACACAAAGCTAAGTGTCCAAAAAGATTGATTGCTTTGTATAATTGAGTGCATTTGTAAATCCACTTCATAAGTTGTAACTGCTGCTACAGACTCATAAATATCATGTTTAACCATAGGTATGCATGTCAAAAGAACTTCCTTACTTGATTTGTGTAACTCATTTTTCACCATAACCATACCTTCGACACACCCTTCGTTGCTTGTAGAGCTTTCTCTTGCATTTTGTGGGACATTATAATTTCTATTTCTGGTGGCGGCTTCCACACATTCCACAGGCTCGTCAGCAACATCGTAGAGCTCCATTTCGTGACTGCGGCTCCTTTTATTGTTAGAATTTTTCATTACAGCGAGTTGTATTTGATGAAAGACCTTAATCCCAATGAAAATCAGTAGCAATGATATTATCAGAAGACTAACTACTATTATGATTACAAAGTTCAAATTCTCGTAGCCATTTGTCTGAGCTGTTACAGGTAAAGTAGTGCCGTTTTGTTGATATGTAGTAGTAACGGAACCATTAAAATAAGTCCAATAATTAGTTGAAGCTATTGAAGAGCTGTGGTAACAGGTACTTTCATAAATGCACGGTGAGTAATTTTCATCAGTAACGTTGCAGTAAAACAAAGGATTACTGGACAAGTAATCGAAGTTAGACGAAAACGATAGCGTTTTTCACTGTCATTTCCTGCTCGTCTAACTGTAAGGTTGGCCTGTTCATCTACACTTTGGCCGTATAAAAATGCGCTGATGTTTGCGTTTGGAAAACCTGGGGTTGAACAACGAAATTGGAAAGAAAGTCTACCGCTGTCATCGTTGACGACAACTTGTTGAACGGACATCGTGCAGCGAGCCCCGTCAGGAATATAAGTCACTGTTAAGGTCATTTGCTTGATAGTTTCATCATCCCCATCTGAGGCACAGATATATCGACCTTCATCACTCTTTTCAACATCCTTTATTGTCAAAACATGTAATGTCCCGTTTGCTTGAATATTCAAATGATAATTATACTTTGTCTGGGATCCAAAACGTTCTGATTTGCTCACTAAAGCATTGGAATCAAACGAAATTGTGACCAACTGTGAAAACTTTAGAAAGCATTGTATATGAAGAAGTGACCCCGAAGAAACGATGTAATTGAAGTCTTCATTGAGAAAAACAATGTTAGTCCCAAACTGTATCGAACATTTCCAATTTAAGCAGATTAGTATGAAGGTGAATACAATATTGTTGGTTTGTGACGTTTGATTTCTCCCGTGCATACTTAAAACAAACTTATAAAAGGTTATCCAGATTCTAAAAAGATTGAGAAGAACTGAATGCTTCCAACCCCCTTGTTGTTACATCTAATCAAACAGGCTGAGGTTTAAATTTTCTTTCGATAGTTGATTACTCCGTACACAGCAATCTCACACGTCTATCGTAGTGCAATTAGAGATCTGCCCTCATTGAAAACTGCAGTGTAACAACTGGAATAATCTCCCGGCCTTTATAAAATATGTTTTCTTTTCTTTTCGCTTTATGTATGTATGGTATTATTTATTCCCCTAGCAACGAGTACAGTGGACCATCTCCTGTACTAACTGCTACAAGGGAAATGAATACATTGGATACTGTCAATGCTCAATGCAAGAGGTGTTATAGTCAGACTTGCATAACACTGTAGACACTGTGCTTTGCACTGTTACACACACACACACACCCATACACATATCATGACTGAACACACCATGGGCTCACCCACACACACAAAACTGTACAGCATAACCAGTGCTGATAACTCCCTAGGGATCATCGTCACCTCAAATGCACTGTGCATGCAGGGAGAGGGTTGTTTTGATTTAGTGTCAGATTACCATTAGAGCTTGTGTGTGAGTGTATGATATTGAAAGCAAGGTCTCATTATATTGTGGACGGAGAATGAACATTGTCTGGATCTGGGCAAGGGCGGGGTAGATGTATTAAACAAATACTATTCAGGGCCGGATCCAAGGGGGCGTAAGGGGCGTACGCGCGCCTATTTTCGGCAAAGCAATGATTTTTGTAACCAAAACTTTGAATCTCCAAGCCCATGAAAAAGGTTTGATCAGAAGAAATCCTAGTTACGCCCCCTTTCTCCTATTCTTGGATCCAGCACTGCCAATGTTTTCAAAGTTTTCTAGAAGGGCAAAATGGTGAAGCAGCTGAGCTGCGGCATCTTAGTGCGCTAGTTTTGCATAGGTTTTATACAAATGCATACTTTGTAAAACTTGACGTTTTTTTTCAACTGAGGTCAACAGGAGTCAAATGTCATGTAGGTGCAGGCATTTGCGAACTTGTACCTTCGACATTCACATTGATAGGTCAAAGGTCAGGGACATACTTTTACGGCACTGTGACTTGAGTTTTCCTATAGGGTGAGAAAAACCCTGGGGTTAAAGGCCAACTTAGTACTTGGCTCAGAAGCAGAGGAAATATCCTTGAACTCCCAAACATGATCATGAGGTTCACGCAAGTAGTATACGCGCGTTGTGCGTCCGTATACTAACGTCCACATGGTGAAGAAGTGTACTTTCACATGTTGATCGTAAACAGCATACGCGCAGTTTATGAGAGTATATAATTGTGATTGCTAAATAACCTAATGATAGGCCTAGCTTTAACATATTTATTCCATATAGGCCTACTCGAAATACATTAGACAGGCCCTGAATAGTGTCCCTAGTTCGCAAATAACTTTCAAGTTTAACCCTTTAGTTTTCAGGCGCTGAGGGTGAGTCTGCAGATTTGAATTTCATCTTTTTCAAATATCACCTTTGCAGGTCAGGGTGGCTAAAGGGTTCTTTCAAAAATCCCAAGAACATCCGCCAATAATTCTCACGAATTTACAATAATTTCAATTGTATTCCACCGAACTGCGTTTTTCACCATAATTTCAATACGCAATAATAATCGGGAAAAAATCAAACAACTTCAACATTTCTGGACTCTTTTCACATTTTTCCAACGTAAATAATCATAAAAAACATAATTAACATAATATGAGCACTGTGTGATCCGAAATTCATGAGAAATCCTAGTGTGTAAAAGAAAGCAGTTTTGGAGAATTTCTGCGCCTAAATGAGGAACTGATCATAGTGATGGCGGGAGAAACAATACAACCTTTTTCAGCGTAATCTCCCACTCTGTGTGGCATTATCTTGAAGGGAAATGCCTATTACACCAGCCACCGTATACAAGGCCGAACTTACTAGCAATAGCGTCACACACATGCATAGGCATGTCCAACGGCCTCTTCAAGGTGAGGTATTAGAACCACAAGAAAACGTTTAACCTTAAAGGCCACGACAAAAGACACAGAACTCTTCAAACATGTCTGGTCTCGCACTGAGCGGAGCATGCAGCCGCGATTTCTCCATACGTAGGTGAATACTGGCACGGTCAAACACCCACATGAACACTTCTGGCTTTTTGCAACCTTTGTCAAGCCGAAAAGATTGCAATAGTTGACCACCAGTATCCCAACCTGCTGAATAAGAGATCAGAACTCCTCTCACAATGCCGACATCACACCCCATGCAAGAGAATCATTCAAGCAGGCAACGGTTAAAACGGACACAGCAACAAAATTTATAAACGGACACGGCGGAAACTAGAAATTAATTATACAGCTGGACCTCCTGATAAGCGCACCAGGCTTGAAACTCTGAGTAGAGGTTTTTTCTCTTACGCCATAATATATACTGTTGGCTGGAACGTGTACTGATTTAAGAGCTAAAGGTCTTTGTTAAGTCTAGTGATATGCGACTTAAGCTTCATTACCCAAACAAGTTCGGTACGCTTTCGTTCTGTGCAAATAAAGTTGCTGGGAATGAGGATTGCTTTAAGATTTTCGATAGAATGGTGGGGAAGATTAAAGTGTTCTGCTACTGAGAATCCAAGAGCATTGTTACGAATATACTGTTTATGGTTATTGAACCTTAGACGGAAGGAAGTCCCAGTTTCATCCACGTAGAGCTTGTCTTTACATAGATTTCCGATGGAAAAATACACGACATTACAGGATCGCAATTAAGGTTAGGAGGAATGATCGGAAAATTTTATGTTAGGAATGGTGATACGTTCTTGCAGATTTGTCAGCTTCTTTTGTTGCAGTAAATGTTACCCTTAGAACCGCGATGCTGGGTTGGTAATTTGGAGGAATTAGTAAGCAGTCTCCGGAGATTAGGAAGGCGAGGTAGTACTAGGAGAGGGAAGTCGGAAAAATGGCTCGAGAGGGCTGGATCGTCTTTGAGGGAGGCAAAAGTGTGTATTAAGGTACTTGCAAGACTGGGAATAAGGGGATGGTACTATAAAGTACAAGGGGTATAAGCCTATTGGGGGTTGTAGCTTTATACGATAGAAGGTCTTGGCGATTGACTGATCGTTCGGTTTCTTCCCTCACGGCGGTATTTTTCTAACGAATGACTACCCTATCCACATAATCAAACAAGGTATAATTAAAGCTGCTTCGATCAATGTGTATATATATATATATATATATATATATCAGGGCTGGAGGACTTGAGTCCGGACTCGGACTCGAGTCCGGACTCGAGTCCAATTTTTGTGGACTCGGACTTGGCTCGGACTCGGGCCTCTCTGGACTCGGACTTGGCTCGGACTCGAACCTCTGAGGACTCGGACTTGAGGCCGAGTCCAGTCGAGTCCACCAGGATTAGGCCTAATTACTTTCACAATTTGCAAAAAGTGCATGCTGACTTTTTGTGTAACCAGGACAGTTTACCTACATAGCTTTACCAGAATATTTATACAGCTGTAAACTTGCACCAATGGCTCTTGCTGTGTACAGTACATGACCATGGATGTACATGTTGCACAACCAGTAGTATCTATATTACTCCAATCAAAGCTAATTAATAGATTAAATTACAACAACAGTAGTTAGTTCAAGTTGCTGAATCTGAAAGTTTAAAAGGAGGATTACACAAATCTTCAATTACTAAGAAGATCCAAAGAATAGAACGAATGCCTTGAATTCCTAGTTCCATTCATTATGGTATAACAGAAGGCCTGATGCTTATTGATTATTACACACCTTGCACACTGCAAACAATTTACAGGTCTGTGCCTTGCATAGCAGCACATTGTAAGTAAACTTGAATCTCCTAAAGATTCCTATTCAAACCATGAAGTTATCATGAACTTTGTGGAGAGGGCAATTGTTGTTTCCAACATTTAGCTCTCTGTGATTACAAATTTTACAAAAGAAGAGAGAAATAATCTTATAAAGTCAGACAATGCATAGTAATGCTACATAGGGACTTCTTGCTTTTATAAGTCATCCTGATCAGTAGGCCCGTAAGTGAATAAACTGTCCACCTGCATAGGTCAATTTGCATGGCTGCTGATTTGTCTAAGTTTACTGAAGAGAAATAAGGTAGGATACAGATTGGCCATTCACTCATTTAGTCCCCTTTTGTGGGATCAACAGTCATTATTTGAAGCCGTTATTTGAAGAACAAAATTTCTTCGTCTTCACAAGAACTTTCACAATTAATCTCCTGGGACTACAACGGAGTACAATCACTGGGCATGTTTTGCATCTCCCACAGTTACAGGGGAATGTAACCGTGGGAGATACATATTGGATCATATTTTAAATAACTTTACGCATATGCAAAGCTATCTTGACATGTTACACTTAGTTTGTTCAGATTTAACATGAGGGCCCCGCACTTCAGTTCTGTGGTAAAGTACTGCACTTTTAAACTTACACTATCGTCGATCATCGGATTACGATTGGATATTGTTCAACGTTGCTTTTTGAAAAACGTTGCTTGTCTTAACATAAAACGCGGAAATGGAAGGGATTTTTAGGCAATTACAAGCAAGGTTTGATGAGAGTAAACTCATGATATCTGCTTTGGTTCCAAAATGGTAAAGCAAATGAGGATTTCTTTAAAATAACCAGATATCAATGTTACTGCCTATTTTCCTTCGGATACCTTTTCAGGCGTACCAACAACGAGTATTCAGTACAGTACTTCATTGTACATCATCTCTTCACCTGTCATTACTCCAGCTGTCTTCCAAGAATCTTTTGTCGTACTCCAAATTAACTTCATTTTGAGCAACGTTATCATCCTTTCCGTGGGCTCATCGTAAATTTGGTTCTGCGGATCACCAGGGAGTTGTTATTCGGAATAAAATAACAACTCCCTGGGATCCCCTACATGCTTTCTTCCATAAAAAGTAACCCTGTAAAAGTAGTTTTGTTGCTAAACAGATTAGTGGCAACGAAATGAAAATAAAAACCTAGTGCAGTGGGTAAGAAGCTATCTCTTTAATTCGTCATTCGACTCACGGTTTTGAGATATGGTTGTGCTGTATTCATCAATCGCGGTGACCAAAGATGAAGTAGATGAAATTTCTTGACTTCCTGGTGAAAAGGAGCACGATGAACTGTATTTAATTCGTAGCGAGGGAAATTCTTGTGTTACGAAACAATACAAAACACTTCCTTCCGCCAAAGAGCTTTCATATAGAGAAACCACCTTCACAGGATATTTTAAGTCAAAGTTATCTGCTATTACTGTCTTGGTGATGTCTTTGGTGAGAAGTTGGTTGTTTGAATATAAGCTTATATTGACTTGTGGATTTCCTTCCTCGACTGCGCATTGAAATTGGAGGATGGAATTATTATACGTACCTGTACAACGTGGCTCTTTTTGTGGACTATAAAAGACTTGTAAATACAATTGTTTCAGTGTTCTTTTAGCCCCCTGAACGATAGTACAAATGTATCTACCTCTATCACTACGATCAATATAACGTATCGTGAGAGTATATACGATGTCTGTTGTACGATCTCTTACTGAGAAGTCATATTTAGTTGTACCATTCAGAAGAGTTGAATTATAAACTAGAGGGGTATTGTTCCGATAGATGTACACATTGCCCACTGAATTGAATGTGCAATCCAGGGTAACATTTGAGCCTTCACTGACATTACGATTACTATTGCGGTCAACCACGAATGTAAAATTCCTCTCTGATGTCACTGATTCCACTAAATATAAAAACAAGAAACAGGATGCAAAGGTAGTAGCAATAATATAATCCGTCCTTAGAGGGTGTTTTCTTCTTTCCATCTTTACACAAGTGGACACATGGACACTTGCTAGTTGTACGAATCCTTTCGGAAAGTGTACATTGAACTACCTTTGCTCGTTGAGATAACTCCTTCAAGTACCGCATTATTCACCGCCACTCTTTAAATGCAGAGCAGAGCATTGTTACTACAGTACTTATATAGTGTAAAAAATTTCCGCAGTTTCACTTGTTATTACAATTTCAGTGTGTCGCTATTAATGATCAGCAACTGTTTCATCAGCAGGACAAAAGATACTATTATCGCCACCATTTACTCGTCGGCAATCCTTAAATGAAACAGATGAAGGTTGAGTTCAGGTACATTCGTTTGTGATTAAGTCAGGTTGAACCAACCAATCTCACAAAAATAATGTAAATCAGATAAAAAAAACTTTTGGGAGGAACAGTGTGCAGGCGTTGTAATTAGTAGTCAACATCAAAAAGTTACCCGCCATCTCTAGACAATCATGTAATCGTTTTCCTCTTCCAAATTTCTATGTTACTTATTAAAACTCTCTGGAAAACAATTTTAATTTTTTTAAATTGCATCAAGCCATACTTTAATTTAATGGCTCAGCAATGTATGCTCCCAGATAAAATGTATCTTAGAAAATGGATTGAAAAGTAAACTTTTTGGGGGGGACCAACTGTTTCTCTATATGTTGCCCTGATTTTTGCACATTCAGTGGTGTAGCTAAGATTTTTTTGTTTGGGGCTCTGGGGGGCTAGAGATTTTTGTGGGGGGCTCCCGTTTACTATCTGGGCGGAGCGCCACAATAGATTGGCGCGGAACGTACTGAGAAAATCTGAGATTTTGATATATCCCAGATGGCAGGAAATGGCACTTGTCAGGCTTGATAGCAGCCATCAAGAAGTGCAATTTTTGTGAACAAAATGTAAAGTTCGATTTTATTTTATTCTCAAACACATTTCTGTGAAGACGCATTAGCTCAGCTGGCCGGACTTGGTGTCCGAGGATTGCAAGTTTGGGTCCCTTTTACTATCTAAGCTGAGCTGAGCGCGGAGTGCTCCAAGAAAATTTGGGATTTTAATACATCCCAGATCACCGGAAAGGGCACTTGCAAGGCTTGATAGTAGCCATCAAGATGTGCATGTTTGGTGGAAAAATGTAAACTTTGATTTTATGTTATTCTTGAACACACTGAGTTTGTCACAATCTATCCGAATCTATTCAAAATTATTCAGAGTGGGTGAATTTTTTCCCAGATTACCAGTGGGGGTACATTTCATTTCATACGGACAGATCAGGACTTACCGTATTCAGGAGTTTCCAAGGAAAAAGGAAGGGGGTTTTATTAGACCCTTTCACATGACATCATCCTTTGTCTGCGCAGCCATGCTGGAGGCAAACGTGGAAACTTGTATGTTTTGTACAGTACATGTAGCACGCGTGGTAGCTTACCTACAAGGTGGCACCACTGCATGACTTCGACTTGTTATGCATTCACATCCGCACCATGCTCGTTTCCCCCAACAAGACTGCTTTTTGCGTTCCTAGCAGAAACGTCACAAGGGGAAATGAGTCTAAAAGTAATGAAATTTATTTATCATCTACAAGGGCGCTGCTAGGAGACCTGGGGCATCACAGAGATTTGTGTCGTGCGCCCATCCCGGACGGCCACACTGCCACTGACAGTATGTGCGCGAAAAGCGCGAAAAATCGTTTTTCTAAGTGCCACGTTCCCTCCTTCTCAGTATACAGAAAGGTAGGAACCAAAGTTTTTCACAAAGAAATTCTGGTTGGGAGGTTGGCCGTGGGACTTGCAATGACGCTATCTTAACTGACCGCAACTATCAGTTGACGCGAAACGTAAGGGGGAAACCCTTTAATGCCTCCCACATAACCGTAAATGGTTCTTGCCGACCTTGTAAATTGCATCTCAACATTTCTTTGTTGAGATCCCATTAGAACTCTAGGTTGTATCGTAAGAACTATGGAGTGGGTCAAGGATAAAGAAGCATGTTTCAGATTGCGTTTTCTGTGATAACTATAGTAACCTTTACCATATACTTATAATAGGTATGCGTAAATTGAGCCGGAAAAAAAATCAGTTGTCTTACAAAAATATACATACTTCTATTCTTGCACATGGCATGCTACGAAAGTCACGGTACCCATGGAAGTTCATGGAATGATCCCTCTTGATGCCCGCACCCCATAGGTTTAAAGATGAACTAGGCCTTTTCGGGAAAAGGTTTTGACCGGAATCATTCCGTTTGGGCTATATTATTTCCCTTAAAATGGCAATCAGATATGAAGTTCGAATAGCGACAAAATCGTTTGAAGCGCGCCGAAATCCTGCATCAAATATCGTGTTCCAGGAGAAAAGCTGTAGATGCTTTCATTTTCCAAACGATATACGTCTGCCAAGACGTCGGAAATTAAAAACGTACGGCATTCCGCTAAACTGTCAATTTTTACAAAATGTGTCTCCGCAAAGCGCAATGTTGTAATCCTCTGTAATCATGCCTATATCCAAGAACAATCGGTCTTATCTGAAAGTCTTTCCCTGACGTAGGGCCAGGTTTTAGACTTCGTTGACAGTAAACATTCTAGCACTGTGGCTGAAGGTGAGCGGAGTGCTTGAAAATTTTGATAGTTTGCAAGGGATTTTTTAAAATCGTTAGTATTTTTAAACGATTTGTGACGGATAAGGATAAAATTAATCCATTACTCTTTCAAAATACTCCTTGCCCTACCCCAAAGGATTCTGATACTTAAGCACCTCTTAAGGTAATATTAAGGGTTTGGGGAAGCATCATTTGTGAGGAACCCCTTCCGTGCACCCCTTCCGGCGCCACAAATATTAACTTCTGTCTTGAACATTTGAGCAGATTTTTGTTTTTAAATTAAACTATCAAAAGACACTATCAAGACAGAGCGCTACTAACTATTTGGGCGTAGCGCATAAAGGAAGAGCTTTCATGGCAGATGACACTTCTCAAACCTTGATACTCCAAATATGCATTAATTTGAGTTCTCCTGTTCCAGCAGGGTAGTGCAAGCTAGCCAGTGGAGGGCAGAGCAAGCGTCAGGCCCAATTATGGCGTCTGGGGTGGGTAATGATTGAGTCAGAAAGGGCAACGCGTGTAGAAAGCAAATTTTTTACATCATTCAAAGTCATGGCATATTTGCACTGTACACATAGTTTATGGGTTTGAGATTTGTGTTTTGTGTTGATTTCTTTTGAATCTAAATTAAAGCACTCAGTACTCACAGAAAGGAAAACATATCAACTGTTGGGGCAGATGAACCCTATCGGAAATGATGTGCACTGCAATATGTCTAACTCCTATGACCTATTAAATGGTCAAACCCCAACTCTTTTAACGTACTGCACGACAAATAGGCTACGAGAAAAGGGGGATTTTCCTACCTTAACAGAAAGCTGTTTACTAGGGGGAAATAGGAAGGGAAACTATACGGCGTGAGAAGCACGTCGAACCGTTTTGGTTTTTATCGTAAATTATAAAGGACCCTACTTAAAGGAAATATGGGGAAAGTTTCAGGAGACTGACCGCCCTACACACTTTAGTGCATCACAGTCATCACTCGTGACTATGGCTACTCGAAGACCTTGGCCATCACTATAACCTTAGCCCCGACTCACCATTGCTTTGTTTCTGGCAAAACAAAAAATTGCAATTGAAATTCCAAATCCCTTGCATTTGCAGAACAAGTCACTCAAAGCATAAATTTCTTTTCACATCTACTATACACGCGTTTTGGTGTGCACTCAAATTGCACTCAAATTGCACTCAAAACACAGTTGGACCACTGTGCTTTTACATAAATCAACGGCGGTCGCCAGTGTCATCCTGAATAACATAAACTACAGAAATTCAAAAACACATTTTTGTCACTACGTACAGTTCAGTCCTCTTCTACCAGGCATGAGTCGCCAGTGTGGGAGAATATTAGGTATTCCAAACAACCATGAATGAATAAACTTTCTATCTGAAACAAACCTTTCTATAAGTGGGTCGCGTGAAGTAGCATTCTAGTTGAAAGGGGCCTCAAACCGAAACGAGGGCATGCCGCGGCCACTCTCACCCCTCATCTGCCACTTTTCTTATATATTAACGAACAGAAAACCATGGCTGCCGTCTTTCGAAATTTTGCATCAGACAAATCTAGGTAAGGATACAATTAAAAGAAAGGGCAGGAGCGTAGCCTGGACAAAATCTTCGGGAGTGGGAGAGTTCATTGCACTACCTAAGCAGGGAGTCACCATCAGTTGGCACAATCCTACCAAGAAAACGCTGATTAAACATGTTCCTTCCCTTCTCCCAGATTACCGGAAATGCAACTTTGTAGACCTTGTAACAGAGCGGGTAGAAACTCCCTGGTTGTATCAAGGCATTCGCTATCATTTCAGCCTTTATGACAATGGTGCATGCAGTCGAAAAGGCTTTGAAAACTCGACTCTTATGACCCACTTCACGAGGACCTGAAAATTTTACATATATATGATGTAAACCAAATGTAGCAATGAAAGAATTTGAGCGATTCGGCGTTGAAGTGTTGCACATTAACGAGAACGGAACAGTTAATTAACGCTAATTGAGAAATGACTTGAGCAAGCAGCCTACAATCGACTTATTGCGCATATATAGGAGTATGGTGGGGTCCAAGTCCATTGAGGGTGTCTGATGGGGTCTAGGGAAAACACCTTGCTAGGAGTCTAAGGGCAACACCTTGCTGGGAGTCCAGGGGCAACGCCCCTAGAAGCCCTAATGTATTTAAAGAATTAAAACCATTAGAATGAAACATTTGGCTATCTTAAAACTCACCGGATTGCATTAAAAAGATCAAAAGTCACATTTTGACCATTTTAATAATAGCATTAGAATAACAGGCCATTTCTTATGATGAAGGGGTTGGCTTGTGCGTGATAATGATAGAAGAGTTTGTACGTCTATGGAACAGGAGGGATAAAGGAGTAATCACGAAGCAACATATAAAACGAGTGAGCGCGAAGAGCGCCGAAGAAAACATTTATTGACGTCTATTGTTTCCCTTTTATTTTTTGGTTGCATTATTATCCATTACATCAATGGTTCTCATACTTTCTCAGTCACCTATTATTTCATTCATGTTTCAGTTTTGTCGATGGTTTCCAAAAAAAAATGAAATGTCACGGTTCTTATGGATAGTTCTCAAAGAGGGATGGCCATTGGTGTCCGAAGTAATAGATGCCACTAGGGAAGCAGTTTTTGTTGGAGGCTGCATCTTCGTTAATTGTGGCAGGCGATGCCTTTAACCGTGTGTGTTAAAGGCACGAAGCCAAAGGTTGGGGACTGAATATTCTTCTTAAATTTGATTCCTTTTTCGGCCATTCTGGACCATTTCTAGAAAGAATTCAGCTTCCCCAGGAATAATTTAAAATGTTTATGAAATACTTATCTTATCGTTATCGCAATTTTTAGACAGTAACCATTGGTCAATTTTATGAGGATAGTGGTAGTTGGTGGGAAATGTGAACAGCAGGATGAGTTGCAAGGGTTTGAAATTGCAGTAAACTACTCAAGATCCTACAGGAAGTAATAACGAGGTAATTCTACAAAAGTTCCACTACGGACAGCAGTACTAACGAGACACCTACTTCTGTTGAGCTCACGAGAAGCACGCCGAAAAGTTTGTTGAGAATCGCGACTCCCTGTACATGGGTAGTAGTAGGGCAGATAAGTGGAAAAATCATTCACTTCCGGAAAGAAGCACCAAAATTTGACAGATTGTACCTCTTTTCTTTTGAAAAATACCATTAGCCACGTAAATTTCAAAAAGACCGCCATTTTTCAAGATGGCCACCATTTTGGCCAAAGAATAATATAGTTTGCCATTGATTTTCACCTCCCAGGTTGATTTCAATAATTCTTGTGTCAGAAAACTCAAATGTAAAAAGTAGAAACCTTGTTTTGGTGGGATTCAGGTCAACCAAGATGTCGGAAAAGTAAAATGGCAGCCAAACTGAACGAAATATTTCCAAAAATTGGCTAAAAACATTGTAAACTTCCACAATCCCCAATCATAATGATGTAAATTAATGTTTTATAATTAAGACTGAATTTTACAATCCTTGGCAAAAGAGTACTTGACAGCCAATATGGCAGAAAAGCACCGAAGAAGTAAAAACAATACAGTAAAAATTCCACCAAAAAAAAATAAGAAAATAATAACAAAAAATGCAAAAAACTCAGAAAATAGTCGTTAAAAATATATTTTGAACGAAAACCCTTAATACCTTTACAACAGATTGTACATAAAATTCAAAGCATGATTTCTGATATTTTATACTGGACTTCATACTAACCAAGATTGTGGAAATAACATAATGGCCGCTGATATAATGATCATAATGTATAAAAATAATATGAGAAATAATCATTAAAAATACTTTTGATACAGTTGCCATTAATATCTGGCCATGTTTCATGACAAATAATCCAAAACATTTTTTGAAATACTTCTTTTGGATTCAGGCCAACCAATATGGCGGAAAAAGCAAAATTGCCGCCAATGCAGTAATTATGTCAATATATTATAATAATAAGGAAAATAATAATTAAAAAATACTTAATACACAGGTAAACCTAATCTGTGCCCATATTCTATTGTCAATATTCAAAAAGTATTTTTCTGGACACTTTTTTGAAGGATCTGGGTCAATCAAGATGGCGGAAATAGCAAAATTGCCGCTAATATTGAAATTTCAATAAATTATAATAATATAGAAAATAATCCTTAAAAATACATTTGTGACAGTTGCTCTTTATATTTGGCCACATTTTGAGCCAAATAAATCAAACACATTTTTCAAAATATTTTTGTTGGAATTCAAGTCAACCAAGATGGCGGAAGAAGCAAACTTGCCGCCAAGTGGTATAATTACAATATTTTATATTAATAACAAAAATAATCTGTAAAAATATTTTTACCACATTTAAACCTAGATTCTGCAAGTATTCAGAAAGTATTTTTCTGGATATGTTTTACAGGTTCCAGTTAAACTAAGGTGGCAAAACTAACAAAATGGCCGTCCATATAATTATTACATAATTACAGTACATTGACATAATGATAAAAATATTTATAAAAAATATGTTTGTCACACTTGCCCTTAATGCATGGCCATATTTTATTTCAAATTATATAGAAACATTTTTTAGAACATTTTTGTTGCAATTCAGGTCAACCAAGGTGGCAGAGAAAGCAAAATGGCCGCCCATGGGTATGGATACAATATAGGATAATAATAAAGAAAATTATCCTTAAAATTATTTTCAACACCTTTAAACCTAAAGTCAGTCCATATTCTGTAATAAATATTAAGAAAGTATTGGGCATATTTTGCAGGATCCAGGTAAACCAAGATGGCGGAAATAGCAAAATGGCAACTTATACAATTAATATAATTATAATTAAGATAATTATATGAGCGACCATTTTGCTCATTCCGCCATCGTGGTTGACCTGGAACCTGTAAAACATATCCGGAAAAATACTTGTTGAATATTTATTACAGATTTTGGTAAGACGTTAGGTTTAAATGTGTTAAAAATATTTTTTACGGATTATTTTCCTTATTAATATAAAATATTGTTATTATACAAGTGGCGGTCATTTTGCTTCTTCCGCTATCTTGGTTGACCGGAATTCCAACAAAAATGTTTTGAAAAATATGTTTGTTATATTTGGCTCAAAATATGGCAAAACGTAAAGAGCAATTGTCACGTACTTTTTTTAAGGATTATTTTCCCTATTTTTTTATTTATTGAAATTTTAACATTAGCGCCCATTTTGCTATTTCCGCCATCTTGGTTGACCCGGATCCTACCAAAAATGTCCAGAAAAAGACTTTATGAATATTGAATATTAGCAATAGAATATGGGCACGCATTAGTTTTACCTGTGTATTAAGTATTTTTTAATAATTATTTTTCCTATTATTATAATATATTGACATAATTATTGCATTGACAGCCATTTCGCTTTTCCGCCATATAAGTTGACCTGAATCCAAAAGAAAAAAATCATTAAAAATCATTTTAGATTATTTGTCATAAAATATGGCAAGATGTTAAGGGCAACTTTGTCGAAAGAATTTTTAATGATTATTTCTCATTATTTTTATACATTATATTATGATAGTTATATTGGCGGCCACTTTGTTGCTTGTGCCATCTTTGTTAGGCTGAGGTCTTGCATTACCTATTAGAAACCATGCTTTGAATTTCATTGGCAACACTGAATAACGATATTTAGGATTTTCAATTGAAATATATTTTAAATTATTATTTTTTGTGAATTTTTTGTATTATTTTAAATTTTTGAGTATGGCCGAAACAGTCCCAAAAATTAATATTGGCAGTTTTGTCAAAACTATGACCAAATTTTACGATTAGATGTCTCAAAAATATTTTTAGGAATATTTTCTGCACAAAATTGTGTCTTAAATAGTATTTACAAAGGAAAAATGGCGGCCATTTTGGAAAATCGGCCGCCATTTTGAATTTTGAGTGGCTAACGGGTTTTTTTTTCAAAAGAATATGCAAATTTTGGTGCTTCTGTCCACTTGTGAACGATTTTACCAAAAAATGCATTTATCTGCCCTACTATAGTTTCCTAAATTGTGCATGCAACGATCATGCATGATGCGTGTAATGACGTAACTTCAGTACTTTGAGGGACCCTTACTTCAGGGCTTTACGTCATAAAAGTGTGGCGGGGAGCCAACGCCCATGGTTTGGAAGAAATTTTTATTAAGGTACCGGTACCTAACAAAGTTTTCAATAAGAATTGCCTCTTGCCTCTCCACCTTCCAGCTCCGCCACTGTATTAGTTAGTATTTATTGGGGGTGCGGGGGTAGCGTGCCGAGAGAAATTTATCTGGCATTGTTATGATATTTCACATTAATGTTTTCCTTTATTTTTCATTGCCGAATTTACCTTAATAATAAAAAATCTCTCTGCCATAGATGCGAACAATTTTCGGTCACAGAGGACATTTAAAAATGTCTTTTCACTTGTCACTGTTGTTCACTGACTGGCCTTCTTTTTGCGATTTCATGTCTCCAGGATCATATTTGAATTAAACGTAAGCATGTGAAGACTACCTAAAACATTTGGGGTTATCTTATTCTCCAAGGGATAATAACATGACAGTAGTTACAGTTAAAGTAGCACAGGCCTCAAAACTAAAATGAAATTTAAAAACATCAAATTTCAGTCTTTAGTGAATTGAACATTAAGACTTCTCCACAGTTTTCTGAATCATGAAAGATATTACACCAAACCACCACTATTACCATGTAATTCAAAATATTTATTCAGTGACTCAGTGCATATTACTTTCAAAAAGATATACTCATAAAGAAAAAGACAAACCTCCAGCTACATATTACACAGTTTACAATATTGATGGTTGGAAGCATCCCTTCCCAGTCATTTCTTTCACAGGGTCCTTGTTTGAGACTTTTATACTTCGTAATCTATTTCAAGTACCTTAACTAAACCTCTGTCTTGGAATAACTGTCAGATTCTTCCTTCAAACGTCCTCCACCTGTAACATTTACCGAGAGATGTGTGTTTCAGTATAGTTCACAGTTAAGTCCTCTAAGTCTTCTATATCAACATCATTAAATGCACCAACTGCACAGGTGTTCAAGATGATTTTAGGGTACATAATCTTTTTCAGAGGAATGCAGTGAAACATTTCACAAGCTCATAAACTTCATCAAGTATGCCACATTTATAAATCCATGCAAAATTGCAATAAAGATAAGGTATTCAAAACAAACATTCAACACCCAACACTTTCTACCACTTTGGCATAAAGTGTCTGTTCTGTTCGGTGTCTACCATCATTCTGCAAGAGTAAAGAGGTCGTACAGTGGTACTATTTTCTGTTGTGTATCCAATGGCTCGGGGATCTGCAGAAAGTAAACGGGAAAAGGTAAAATTACGTTTTTATTATTGCATTTAAGGAAATATTACCATCTCACCAAGTAAATTTGACCGGAGCTAGTTGATACATATTGTACCCTATAACGATAACCTGCACACAGTAGTACAAGGTGCCTGTGGCCATTCTTATCTCAGGCTGCAAACAAGACGGATTACTAGGAATCGATTGTGCTTTTAGTTTTGTACTGTTTTGGAAATCCATGACGCATGCAGAGCCAGTGCAACTGCTTTCCTTAATTTAATCAGACTAGTACATGGAAAGCTGTAAATACCTCTCCTTCAAACCATGCAACATTGCTTTCATCTTGCAACACAAAACCGCTCTACTAAAATCTTTCCAGGACAGAGTTTAGCACCTCACCTTGGTTTCTATAAATGAATTGAAGGTGTGATGTATGGTGTTCACACCTTGCAATACTAGCCAAATAGCACTAGCAGCAGCTGACGGTATAGTGTTTGTTGTCAAAAGAGAAAAAGAGGAGTAGGAGGTAGTTTATCTGAACTTCACCATGCCCTACGCCTTGATTATGTAGTACGTAGATGCAATGGAAAGATGCAACATCTTTCATAAACGTGCAGCAGGGTAGCTTTTTACAGAACCACTGGAGCTTATGCCCAGGCTTGAACCGGAGGAATACGCAGTTGGTAGCGTTTGGACAGCCTATTGTTACAACAGATCTGCAAGTTGTGTTAGTTCTTTAAAAGCTTGAACTCCTTGCCTTCTTTACAGAGAATGTTGACGTGAAAATGCTTGGATGCAGTCTGGACAATATAACAATTCCACAGCCATTTGTAACGTGTTATTTTAGTGTATGTTGCAATAGTTAGGCTACCCTTTGTTTAAAGATTTCCGGATTATTTCTGTTTGTCCCCCTCCCCCTTTCCCGCTTTTTTACACCTTGCAACACATTGTGGGTGGGTTGGATCCCAGGGGAAAATTCCAGTTAAAACCAAGTGGAATTTTCAACTAGTCCCAACTGTTTTTGACTGGTCTTAACTGGTCCCAACTGGTTTTGTACTGGTTTCAACTGGATATGGATCACTTCCAACTGTGACCCAGTTAGGATTTCCAACTGGTTCCAACTGTTTTAAGTGGACCAACTGGGTTTTTACTGGTCTTAAATGATTTCAACTATTTCAACTGGATTGGACCACTTCCAACTGGTCTTTGATGTGATCCAGTTAGAATTTCCAACTGGTCTCAACTGTTTCAAGTCAGTGGTTTTTTAACTGGAAAACTGGTTCCAACTGGATTGTTATATTCCAGTTGTTCATCCCAACTGTCTTAATCAGAAGAAAGTCCCATAAAAATTCCCAATAGAACTGGAGGTAACATCCCTTTGCCTAAGTTAATGGGACATGAAAAAGGATAAGTAAAATCCCCGTTTTACATGATAAAATCATCACTTCATTAATACAATTATTTGTGTTTGCCACAGAAAGTGAAGGAGGAATTATTTCTTAATCCCCCGGCCAGACAATTTATCTCCCCCTCCCCGAACCCTCAAATAGCTTTACACAAAAACATCTATGTATTGGTTATAATGAGAAAAGTCTCCCTTTTCCTTCCTAATTTTTCGATGCTCATCCCCCATTTTACCCCTCCTTTCATTTTCAGTTCCCCTTCCCAACCATCTTCCAATTCCCGTTACTGTCTGTATTTTATTCTCTTTACCCTACAAACAGATTTCTTCAGGGTTTTTGGTTTAACTTGTTAACTGCCTTAAAAGAAATCCCACCAAACTTAATTTACTATGTCGACTGTATTTTATCTCCTGTCCGTTTCCTCCATGTACCTTTTTTAACAACCCTGAATCTTACATTCCTTCGCTGTAATAGTAAATCCATCCAGTCAGTTGTTTATCTTTGTGCACAAGAAAACCCCTAACAAAGCTTTGTTTAGATGAATAGGTCATTAGGCCAATTGTTTCCAGTAGCCACTAAATGACTAAACCACATCTCTGTACACATAATTGAATAGTACAGTACAGCAAGTACCGGAGCAACTGTATGTACAAATGAAGTATACTATGTAAAGTGTATAAAGAGCTGCTGACTGCTGTTGAGTGTAATGCAAAAAACACAAGTCAAGAATTCAAAAACATATTCGGGACACTATTTCTTTCCCATTCTGGAGCACAGTAAGTTATTTTATTCCTTTTGCTTTTCAAGTTTTAATACACCAGAGAGACCAAATGCAACGAAGCGGCATGGATAGTTAGAGCCAATTGCAAAGACTGCATCACTGCAGTGCGGACTGGGCTAGTATGGTTAAGCCTAACAAACATAGACTATAACTTCAATATAGAATACTTTATAAACAGTGCACACTTCTAAAGTTCCAACAGGATTTAGGACTTTTGATAATTCTTTCTACTAGCATAAAACACTTTTCATCATCGGTTAAAACTCTCTGATGGAAAATTTATGGGAAGACTTCCAAGAGACCGTCAATTTTGATTAACTTTAAGTTTGGGTAACTCCATGCTCAGACAGATCTCCTATAATGGTTGGGTGGTGGGAGGGCATTCTCAACAAGTTTGAACCATACTTGTTAAAACAAGAAGTTAGTGACTTACAGATTTAGCATGAATGTTTCAACTTCAATCAATATGTTCGTTTTGTTTTATGTTTATTTTTCATTTCATTTACACGATGACATGACGGTAAAACTCTGCACAGCTTGAATGGAGTTATTTGGTGGAGTTTCGTGGATAATTTTCATTTATGTCCAGACTGTCATTTAGCCGAATCAAGCATAAACGCTTTAAGCGCTTGAGGAATTAGTTATAACTACCAACAGATTGAAACTTGTAGTAGTCTTGAGAGACACAGAGACACTATATACTGTACATGGAGTCTTTAACTGACTGTTTGTGCTGCTGTTATCTCTGAAGTGCTTACATGATACTGCATTACTGAGACAGCAAATAGGTTGCACTGTAGTACAAATGTAAAGGATGTCCATTTGTGATGTGCTCCCGTTCCAAATAACATTATGCTTGGTTGGATCTGCAACGTTTGTCATTGGTAGCATTACATGTGCAGTTTTAACTGTTGAATTCACCATTAAATTCAGGAGCGTTAACAAGTTTGTATACCTTTTGATGTACTTGCTCTGGAGTGAATGAGTAGTCCATAGTTTTAAAGAGCTACAGTATGGTAATGGATGATGTAAAGTGAAGCAGTAGAAGGACAAACTATAGGACATAACCCACAGCATTTCAAGAAGTTCCCTACAAATGGCTATGGACTCAGTCTATAAAATTGAACAGTCTGTTCAAAATTGGAGTTCAAAATTGTTTGTAAGAGACCGAGTAGAGTACCTGTTCCAGGATGGAGATGAGGAGAGTCGAACTGTTATTGATTTCGATCATTTCTTTTGCATGGTGGGCAATGTAAGGACAGAAGAATACAACTATTGGACAAAACTCTTTCTCTATAGTCAACCTTTCATATACGTAACTTATGGAATGTGTAGAAACTGGAAAGGCTTTTGTGCTGAAAAATCTCTATAATGTTTTTACCGTGGACAAACCTAAGGGCTTGAGAATACTATTTTATTTTTGAAAATGTGAAAAGACTGATGCCTATGATGTTTCATGAAATACTTTTTACCATGGAAAAATCTTGTTTTTAATTGGAAAATGTGAAGTGACTTATGTGTGCTCAAATATTTAGTAAAATATTTTTACCCTGGCCACACTTTGATTTAAGTTCTAAAAATGAAAAATTTATTCTTAAACATAGACAAACCTTTCTTTTAATATGAAAGAATGATACTTATGACTTTTTCCTACCTTGGATAAAACCTTGTTTTCTAATAGGGAAAAGGTGAAATGGCAGTTGCTAGTGACTTTAGTCAGTCATTTTTTCAGTTTACAGTTAGAGTTGTGCAGGTTTGAGTTAACAGTTAGTAAGTTGTCTTTAATTTCTCTCTATCCTGTGTGCAAATCTTCTTGTCCTTTTGTTTGACCTTGAATACCGCCTTAAGAGAGACGTGACAATAAACAGTTAACTTAACTCCAACCTCAAAATTTTCCATTCCTTTTTGCATTTTAAAGGTTATTAACGTGTTTTTTTCTAATTAATGATAAAAGTTTCTTTTTAATTTAACTTTTATGATAATATTAGATTTTCAAAGGATATTAAATGCACTTGACAGCATTTTAGGTTAGTCCATATAGTTTGACACTGGCTTGAACTTCGTAATTAGTTAAGACAAGTTCATATTAGTGGTCTAAAAGCAATAGGTTCTAATACTGTACACTGTAAGCTGTCATTCAGCTAGACCAGTTGAAAACCAGTTAGGCCAGTTGAGACCATGTATCTCAAAACAGTAAGAACAGTTGAGACCAACTAGACTATTTGGACCAGTTGGAACCAGTTGGGACCAGTTGGAACTGTCCTATTTTCCATATTGGAAAAGTTTCAGTTGGGGCCAGTTTAAACCAGTTGGAAAATTCCAACTGGAATTTTCTCCTGGGAAGGTAGAGAAAGTCATAAGCATCACTTAGTTCATATTAAGAGAATCAAAGTTTGTCCATGTTACAATTTTACATTTCAAATTTTGCCAAATAAAATCAAAGGTTGGCTAGCTAGGGCACAAAGATATTCTACTAATTAAGCACATGTAAATTTACATTTTCCAAAATAAAAACAAGGTTTGTCCATGGTAGAAAGACTATTTTTCGAAAAATCATAGGCATCACTTGTTTAGAAGGGTCAGTATAAAATAAAAGAATATAGCGCCTCCAATATTTACAGAGTTTTAAAAGGTCCAAGTTTACACGGTACCAGGGCCCATACGGAGATCCATCATCTAATCTAGGTAGGGTCATACCACAATGCCACCCAAGCATATTTGTATTTGTTCTTTTGAGGAAAATTCTATCAGCTAAGGTAGGAGCAGGTCATACCAGAATATCACCCAGGCATGTCTGTTGTTTGTAAAATTGCCAAGTAACAAGACAAGGGAAAACAGGGAGTAGAGAGTAACGAAGACAGAAGAAACTTACACTGCGTCAGGCGAGGAACAAAAAATAAAGTGTGGCGAAATATTACTTCTCAAGTTAAATAGGCGAATACTACATCAAATTATTTCTGTTGATGTCTTTGGAATTATACTGTAACTATTCATACTGTATCCGTGGAGTAACATATGGAGTAACATATGTATATATATATATATATATATATACATACATACATATATATATATATATATATATATATATATATATATTATATGTATATATATATATATATATATATATATATCCTGGGACAAAAAAAATAATACTGTAGTAGTATTCCCAAGCCCAAAGGTTTGTCCACATCTCCACAGTGAAAAATCTTCTTAGCACAAGGGCCTTCCAGTTCTTCCACATTCCACAAGTCACATACATCAAAGATTGACTATAGAGAAAAAGTGACAGTTCGACTCTTCTCTCCCAATCTTCGTACTGTATCCGTAGGTACTCTACTCAGTCTCTCAGAAACAATGTTGAACTCCAGTTTTGAAGAAGACTGTCCAATTTTATGAACTACCTAAAAGAATTGCAAAGCTACACAGCTAGCGTTTTCCTTTGCAAGTTGGTACAGTCAATAGCCATTTGTAGGGTACTTCTTGAAATGTTGTGGGTTCAACATATTCTATGTTTGTCCTCCTACTGCTTCACTTTACACCATCCATTTTCAATACTGTAGCTCTTTAAATCTAGAACTCATTCACTCCACAACAAGCCCATCAAAAGGGTATACAAACTTGTTAACGTTTGTCCTGAACATCATGCATGAATTCTTCAACAGTTATCCATGTTATGTTACCAGTGACTAACTTTGCAAATCCAACGAATAGAAGCACATCACAAATGGAGATATGACACTACAGGACGACCTGTTTGCTGTCTCAGTTACATCGTGTAAGAACTTCAGAGATAATAACAGCACAATAACTCGGTCATCAAAGACTCCTGCACAGTTTTATGTCTTCGTGTTACTCAAGACTGCTAGAAATTTTAATCTGTTGGTGACTATAACTAATTCCTCAAGCGCTTAAACGGTAACTGTATGCTTGAATCAACTATATGGCAGTCTGCTAAAGACTTTTGGCTCCTGTAGACTTTTGTCTGTGACAAAGCTAGCGGTTATGTACAGATATAGAACTTAGAAGGGGGATTATGCAGAAAGAAATTCATTTTTCTTTCAAGACGATACCACCACATTTTACAGTATATACCGTTGCAGGTTTTTTTTTGGAGGAGATGAGGACATACAGTTACTGGATACACGTACATACCAACCGGGGAAAGCAGCTTCAAGTAAAATGTGGCATGCTTAAGTTTCCTTAAGTTCTTCTTGCCTAAACCTCAATTTACAGTCCCAATAAAGTCTCTTCTTAGGGTAAGCTAAATCAAAATTAACAGTCAATTTGACTTTCTTCCATAAATTTTCCATCAGAGAATTTTAACCGATGCTGCAAAAGTGTGTTTTATGGTAGAAGAAAGTATTATCAAAAGTCATAAATCCTATTGGAAGTGTGTACTGTTTAGACTGTAGGCTATACTGCAGTTAGAGTCTAACTGTTCGGCCCATTAGTACTAACCACCCAGTCACCATGTAGTGACACAGTCTTTGGCTGTAATTTTCATTGTCACTACGTTTGGTTTCTCCGGTGTAAAACTTGAAAACAAAGGAACAACCTAACTAACTGGGCTCGAATGGAGAATCTGTGCCCGGAAGTGACGTACGTGGTACGCATAGGGATAGGGTTAGGGTTATACGTAGTACGGATACGGATAGAGTACGCATACGGATAGGGATAGGGTTATACACGTGGTACTCATAGAGTTATACGGTTAGGTATACATGTATACGTAAAGATAAAATACGTATAGACATGTATATTATGCTTATACATCTGAGCTGTTTGTACTGTACTTATAATATTTAAAACCGTTTGCCGGCAGCTCGGCTCGCGGCGCTATCGGTTTGGGCATGGAATCGCTATACTGAGATCTACACCGCGTTCGTATTCTTCAAATGATCCTCGTTCGAATCTCACTGACACCTTTCTTTCTCGAGTTTCTTTTCTCACGTCTTGTTACGCTACTTTATGTTTGTTCCTTTGGAACTTAACTTGTCACTGATCTTTTGTAAGTTTTAAGTTGTAATTTAAGTCACTTCCGATCACGGATTCTCCATTCGTACCACTTAATGTACTACAGAATGTTCTCCAAAAGTCCTCCTAGGAAAGGAATCTTGCCCTGTAGCGTTCCTTTGACTTTCACTTCAAACGTTTCAAACTTTGTGACTGTTTTGAATTCATGACGCACGCTCAGAACTGCACTCAGCTGCTCTGTACTGTGTACACTGTACTATGCTTTAATGTTGTAATGACTGCAGTACTGCGGTACTATAGTGTACAAATAAGTGTGCAGAGCGTGTGTTCAGTGCTCTCTATGGTGCATTACTGTGTGGGTGCTAGTTCACTGTGAAGCAGGGAATTGTGTTACAACTGAACTAACAATGGTCCTATTCATCCAAACAAACGATTGCTTTGTTAGGGCTTCCTAAACAACTCTATGGGTTAACTGTTACCATTGCAGCAAAGGGATGTAAGATGGAGGAGTTCTGATAAATTTATTAAAGAAGTAGCCACATTATTTCTGGAGATGTATGGAGGAAATAGAGAACAGAGATAGTATGGAGTAGGTATAGTACAGTAAATTTTTGAAGGATGTGTCTTTGGGCGGCTAACAAGTAATAATAATTAGAATGTTTATATAGCGCTTAATCACAGAAGAGAGTATCTAAGCGCTTTACAACATAAACATTAAAAGTAAAAAGTAAAAAATTACAAAGAAACAATAACAGAGCAGTAGACTGAAAAGGACTAGAAAGTTAAGAATGAGATAAAAAGCAATTAAAAAAGTAACAATTTAAAGTACTTTCATTACAAGTGCCTAAACCAGAAAAATGAGTTCTGTAAGTAGGCTAGTAATTACTTTAAAGGAAATAAAGATGGCCTACAGGAAGTGACAAAACATGGAAGGTGATAGGGAAGGGACAAATGAAGGGACGGGTAAAATGGGGAAGTGGCTTTGAAAACATGGGAAGGAAAGGGAATTTTTTTCTCATTACCAATACATACATATTGTGTGTAGCCTATGCAAGGGTAGGGGGTGGGAAAAATGAAACTGTCAGGGGAAATGAGGAAATTATCTCTACTTTACTTTTGTGTAAACACGTACAGCTAATTGTATAAATTAACTGATGGATCACAGCAAAGATCAATTGAAAGTGATCTACATCCACTTGAAACAGTTGGGACCAGTAAGAAACTAGTTGTTCCCAGTTGGAAATTCCAACTGAATCACAGCAAAGACCAGTTGGAAGTGATCCATATCCATTTTAAACAGTTGGAAACAGTTGGGACCAGTACGAAACCAGTTGAGACAAGTTGAAAACAGTTGGGACCAGTTCAAAATTCCAACTGGCTGGAATTCTCCTGGGTTTGACAAAAACTTGTTTTCAAATAACTAATGGGGACAATGTGAAATGGTGGATGACAATGATTTTTGGTCAGTCATTTCTGCAGTTTACGGTAAAAGTTGTGCAGTTTTGAGGTAAACAGCAAGTTGTCTTTAATTTCTCGCTATCCCGCAAGTTCCCTTGTTCCTTTTCGTTGTTCGACCTTCAGTATCGTCTACAATAAAGCGTTACTTTAACTCAAACCTCACAATTTTCTCTTTCTTTTTACATTTTTAAGGATTTTAATGTTGTTTTCCTATTGATAAAAACACTGAATCTGATGATAATATTAGACGTTCAAAGAGTAGTAAAAGCACTTGTTAACATTTGAGAGTGACAAGTCCATACAGCTTGAAATTGTCTTACGGTTCTCAATTAAGACAAGTTTATATTACTAGTCTATAAACAATAGGTATTGGTGCTGTACAGTGTAAGCTTGCAATCAGCTGACCCAGTTGGAAATTAGTTGAGCTAGTTGATAGAGGCTCTCAAAACAGAAGGGACCAGTTGGACTGGAAACCAGTTGGGCCAGTTGAGAGTGACCAACTGGACCAGTAAAGACCAGTGAGAACAGTTTAGACCAGTTGGGCTAGTTGAGGCCAACTGGACTATTTGGACCAGTTGGGACCAGTTGGACCAGTTGAGATTGAACAACTGGCCTATCATGTTGTTTTATATTTGTTTCTAACATAAGACCGACTGGGAAATAACGGCAGAAACACAATTTTCAGCAAATATGACCTTTAACCCCTGATCTCTGATCTTTGAAGTCATCGATTACGCATGCACAAGTTTTTATAGTCAGGTAAATACTTGTTTGAGCTAAATCTGACTTACGGTTTAGGAGAAGTGCGTGACACACTCTTTTGCAAAATGTAAGCAAATTTGGCCTTTGACCTACATTTAAACATTTGACCCCACCCTTAGGAACCAAACAGCATTATTTTGAAATATATCTCGTGTGTACTAGCCTATCATATGGTTTTTGTTACTTTTTCTAACATACTGAAAGGCAAATAAGGGCAACCCTATTTTTAGCAAATTTGACCTTTGACCTATAAATTGGTCATGTATCTAACCAGCGAAATTTGAACTTGATCGGACTTACGGCTTAGGAGGAATTCGCGACACACCTTTTCGTAAAATTTAAGCAAACTTAACCTTTGATCAACACTTTGATCTTTGACCCAACCCTTAGCAACCAAAAGGCACTACTTTAAAAATTATCTCATCAGTCTTAGCGTAATGTGTGTTTCATTATTTTTCCTAGCATAATGATAGGCAAATAATAATGGCAAAAACCCAATATTTTAGAAAATTTGACCTTTCACCCCTGGCCTTGCCTATGACGTCGTCAATTATACATGCACAGGTTTTTGTGTTCAGGTACCCGATAAGACTAACGGTTGAGGGGAACTTCGCGACACACTTTTTTGTTGACACACATACACACAATTTCACACACAGAAACACTCAGACACTTACACACAGCTTTACTTTTCTGATGTTAAGTGAAGTACATCAGCGAGATTCGGATTTCAGGACGGGAGAGCTACGAGACAGAGAGCTAAACGCATGCACTCGCAGCTTACAGTCCTGATATTCAAGGCGTTTTGATCCAGAAGCCGACGGGGCGCACAGAAGAATGACAACAAAACAAAAAAAGACGCGCCCTGATTTGTTTCCTACCATCAGATGGGTAAAAAGCACGGCAAGCTAGCATTTCACTTAAGCGGGAAATTTAGGTAAAAGGTCACAGACAAAGGGTAGAATATACAATCAAAATAACCTTTTTTGTTATCGCAAGACTTACATTCCTTGGTTTAATACAAAAACAGCCATTAGATTACTTCCTAAACGTGCATGTAGTGTTGTTCGTCAAGTCCATTATATAAGCTAGTAAAATAACGTCAAACAGACACCAACGTTCCGACTAAAGAAATTGCCATGAAAACCCTCGTACCGTCCGTTGTCCAGACGGAACGTTGAATCGGTCGAAGACCGTTCTGAAAATCACCACGATGGTGAGGTCTTGGCCTACACGCATACACAATCCAGTTTATTGCTGCACGTTCCGTCCTCTTCGTCTACTGTCCTAAAATAGAAAACTGCCATGACTGACATGATTGACCACAAACAAACTGCAATTGCCTTAATGCATTTTAGCGTACATCTCATCCCCTAAAGAATATTTCGTCCCCTCCCTTAAAGCTATCTCGCCCCTTCAATATTTTGTCTGGCTAAAGACCGGGCGCTTTATACAAAAACGGTTTCTGCTTCAACAGTTCAAGCCCACAATGGATCGGTATAGCTGTCCAGTCTGGTGCAAGAAAGAACCCTGTTTAACTTGTGGCGGTATGAATAAGCAGTCACTGAACCGTATAACCATGATCATATCACCGCTGTGGCAATAAGCAATATCTAAATCTAGGCTTGGCTAATTTCTTTTGGGGTTTTGAAGTTTACATGCTGCAGGCACCCTTGTTCTGCTGACACAGCACTAACGTTAGGCCTCTTGACCTGAGTAGCTCGGCTGCACACGCTAGGCTAGGCTACATATAGTCCAGGGCACAAAGTGCACGGGTTTACGGAGAAGATCAGGTGAGTGATGATAGAGGACCTCTTGACTAGGTCAGGCCTATAATAATTCATGCCTTTCAGCCTCGAGTGTACCTTTTTTTCAAAAGTCCCAACGCCCAACGCCCTGGTAGGTGGCTAACGTTACGAATCTAAGACTCCGACATACACTTTATAGTAGCCCAAGTATTATGGTATTAGATACGCTGTCCTAGGCCTAGGACTAACGTTAGTTACTAACCCAACTCTCATCAAGATCAAATGATCACTTTTTATAGCACATTGATCATTTTTTTAGAATGAAAATACGATCAAATAAAGCCAGCCTGATTCCAACCAGTGGGTAATGTCATGTATTTGTCTGAGTCAATAGCTCTAAAGCTCACTGATGAGTTAATATAAATGTAAACGGTACGGCATACGCCAGTATGGGAATATCTCTTGCCTCCAAACAACAGGCAAAATTGAATAATTTAATCACACTGGCCGTACATTTTCACAATTCGAAGTAAGAAATGCAGTTTCCCAGTTATTACGAATAATATTTGTACCATATAAAATCAAACTTCAACAAAAAATCATACGAAAACAAGAACATCTCACGGAATTGATCAGCTGGGGTTGTTCGTCGTCATGGCCTAGTTATAAAAAAAGTTACATTACATGCTAACTCGTGTTACCGTTTTCACCATACATGCCAAGTCCCTCCCACAGAACCTGTCGAAACTAAGACTGGAGTAACTCGGATAAAAACTGGAACAACTCGGATAACACCTCTTGTTTATTTGGCGAATTAAAAGGCTGACGCATAGATTAGAGAAAGGACTTCCCCTCCTTTACATGAAAAGTACTGATTTAAAATACTTCATGTTGTAAGAATCGTTTTTAGTGGTTAAATTAGATACATATAGAGATCTTAAGCACGAAAATCGGAGCTAAAATGGCTTCACAGTGAACGTAAAAAAATGACCAAAAGCGTCTAAAATGCTGTGGCCGCTATTTGTCCTACTCCCATTTGATGACAAACCACCTGCTGCCTTTCTGTGAGAAAATTTCCACAGAAAGGCAAGGGGGGTATTTTGGAGTAACTCGGATAGCAAGTACTGACTTGTAATTAGGGTCAAAATGCACACTACCAACGACAAAAAATTTAAAAGGTGAAAAAGTGGATCAAAGGTATCATTTGAATGGGTTTTGGACATTTCTCCTTGTCTTTGGAATAAAACATTGATAAGTAAATACTAAACCAGACGCTCGTTTTTGTGCACAAATTTTGCACCAGGCAATGCAGGTTTATACAGCTTACGTAAGTCGTTCATGAACGAGACTTTGCTGTAATACACTACTGTGTATACCGCGGGGAGTTTATTTACAGGGTTTTAATGCTAAGGAAGTCTTTGTCCTCTTTGTGCAATCTCTGCGGTTGTCTAGTGAGGTACAGTATATGTGAATGGCCTCTGAAAAGTAAGAATAGGGATTATTGATGAATGGAAAGAAGAAGGGAGAGGAGGAAATTGGCTTGATAAATAAAAGAGAAACACCGACTCGGGGACTGGTGCTGTGGAAGGCAGGGCTGTAGAAATGATGGAAAAGATGGAATGGGAAGGGAAATTAAGGCTGAGAGTGGCTGGAACAGGAACGGGGGATTGAGTAAAGGTGCGTTCACACCAAAACCGAAATCTACTGCGTTTTGCGGGCGGGACGTGAAATTTGTTACATCAGAAGGAATGGGGACGATTTCTAAATTTTTACTGAAATAAAATTGCCCCTATTTGTCATGGGAAAAAATTCTGGTCCCGTCCGCAAAACGCAGCAGATTTCGGTTTTGGTGTGAATGCACCTTAAGGCTGACTTTGCAAATTGCAGGGGGGAGGGAGGATGAGGGGGAAAAGGGAGAGACCGGCAATAAAACGGTGAGAAATCGGGATGGGAGATCCAGGAACGAAAGACTGAGCCGAGCAGGTAGAGTTTCAAAAAAAGGACTAAAAGGAGGGACTGAGAAACAAATGAAAGAGGTGGGGAGTGTGAGGGAAGGAGGAAAGAGAACTTTAAGCTGAAGTTGTTTATCACTACTTCTTCAGACGAGATATTTAATCACTTCTATGTCTTGGAAAATTATCAGGCAAAAGTAAACAGGGAGAAACCACTGTAATTCCATTCCGCTCCTCTGCAGCATGCATCAAGCGTATATCAAAGCGGCCCAGAAATTTTGGGTTTGGGTTCCCCTCAGCTAACTTGGAGATGTAAACTCTCCCCTGTCCTATTAATATGTACTGCCACTGATTGAATTGGGGGTCCGCCCCAATTCATAACATGGGCAATTTAAAGGGAAAATGCAATCATCCCAATCAGAATTAGTATATCCCTTCATCCTATTTCATGAATGACTTTTTTGATCATATGAAAATATTTTTGTTACTGAAAATTCATTACAAATGCTTCCTTGCTTTACTGTTTGTTTGCAATAGTTTTGTTAAAAAAAAAAACCCTAAGAGGAACCTGTAAGGCAAATAAGAAAAGTTTGCAAGCGGCCTTGCTGATTTTTCAAAGCAATTTTAGGGCGACTGACTATTGTATTAAGTCTCCAACACGAAGTGAAGGGGTGAAAGGGTAACTCGATTACGTCAGTACGCCTTGATGTATCAACTAATCATATATTTTGTGGAAAAAATCACTCAAGTCTAATGTCCAGAACACGCAGAAATAATTAATCTTGGATTAAATCGAGTTCCTCATAATTTGCCCTTTTCTTCTTTGCTTTGATTACGCTGACATGGTAATGTATGGTTTACCAACTGAGGAGGTAGCACAGATGGACTGGAGTCACAGAATTATTTCATTCCAGGCTCCAGGCATACGTCACTGCCATGACCGCCGAGACTCTTCAACCCTAACCTTATTTCATTTCTCCATCTTTACCCTAACCTTGTGACATGGTATCATGCATATGCATGTTTCGAGAAAAAAATGTGACACATAACAAAACGAAATGTGAGGATTTGGTGCAGTCCCAAAGCTCCTAATGAATATGTATGCTTATTTTGATTGCCAGACGTCATGAAATACCATTTAATTGTCTAAATTGTAGATCCCCTTATATCTAAGCTTTGTAAATTTCACGTTCGCACGTGCAAACTTTGTCCTTGTGAAGATAGCCCCCTTTTTGAAATCCTGGATCCACCCCTGGGAAAGGTCAACGAAAGTTCGGTAATTTACCCCTCTGGGTGTTATGTTTCTGTTTTAAATTATATCGGCGGTCTTCTCTCCTGCATTTACCCTTTAAACTGAAAATACCCGTCCAAAGCAAAAAAGCACATACGATTTAACTGGGTCTTAATTCAACATTACAGCCTACAACAAACTCAGCTTCCAACGCAAACCGGGTTTTTGATCGAGCAAAACCTACACCTTAAACTTCGCGTGGCCGAAAAGTAAAACCATTAATCAAGTTCCTAGTGCTATTTAAAAATACTTCCTGTTAACCCGTCTTCTCAATATTCTTTTTTCATTTCTTAGCAAACAATAAACATTGCTTGTTTGAAACTTATTTTGCACCAGTAACTGAGTAGCAACTTATTAGGACTTAAGAGGATTTATGGAACAGAGTTTTGGTATGCGTCATTTTTGTCGATGGCATTTCACTGTGGCCAACTCTACCCCTACCAAAATTCTATCACACAATCTTTGTAAATGCTTCTTGTCAAAGAGCCTATGGCATTTTGCTGTAATGCGTTCTAATTTTTGCTTCTCCATGAGGAGTCACTTTCCTTACCAGTGTAGGCATAAGAGTTTGGTATCTATGCCTGTAATATATGGCTGCTCGTGAGTAGTCACTCATTTCCACGAGTTCGGAAATGCAGTGCTTTCGGTGGCGCCACGAGCTCAGCGCTGTAACTTGACAACTGTCTCGCCTGCAAGTGCACGGGTCTATTCGTAAGAAACATGTCATAGAATATAGATCAGTTTTTCGGTGCTAGGGCACTCAAACGTACACTGACATGCATGTCTTTAGATTAGTGTGCATGTGGTACACTTCACCTTTGACCCATTCTCATGATGCATTCTGCGCAAATATTTCCGAATTTGTATACTACACTGTCTTGAGTCGTAGGTATATGCTTGAGGGTATAATGGATGAACATAAATTGTTCTAAAACTCGGTTCCTGAAACATTAAATCAGTTTCGTGGTCGAGTTCTTAAATAACTTACTTTGAGGATAATTCAGCCACCCATAGCCAAATATTCACATTTTTTCTCTGCCAGACATTTTAATAGCCTGAAATATGCAGCTACATCACGTTTTAAATTTTTCACTAAGCATGTTTGCGTTCTACAGACATATGAGCTTATTGAAATTTGACAGACATACACTCATCGTTAATTGTATGCCCTGAACCTTTAATTTAAAGAATTTGAAAGTTTCACTTAAAGGTCTGGTGACATGAAATTTACATAGTTCAACATTTGATGTACAAAGCATTAAAAATGCATAATAGACGCAATTTCCATCAACATCCGCCAAACAGTGATCATTTTACTGGGTAATTTCTATTTCTACCCAATCCTCAACACATCATGCATGGTAATAAGTCTCGAGATTTCATAACCTTATGTCACGTCTCGAGATTTCATAACTTTATGTCATGTCTCAGTCTGACCCTAATTTGACGTCGAGACATGATATCATGCATGATATGCATATCTCGAGACACAAATGTGACACATTACAAAACAAAACGTGAGGATATGGTTTCTATTTCACACTTGTATGATGAACAAACATGAGCTAAATATGCAAATTTGTGACGTCCAAAGACGGACTTACCAAATATGGCTAATGTTGGCCTTTGTTTTGCCAACCTTCATTTCAAGGACACTTGTAGCATTGTTATCCCCTGAGGGATAAAATTGTTTCCTTGAAAAAAAAAATGATATCACTCGACAAACACTGAACTATCTGGGCAGTACTTTAGAGATAGTTTATATAGGGTTAACAAAAAATCTTAATCTATGCAACACTCCACATCATATTTTTTGCATAGGCAATGAGTTACTCCAGAAACCATCAAACATTGATAAGGTTTATCTTGAGAACGGTTTATTAAAGATATTGAAATAATTCAAACGAATCTTTCATGTGTAGATTTTATTCTGTAACTGCCAAGTAAAAACAGCTGTTTTTGGTGGCATGCAACATCCCCCATTCACGGATCCTATTCACAGATCTAGTCGGCAGAAGAAAGAGAGAGAAGAGAAAGGAAAGAGAGGAAAAAGAAGGAAAGAATAGGAGAGAGAAAAATAAAAGAAAAAATAAGGAAACAAAAGAAAAAGGGCGAGTAGGTATGTGCTTCTGTGCAAGGTGGGGTGGGGGATCTCAGAGAGGAGAAATTGGAATGTATGTAGGCTTAGGACAACTTGTGTCGCAACATTTGAGAAAACCCGGCAAATACACATAAAACATGACATATTCGTTCGGCCTCACTTCACTGCAACAAGCTACTCAGACATGCCAAAAGTTTATCATGTCAGGTGTGATATCGTATCACGGTCAGATGACAAAATTTTACATCAGTCCGCAAAATGAAGGAAAGATGGGGAAGGAGCCAGGAAAAGGAGCGAGGAAAAGGAGAGAAACAAGGAAGGCAACACGAATAGAGTGGCAGCCGACCATGGTTTGAAGGGGAATTTCAAATATCCCTTTCCACCATACTGTCGTTTAGAATTGTACGGACACCCCATTTGAGCTCGACTCAAGTCACTGAATCCTTAGAAAAGGCCCTACGTTGACCAATTGAAGAGTGGGAGATAGCAATTAGAGTCATGACTTGATACAATCCCGCTGGCTTCCCATTCGTGCTGGTAGACGATGAATCGCTGTGACAAATTTGTGTTTTGGAGTACAATTTTATGCAATGTACAACGTATGGGATTAGGGGTAGTGCCATGTGAGGAAAAGGTGCAGTGGCGCCGGTACGGGGAGCATGGGGGAATATGCCCCCAAGCTCAGTTGCTTCCAAAATGGTTTGCAACTATGATAGAGGTACGGGTGCATTTTCCATTAACCTATATTTTCACGCAGGGAACGCGGAGGGGGGGGGGCAATATATTGCCCCCCTCCGCGTTCCCTACGTGAAAATATAGGTTAATCGTTTATACAACAGAAAGACTCCTGTATTATGTATTTAACAGTCTTGAAAATAAATAAAAAAAAAATCGTCGCCTTTTGCACGCATCCTTTACTGCTGGTTGAAATAATAAGGCCTACTTTCTACTTGACAGCTTGAATGATATAACTGTTCCAAAGCCACACACAACTCCTACCCCATGAAAATTCCAGCATCAGCAACTCTTCTGGCTGTAAGTCCGAGTTACGAAATTATAAAGAAGTGTTCAAATCGTGATTTAGTGGTCTAGTTATTGCCCATCAAAAGGAAAATGCAATGACATCAATTTGAATTAGAGTATCCCTGTGTCCTAATTCATGAATGGCTTTGTGTAAGTCATGTAACGAAGATTTTGTTACTTAATTGTTCAATTCATGCAGAATAATTACTTATTTTACCTTGAATATGAAGTATTTTTCTTTGTATTACCAAAAGATATTTGTAAAGGAAATAAGAGGAAATTTGTGAGATTTTGCTGTTTCCTTGAAAAGTATGGGACGAATGTTCTTTCCCTATGAACGCATTGAAGATAGTTTAATGCTTCATTTAATGCCCATAATTCTGGAAATGGTCCAAAATTTTAGGGGCTTTGCACCCTGGCCATTACCTGGGGGTTATCTCTTGTTCCGACCTGGGGCCCTGAGGTGGGTCCCTGGACCCCGCATGCACTTGCTTCGGGCATTTCCTGTCGGCATTTTCTTCCCTTTAGTTGGCAAAACATAGCAACCCCACATTTAGAATGCTCTGACGACCCCCCTGACTATACGATGCTGGCCTTAATTAAACCCCATGCTTATTAGTAAAGAGTATAAGGCTACAGACTGCTGTTGATTTGACCACGACTGCCTTGCCACTTACCTAAAACCTTAGGGAATTTCACACATGCAGTATGCAGTAGTTCTGTTAATTGCTGCAAACGTTGAACATTAAACGAGGACAACAATTAAACATTAAAAGTACGTTATAAGTGAACAGGAAAGTATATTTTGTTAAGATTGCACATCGCTTTAATGGGCGATATTATTTTGAATATTAGTGACTTGCAGATCAATGGAAGTTGGTATAAAATTACATAGAATATGTAAGTATCCCACCCTATAAAGAAAAAATGAAACAAGGGATTTACGATAAACTTTATAAATAAACCACGTGTACAGGACTCACAACTCGATATGAGCGTGCTGCTTCTACTGAAATTATTAACAAAGCACAACAAGCTTTCAGAACAGGTCAAAATGGCTTGACAATTTCTGTATACTGAAATAAACTTTACCTCTTACGCATTTCACAGAGGGGTTGATTCCTCAAAAACTACCCAGGGCACCTAAAATAATACTCTTGATTTTCCTTTCCCATTTAGCGTCATCTCCATTTTAGGCTTGTTTATTGGTTCATCGGTCCCATATGGAGACTGGCATTGCATTGCCACATACGAATCAAGCTTTACTTAATTTTCAAATCAGTTCATCCTTTTTGGTGCAGCCCAACACAGTTCTTGCACTATACAGGAGCTATATAGTGCTTCTTGGTAGGTGTCATGTCCATTGGGGTTGCAAGTACATCAGGAAGTGGTAACAGGTTTCACCTGCAGTGGAAGATTCTCTTATGTAGCACTTTTAAAGTGGTTCATTGTTTTGAATGCTTAAAATATCAATGTCTTCAATTGATTCTTCCATGGGAGTTTACTTTTTTGCTTGTGGTTTAGTCCATAAGTGAATGGAAAGCAACCGTTTTCCATAAAGATATTGTCAACAAAGGCAGTTATGTGCAGAATCTAGCAGACCAGGAAATTTTAAGAACTCGCTGACCTAAGCAACATATTTAAGAACAGTCAATCAGGGAGCTGTTCCTGTTTAACCAAGTTGTTCATTTCATCACTACGCTTCATTTTGATTGTATCCTGCCTTTTGTGTTTCCCCTAAAATTTCCAGATGACTTACTAAAAGTTTAGATGAGTCTTATGAGGAAGTTGAAGACGGCAACATCGTGACTAGTATTTCCAAAGTTTCAGAGGTCTATTCAGAACTTCTATTTCCTTTCCGTATAAAACGCACTGTGGTATATCTTCGCCTTCCTCCAATATTTTTACATGTTTTGGATAATTTCAGACGATTCAGATATATGAAAGCGCATACTAAGCCCACAACACAGCAAGAAAGAAGAATAATTACCATAACTACTACGACAGGCAATTTCCTTGTGTCTTGTTGCGCTATGTCTCCTTGGAACTTGCGAATTGTAGCTTCCATCGAACGTGTTCTGTTTCGAAGGGCAACCTGACAAATTATTTTGACTGAACCATTCGGAACATTGTCCATACCGAAGACCGTAAGATGCTTTTCATATTCATTTCCTACTATAGCGTACTTTAAAGCACTCGACATGTTCACCCATGTTGTTTCTACAAATAGATTACATAAATGACTACTACAAGTGATAGTTACATTTTTCCCTTCAATGAAAGTAACATTAGAAGGCGTAATCGTAACATCCAATTTTTTTTAACAAAACTAAAGGTTTAAAGTTACATGTATCATTATATCCGTACTGAGTGAACTGTGGCGGTACATTCTGAACTGCGTGACAAGTCAGATGACTATTATTTAGGGAACTGTTAAGAGGCGAGGTGAATGTTATTGTCATTTCGTTATCCTGCCCTTCATACTTTTCAATAATTAAACTGTCTTTTTTATAATTTATACGTAAAGCTAAGTCTACCATCGGATTTCCTTTTTTGACAGTGCAGTTCAATTGAAAATATTCTGGGAAGTCGTAGTCATAGAAATAAGTCAGCGCACGACATGATGTCTCACAATGTACTCGCTCGTTTGGGCGGTAGTAAACAGTTAAGTACAACTGCTTTACAAAAGTGAACCCTTTTGTACAAAAATAAGTTCCTTCTTCGCTCCTCTTTACATCCCTTATTGTTACCGCATACACGTATCTCGATCCGTTGTGACCAGCTGAAAAACTGTATTTTGAAGTATTTGCAATAAGCTTTGAATCTGCAACAATATTAAGTACGTCACTAAAAAGTACAGAAATCTGCTGGTCAGAATCTTGCAAACATTTTAAATCCACGGTCATCCCTTCAAACACTTTATAATTGGATGGTTCGTCTTGAAATACAAAGTCTGTCTCTGAACTAACATTGCACTCTAGCAAGTAACATAATAAGATGGCGGCTCTCCAGTCAAGTTTAATGTTCTTAGCCAGTGCACACATGTTGACAATACTCGACATAACAAAAAAAATCACCTTTCGTGGCGTGATGGCAGAGGTCCAGTCTTTTCCAAAATGTGCCATGACTTTTCCCTTGCCTTTTCGTTCACCTTCAAAATCAAACTAATTCTATTGGAAAGGTTCTTCTACTCAGAAATCTGCTGAATCCTGCTCACTAAAGTATTGCTTCCGAGTTACATAATAAGTCACCTGCTTACTGGGAAATCGATAACTCAAAATGGTATACCATAACTCAGAGCAGTGTACTAGCAATTTTAAACATACAAAATTCAATTTCAGGAAATTGGCACAACAGTGGGCGCTCTTCCAAAACTGATATCATGTATCCTAAAGCTCCTTGCGTGGGTATTTTGGGCTAATACGGGCGGCTATTCACTGGCAAGAGCAGGCAGCGAGGACTGGAGTGGGTGTAAAGGGTTTAAGGACCTGTCACATGTGGATATTGGATAAAGCTTTTGACAGAATCCAAGAGAGACTTGGTGCGTGTGATCAAGCTGCATGATGCGCACGTGTAATCAAGACGGATGAAATAGATTTGAGTGTGTTTGAACCTTTGTCTAAACCTGACCTGGGTTTTAAAAGACAGCTAGTAAATGGGAGCTCGAGAGACTTGGCCATGACACCTGTAGTCTTGTTCAAGACTCTAGTTCATTTCCGTCCACCACATATCTGGCGTGAACCATATGTACCAGTGTGCCCTCTAAATCTACTCTTTGACTCTCAGAACTAGAGTCTTGTCCATTATGGCGGACGGCTTTTAACTGTTTCTTTGTTTTTCAGCGATTTTCCCCCAAAATATTGAGGAACCCAATCACATCTACTAAACTGGCTCACACCTACCTGATATATGCATATTCAAATCTTTTTCCACGCCCACCCAGGCTCACGACATTTGTCTCAAGGCTGTGTATACTGTTAACGTACTACAGTAGTACGAATGGACAGCACACTGTGTGTGTATTGTATACATGTTAAAAAATCAATGTAGCTTGTTTTGTACAGCTTCGTAGATGCTACAAACAAACTGAGCGTGAAGTTACAGTAGGCCGGAATCAGAGAGTTTATGTTGAATGTAAAGCAATTTTATGTTGATAAAACCACTTTGGGCTGTCACATCGCTGCTGTGAATGTAGCCCTCTCAGTAGGCTACATGGAATTCTTGGGGAACGGCGAGAATAGTCATCCCAGTATGGTAAGCATTTTGAGATCATAGGGCCTAGGGCCTAGACGCCTAACGTTGGTACTTATCAATCACAGGTGTCCTCAGCATATTACAAATGCGGCGCCTATAACCTATATACTCAGACCTACATATACTTACATTACAAGGGAGGACACTTCTCATTCCAGGCTTCCAGACAACTACGATTACCTGGGATGGCTACCCAGGCTGGCTAGCCATCCTTACTCAGTCTCTCTCCCAAAACCATAGGCATAGGCCCTAATGGAAGGTAAGGCAGAGCAGCAGAAGGCAACTTGGCAAGTCTGCTTCATAGATTAATAGATAGCTGTAGAATAGGTCTGCAGGAATTCTCATTACTTGGCAATCATATAGACCAGGAGCTAGCAAAGTTGAATCAGCTGATCGAACACAGAAGGTTTGGGGGTCTGAATGTGACCATTGGGGCTTAAGACCAAAGAAAATGTATTGCTGCCGGGTCGCATCCTGTACCGTTTACCCACAGGGCCCAAAATGGGGGCCTCGAAATTTGATTTAATCAGGTGAAAGAACACATGGATAAAATATGTGGCAAATTGTTGCCTATATAAAAGTAGGTACAAAAATAACAATGACAGCAATTTTGCCCTGTACAGGACCCCAGAAAGTAGCCCCAAGGGCCGCCCCTTTACGGATTTATTCAGCTGACTGAACACACGAATAATTCCTGTTGCATATGTTTTGTCAAGCTTTTTAGTGTATGAAAATACCAGTGACAGCAACTGTAACTTGTACATAGCCCCAGACAGCAGCCTTAAATGGATACCACCACACCCCACAACAATCAACAGCGTTATTCAGCTGACCGGACAAACAGATTTTTCTTCTTGCAGTTAATCTACCTGGCCATATGCAACATGAAAATACCTATGGCAGTAACTTTACCCTGAACAGAGACCCAGACAGCAGCACCAACCCCCTCCCCCCCCCCCCATTTGCAATACATACACATGTTATTCAGCTGACCGAACACAAAGATTTTTCTTCTTGCATTTAATCTGCCTGGCCATTTGCAACATGGAAATACCAATAACAGTAACTTTTCCCTGTACAAAGACCCAGACAGGAACACCAATGACCCCTCTTCTCCCCCTTGCAATACATACACATGTTATTCAGCTGACCGAACACAAAGGTTTTTCTCCCTGCATTTAATCTACCTGGCCATTTGCAACATGAAAATACCAATGACAGTAACTTTACCCTGTACAGAGGCCCAGACAGCAGCACCAAAGACCCTTTCCCCCCATTTGAAATACATACACATTTATTTAGCTGACTGCACACATAGAATTTTCATCTTGCATTTAATTTCCCTGACCATTTGCAACATGAAAAATTAATGACAATAACTACCTTTTACAGAGTCCCAGACAGCAGCACCAAAGACCCCCTGCCCCGTTGCTATGGGCGCTATAAATACAGAAAACAGCTGCAATGAAACGCTCAGCTGCTTGACTGAACCAACAACCAAGAGGCGCTGATTTTCCCTTACCATAGAAGGAAGAGTTAAAGTCACACCCAGTGATGGCATGAAGTTAGT
Source organism: Holothuria leucospilota (assembly GCA_029531755.1). Lineage (NCBI taxonomy): Eukaryota > Metazoa > Echinodermata > Holothuroidea > Aspidochirotida > Holothuriidae > Holothuria > Holothuria leucospilota. The sequence continues at coordinate 39,299,400 of CM055981.1, forward strand.
TTTTTTTAAGGTTTTTGGATTTAAGGAAAAAGACTCTGCTAATGTTCAATCTTTAAAGTCTCTTTCATTGCCTGGTATTGACTTTGTGTCGCTTGCTGCTTTTGTTTGCAGAATTTATGGGTTCACAAATGTTTCTCATATAAATGAGGCAAGGTATGAAAAATTCATGAAAATGGTGCAAGGCAACACAGAGAAATCTAAAAAGTGATAACTGTGCATCTTTGCCACCATGTCACAAGACACTGCAGCAGCATATTGGGCGTGCGCATTACATTAGCCGGATGTGGAGTCGGGCACACATGCCTGTGCCAGCAAAACATCTACATCCACTTGATTATGGCTGGAAGGAAACCAGTAGTGGACAGTACATTCCTAATTGGTATGAGGGTGCACCACTTCCAGACACACTATTTCAAGAGGAAAAGCCAGACCTTGATGATGTGATGGACGAACAGGATTTGATGCAAAAACTGAGATATGTGATGTTGACACTGATCAGGACATGATCAATGAAGATCAGTGGAGTGGTGACATCGACAGTGATTATGAGGAAGAATTCTCAAGTTTGTCTGAATAAATTGTGATCGGGTGTATAGAGGGTATAAGTATGGCTTACTGTCAGCCAGACCATGGTGAAAACGGTCAAAAGAAAATTATCAAGATGGGTTGAGTATATACTGACACAATTTTGTGCGACATTCATGGGTGATGTATTTATCTACAGGGAGTTTGTTTCATTGAAATATTTTTTCCGACTACGCTGTGCACGGGGATGACAAAATTTCGTCTTGACTTACATGAAAAAATTTTCCTCTTCAAATTGATCAACACATGAACGGACTGGTTTATCTCTTGAATGCTGCCTCATGTTGGGACCCAAAATAGAAATTTTGTAATCGTCCCAGATGAAATATTTCACATAACATTAAAATGGTTCAGCCTTCCTTATCAAAATATACCAACCATATATTGGCACGATTTAAAGTCCGTGATTAAAATTATTCTAAGTTCATTTGACCAACTGCATATTGGTCTAGCTTGTTCTTGTGCTTGCAAATTTACTATACACCTGTTTGGTCAGCTAAATGTGTGTGTGTGAGTCGACAAATGCCGCCAACCGGGGACGAAAATGTGAATACACACCTGACAACCGGGGACGCCACTGTAACTGGGGACCGTCCCCGTTTGAAACAGTGGCTTTAAATAGCCTCTTTGTGCTATATTGTGTAGCAATGAAGATGTCTATTGATTCCAAAGAAATATAGAAACAGTCCCCATTTAGCTAGTGTTGTGGTTCGTCCTCGTTTGCAGGTATGCGTTGTGTATCCTGTTACGTCCACGGTTACCTGTGGAAAATCATACACACACTTAGAAAAAGATAGGTCTATGTTGACTGAAAACATCTTGAGCGCCCTCGTTTTTTTTTTTTTTTTTTTTTTTTTTTTTTTTTTTTTTTTTTTTTTTTTGCTGTTGCAAAGAACATCTTTTTCTATTAGTATACATGCTACAAGGTTTTTCTATGGACGTGGACGGTTGAATGGTAACATAAAGGGGTCCCCGTTTGGCAGCATTTACAAGTATGTGTGTGTGTGTGTGTGTTTGACAATATACTTGTGAGTAGTGGAAATTGAGGGGGGTCTCTGAAGCTGCTGCATGTGTGGGACTCTGTGTAGAGCTGTTAGCTGATGTTAATATACTCAATTATTCAATCAGACGGAGTGCAAAAAAAGGATTTGTTGGTTCAGTCAAGCAGCTGAAGCGTTTATTGCAGCTGTTTTCTGTATGTATGGCACCCATATCAACGGGGCAGGGGGTCTTTGGTGCTGCTGTGTGGGCCTCTGTAAAAGGTAAAGTTATTGAAATTAATTTTTCATGTTGCAAATGGTCAGGGAAATTAAAGGCAAGATGAAAATTCTATGTGTGCAGTCAGCTCAATAAATGTGTATGTATTTCAAATGGGGGATGGGGTCTTTGGTGCTGCTGTCTGGGTCTCTGTACAGGGTAAAGTTACTGTCATTGGTATTTTCATGTTGGATAAGGCCAGGTAGGTTAACTGAAAGAAGAAAAATCTGTGTGTTCTGTCAGCTGAATAACACTGTTGATTGTTGTAGGGTGTGGTGGTGTCCATTTAAGGCTGCTGCCTGGGGCTATGTACAAGTTACAGTTGCTGTCACTGGTATTTCCATGTTGCAAATGGCCAGGTAGATTAACTGCAAGAAGAAAAATCTGTGTGTTCGGTCAGCTGAATATCATGTGTATGTATTGCAAATGGGGGAGGGGGGTCTTTGGTGCTACTGTCTGGGTCTCTGTACAGGGTAAAGTTACTGTCATTGGTATTTCCATGTTGCAAATGGTCGGGCGTACTAAATGCAAGAGAAATAATCTATGTGTTCGGTCAGCTAAATAACATGTGTATGCATTGCAAATGGGGGAATGGGGGTCTTTGGTGCTGCTGTCTGAGTCTCTGTGCAAGGTAAAATTACTGTCACTGGTATTTTCATGTTGCATATGGCCAGGTAGATTAAATGCAGGAAGAAAAATCTTTGTGTTCGGTCAGCTGAATAACGTGTTTGTATTGCAAGGGGGAGAAGAGGGGTCATTGGTGTTCCTGTCTGGGTCTCTGTACAGGGTAAAGTTACTGTTATTGGCATTTCCATGTTGCAAATGGCCAGGCAGATTAAATGCAAGAAGAAAAATCTATGTGTTCGGTCAGCTGAAAAACATGTGTATGTATTGCAAATGGGGAAAGGGGGGTTTTTGGTGCTGCTGTCTGGGTCTCTGTACAGGGTAAAGTTACTGTCATAGGTATTTTCATGTTGCATATGGCCAGGTAGATTAACTGCAAGAAGAAAAATCTGTGTGTTCGGTCAGCTGAATAATACTGTTGATTGTTGGGGGGTGTGGTGGTGTCCATTTAAGGCTGCTGTCTGGGGCTATGTACAAGTTACAGTTGCTGTCACTGGTATTTTCATACACTACAAGGCTTGACAAAATATATGCAACAGGAATTATTCGTGTGTTCAGTCAGCTGAGTAAATCCGTAAAGGGGCGGCCCTTGGGGCTACTGTCTGGGGTACTGTACAGGGCAAAATTGCTGTCATTGTTATTTTTGTACCTACTTTTATATAGGGAACAATTTGCCACATATTTTATCCATGTGTTCTTTCACCTGATCAAGTCAAATTTCGAGGCCCCCATTTTGGGCCCTGTGGGTGAACGGTACAGGATGCGACCCGGCAGCAATACATTTTCTTTGGTCTTAAGCCCCAATGGTCACATTCAGACCCCCAAACCTTCTGTGTTCGATCAGCTGATTCAACTTTGCTAGCTCCTGGTCTAATAATGCATGTCGACGCTGTTATTAATTGCGATTGCCTGGAAGCATGAGAAGTGTTCTATCTAATATTAGTAAGCCTATATATGTAGGCCTATAGGCAAGCCTAGTGTATATCTTTGAATATGTTGCCAAGTATAATGCTGAGGTGTCAACCAGGGGTGTAACACTTCTCAGGGTGGGGCCGTGGGTTCTGCAGGGGACAGCTGAAGGATGACCCCCAGTAAAGTCAGGTGTATATGACAAATACAACAGTAAGGAAATCCCACGAAGATTTAATGTAAACAGTTCAATAAAGTGACTTGCCTAGCCTAAGTAATAGAGATGAATACTGACACTGGAAAGTGCACGGTACCTTTAGACTTGCAGAAGGTGGCCAGCCAAATCTGTACTTCAACAATATATGTACAATCAAAATAATTGTGCTTTGTGGTATGTTATACGGTATAGTAAATAACTGATTTACTATACTGTGATGGTGTTACTATCCCTCTCTCTGCCACTGTGAAAAAGACAAAACCATGATTTGGAAGTAGTTTGTAGACAGACGTTTTGGGCTGTCACAATTTCGCAAGACTATTCTCAGGATATCGGTGCTGAATCAGGCTGAAACATTAGCATGTAAATCTACTTTCAATTGGGGAGGGAAATTTTTGCCAAAAATATGTTTGAAAATAGCATAAAGTTTGTCCTGACATAGCAAATGTTCTGGCCAAATGGGATGGAGGGCTGCATCTCCAAGCTCTTATGTCATTTTACAGGAAAAGTGATCATGGGGAATAAGACTGGTTATAAACTTGGTCATCACAAGCATCATGGGAGTAACATGTGTGTAAACAGAGGTGGATGTTCATCTGATATTTAGGAAGAATTTATGTGGTCACAAAGTACTACCTCATTTGAATTCTCAGGAACAAATATGTGAAGAACAAGGAATTGTCATCAGGAACATGGTAAGTAGAAAGTATGTGATTGTGATGAGCTAACCAAGTGTTCATTTTAATTTTTTAGAAATCTTTCACCAAGGTGTATATTTAAAGGCAATCAACAGTCATCGAAAAATTGCTTTGAAAAGCAGCATACCATTGCAAACCTCCTCTTAGTTGCCTTAAAAGTGCCTCTGAAAATGTTTTTGAACATAACTGTTACAAACAAAAGGTAAAAAAGGGGTTATTCTCAATGAATTAAACAATTTAGTAAGAAAAATATTGTCACATGATGAAAAAGGCCTATACTAACTCTGATTACGGTTACTGAATTTTGTCGTTAAAGGGCAAATCTCGTCAACCCAGGCAGGTAGAGATCTTCCAACTAAGCAACTTGTAGCTCCTCCCATTACTGTATAAATCTCCCCTTGTGCAGACAAAAACTTTTTTATTTCTTCAGGCCATGTCCTGGTGAGTATACAAGGTTACAATGTGTAATCTAAATACTCCCTCTGCATTGTGTGGAATGTGAGTTACTGTTCATCATTTAAATTTTCAAACTTTGATGTCAATCAAAGAGCAGGAACTAACTGAGAATTTTGATACCCCAAACCAAAAATGTACTTGGGGGTGATGACTGCTTGTCTGTAAAATTAGGGTGCTTGATTTTTTTTCAAGTTAATTACAAGCAAGTGATCATTATAGTGTGATTTAATTGTGGATAGGCCACTTTATGTTTATAACTGTCCTTTTTAGCAGGAAGCTAGCTGAGAAAAGTTACATTAAAATAGGAAGGCTAGTCAACAACTGTATAACAGTAAATGCACAGACTCTCTAAAATGACTCCATGCTTTCATGTTCAGGTAACTTGACAGAATAGGGTGTTCCTTGCCAGATAAAAATTTAAACTACATTAGTCATGGAATATTACCATATGTCTGCATTTCAAAGTTTACAACAATGTTGAAAAAATGAGGACCTCCAGCACTTCAATGCAATTATTGTGCCTGTGCAAAACAATGAAAGCTTCCCTTACCACTCATCCATACAAAGAGTTCATTATTTTATACTTGTCTTAAAATTAACACAGTGCATATACCTGTAAGCATTTAACAATTGACAGAGGTAAGCATGATAGCATGTGCAGCCCAGTGTATGAAAACTAAGATGAGCATGTTTTCTTAAGTAGATATCTTTGGTAGAGGAGTGTTGGGAGCCTGAACTTGTGGGTAACTCATTTTAAGTGCAGGGCATAAGTACCAAATTCATCAAAACTCCTTCTTACTGTCTTTAGTTGGTTCTCTGAGCTGGACTAATAGGAAGGTAGAAGAATCACTAAAGGGGTACTCTCAATCAACCCACAGTGTGGAGAATCCTAAGTGTTTTGTCTTAAATTTCAAGAATGTTCAGTTAAGTATACTGTACTTCAAGTTTCTGGTTCAGTTAACTAACACACAGATGTTCTAACAGTACTAGGCTATCACTGAAAGCAAATTAATTGAATGACACTCATCAACTGCAATAATTCAGTACTTGAGACTGTAGCCTGCCTATGTGGGGTAAATTACGGTGACAAGTGAAATTAATATGTGGGCTTGCCAAGGCTGAAAAGGTTTTGGTTGTTTCGTCTTACATCTTATGTCATGGTGTAAGGGTTGTGGAATTATGTCTACAACTTTTCTTGACAAAAATTGAAGTACCATGATACCAGGCTGTCCTGTAAGTTTTCTTAAGGTAGCATCACTCAATTTTGAATGTAAAGATGATCAAATCTGATCCCCCCAAAGAAAATTTGTTAAAATATGTAAGCATAAAAACTGAACAAATGGAAGAATTTGTCAGGGAAAACATTCTCAAAGATCACGGTAAGCCAGAAACTAGTTAGAACAAGCTACTATAGTAAATTCAGAAATGAGTTCGGAAGTGCCAAGCTCTTGTAACTTGATGTTTGCTAACACCGATTCACAGGTGACTAGTAAAAATGTGTGACTTGACTTGAATTGTGATGTATTTTGAATTGACATAAACTTGACTCGTAACTGAACCAAATGACGTGGGACTGGACTTGGAAGGATGACTTGAGACCTGCTTTAGACTGACAAAAATTGACCTGCTACCATCTCTGGCTATTTACACCTTTATTTTAAGTCATGCTCGTAATTGTCGGCCGCAAATTGATGGCAGGTTCTTATTAACATTTTCATCAAGATAGATCCCCCTTTTGTGGTCTTCAAACATGCGTGTTTAGGGAGTTCAAGGTTAGGTGGAACTACTCTTTCCCAGCAAATCTCCTGCTCACTCAAGAACACCTTGTTTTACTTTTCTGGAAGTTTATAGACTATCCTCACCTACAGTCGACTAAAGGGGTTCTACTAAGAAGTTTCCCAAAAGTCTACCAAAAAGCTTCCCAAATTACCTAGTGAAGGAAACCAGATATTCCAGTACCAAAACGTCAAAAAAGGAACCGATGCAATTTCTTCCGCTTATAAATTTCTAAAGGGAAAGATTCTTTAGAGGTCCCATGGTCGAGGACGGGACAAGGAACCTAATCAGGACCACTTCCAATGCTAAGCCACCTCAATACTTCACCGGTGTTTAAGTGAGGAGATTTTTCAATGTAATCCCAATTTTCTGGCGAGGTTTTCACATTTTAGAGTTATATTTCTATTCAGCCACAGCTAATTTTGTTTTATCATATTACAGCGACATCATTCGACTTTTCTATTCAAGTAAGTCAAGAGGATGGGGAAGGGTATACATGACCCGGACTAGTGGTGATTTGGGGTCTCGGAAAATGAGCAAATGTACAAATATTATTGCTTTGATTGTAATGTGGAAAGAATTTGAAACTCAAAAAAAAACACAACCTTAGTGTGAGTTCAATTTTTGTTGTATAGTAAATGTTGCATAAAATTTGGAGAGTACTCATTGTTCATCTATGATATCAACAAGCGTGTTAGTTTCTATTCTAAGCGATGTTTTTCGTTAAGTAGTGACGGCACCCTAGGGACTTGACGCGCTTCTCGTTCACCTGGCGGGTCCAAGGGGAGAGCCCCCGATGCTCTTGGGTATTCACGAAACATACTGTAACCATTACAAAGAGGCATTTAAGTATCTCCAAATAGCTCTGAATGCGCGCTAAAGAGACCACAGCAATTACAATTTCACAATCCTTTGTTAATCCAGGGAGTTGTTATTTAGAAGGAGATAAAACGGCACCTCCCTCCTTTCCACCAGAGAGGTGTTATTAGCTGGAGATCCATCGAAAACTCTTTCTTTGAACCCTACTAGTTGCCGACAATAATCTGTTTTGTGTGTTGTTCTTGATGATTCAATAGGCTTAACAGCTGTTAGGAACTGAGTACAAGTGGGGTACGTCGTCTGCTACATCTCGAAGAGCAGATCGGGAAATTTGCCCCTTGCCTTAACATTACCAGTCGCTTAAGAAGTAAATTTATTTGAGGGTTTCGACCCGTTTTGACGCTATTTACAACATACTTGTCCAGTTTCCTACAACTTGCTCAATATAGGTGGGCTATTTAAGTCATGCGAGGGAATGCGGAAATTAGTCAAAATCCGACAGCAAAGTTTGGTCTGATGTGTCTTTTGCTCATTTGCATAAATCATGAGCACTGGTTTATTGCCAGCATCATTAGGTTCCTTAGCAATAAACAGTCGTTTTGAATGTCAGAACAGTGTTTCGTACTTGACTGTCGGCAACTAGTTAGACTTTAAAGCATTGTTCCAAATAATCCTTTTTGTTGGGGTCGCTGTAGGTATGAATGAGGTTACCTAGATATTAGAAAAAGGAATTCAATGCCCTTTAGTTCAATAATCCCCAATTAAAGGATTTAGTCTCCACTCTGAGGGCAATCTAATTGAATTAGCGTAAATTAAAGTTTTCGATGGATCTCCATGTAATAACACCTCCCTGTTTCCATACACGTTGTTGCCGCCAAGGTCACCTGCTTTGTACAGCACTTGAGGATACAATGGACTTAAAACTATTGTTAGTATTTAACAAATGGTTCATGTCGTGTGCTACGTTGAAAAGAATTGTCAACAAATTTTGTCTATATGCTACAGCATTGCCAGTCGCTTTACTTGAAAATTAATTTGCAGCTCCCAACGCTTATCACAATAGGCTTATTAAATTGTATGTAACATGTTGACCATGCACTTACCACTCGGAACTCACTCATATCGCGTACAAGTCCGTAAGGGAAATGTAAGCTTTCCCGGGCTTTGATATGAAAGCCCGTGTGATCCAACTTGCTTCCTTTCAAGCGTACTAATTAATTTGCTTGCTTGGCCGGCCACTTGTCTGCTCAAGTTTCTTTGGGTAATGCTATTAATAACATGCAATGCCAGTTTAACAATGACTGCAGTCAGAGCTGGTGCTAGTGGTCGTGGTGTCCTTCTCCACCGAAGAAGTCATGCAAATAATCAGCCATGCCCAAGGTTGTTGATCACAGAGATTATGTTCGGTCATTGACATGGAGAGGTCGGTCTTCAGACTCTAACCCAGTTGTTCACCTTATTATTGCGAAAGTTTGCGGAAGTTAATATAATCTTAAAATTAATTATAGTCTTACACCTCTCTTTTGTCATTTACACATTGTGCCAGTGTAAGACCTTCTTATAACTTATTTTTTCTAGACTCCTTGGGAATTAGCAGTCGTTTTGATTTATTAGACAGTGTTTCCTACTTGCCTATCGATAAAAACCTTCGGATCAAAGCAATGTTCCTCCTAATCTTATTCATAGGGTATAGGTAGGTGTATATAAGGTTTACTTGGGTATCATGTATCAATAGAAAAGGATGAGACAAAAGAAGTGGGTACCCTAAGCGCTAATAATCACTCATGAATTGAAAAGATCCAAACGATGAAGTGGATCTAATCAGGTCACCATAAATTAAAGTTTCCGATGTATCCCCTTTTAAATAGCAACTCTATGGTCAATCTAGCCCTCAGATTATTCTGTTACTTCAGAAACAAAGAAATATTTGTGCAAGCAATTACAGTCTCTATGGCAGTATCACCCCTTTATAGTTCCTGATGTGGTGCTTGGCTCCGTCTTGGTGAGGACCTAGGCTAACAAAGTTCCCTTTGCCCATTGTCGGGTACTAGCAAGCATGTACCCCAGGTGATCCCCTTTTGGTAGGGTTCATGTGAGAAAGGGGTTTCTTCCCCTAGATGGAGTTGACAAAGAATGCCGGTGTAAGCTTGCCAGCTAATAATGGCAAAGTGGAGGGAAGGAATAGGGAAATAGAAGTAACATTCTAACTTAATGAAAAAGCGAGGTAAACCAAGTTAAATTAATAATACTCTCATTTTCTCTTGCTGTGCCCACTAATGCATCATTGATAAATTTAGCCACTGTTACTCACTGATTAAGTGAAATTATTCCAAAGCGCCGATGTGGGGTGGCGTCCGGACGGGGGTTAGGAGCATATTATAGGTCTATGTCAATACTAGTTATCTGCTCCTCGTCAGGATACCTTAAAAATTTCGACCGAGTTGAAATGGATTAGAGAACGTGTTGGCATTTCAGTGGTCAGCCACTTCAACGGTTTGCCGGAACTGCTTTGTGGTCTCAAAGAGAACAATTTATCAGTACAACCTAAATATTTTCAGTTTTGTTGCTTTTCATGACTTCTTTAGTGTCATGTAGAAAATATAACAATCCCACAATCCAACTACCAAAAAATAACAAAAAAGTACTTATATGGTTTTCTGGAAAGACCGGTGAACTTATTTCTCCTCTTTATTTTTGCTCTTTTTTCTGTTGTGGGTATTTTAAACAAGTCTACGGTATGAACATTTCGACTGGCAGATAAGGGGAAAAATTGAAATAATTCACAGGGTCACACCAGTTCTCTCCTAATGAGCAAGAGTTTTTCCATGCATCAGTAAAAATTTTAACTTGCTTCGCCTACCGTACAATTTCATTTGAAAGAAAAATAAATGCTTCCTTTCGTTGCCCACAATATCGTTCGTAAACAGCCTGAAATCATACGACTTTGCCTTCTGCTTTCTCACTAGGACCCTGTCATATTGTCTTGTGTTTGTAAAAGTTATCTACCTAATTATGCATGAAGGAGATGGGTGGTTATGCAATCGGTATGCAGTGTGCACGTCTTGTGCGCTATTGAAAGAAACACTTTTCACGTGGAGAAAAGTATCTAGTCGTCTGTCTGGAGACAGTTAAGGGACAAGTCTATGGGCTCGTTGTTGCTCCCATCAAGGTGTTGTTAAAGTATTGGAGGTTAAGCGTGGCAATGCAGGCTACCGCAACTCCACCGAATGTCAGGACAGCACGGGACAGCGTTGCCTGAATTCTAAGTTTTCTTGTTTCAACATGTGATGTTTTCTACCGTTTTAAGTGTACGTATGCTAGTATTTAAACGTAATTTATTAGGGTCAATCAGGGGTAAAATGTAAAGTAAAGCTTCCAATTATCCTTTGGCACGGTTCGGTGATTCCATCTATGTGCAAGTTCAAGTTCAAGTTCAATTTATTCTCTATATCTCCCCAATATGGGGTATGAGAGACTAATAAAAGTATATAACATTTAAAGAGTACAAAATAATTACTTAGAATGAAAAAGAGAAAAAGGAAAAGAAAAAAAGCATGGCACATATACTGACACAACACTGACAGTAATTTGAGTAATAAATATAATAATAATAAAAATAATAGCGGAAATAAACCAGTAACATCCAATTACGAACAACAATAAATGGCCAAGTACTAACGTAAGTAACAATTCGGGGTCGGGGGTTAAAACTAACTAATTAAATCGTCGAAGAATTTCTCCACTGAATAAACTGATCTTTAGTAAAGTCTTTCTATTACTTGTCTGAAATAAATCTTCCATTTTCAGGGTATTTGGATTTTTACAAAAATAAGGGGGTATATATTTTTTTCTTTCTTGTGAGAACGCTTTACATTCGAAAAAATAATGAAATTCGTCTCCTAACTTTTCCTGATTACAAAGGGTACATATTCTGTCATAAAAAACAATATTCCTGTATCTTCCAGTCACAGTTGGTATTTTGCTATTATTACAACGTAGTATACAAAAGCTTAACCTATTTCGAAACGGGAGATTAACCAAATACTTTTCAAATGTTAAATTCTTTTTAAAAATACGGTAAATTTTACACTGAGTATTACTATCAACTTCCACACACCATTCTTGCTCATAGATATCGTCTAGTTTTCGATCAATAGTTTTTTTAAGCCATGGCAAATTTAAATTATGATGTGTGTTATTACCATTAGTACTAAAGAAAGGTATGTTCCAAATGTAAGGTATCCAGTTTTTTCAAAAATGCTTTTAATTTTCAAGAGCCAAGGGGAGGTGTAGATACTTTTGTCATGAAGAACTCTTAGATATTTATACATCATACAAGACAACTTGTTACCGTCACCATTCACAATTCTACCCCAAAATGCAGCCATTCTACTCTCAACTAATTTAATAAGTTTGTGTCTTCCCAGCTCACCATACACCATGCAATTTGGAGTACTTTTTTTTAATTTTAGAACCCGCTTACAAAAATTCAAATGGAAAGCCTCAATTTGCTTTATGTCTTCAAAGCCCCAAACTTCACACCCGTAGAGAAGAATTGGCAAAACTAACTGATCAAAGAGTTCAAGTAATAGATCTAATGGTAGTTGAAGATTGTACGACTTGTTCAAAAAACTAAACATGGCTTTCTTTGCACTACTAATTTGTTTGCATTTCGTCCTAGTAAACTTATTATTATAATTAAATGTTACTCCCAGGTATGTTTAGTTATCAACTTCATCTACTTTCTCATTGCCAAAATAAAATTCCGGTATACGTCTTATCTTAGACCTAGAGAAAATAACCACTTGTGTTTTACTCGTATTTACTGTAATATTGGCCCTGGGGTTTAAAGGCAGTATATATCTATGTGCCTAGGTCGATCATAATTTCGACTTCTGATGTTCACCGGATAGCAATAGCATTTACCCCATTGGGCATGCCCCTCTAATTACACCACCGAATGTAGGTAGAATTCATGCTGTACGGACAAATGACCTAAACATTTAGGAAAGACCTACTAGTTTACTCTTTTCTTTGTTATTTAAACCCGTTAGTAAGTAGATTGATTATTTAGTCCTGATCGACTCTCGACGGGCTTTTCTGATTTCTTCAACGCAAAAATATGCACACCCTCCGCATGCCGTGGAGTCTGTAGGCCATACCTTTTAGAACGTAACCTGTCCCTTACTTAGCCTGTGAAGGAAATTCTTTTTAAGGTGGACCAAAGCCATATTCAATCAGACGTTGTGCTCCCGCTATTGTCGCACACAGTATAAGGTGAACGACTGTGAAGGCCGGTTTGATATGACGCAAGGCGTATCATCCACGATCGGGGCCAGTCACCGGCAAAAAGTGTTTTGCCTCTAAAGGTGTATAGTTTCTTCTACGAGTTACTTAAACATCTGGCACGTAGCGCACACTATGCGTGCACCCTGGGTGTCAGATTTTTTTCTAAAATCGCAACACCAACAATAATTTATGCTTCAGATTTGTATACTTGGTGCAAAATGTAAAGTAAAACATGGAGTAGCAATATGTAAAAACCCCATCCTCAATTAACCCCCCCCCCCCCAATTAACTCCCCGCCCTCCTCAACGCTCTTTGCATCTTGCCATTCTCCTTCACTTCCCTGTCTTTGTTCTCCCATCCCTTTTGGGGGAATCAGGTTACTGCCCATTGTTGGGCAAATCCTGGTGCCGCCATGTCCCTTCCCTCCGTTTTTGTCTATATATTTGTAGAGCTTTAGATGTAACTCCTCTTGCAGTTCCTTCATCCAGCCCAGTGAGTCCCTTTTAGGAAATTCTGGTAACACGTATGCCTCCGTCCCAGTCACCAATAGTTCCCAGATCCTAGCAGCACTCCTCTTTAAGAGGAAGAATCAGCCTCAGGTTCTTTTTGTATAGAAGTTCGACGAAAGTGAGAGGGTATGACACTAGATTTCGTCATAAATATGTTGACTATTGACTGGTCCAATGTAGAAGAGACGACGGACTTCCATATTCGGGACTTTTGTGGTAAACGTTTTTAATCCCCTACCCCCCCCCCCCCCTCGGGAAAAGCCATACCTCCGTCAGGCAAATAATGGCACCACTGTTGAACGACTATAACGCAATCTGTAGATGTTAGGCCAGTGTTTGTACATTGCAACACACTTTAGGCTGCCCTCGGCCTCGCAGTGTGGGGCCTCGGCCTCTGGACCTTTGGCTCTACCACAAGACTGACATTTTTAAACTTTTGACATAATTTGTGTGATCTCAGTTCCAGTATATAATTCTGAAATAATAACATTTGCCGCTAGCCTTTTAATCCTGGACTTAAAAATTTACTCAAATGTTACAAGTCGATTCCCTTTTTTAATGAATTACTATATTTGTTCAATAAAAAGTAAGTTGTGACATTTAAGGTTGGTACTATTAATTGTAAAAACTCAATTGTCACAGGTTTGCACAAAATTAAGGATAAAACTCCGGGAAAGAAAATTGTTGACTTCCTTGTCAATGGAAGCTTAGTAATCTGAAAATTATTACATTTTCGTCCACTGTAATGTAATATGTATAATAGTTACCTTCATCACAAAGAGAATAGAAATTGAAACATATTTCAGCATTTATCTCTAACGACTGGGTTGCTCATCTCAAGCAAATGAGTTTTCATTTTGCTGAAATAATATTGTTCAACATTGTCTTAGTGAAAGAAGTTTAAGTGTTACGACACTCTAGTAATCTTTGCACGATACTTTGTAAGCATCTATTACTTTGTAGAAGTACCATTTGAACTTTTCAAGCTTTGTTTCCAAACCTTTCTATTTTAAGTCAGTGTTTCTAGTCTATTATTATAGAAATGCAAATTTGTGTAGCTCTCATCCAGTCACGAGTGTACTTTTCACGTGAACGCAAAACCAGGCAGCTACTGTGATGTCAGGTTACAACGAATAAGTTCTCAGGGGGGAATCACCAACGCTCACGTTTCGAAAGTCCCATGGTTTTCCCAACCCACGTACTTATACTGTCCAAACAGTCTTTGTATTTCTCCTTTGCTGACCTAATACAAAATTTAAATACAAAACAAGTACGAAGCAGGAACAATTTTAAAGGCTTTGCAACTTCCATTTCTGTACAACCTGAAATGAAAGGGATATCTGCCACCGCGGTTTCGTACGTCCAGCTAATAGAGAACCCTTTCTGCTTTCTGCTTGAGTTCAAGTAGTAGCAATCTTTACCAGCATTAAGCATTACAACATGCTGGTGTGTGCTTTTCAATTGATCAAAGAGGCTGTTTCTGTTTTTTCTAAATAACATTAACCTTTAATGATAGCAATTTTAGCCGTAAGCAATAGACGAAGGACATATACGAATTCAAAACTACGTGATCAATTATTCACTAAAATTTATCTTTGCCTGCTATCTTAAACTGTCGATACATCGATAAAGGCCTGAAATAATGTCCTCATAGTTGTTGTACATGGCCATTGCAGTGATATTTTCACATTCTCCACTAAATTATTGTAGCCATGGCAAGAGCTACAATAGGTCTTTTTAGAATTTTCCAAACATTTTGCATAGCAGTTTCAGGAATAATTCCTGTAATTCTCATTTTCAGGGGGCATCCAACATGACAAGTTATTCTCTATAGTCGGGCGGATAACAATTTGGCATTTTACTATTCTTTGGAACCACATATGTCACGTAGCAGTCAACATTACTTAAATCTATTGCGGGATCTTGTGTCTGAGTGCATACAACTAGACATTAAGGAAGTAACTAAGGATAACAGAGTGAGACGAATGCAAACTAAAATGCTTACTATTATCACAACTGCCTTTATTCCAATAGAAACAGTCGGCATCCTTGTAGAAGGGTACTTTGACAAGTGAAAGTCAGATGGAGTCGTTATAGAACCAGTACTTGGTTGGAAAACCAATGGTCCGTAAGAACAAGATGCATTGTAATCGATGGAAAGTGACAACGAATTTTGTGTTACACTGCAAGAAAATATGGTGTTGTTGAAGAGGGTATCGCCCGGTGAAGAAAGAGATATTGTCTTCACAATAACTTCCCCAGCATGATTGATAAATGTTTTGATGTTTCTTATAACCAGTTGGTTTTGAAGGCATTAAGATTCACTGATGGGTTACCTTCCTCTGTCGTGCAACTAAACTGTAACGTTCCATCATTTTTCCCCTTTTTAATGTAGCAACTATCCTGAGACATGTGGCAATGTGGCTGCTTTAACGGACTGTATAGCACTTCGAGGAATAGTTGTTTATACGAGTAACCTATTATGCAGAAGTATCTTCCTTCATCTCTTCTATGGACCTCTTTTATTGTAAGAATATGCAGAACGTTTCGAAATGTTTCCAACATCAGCTAAGTGTAAAGATACTTGGATGGTGAGCCAAGAAGTACGGAGTTATGAATTAAAACAGTTGAATTGTTGATGAAAACTGTTACGTTGTCTGCAAAATCCTGAATGCATTTCAGTTGAACAGTAGAACCTTCTTGAACTTGAACATTCCTTTGATAATCTGCCTTGAAGAAGAAGCTTTCGTCAGCTTTAACAAAAGAGATACAATCCCAAGAATAAAAGCTTTCGCCGCTAGCTTAATGATACTTTTACATGAATATCCCTTTTCCAAACGTATACTTCGTGGAGGAACGCTAGTCGCTAGTCTACCTACAGATGTAATTTGTTAATAACTGCAGAGACAGATTGTATATAAGATGTCCTTTAAAGTTTTCCAGTTGAGAGACCTATCAATGGACCGTCTAGGACTTTTACCGATGCATAGGTATTTTTATCGTTGCACAATTTTGAAAAGAAGACAGCAAGTTAACATTCGATGACTATAAATAAGCGCATTTGATGTCTGCCGTTTCTACCTGTTTTCAATTTTTGGTACTTTGCTCTTTTACATCCAAAGAGAAAGTGAAGTTGGCTTGCTTGTCCAGTGCCAGCTCATCACATGCCTTCGGTTGTATACTATAGCATAGTTTCAGCACATAAAAAGCGTTCTTTTCTTGCGATTTAGCTCTGAAGGATGCATTTCCGCTGTAAATGGATTAAACTGTTACATCATTAGCATAATGATGTACTGTTTATTGAAATGTAGAGTAAATCTTCATAAAGTAGCATGTGGTTTATTCAAGAGATTTCCTCAACTCTGCAAAGTTGACTGACAAATGAAATTCCTACAAATTTTGGGTGCAGACCTGCTGACCGTGTGGCAGGGGGCCTTTGCTTGATCCGTTGTAGCAAATGGATTGAACTGCACAATTAAGCAACAACAAAGGAATTTAATGTACTTGAGGCAATGCTTACTTCTATGTCCTTTTCCTGTGAAAAATGGCCTATTGAATGAAATATAGAAGTGGAAAACCACCACCCTTTCATGGAAGTTTTGGTATCTCAAAATTTGAACTGTGATGGTACACAAATTTCAAAACAGCGTGAAAGGCCTACTTGTAAGCTTTTTCATAAGGGTAGCGTGTACCTTCTGAAAACTTTTGTCAGGGTTCAGACTTGGAAGAAACGAAGTAGCCACCGAAGTTCATTTAGAAGTCAATGATCAACAATGCGTTACGCTCTACCGAAAAGGTCAAGCAATGAATAAAAAGTGCAAAAGTTTGTTGGGACTCAAACTCAGGATCTTTATCCATATTGACTATATTCTTTCAATACTCCAACGCAACTAACTTATGTAAACTACCACGGAAAGGAAATTTTGAAACCAGTTCGAGCGGTAAAATGAAGTATTCGCAAAAACATTACTGTAAGAATAAATTCAATAAACTTTTTGAGTGATGGTTTAAATATGTGGATAAAAAGAAGGAAAAGTTATTTTTCTGATGAGCCTATCTGTATAGAATTTGTTATGTGCAAGTGGCGTGGAAGTGAAGTTGTTGTAGGAGTTTGCATAATATATACCTGACACAATTCGATATGTAACTGTTTGATGGCAGTTAGTACAGACGTCATCTTTGTCAAACTGATGCGTACACAAAACACAGGGCAAACACTATTGAGTGGGTACTATTGGTAACTGTCTTTTAGTATCCAGCTTTAGTAACAGAAGATACAGATATGGAGGAAGCGTTAAGTAAAGCTTGGAAAGGCTGAAAGTAAACAGTGCTCTCATCAAAATTGTACAAGTAGAATAGCATCAGCTATTAATTGAAGTCTATTAAGTCTACATTGAACTGAAGATCACCACCAATTCCTACAGTACCCAGCCTTTTGCGATTTACGTAGCATTCTTAAGCATTACTGTAACTTTTTCCCGGAAAAAGGAATCGCCTCCCTACCGGCCAGAACGATTCATCCGGATTCAAGTTTTGTGCATTCTACGCAGCTTTTGGAGCTAAGTACTACCATTCACGATTATTACGAACCTCATCATTTCGTCGACACCCGACCCATTTCTCCTAAAATATAGTGAAATCACTCAAACTGTTTCCCTCAGAGCAAATCACAATAACTATATCCAGAGATCAAATTAACGTCGTTATTCGTTAACAATACCAGGGAGATGTTAGCTCCCTGATACCAATACTAGCCAAAGCAGGTGAAATCGCTTGTTCACTATTTAAAAAGACAGTACAGAATAGTTTAGAGATGTTCAAGGAAACCATACTTACTTTTCCATGTGCACTCCTTTTAGTTAAGCATTTGTAGTGAAATCTGTTCTTGCGATTCTGCGTTTTGGTAAATGCGGTATCCTTTGGTAACAATGCATGACATTGTGCGTAAAGTGATCTTGTACCTGTGATATTTACGTAGACTAATAAGATAAACTTTAAATGTATTCGCGAAAAGAAATGCTTGTGTTAACTATTCTCTGTCTCACTTGTATTGTCTATTGTTTGCCGTAAAAAAGTCAAAATTAGGGCAATAATAAGCACAAGAGCAATTTATACTTTCACACTTTCATAAATAAAAGTAAAAATCATTTTGTGAACAACTTTTGAAATGCTTCTGTCCTGTAGATTCTGGCTGTGTAATAAGAATGAGTGGAAATCCTTTAACAAAATTCCTTTCAGAATTAATGTACACCTTCCATCATATGTTACATATCAGGAACACTGCGATATGAAAATTTCCTTTGGCCAAAAATCTTGTTTCAAATATGAAAAACTAGCCTACAAATAAAGCTATAGAGTAAGAAGTTGTCGATTTGCATATGATCTATCTGACTGTAGAGCCTTCCAACTTTCTATGGCCCGAGAACAATAGCGTTTCCTACTTTACAGATAACTTTATTTCAAGACATTTAGGCAAATAACCTGGCAGGAAAACAATCTGTATATAAAGAGGAGTTGTTGAAAAAGGAACGAAAACAACAAACTGTAACCTATGAAACCGACATATGTCGCTTTTCTTCATGAGATTTTTTGTCCGGTCAGGTTAGAAATATCATGCGCGATCCAGGTGGGGGGGGGGGGGGCTTTCCCGGCCTCAGCCCCCCCCCCCTTACCACATCAACAATAACAAATACGGGAAAATTAGCATACTGTTAATCAAGGAGAATATTCAAGGGGGCTTTCAGCCTCCCCTTTTCGAAATGTCTGGATCCGCGCCTCAATATGGTGGTACCAACATCAAGTCAGGAATTGGAATTATATCTAAAACTTCTACGTTTGGAAAGTTGTACTTTACACAACTCTGTCAAAACTGTTTACATTTATGCAGATCCCAGCAGTAATGTCTATCATAGGTATAGCTTCGAAGGTATATTGTTGCGTTAAGTTATTGCGGAAATTGTTTTCGACTTTTGTTCCCGTGACCGTTTCTGCAACCTGATCGTCAGTATGGACCAAAGTTTATTTCAATTCTCTCAAGCTTTTCACTCTCAGAAAAAGTGTGACGAAAGGAAATATCGAAATCAGTCATTTAACAAACAATTAAAAAGGCGTCTTTTACATTGTTAAATAACACTTTTTTCCATTTGAACTAGACAACAATGCTTAAGTACATGAGTTGTTTAAGCCTTTTGGTCTCAGAAGTTACCACTTTAGTTATTTTAAAGCCGTTTAATGAAATTCTTTATAATTTATTTCAAGGAAAAAACTGAGAAACATTATTAACATATTGGGAAGGTAACAAACAAACAAATATAATGTCGTTGGTAGGAGGTTTGTTAAAGTTCCAAACAGATAAGGATTTACCAAAGAAGAGTCCAGTCTGACTGTCGTCATTCTTGGGTATGATTACCCCGATTTGGGATATTGTCAGGTGTAAAGAAGGAGTTTTGAGTTACCGTGAGGCTTGATGCATCGTTACTTTCATTGATATTCCTATTTAATCTTCACACTTTCAAAATTTCATGAGTTGTTTGATCAGAATCTTTTATTGGACTTTCACTAAGTTATTCAATTTCAATCGAAAATTCAAAGTAGTTGCTTTTCTCTCCAACCTTACTCACATGTTTAAATTAGGTTCTCCCTTAGTTTAATTTATTTACCTAAATTTATCATTAAATTTTTTTATTGTACTGACCAAATTTATTAACATTTAGTTTTCATATTAGCTTTGGAGATTCAAAAAGCAATTTTTGGTAATTTTAACGAAAGGTATTACTTTAAAAATTCAAGAAAGAGTATAACTAATGTTGTTTGATTGAAAGATCATTTTGATACAGAGGTGAGGACGCACAACTTTTTAAATACCTATGTTTGTGCCCGTTATAACCAATTTTGCTATCTTTTAACGTCAGCTTATCAAAGTGGCCTCCATAACATAGTCAAACTTTGCTTTCCTAATTTTGCCATGGCCTGGCAGTTTAGGTGAATCAGTGATCCTGAATACAAAAATGATAGATAGGTGCAATGTAAAAACAGATTTTAGTCAATACACCATGAAAAGGTAACATATACTTGTGAGATTTTGTTGGTGTATATTTTCGTTTTAAAGGCTTTATTCAGTTATAATGAAGATAGATATGAAATGTTACAGCGTACAAAATCTAAACAAAGTTTTAGAGTTGCATAGTTATAATGACAGTTGTCGTCACATATGTTCTCCGATTCTCTACCCATTAGGAAAAAAATGGAAAATCAAAGCCAATTGTAACTGTACACCTCGTGCATCCTTCTGAAACTGGCAATATGTCACAAAAAAATTCAGTTAATCAAATCACCGGATTGAACAAACCCCTGTCATATTTTCTTCCGTTTATCAGTTCATTCCTAATAGCTTAACCAGGAAGTTTAGAAAGTAGTACTTTTCACTGTATATTTCTCGTACCTTTCAAACGTTAGATCAACTTACGCAGAAGATGTGATGAAACTTGACAACCTACAGAGGGTTCTTTCGTGGTATACAGTCTCTACAAACTTGCTTTAACTGTTGAAGGCTGACTTAATTTGCTCTTCTAAATAAACTTGTACCATATGGTTGAGAAGGTATATGAACACATGTTAAAATTTAAATGGAATTTCAGATTGAATGATTTTTAACGTAATAATTACTGTTCAGTTCAAGGCACCCCTACCATAAACTTAAACTATCTGTTTGTATATTATGCGGAACTACTGTCAGGATGGCCTGAATATATATATATATATATATATATATATATATATATATATATATATATATATATATATATACCTGACCAACAACAATCTTATCTTTGGCGATCACCACTATCTCCAAATTCATGGTACCGCCATGGGAACCAAGATGGCTCCCTCCTTTGCAAATTTGTTCATGGGCAACTTCGAGCAAAAATTTCTGTCTCGACAAAATTTGAAACCACAAATTTGGTTACGTTTCATCGACGACATCTTCATGATCTGGCCCCACGGTGAAGATTGTCTAAAAATTTTCATTGAGAACATCAATTCGTTCCATCCCACCATCAAATTTACGGCCGACTATTCTAAAGTCAGTGTCCACTTCCTGGACACCACGGTAACCATAGAAAATGGTTCACTAAAAACAGACTTGTTCAACAAACCCACGGACAAGCACAACTACCTTCTACCGAGCAGTTGCCATCCCCCGCACTGCACCAGAAACATTCCGTACAGTCAAGCACTTCGGATCAAACGCATCTGTTCCTCTGAAACAGATTTCTCAATTCGCACAAACGAACTGTCTGGCTACCTCCGCAACCGACAGTATTTCCGGGGTTCTGTTGAAAATGCCATCAAAAAGGCAAAAGATACCCCTCGTTCCCAGACTCTGACGTACACAACTCGTCAGCGCAATTCCGACAGAGTGCCACTGGTTACTGAGTACCATCCCGGTCTACCACCACTTGCCAAATTCATCAAAAAACATCTGCCCACCCTTCAGAGTACGGTTCGCCTAAGATCTATCTTTCCCCATCCCCCCGTTGTTGCCTTTTCGCGTCCTTCCAATTTAAGGGACATTTTGGTTCGGGCAAGATTTCAGGACAAAGCCTCAGTCGAGGAAAACAACGAGAATTTTGGTTGTTCACCTTGCCCTTCCAACTGCAAGACGTGCGCTCTGGTTGACTCTACAAAGAGTTTCCAGAGCAATCAAAATGCACGCACCTTCAAAATTAGACAATCAATTAATTGTCTTTCCAAAAATGTCATTTATCTCATATACTGCAATTTATGTGGAGTGCAGTATGTTGGGGAATCAAAAAATTCCCTGAGAATGAGAATGACACAGCACAGGTCAGCAATTAAAACCAAAAAGGTTGAACAGCCTGTGGCAAACCATTTCAATTTACCTCATCATTCTATCACCAATTTACGTGTCATTGCTATCGACCAAAACGATGCATGGACCGACAAAACTAGGAAAGCCAAAGAAAATTTTTGGGAACTTAATCTCTAAACCACAGTGCCCTTCGGCCTGAATATCAGAAGCGACTTACCAGCTCACTGATGTGTCACACCCTTGTAATCCGATTAGACCTCTTCGGTCTCTCAATTTGCCTTATTGAATTGTAAGGGATTATCTTGTTCTTGGGGACCACACCCAAGTAATCCGATTAGACCCTCCCGGTCAACACAACTGATTAATTGCTTTGAAAAGCAATGGGTGGGACCATTGCCGCCACCTATTAAAAGATTCCAAAATTTCAAACTCCTTGTCAGTCTCTAACCATGCACTGAAGAAGAGCTAGTATTGCTCGAAAGCTCTGCAAAAAACAATTTCTGGCTGTTTTATTTACCGAATTTCAAGCCTTCCGCTAATTTGTATCGCTTCCGAGATCCAGCCATTCAATTTTGTAGCACTGTTGTTTTACAGTTTCTTCTTTACCGATTATATATATATATATATATATATATATATATATATATATATATATATATATATATATAAACTGAAGAATGGTGTGAAGCGGACACAGTCGCATAATTTTTAAACCTGTGGAATATGCGTCTAACATTGGCAACCTTTGCCTTAGTAAGAAAGACAATACCACCAAATGATGAAAAACTGAGGTCCGAGCTGGGTTTGAACCAACGACCTACTGCTCAACGTGCAGTACGCTCTACCAACTGAGCTATCGGAACTCTGCTGGAAGAACTGGTCAATTTAATTCAAATACCAGACGGGACAGTTTTCCATCATTACGTCACTTGTAAGCTCCGCCCAGCTTGTGTAAATACGGAAGTGTAGATGTGACGTTGCGACTTCTAAATATAGAAACTGAAGAATGGTGGGAAGCGGACACAGTCGCATAATTTTTAAACCTGTGGAATATGCGTCTAACATTGGCAACCTTTGCCTTAGTAAGAAAGACGATACCACCAAATGATGAAAAACTGAGGTCCGAGCTGGGTTTGAACCAACGACCTATTGCTCAACGTGCAGTACGCTCTACCAACTGAGCTATCGGAACTCTGCTGGAAGAACTGGTCAATTTAATTCAAATACCAGACGGGACAGTTTTCCATCATTACGTCACTTGTAAGCTCCGCCCAGCTTGTGTAAATACGGAAGTGTAGATGTGACGTTGCGACTTCTAAATATAGAAACTGAAGAATGGTGGAAGGCGGACACAGTCGCATAATTTTTAAACCTGTGGAATATGCGTCTAACATTGGCAACCTTTGCCTTAGTAAGAAAGACATCTACACTTCCGTATTTACACAAGCTGGGCGGAGCTTACAAGTGACGTAATGATGGAAAACTGTCCCGTCTGGTATTTGAATTAAATTGACCAGTTCTTCCAGCAGAGTTCCGATAGCTCAGTTGGTAGAGCGTACTGCACGTTGAGCAGTAGGTCGTTGGTTCAAACCCAGCTCGGACCTCAGTTTTTCATCATTTGGTGGTATCGTCTTTCTTACTAAGGCAAAGGTTGCCAATGTTAGACGCATATTCCACAGGTTTAAAAATTATGCGACTGTGTCCGCTTCCCACCATTCTTCAGTTTCTATATTTAGAAGTCGCAACGTCACATCTACACCTCTCTCTCTCTATCTCTCTCTCTCTATCTCTCTGAAATCAAAAGTTTGTCTCAGAGGCATACTGTGTATTACTACTTGCTAGTTTCATACAACACACAAGGTGCTGCACTCCTCAGGTAACATGACAGTAACATTGTGTGTTGTTTGAAACTAGCAAGTAGTAATACACAGTATGCCTCTGAGACAAACTTTTGATTTCATTTCTTCATGTTATAGCTCTGGTCTTCCATTGAGCACTCTAGCAACAGTTTTTGCAGGATTTGTCATATTTTATTGTATATATATATATATATATATATATGTATATATAGGTCGAAGGTGAATAGTAGTACATTCGATCTGAGATGAAACCAATACTAAGATAGAGCCTAGCCCTTATCATAGAAGGAGAGGTTGAAAGAAAATACCAGAGAGAAAAATTGAACCTCACCGAGGGTTTGAACCCGCCATCAGCTGCTTTCTGGGCAGCGTCTGTAACCACGAAGCTAACACGGCTCGGGATTTTCAGACCAAACAACAGGCCACAAATACCCAGCGTGACTCAATTTTCTTTCCTTGTTACTTTTGATGGAGGGCTGCCCTCGGCCTCAAGAGTGTGGAGTCTTGGCCTCTAGGATCTGTGGCCCCTACCACAAGAGATTATTTTAAACTTTTGACATAATTTGTGTGATCTCAGTTCCAATATATAATCATGAAATAAGAACGTTTGCTGCTAGCCGTTTAATTGTGGACTTTAAACTTTACCCAAGCGTTACAATTCGACTCCCATATTAATTAAATCATCATGTATACTCAATAAGAAGTAAGTTATGAAATTGTAGGTTAGTGCTATAAATTGTGAAAAACTCAATTGTCACAGGCTTGCATTAAATTAGGAATGAAACTCCGGAAAAGGTATTAACCTCCTTGTCAATGGAACCTAACTAATCTGTAAAATTATTACATCTTTGTCCACAGTTATATGTACAATATATACCTTAATCACAAAGAGAATGGAAATTTAAACATATTTCAGCATTTTTCTTTTAACATTAGGTTGCTTTTGTCACGAAAATGAGTTCTTATTTTGCTGAAATAATGCTTTTTAACATTGTTTTTGTGAAAGATATTTTACTGTTACCACATTCCAATGATCTTTGCACGCTTGCTTTGTAAACATCTATTTCCCTGTTGTAGTACCATTTAAACTTTTTGTTTCCAAAACCTTTTTATTTCATGTCTATGATTCTAGACTATTATTGTAGAAATGCAAATATGTGTAGCTTTCTTTCAGTCACGAGTTTACTGTACTTATTTTCACGTGAACTCAAACCAGGTAACTATTCTGATGTCAAGTAACACGAATAAAAACTCAGGGGCAAATCACCAACACTCACTTTTCGAAAGTACCATGGTTTTCGCAACCCACATACTTATATTGTACGAACAGTCAGTCTTTTGTATTTCTCCTTTGCTGACCTCAAACAAACTTTAAATAAAAAACAAGTACTTATACAGAAGGAACAATTTTGAAGGCTTTGCAACTTCCATTTCGATACAACCTGAAATGAAAGAGATATCTGCCACCTCGGCTTCCTACGTCCAGCTAATAAAGAACCCTTTCTGCTTTCTGCTTGAGTTCAAGTAGTAGCAATCTTTAAGAGCATTAAGCATTACAACATATTGGTGTGTGCTTTTCAATTGATCAAAGAGGCTGTTCCTTTTTTCCTAAATAACATTAACCCTTAGTGACAGCAATTTTCGCCGTCAGCGATTGACAGAGGACATACACGAATTCAAAACTACTTGTCTGATTAATTATTCACTACAGTTACCTTTGTTTGTTATCTAGAATTGTCGATACATCGATAAAGATCTGAAATAATTCCCTCCTAGTTTCTGAACTTGGCCGTTGCATTGATATTCTCACATTTCCTACTAAATTTTTTTGGCCGTGACAAGAGCCAAAATAGTCTCTTTATAAACTCCCAAACATTTTGCAGTAACAGTTGTATGGAATAATTTCCTTGAACTGCCATTTCAAGAGGGCCAATATGACAAGTTATTCTCTATAATCGGGCGGCTAACAATCTGGCATTTCACTACTGCCTGGACCCACATATGTCACATAGGAGTCAACATTAGTTAAATCTATTGCGGGATCTTGTGTCTGAGTGCATACACGAGATATTAAGTAAGTTACTAGGGATAACAGAACAAGAGGAATGCTGACTGAAATGCTAACTATAATCATAGCTGCCTTTATTCTAATGGAAACAGTCGGCTTCCTTGTAGAAGGATACCTTGACAAGTGAAAGTCAGATGGAGTCGTGATAGAATCACTTGGTTGGAAAACCAACGGTCCGTAGAAACAAGATGCATTGTAGTCAAAAGAAGGTGACACAGACTTCTGTGTTACACTGCAAGCAAATACAGTGTTGTTGAGTAGGGAACCTCCTGGTGTAGAAAAAGATATTGTCTTCACAACAGTTTCCCCATCATGGTTGATAAATGTTTTGATGTTTCTTGTAACCAGTTGGTCATTCATGAAGGCACTAACATTCACTGATGGGTTACCTTCCTCTGTCGTGCAACTAAACTGAAACGTTCCATTAATTTTTCCCTTTTTAATGTAGTAACTATCCTGAGACATGTAGCAATGTGGCTGCTTTAACGGACTGTATAGCACTTCAAGGAATAGTTGTTTATAGGAGTAACCTACTATGCAGAAGTATCTTCCTTCATCTCTTCTGTGGACCTCTTTTATTGTGAGAATATGCAGAACGTTTCGAAATGTTTCCAATATCAGCTAAGTGTAAAGATACTTGGATGGTGAGCCAAGAAGTACGGAGTTATCAATTAAAACAGTTGAATTGTTGATGAAAACTGTTACGTTGTCTGCAAAATCCTGAACGCATTTCAGTTGAACAGTAGAACCTTCTTGAACTTGGACATTCCTTTGATAATCTGCCTTGAAGAAGAAGCTTCCGTCAGCGTTAACAAAAGAGAGATATACAATCCCAAGAATAAAAGCTTCCGCCGCCAGCTTAATGATACTTTTACATGAATATCCCTTTTCCATACTTATGCTTCGTGGAGAAACGCTAGTCTCTAAAGTCTACCCACAGATGTAATTTGTTAATAACTGCAGAGAGAGATTGTATATAAGATGTCCTCTACAGTCTTCCAGTTGAGAGACCTATCAATGGACCGTCTAGGACTTTTACCGATACATAGGTATTTTTATAGTTGCACAAATTTTAAAAGAAGACAGCAAGTCAACATTCGATGACTTTAAATAAGCGTATTCGATGTCTGCCGTGCTGTTTCTATCTGTTTTCAATTTTGGTACTTTGCTCTTTTACATCCAAAGAGAAAGTGAGGTGAAATGCCTTCGGTTGTATACTATAGCATAGTTTCAACAGATAAAAGCGTTCTTTTCTTGCGATTTAGCTCTGAAGGATGCATTTCCGCTGTAAATGGATTAAACTGTTTAATCATTAGCATAATGATGTACTGTTTATTGCAATGGTGAGTAAATCTTCATAAAGTAGCATGTGGTTTATTCAAGGGATTTCCTCAACGCTGCAAAGTTGACTGATAAATAAAATTCGTAACAATTTTGGGTGCAGACCTGCGGACCGCGTGGCAGGGGGCCTGTGCTTGATCCGCTGTAGAAAATGGATTGAACTGCACAATTAAGCAACAACTAAGGAATTTAATGTACTTGAGGCAATGTTTACTTCTATGTCGTTTTCTTGTGAAAAAATGGACTATTGAATGAAATATGGAAGGGGAAAACCACCACCCTTTCATGGAAGTTTTGGTATCTCAAAATTTGAACGGTGATTATACACAAATTTCAAAACAGCGTGAAAGGCCTACTTGTAAGCTTTTTCATAAGGGTAGCGTGTACCTTCTGAAAACTTTTGTCAGGGTTCAGACTTGGAAGAAACGAAGTAGCCACCGAAGTTCATTTAGAAGTCAATGATAAACAATGCGTTACGCGCTACCGAAAAGGTCAAGCAATGAATAAAAAGTGCATAGTTTATTGGGACTCGAACTCAGGATCTGTATCCATATTGACTATATTCTTTCAATAGTCCAAACGCAACTATCATAAGTGCACTACCGCGTTAAAGGAAATTTTGAAAGCAGTTCGAACAGTAAAATGGAGTATCCCCGAAAGAGTACTGTAAGAAGAAATTCAATAAACTTTTTGAGAGTGGTTTAATGTTTGGATAAAAAAGAGGAAAAATTTACATTTTTATAGGCCTATTTGTGTAGAATTTGTTAAGTGCAAAAGGGGTGTTAGTGAAGTTGTTGTAGGAGTTTCCATTACATTTGACACAATTCAATAAAAACCTGTTTGACGGTAGTTAGTACAGACGGTCATCTCTGTCAAACTGAGACACCAAGAACAGGACAAACCCCATTGAGCGGAGACTATTGCTGCCCGTCGTTTAGTATCCAGCCTTAGTAACAGAAGATACAGATAAGGAGGGAAATTTGGGTGAAGCTTGGAAAGGCTGAAAGTAATCAGCGCTCTCATCAACATTGTACAAGTAGCATAGCATCAGCCATTAATTGAGTTCTGTTAAGTCTACACTGAGCTGACGATCACCACCACGTCCTATAGAGCTCAGCCTTTTGCGATGTACGTATCCATCCTAAGCATTACTGCAATTTTTCTCCGGAAAAGTAATCAGCCTCCCTAACGGCTAGAATGATTCATTCGTATTCAAGTTTTTTGGATTCTACGTTAATGTTCCACATACACAGCAGCTTTTGGAGCTAAAAACCAGACTTGTGGTGCGAGTATAGCCTCCCTATAACGAGTACGAGTACAAGGCCTCGAATACGAGTATGAGTACAAAGCCATGAGCACGAGTACGAGTACCTGATTTTCAAACTCTCTGAGTAGGAGTAGGGATACGAGTACAAAGCCATGAGTACGAGTACGAGTACCGAAAAATGTACTCGAGTACGAGTACAAGTATGAGTACATTTCTGAGTACATGCATAGACTGGAGTAATATAACAGCAGTAAAGTTGTCTGTAAGGTAATTTGAAGACTTAGTGTCTTTAATTAAAGACTTTAACTGTCTTCAATGTTGAAGGTGGAGTTAGCATGGTGATCTGGGCGTATTGTTTTGCATACTAGAGGTCCCCGCATGAGGTCCCGGTGGTTATCTGGTTGTCTAAAAAAGAAAGTTGTCCCATTCACCAAGCCTTCCACTCTGTTTGGTTCAGCTGGCAATCAGTGGAGCAGAGCAAAGAAACCCCCATTTTCTACTGTATAGATCACAACTTGAAGCAGCTTTATCGTCAGAACTTGGAATTTCACTTAGAAGCCGTCATGGTATACTGAGCAGTGGTAATTGGGAAGTATAGAAAAATCCAACCGTTGTTTCAATGTCATTTTGCTCTAAATGGAAACCCTCTTTTGAAGTGTTTAATTCAAAGTAACTTCTCTGAGAAGGGAAAAATTGCAGTCTGTCACAAAATAGGTTTCCAAATTTAGTGGAGCGACAAAGTTTTGGATTATCAATTAAAACATGTCTAATTAAGATTGATTCCAGCCTGTGAAGAAAATTAATTGTACAGTTTTTTGTTTTGAATTTTGGCTTGTTTCTTTATAGGGTTGTCAGTTTTTAAAGATTTTAGTATCCAAGTAGGCTATTCCAACACTGGTCAGTTTAGTTTCAGCTTCTACGATCTAATGCATACTCTCCACAAACATGTCAGTCAGTCTCAAAAGTTTGTTATTGGAATAGCACATTTGCCAACATCTGAAAGTAATTTCAGCAAGCCATTAAGTTTTCAGAGGTAGACTCTAAGTTACTGTCGAAGGTAATTTCAAACAGTGTAGTTCTAGACTAGACCAAAGCAAGATGCTTCTACAGTAGGGGGCCAAAGTACTTATATGCATAAGAAGATGGTACTCTTTAGATTATTCAGTATCCCTAAAGATATTAATAATATAGTAGTTCCTTCAGTTTGTTCAAAGACAGGTTCTTTTTAATCCTTTTTACTGCTCCTTGTAGCAGCACAATTTACTTTTTATGTGTTGAGATAGTCTGTATTGATCAGCACAGGAAGCTTTAAATAATTACAAGTTTTATTTATTAAATTAGAAAAGGATCAATGAAGACTGCAATTGTTAACATCCTGGACTGAAAAACCTGTACTCATGACTACAATTCTCAGAGTACCAGAGTTCAAAGGCCTGAGTACGAGTACGGGCACTTGATTTTCAAATTCTCTGAGTACGAGTACAAAGTTATGAGTACGAGCACGAGTACAGACAATTGAGTCTGGGATTTGTGAAATTCGTAAATGGTTGTGTGAGAACTTTTTGAAATTGAGAGATGAAAAGACTGAGTTTATTCTAATAGTTCTAGACAACAACTGTCAAAAGTTAAGGTTCCTCACATCACCATCGGTGACTCTGACATCAACACCTGCATCAAATGTTCGTAATTTAGGTTGTATTTTTGATTGATCAATGTCTCTTAATGTTCATATTTCTAATACTGTACGTTCCGCTTCGTTTTATATCAGAAACACTGGTAGAAAAAGGAATTACTTCAATCCTAATGCCACTGAACAAACTGTACATAGTTTTGTAACTTCAGGCTTGACATGGGTAACTCCTATTTGTTTGGACTTCCTCAAGACCAAATTGCACGTCTACAGCGTATTCAGAACACCGCTGCGAGTTTGGTCACTTTGACTAGAAGATCATGTCATATTACACCTGTTCTGAGAGAGATGCTCAAGGAAACCATACTTACTTTTTCATGTGCACTCCTTTTACTTAACCATTTAAAGCAAAATCCGATCTTTCAATTCTACGTTTTGTTGAATTAATAATGTGGTACCCTTTGATGATGATTATACATGACCTTGTGCACCAACGTGATCTTTTGTCTATGATCTTTACGTAGACTAATAAATGCCCTTAACAATTTGAGGATACACTTTAAATGCTTTCGTGAGACGTCATGGATATGTTAACAATGCTCTCTCTTATTTGTATTGTCTTGTTGTTTGCATTAAAAAGTCAAAATAAGAGTAATAATAGGCACAAGCACTTTTACACTTCCATATTCGAAAGTGTAAAATCATTTTGTAAACAACTTTTGAAATGCTTCTATCATGTAGATTCTTGCTGTGTAATAAGCATAAGTAGACATGCTTTATCAAAATTCATTTTATGTACAACTTCTATCATATGTTACATTTCAGTAACACTACCGTATGAGGATTTCTTTTAGCCTAAAATGTAAAGTTCAGTTAAAATATGAACAACTACAAATAAAGATAAATACCATGGGTGTGGATCATGGGGGACGGGAGGACGCGGAAGGGGGGACATCTCCAATAAGTCCCCCTTCCCCACTTTTTCAAAAATGATGAAAACTAAAACTGTGATGAGTTATAATATAACATAGATTACGAATGGAAACTACATTTCAAAAGCTAAATTGCCCCCAAATATTGCACCATTTGCCATAAAGACAGCATCTAATTTCTTTTTTTTTCAAAGGGGGCCCCTCCCCCATAGACCCCTCCCCAGGACGGCTATTCGCAAATGGTGAAAAGTCACATCCCCCATTTTTGGAGATGGATCCATGCCATTGATAAATACAGTGAGTTAAAAATACAGTGAGCAGTTGTTGATTTGTAAATGATTTATCCGACTGCAGAGCCTTCCAACTTTCTATGGCCCGAGAACAATACCTTTCCCTCCGTGACTGATAACTTAATTGCAAGGAGCTATTGAAAAAGGAACTTGAATTGTCATCAAATCAGAGGATTAAAGAAATCCATGCCATATTTTCTTGCGTTTATCAATTTACTTTTGATATCAAAATCAAGACCTTTGGAGACTTATAAAGTAGTACTTTTCAACTTACGCAAATGATTGATAAGCCCTAAGAACCCAGGGCGGGTTCTGTGGCCGTAGATAGTCTCTAGAAACGTGCTGTAACTGTTGAAGACTGATTCACTTTGCTCTTCTAAAGAAACTTGTGTCACGTGGTAAAAAAGTAAAGGTAAACAAGTTAAAATTCAAATGGAATTTTAGAAGGCTTTTCAACATGGTAAGTTTCACATAGAGTTACAACTTCTCAGTGAAAAACGAAATACAGAAAATTCTTTTTCATCAACATCAATTTTGTTTCATTTGTTCAAGAAACCTTACTTAATTTACAAAACGGTTTTATTGCATTCTTTCCATTACCCCAATAACCTCTCCCCTTCCATTTAAATGCTATCAGGATAGGATAGACCAAATGCCTTTTGCCAAGTAACATAGCATTCACAATCTGACAATAAGACCCTTGAGGAGCTGAGTTTTCTGGGTGTAGTGTGTGGACAGAAAGTGTGTAGCGAACTCCTCAATCGTATGTCCGATCAAGTTGAAGTTTGGGAAGTAGGTATCTGACCATGAAAACAAACGCACGAGTAATTGAGAAGTCATAGGTCATAGGTCATAAACACTTTTAGAGGTTAAAGTTAAAATTAGATTGTTTCTATCTGATCTCCGTACATGTAATGTATAAGGAGATAAGAAATTGTACTCCCCTAGCATCAGCTATGTGGATCGGTGTCTGAGTGTCTAGGTTTATGTGTGTGTATGTACGTGTATGTGCGTGCAATAATGAGTGTAGAGAACTCTTCCTAAAGCATAAGTCCAATCAAGTTCAAACTTCTTTCTGCGCAGCATATTACGTTAAAAACGTAATAGGTCAAAGTTAAAATTAGCTAAAAATTTAGTTTTACCCTCATTTGTCTACTGATTATAAGGCAATGTAAATATGTGGCATGGCATGCTGAGAACGATGGCAAAAGTTTAAAATGGTACTATTTGCTTGTTAAGGATCGAGGTCAAATGTCAGGTAATTATAGGTCAAAGATCAATTGGCCTGAATTTTGCGAAAAAGCGTGTCGCAAACTCCTCCTAGCCCTAAAGTCAGATCATTTTCAAACTAAGTGGTCCAAAGTCAAAGGTCAAATTAGCTAATTATCAACATTTTGTCATTATTCCAATATTGGTACATTAGACCACCTGGTATGTAGACAATGATGGGATAAAATTTAAAATAGTGCAGTCCGGTTACTAGAGGTCTAGGTCAAAGGTCACACAGAGGTCAAATGTGGGTCCAAGGTCCAAGCGGTAACAAATGTTGCGAAATGTGTGTCGTAAACTCGTCCTAATGTGCAAATTCGATGAAGACCAAAGTCGGTTGGAATGTACCTACCGGAAAAATCTCGTGCATGTGTAATTGATGTCGTCATCGATCGAAAAGCACAGGTCAACGGCTAAACGACCTAAAATTAGGTTAGTCATTATTTGCCAATCAATAAGTTACAAAAGTTCATTAACAACATGACATGCAGACAATGATGAGTCATATTTTATGGAGAATTTTCTGTTGCTAAGGGTCAAGATAAAAAGGTTGAATGTAGGTCGAAGGTCACAGGTCAAAGTTCAATTGACCTAAAAGTGGTCTTTTGTCATTATTTGTCTAACAGTATGTTGAAAACGCTTTTAAACACAAGATATGTAGATAATATTGCAACTCCACGGACTACCTTCTTTTTTTTTCTTTTCTTCCTTTATGTCCTTGTCAGTTTGTTCCAGAAAATAATTAAAACCACATGATATATAAAGAACGATAAGAAAAAATTTAAAACAGTAATTTTTGGTTGTCAAGGGTCGACATGGAAAATCAAATGTAGGTCTAAAGTCAAATAGGCCTAAACGTTGCTTGAAAGTGCTTTGGGAACTCCTCCTTGACTGTAAACGTGGTAGGTACGTACCAGAGCAAGGAAGCAAGGAATCTTGTGCAAAAGTAACTTGTAACGTCACAGCTCAAGGTCAGAGATCAAAGGTCAAATTAACTTAAAATAAGTCGTTAGTCAGTATTCATTAACCCCCATGATATATGTAGAGAACGCTAAGACAAATATTTAAATAGTAGGCTACTTTGGTAGCTTAGGGTTATGGTCAAACATCAAATGTCAAAATGCCCTTTATTATCTGAAAAAGTGTGTCTTTGAAATCTTCAATGGGAAGTCTAATGAAAAAATTCAATTATAAATAATGACATAGGTCAGATGTCAGAATTAAAATATCGGGTAATCTAGCATTGTTTGTAGCTTATATCTGCTTGTCAGTATTTGAACAATTTCATCCACAAATTATGTATATAAGGTGACGGAGATGAGATTTACAACTCAATGGATTACCTCTTTTCATTGATATACCCACTGCATCCATCGTTATATCTAGTTCCGGAATGTTCCAAACTCCAAGTCCGTGTCAACCACATCATATTCAGAGTCACATTAAACCATCGATTGATCGAATATTTTCGATCGGTGATGAGAAGGATAACCATAGACACAGTCGTCAGTGGGGAACTGAAATGTTCGGGACACGTTTTTGTACCACGATCTAACAATGGTGGCTGCCTTAACGAAGAGGTCTGAAACCTTTGCGGAGTAAGATAGCTATTGTACGTGTAACCTGTACATTCGTCAATTATGGATTGATCGAAAAAAGTCAGAGTGATACATTTCGTGTTTGTAAAAAGGCACAACCATGGATGAAACTGTTCCCGGGCATCCAATATGCACCATAGTTAAAGAGTGGTGCAAAGCTCGTATAGACAATTCTGGTTTAAAAAACGAATAGTGGGATATTTTAATGCTAGCATAAACGAAGAAATGTAATTATAAAAATATAAAGGTCTTAGTCATATCTTCAACCAATATTTTAAGTTCGGACTTGTTTGATAATAAAAACAACGCATATCCAGTGTCTGTATATAGACACAGCAGATAAAGACGTGTTCAGACTGATAGGAATAGTTTGTTGAAGACAGCAGTATTTTCACAACAATCGTGACAATAGCCAATGCGAATACGTCACATCACCTTATAGCATATGGTCAATTTTAAGACCTTTATTTTGAATGATGTCTTAACATGATCCGACTCGCCGAGTTGCACAGCACGGCGAATTATCTGAGGAATGCATAAGAGAATCTGCGCTTACTGAGACCAAATCCATCAACGAACCAATATGCCACCGTGGCCATTAGTGGCTCGCCATAGGGGCACTGGGGCACTCCCCCCCACCAAGAAAAGTTTGCAAAGCACGACCTTCAATTTCCAAAAAAAAAATAATAATAAATAAATAAAGCATGTAATTCGAGATGGATTAGGCCCTCCCTTTTCCTTGAGTGGGTTTAAAATTAAAGAAGTGAATAACTTTCCAATGCAATGCGAAGGTTATGCATTAATAAAGTGCTTTCAAAACGACATTTTTTTGGCGCGCTTCGCGCGCGTTTTTTTTTTTCTTTTGTTGCTTGTTTGCTACTATATGAACTTCAGAAATCACAAATGGACGTGCCATTATTGCGAGCTAAGGTAATCAAAACAAATGATCACGCTTTGATATTTTTAATCTGATTAGCTTTGGCATCATAATGTCATTTATAGAGTGTAACGGTAATGCTGGAGTTAAATGCCCATGGTTTTGCAGACACTTCAGAGCTTTCGGGGTCATTAGATACACAACCTATGAGCCGTGTTGATTATCTTCCACGACTAAGAGCAGTTTTGCCCGGGTGTCACCTGGCCAGATTAGTATAGGTATCTGTTTACAAAAAGTAACGGACATGTATCCTAAACGTATTGTGTTCCCTATAGAAGTAGAGGTTTCTCTTCCCTTGTCCACATTGACAGCGCCGTTGGCCCACGAGCGGTCTTACGACTGTCAAATGGCCTGTTATAAGCAAAAGGTTCTCCAACTCTGTGCTAAAGTATATCGTTTCATTTGATTCAAAATAAACACACCAAACAGTCAATCTAAGCTTATTGTAATGAAACTTTTGACTAGTGGCCTAGCTTTTTGTATATAGGATAAGACGTCGTTCTGAGTTAGGGGAATCCCCCCCCCCCCCTTTTAAGTATTTCGTTTCGGACAGGTACTGAGATCCAAAATAATGCTATCATTTCATCGTTTTCAAATGTCTTCATGCTCGAACTTTTCGTTAGTTTAAGAAAACAATCCAGAAAACCAACATTTTATGGCTTCTTGGCAAAGCTGAAACATATTATGACACAATGAAGAAACAACAACATATTTAAAGGTGGGGCTCATTTTATAGTGACAAATGGATCAAACCGCTTTGCCCATTTCACCTGCCTTTTACTCTACCCCTATGAAGTAGGGATCGGTTAATATAGTTGTATTTGTGTTTAAAGTAGTCAGCTCATGACTGACTGCCTGAAATGGTTTTTAAAGAGCTTTTGAAAACTACATGGGGCATCGCTGTAATACATAATTATAACCATAATTGTGCTATCCGGAGCTGACCATTAATATGGGGTCTTCCGAATGTCCCTGAATACGGACTTGAGTTTGCTCCCCAAACAAAATTTCTTAGAGCCGCCCATGACCGTGGCTGAGGGGTAAATAATGAAAATGACATACCCTATATGGGATCTCTCCCTCTGTCTTACGTGTATTTTATTCAACTAAAGATGGAATTTCCGACTTTTGTAGAAACCTATGTTAGCTAAGCATTTTTATCATGCAACTTGGTCAGGGGTTACTGTTTATACACTTGAAATCAATCTGTAACCAGAAAGCCAAAGGCTTAGTGATTCCTTGCTAAAAGGGAATGATTTGCTGCACTGACTCAGTTCATCCCTCAAATTTACACTTCCTGACTTTTCATTTTTTACGATGTATCACATCTTGACCTCTGCTGACCTCATATGACCTGTGAACCCTACCAAAAAGAGAATAAAAAATGAAAAAAATACATGTCTTAGGTGGGAATCTTACCCTGGACCGTGTGCGTAAGAAACCGAGCTCTAATCGCTCTAATCCACTACATAATCAAAGAACTCGTTCAGCATTTCTAATCATCCTACAGTCACAGCATCCTTTGCACGTGTTTATAATTAGGTAATTCATATACGAATTATTACTGTCATAGTTGTGCTTGTGAAAAAATAAATGTTTTTCTCTATGATTTTATCTTTGAAATGGTACAAAATTAAACCATAGCTTTTTGTTTGTAACCAAACGCCGGACACAATTGGGAGGTACAGCCCACTGTCTATTTAGTTTACGAGGTTTTGGTAGTTTCACCTCTGATGACCTCAAGAAGATTTCACCTTTGATGACTTCGGTGACATTTGACCTCCAAAAAACACAAAAGGTTCTCTTTCTCCTAACGGAACACATTTATATACCAAATATGAAAAGGATCCATCATCCCTGTCTTGAAATATCGTGGATTTTCAAGGTTTTCGGTTTTTGACCTCTGATGACCTAAAATGACCTTTGATCTCCACTGAAAACGGTAGTTCTTCCTTTCAATATGATAAAGTTATATGCCAAATATGAAGATTGTCCATCGTTGCTGTCCAATTGAGATATCGTATGTACAAGCAGTTTTTAGAATTCGTATTTTCACCCTCAGTGACGTCAGATAACCTTTGACCTTCACTAAATCAATAGGCTTTATCTTTTGACTTTAAATCATTCAGATGCCAAGTATTAAAAGCATCCATGCGTCCTACCTAGAGATATCGTGTTTACAAGGTTTTTGATCTCTGGTGATCTCACATGTCCTTTGACCTTCACCAAGAACAATAGGGTTCTTTCTCGTAGTATAATAATTTCATATATCAAGTATGAAAATTATCCATCATTGCTTTCTTGAGATATTGTGTTTACAAGCCAAGCGTCACAAACACTCATACATACACACACATACACGCACACTGGACTGTCTTTTGTTCAGTGCACAACCGATGACGTTTTCTTTGTCCTTACCCTAACCTTGTGATTGTTGTCAACCGATGGCATATTGTTGTACAACCGTGGACGTATTGATGTCTATTGTTCCATGTCGTGAGTTGTACACCCACAACATGTGCACACCTACACATACACACACACACAATCGCCCGCGTGATTGCATAGATTCCTTTTGCCTTTGGCAAGGAATCAAAAAGACTCAGCGAAACTCATTACAGAAAATGTAATGATTCGTTGTGAAGAAACTGCCTTTCTTTAGAGAGCAAAAAGCAGTTGACCTTTGGGCTACTGACTGTTTTCTGGGATTAACTTTTTGCCGTGCCACAGTGGCTCCCCGACGAAAGTATATCCCCACGAAATATTTGTTTGATCAGCTTAACATTTATCTTCATTATAAAGATAATGAAGGTAACAAAAGGGTTTTTTACGAATTCCCATTTTCACTTAAGGGGAGGGGGAGGGAAAAGGGGAAACCTACTTGACAGGGGCTCTTGCTCCCTTTTTCTCCTCTGACGCCACAACTATTTCTGAAGATGGATGTTCTTATACTCGTGGCTGTTCGTCTATATCAGTGGTCCAGCCTTACCAACTGCTGTGATACTTCAGGACAGACCTTCTTGTCTTGAATGGACACTAAAGGGCTAAGTTTCTAGTACTCTGGCTAAACCTCTGACTCAAATTGTTTTCATGTTGGAGAAGAATCGTAAATAATTATGTTTGGTGTCACTGAAATTTAGAAGCACCTCTTTGGGAGAAGATTCACTCTCCAGTTAATTAGTCACCACTGTATTTAATGCTAAGAATAAAGTTACTTGATAAGCTGCATGAAGAGTACGGAGGTGTTAACTAGTCTTATCGTTTCACAATTTTGATATGAAATTTGGACGATTTGCTGATTGTTAGGATGCTGACGTGCTCTCTAGGTTCCGAGAAAGTTGTTGGCAACTTGCAATTCCCGAACTCGAGTTTCTCTTACCGATATGAATTACTGGTGTCTACAAAGCAAACCATCAATTAACTTAGAAAAGTGTTACTTTCAATAAAATATTGAACTTCTTCAAAGCGGATGGTCTTAGCATAAGGATGGTGAATATGTTAACATACATTTCATGAGACAAATGAACATTGTAAGTTTTACCCATGAACATCGGAATAAGTTAGCTGCAACAAGCTATTTGGAGGGACCTGAAATTGTTTTGAGTGGTGCTATCCATGTTTTACTATCAATATAATCTTCGAATTTATTGCTAAGCATTTCTTTAAACAAACTTGTTGAAAAGTTATGAAATGATGCACATAATGGTTCACTGATTGGCCGGTAGTGCACCTTCAGATTTAACTGCTTCTTGTTAAGGACCCCTGCTTCACAAAAGTATATCCCACTGTCGCTTCTTTCAACTTGATGTATTTTTAGAGTATATGTATTATTCGATGTGAGTGGGAGAAGAGAATATTTTGATGATGAATCACGTAAAACTGAGTTTTCCACAATTGAAACTCCGTTGTGACTTATAGACACAGGATCATCAGCTTCGAGGTCGCACATTAACAGAGCAGAGTTTCCTTTGAAAACGACATAGTCCTTTGGGTCCCTCTCAAAGGTGATGTTTGTCTCAGCACATACGCAATAAAATATCATTATTATTACAATCATGATACGATAGCGATGCGTTTCATCAGCAACTTTATCCTATCGGACAGACTACGCGTGTCCGATAAAAACTTTCTGTCGATGTGACGTCACGAAATAATTAGTATACATTTCTTTTTCATAGTCATATGATGCAATCAAATATTTGCACAGGTTGGCAAATATTTGGTTCCCTCCGACCAGAGATGGAGAAGGTTCTAACTAAAACTCAAAACAAGAGGGCAATCCACGGAGTTGTTTATCTCATCGCTAGGACACGCACTGTACTGAGCCGTATAGACCTAATGCATTGACATCACACTGACTTCATTTTGGGTGAAAACAATGAAGCACACGTTCACGAACGGTGTGGATTTCGCCGCACGTGTAGTAGACTTACCACTGGTTGACAAATCAGCTGTCTGCATTTATTGGTATAACTTGCAATGACACGCGCTTTTCCGCCATTTTCCTCCAAAATAAGGTCTATAACTGGAGGACGCGCATTAATGTGGAATCACAGAGCAATAGACCTTATGCATTGACATCACACTGACGTCATTTTGGGTGAAAGCAATGAAGCACACTTCCACGAAAGGCGTGGATTTCGCCGCACGTGTAGTAGACTTACGCGCCTTTACGGTTGGCTGACGAATCAGCTGTCTGCATTTATTGATGTAACTTGCAATGATACGTGCTTTTCCTCCATTTTCCTCCAAACGAGGGAGCACTTTCTCCTTTGCGACATCACATGCATAAGGTCTATATATATCCTGCTCTATGTGTGGAATACACCGTACGAAATTGAACCCGACTTGGAGGTCACGTTATGTAGGTCACCTTCGGAAATAATATACAGTGAGCAATGTGGACATGGTAACGCGCCCTACACCTGTAGCGTGCCTTAACGCCTCTTCGGCCTCTAATTCGCACAATCACACATTAGCTTGCATTCACATCATTGCATTGCGTCTAGTACATGGATTGCCTTAGCAACTTAATGAAATGGCTACACATCACAGTATCTGATGCAAATGTAATATTTAACACTAATGTGTGACAAAAACGATAAGTACCCTTACTTATTATTACCTTTGGGTTTACAAGTAAATGCAACCCCAAGAATACGAATATTGATATTCGTGATAGCGCTAATTGTAAATAGGGTGTGCGCTAAATGGAAAGATACAAAGATGTTATAAACAT
The DNA here is from genome assembly GCA_029531755.1 of Holothuria leucospilota. NCBI lineage: Eukaryota > Metazoa > Echinodermata > Holothuroidea > Aspidochirotida > Holothuriidae > Holothuria > Holothuria leucospilota. The sequence goes on from CM055981.1 coordinate 39,339,802, forward strand.
AGATTCCAAACTTAAAATGGCGCGTTGACTCCCCTTGGAGCTACAATATCGTGCCAGAAGTGCTGATCATGCTCTGTTCAGTCGTTTTGAAAACAAACAGATAGATGTCTTACAAAAGTATGAACCCTTGATATTTCGAAACATTGTAAATTTAAGGAGTATCACTCCTCAATAGATTTCACTTAAAAGAAGAACTTTATTTCTTCCTTGCGGCATTTTGCATTGCATTAAGTGTACTTGAAAATGTACGCACAATGGCACGTTTGAAGCTCAGTTCATGGGCTTATTTATTGGTCAGTTTTTATTGAATCTTCAGGTAACGCACTTTTAAATGAGCCTTTAATATCTTACGCACCACACAACGGGAAATCAGCTAGCGCGTCTGTTTCCGGGGCGCGCAAAAGTGTCAAGTCAAGTGTCCCTATAGACCTTATGCATTGACATCACACTAACGTCATTTTGGGTGAAAACAATACAGCACACGTGTACTAACGGCGTGGATTTCGCCGAACGTGTAGTAGACTTACGCGCGTATACGAATGGTTGGCAAATCAGCTGTCTGCATTTATTGGTGTAACTTGCAATGATATGCGCTTTTCCGCCATCTTCCTCCACAGGAGGGCGCACTTTCTCCTTTGTGACATCATATACATAAGGTCTATAAAACACAGAGAATGGTATCCTGCGCGTACACAACGCTCACGCAAGCCACGCTATTTTAGGAATGAAATATCCTGTGCGTACCTATTATTATACGCACATCACCGAATAAAAAAGGGGGTATGTCAAATCTACACTTCCACTCCGATATTTGCGTCTCCCTGGAGATTCAATCTCCGTAACAGTGTAGGTATAGAACTTTGGCATCTATGCTAATAATAGACCTTATGCATGGACATCACACTAACATCATCTTGGGTGAAAAAATGAAGCACACGTCTGACACGTGCACTCACGGCGTAGATTTCGCTGCACGTGTAGTAGACTTACGCACGTGTACGATTGGTTACAAATCAGCTGTCTTACATTCATTGGTGTAACTTGCAATGATACGCGCTTTTCCTCCATTTTCCTCCAAACGAGGTAGCACTTTCTCCTTTGTGACATCATATGCATAAGGTCTATATCTTTGAAAAGATAGCACACAAGGCGCCGATCGCGGATGGTGCACTTATCTATGTGTAAGATCAACATACATATACAGATCAGTGTGACCGTGTTTGAGGCGTCTGCACGCGTACTATACTAGTTTTCCTTCATGCGCCCTTTTGTTGTTGTGCAAAAAGGACGCCTTCAGTGCGCTATACAGAAAATATGTGCACATAGTACGATGTGCATGCTTGCACGTGTTAGCATGCCTATCATTGGAATGGACAGTCAGTACCAAAAATATTACAAGCATAGATTCCAAATTTAAAATGGCTTGTTGACTCCCCATGGAGCCCAAAATATCGGGCGAAAGTGCTGATCACTGTTCAGCCGTTTTAAAGAAGCATACAGGGAAATGAATGTCTTACAAAAATATTCATATTATTTCGGAACATTGTAATGTAAGAAGTATCACTCCTCAACACTAAATTCTACTTGCAAGAAGTTTAATTCTTCCTGACAGCATTACAAATAAGTACACTTGAACATGAACTCACAATGACTGGTTTTAAGTTCATACACTTATTCGCCTACTTTCATTAGTCAGTTCCTATATCTTTAAGTAACGCACTTTTATATGCGCGTTTAATTTCTTACCCCCTCACAACTGGAAATCAACTAGCGCGTTTGCTTCCCAAGAGCGCAGGAGTGTGCGTCAAGTATTCGGATAATACACAGAGAAAAAATATTCTGCGCGTACAGAACGTGTTGTAAAAAGACACGCACGCTAACCTCTTTTATAGTAACACTGAAATTTTCTGTAACGTACGCATTCTTATTTCCCTACGCAGATCGCCGAAAAGGACGGGGCGCATGTCAAATTCACACTTCGATATTTGCGTCTCTACGAGGAGTCACTGAGCGTAACAGTGTAGGTATAGTAGTTTGGAATCCATGCTTATAATATCTTTGGTCAGTACTAGTAACAAGCGCGTCTACATTGTGAACTGTTCATTTACGTTGCTGTCATCAATGTTAAATCATTGTGTAACGAGACGCTATTCACACGTCCTACCCTATAAAGAGTACGCTGGGTCGGTAAAAGGTCGCGTTGTTTCTTACGCGCTTGCTAAGGGGAAGAAATTTGTGCATTTGTTTTTTATACATTTCAAGTTTCCTGTCAGTGCAGTGTTTTCTCTTGGAACTGAAACCAGAAAGCGATTCTTGCACAATTTGACCGTTGGCCTCTGACGTTTAAATTTAACCTCTACCTTTGACCTTTTCTTTCGGGGTTTGCGAGACACAAGTTCCCACTCCCGGTACCTTCTCACGAAGTTTGAAGAAAATCAGTTAAGCCGACTACAGCGATTTTTTAAAACAAAATTTGTACATCTGACCCTCTGTCACGTGACCTTTGTCCTCAGTTGCTATGACAACCACATATTTTGGTAGACTTGTCATCCCTATCATACGTGTAAAGTTCCCTCTACGTGCAAGGGTTCCTTTTGTAATTATAGCCAAAACAACAATTTTGCACACTTTGACAATTGACCTCTGACCCCTGACCTGTGACCTTTACTTCCGGGTGGGAGCCCGTATTTCCCACCCTTGGGTACCTTCCTACCAACTTTGAAGAGAATCGGTCCAGCCGTTTAGTAGTAGTTTTCAAAATAAGAAGGTGTAAATTTGACCTTCTGTCACGTGGCCTTTGACCTTGGTTGCCATGGCAACCATATATTTTGCAAGTAGTAGATACGTTTATTTTGTGGATGAAGTTTCAGGTAAGTGGGCTGTTTCCTTTTGGAATTATCCTAAAAATACTAAAAATTGTGATTTTTCAAAAAATTTGACCTTTGACCTTCACTTCCGAGGGTCTGGGAGACAAAAGTTCTTACACTGGGGTACCTTCCCACCAAGTTTGAAGAAAGTCGGTCCAGCCGTTGAGTAGCAGTAACAAAATAAGAAAATGTACATTTGGCCTTCTGTCACGTGACCTTTGACCTTAGTTACCATGGCAACCATATATTTGTATGGTACTAGGCACATTTAATATATGTGTGTAGTTTCAATTGAGTGGGATGTTTCTTTTTGAAATAATAAAGTAATTTTTGAATTTTTCACCAAATTTGACCTTTGACCTCTGACCTTAAACCTTTACTTCCGAGGGTCTGCGAGACACAAGTTTCCGCCCTGGGGTACCTTCCCTTCCATCACCTAACCTTTGACCTTGGTTGCCATGGCAACCACATATTTTAGTAGTACTAGATATGTTTATTATGTGTGTGAAATTTCATGTCAATGGGATGTTCCCTCTTGGAATTATTGTAAAAAAATTGATTTTCACATAATTTGACCTTTGACCTTTACTTCCGGAAGTGATTGTAACACTGGGGTTCCACCTAGGGCACCTTCCCACCAAGTTTGAAGAAAATCGGCTCCACCGTTTTGGAGATATTAGCAAAACAAAATTGGACACACACACACTCACCCACCCACACGGACACGTTTTGACCCCTCTTTCAGTTATGGAATTCTGGTCACCCTGGAGTACTTCACCATGGGTTAGCCCCTTAGACTAGTAACTTGAGAAAATTAACTGTTACCATGGCAACCGTTGCTATTTTACCTGGTATTGCCGTATATAGCCCAACAGGCCAAGTGACTACAATATCTCATCCTCCTCACGGAACGATGAGATAAAAATCGGACCGTAATCCGATTCGAAATCGCTGTAGTGTGGCCCGCGCTTAAGCATTGGCATCACGCGACGTCACTTTGGAGGCAAACAATGAAGAACACTACACGCACGACGTACACTTTGCACGAGCGCGTCATAGACTTACGCGCGTATCGCACTGTGAGGTGCACAAATCAGTTGTCTGCATTTGTTGGTCAAGGTTGCAATAATATACTCGCTTGCCTCAATAGACCTTATGCATATGATGTCACAATGCAGAAAGTGCTCCCTCGCTTGGAGGAAAAGCGCGTATCATTGCAAGTTACACCTTCAAATCAGCTCTGAGCACTAGTCAACTTAAAAGCGAGCCCGTCTGGTATAGGGTCTTCGATGAACCTATGTGGATTCCTGACCCCGGAACAATAAACCTTGAACCTTAATTCCTTTTCCTACCCTTGGCATGTAAAAAGCCCTGTTTGAAACTTCTGTTCGTTATTCTCTACATATCAGAAGTTTAATGAATTTTAAACAAACTAAGAGAAAACAATGGAAAAAACTACTTCAGATTGATGTGAAGTTTGACACCTGTTCTTTGTTCTCTGTCCTTTATTACGCATGAACAAGTTTTCCTGGTCATGTTTCTACCAAATAAATTTGAACTTGGTCAGACCTCAAATTTAGCGGTTGAATGATACTCTCTTTTCCACAATTTATACCAATTGATCTTTGACCTACATCTGACCTGAACTTAGTAACACAAACACACTATTTAAACTTTTACCTCGTTGTTCTTTACATTTCATGTGGAGTAACGAATTTTTCCTACATCGTGATTAAGCAAATAATAGCAAAGAACAATATGTCATCTCCCTATACATTGTAGGGAGATAAAATGAAAAAAGGGGCATTCCATGGAGTTACAGATCTCATCCCCCATTTTTCCTCCCTCATTTTCCACTTACTAAGAAGCAGTTATGTTCGAAAAACCCATTGTGTGGTCATCTCTCTTACTGCTTTAGAGCAAACAGCAGACCATAGTACTGCATGGGGATTCAAGGGTTACAACTTTTCAAATTTTGGTTTCTTGCTCAAGGCACCAGTTTAAGGCTCGACTGTAACTTGAGTATGGTAACATACTCTGAAAGAAATTGTGAGTGTCCGCCAAAGCCATCAATACATCTTGGTCTCACTGAGATGTGAACAGATCGGATTTCCCAGCTTGGTGGAACAGGAAAAGTATCCTTAATGTGATCGACAGGAATTGACTCCTTTGGGCTTATTTCTCATTGTAAACGCATGTAGAAGTTTCCTGGACTTTACCCTCTATACGGACCAGAAGCCACGGGGGGCATTTCGGGGCAATGCCCCACCAAAAAATATTTCTGCCCCCCACCAGATGAAAATTGAAACTGCATAATTATTAATCTGTTGAAAAATTTTATGCCCCCCAAATCACAACACTTGCCCCCCGCCTAAAAAAGTAAAGCTGGCTACGGACCCGCCTCTACACTAACGCATTATTTAAAACTGTGTCTTATTGTTACCTAAATGTTTCGAGGTTTAATTACTTTTACTAAAAATGTGATAAACTATCTCAAAGTGAAACAATTTTTAGTTACCTGACCCATCAGATCTCACCATAGACCTCAAACGCCATAATCTACGCACGAACAAGACCTGCCCACCAAATATGAGCTGGAAAGGAGTTGAATGACACTTTTTTTTAATAAGGCCAATGTGACCTCGGACCTTTATTTGACTGCTAATATAGCAACCAAACAGCATCACTAACAAATTAATACTTAGCTACTAACGTGATTTAATTAAAGAATTTTCTAACATACAGTACTGAAAAGCAACTAATTTTACAAAACCAAATTTTAGGCTATTTGACCTTTCATATCTGACCTTTGAACTAGGTTGTCACCAATAACACATGCACAAGTTTTGGTCAAGCACTTATCTACTAGATTTGAACTTGATCGAAAGAATAGTACGACCTAAGAGGAGCACAAGACCCATCTTTTGAAACATTTAGGCCTGGTAAAGTCCTTCGCCCACATTTGATCTTTGAACCTAGATCCTTAGAAAAGCACAATTCAAAATGGTTTCTCATCTTCCCCTACATATTTTGTGATGCATAACTTCTTCAGTCATCTTAACCAAAGATAGACAGTCGGCTATACCCCCTCTGACATATAGCTTTAGCAAGCATACATCAACGATCTTTGGTGATCCCTTTTCTACCCTGAAAGACCTCTGTTTGACTTCTGCTACCATTTTGTGGCCCTTGTAGGCTATCTACTTAGTCTTTGCTGCATGTAAGATTCAGGGTCCAGACTGTGAAGTCGTCAAATTTATTTCATGAAACCGATTCAAACTTGACATCTTTAATAATTCACTTTCTTGTTGAGTTGCTTCATATACTGGAATTTTAAATCAGGTATGTTTTCATTACTTTTTGACTGAAATTAATGTTTTGTTCCTTTTGGGAGGAGAAATGGCCTAGATCAATTTAGTCTGATATTCAATATTTCTGAGTCATTTTCGTTGTTACTAAGATTTTCATGCAGCAAACTTAATCTGGTAAAACTTGGTTTTGACTTTGTGTGCAAAATTGCAAAACTTAAATCAGGGTAACCTGTTTTCTTCGTGCCACAGTGGGTATGTCACAAGGACCAATTTTTCTTGACAACAATAATCGGTTTCATTTGCCGTAGGTATCAGAAATCAATGCGAAGGTGATGTCGTGTGTGTGCATTTGTGTATGTGAGGGTGTGGGTATATGCACTTGTTTTTGGTGTAAATCGGGGACATGAGCGTGTTTTTCTCCAGGCAAGTGTGGATACACCTGCAAGTGGGGATATCCCCAATTGCCAAATGCAAAATTTGCCATGAAATAGGATTTCTCAGCTTTCAAAGATGTGCCCCGGAGAGTTTGAAGAATTTTAGAGTTTTCACCTATCATTGGGTAACACACCATGTGCTGGTACATGAGTGTGTGTGTGTGCGTATGTAAAAGATGTAAATCGGGGACAGGAGCGTTTTTTCCCCCGGGCAAGTGTGGATACACCTGCAAGTGGGGATATCCCCAATTCCTGAATGCAAAATTTGCCATGAAAATGGATTTTGCACCTTTCAAAGAAGTGTCTCAGTAAGTTTGAGCATTTTTGGCGTTTTCCCCATTTTACATGTTGTGAACCTTTCAGTAGGACACACATCATGGGTTGGTGCATGAGTGTGTGTGTATCTGTGTTGTACGTGTAAATCGGGGATATGAGCGTTTTTTTTCCCTAGTCAAGTGTGGATACACCCCAAGTGGGGATATCCACATTTTCACTGTTAAAAACATATGTCCCCGATTGACACCTTTTACATGTATGTGTGTGTGTGTGTGTAAACGTTTAGTACGTGTAAATTGGGGACATGAGCGTTTTACCCCTAGTCAAGTGTGGATACACCCCAAGTAGGGTTATCCACATTTTCATTGTTAAAAACGTGTGTCCCCGATTGACACCTAAAATATGTATGCTTGTGTATGCTTGTATGTCCGTATCTGTTGGTCACTTGCTTTAAAAACAGTATTCCTCTGTTTTCTAGTGTCAATCATACGTTTGTTTTTTTTTTTTTTTTTTTTTACACACTTTTGTTTCAAATCTTTGTTCCTTTGTAAAACTTATGCGAAACCAGTTTGAAATTAAATTGAAGTGAATCAGTATGTGTATTTGTGTGTATGTGACACTTTGCTTGTACACACCATATTTGAAGACGGGTAACCTTATGGGATCTCATTTACTTTATATGTAGATATTTTATATTAAGTAAATCATCCCTATTTAGGGTCACCAGAGGTCTTACCCTTAAACACCTTGTATAAACAATATCTCAAGAAGGGTGACTTTGTTGAATCTTATATCTGGTGTGTGCATGACTCATATTAGATACCAGAAGCTAATTGATTCTTGGGGCGTTCAAAGGACATTTGGGGTCACCAGAAGTCAAAGGTGTAAACGTTGAACTGTGAAAACTGTGGAAATGCAACATCCCAATAAGGGTACGTTTTGATTACGTTTTTGGTTTGGTGGTGTTCAGTGACGTAATTACAAGAGGTTAAACAATATAGACCTTGAATACTGCTTATAAGCACGATATTTCAAATTTTATAAACGTGATATTTTAAGGAGGGAACTGTATTTGTACCCTATACGTAGCATGCGTGTGTCCCACAACATGGATATGGTCCCTACCAGTTCTGGTGAAGGTCAAGGTTCGGTTGATGTCACGGAAGGTCAAACGGTAAAAACTTTGTTAGTATGGTATCTCAATGAAGGAAACTTTTGTGAATCTCCCACTCGGCTTCTGGACGCACAACAACAAATGAATAATTTCTATTGCCTAAGGTGAAGGTCAAAGGTTATTTGAAGAAACCAAAGTTCAAAAGGCGAAACCTTGTAAAATGATACGTACATGAGGGAAACACGCAAGAATCTCATGCTTAGCATTTTTGTGCCCTCAGGGACCCCGGAGACGGGGGTGCTACTGGGCTTTAGCACAAGCACTTTTTCTGCCGTAGGCATTTTGGGCCACCTTCAACTGGGATTACAGGCTTTTAATTTCTAGACATATTGGGCCGCTTTGATGATTATGATCCCCCCTACAAAAATTGGTTCCTCTGTCCCCGGCCCTAACTGATTGCATGATCTGTATTACTTTGGTGAAGGTCCAAGGTATCCGCGGTAACCAGAGGTCAATGTGTGTAAACCTTGAAAGCATGGTTTGTCAAGTATGAAACACGTTTGAATCTTATATCAGGCATGTAGTGCACAAGATGAAAGTAAGAAGCTGATTTATGACAAGGTTAACATATGATACAAATCTGTTTTAATCTATGCTCATGGGTTTAAAGCTTTCTGTATCTTGTAACTTTACAATGAAACTTCTTCACCTTGAAGTACTTAAACTACATCCAAGTAGCAAGGGATCACTACGCCTTTTGGGTTTTTGGTTCAGTAGGTCGAGCTCTGCAAATTTCAATGGGAAAAAAATTACTAAGTTCAAAGATGGCTGTTTTTCAAACCCTTTGTTAAGGGTCTTCTTCATCACTGTTGTACTATGTAACATTTACGAAGCGTTGGGAACTAGATCGTCTGAATTTAGAGAATCCGTGAAGATGTCGTGAGACAAACAAACTTTCACGGGGAGGGAACTTTTTTGAAAAGCATGAGAAGGAAAATATTTTTTCAATAATTTCGGGTGGGTCAAGCACGAAAACGCAAGCTTCTCCTCTTTTGGAGAAAAAATTTGGAGGATTGTTATCATTAAACAAGCACTGAGAATCTGATGGGCTCTTAGGGGGAGGATACCTCGGAGCTTGCTGTAGTTAAAGCTAGGTCCGGAGAGAGCTTAAAGGGAAACCACAGAAGCTTTGTAAAACAAGTGATGAAGGACAGCGCGAACGAGAAATGGTAAGGATTGCCGTCGTTCTAGAGTAATATCTGGATCAAGGAAGGCAGTGCAGCCGACAAAGACGAATTCGATGCTAGGCCAGTTTTTTGAAGCAACATTGTTCAGGCGGGGATTCATAAGTATGGCCGTCGCTCCAACTTGTCGCAAATGTCTACCTACACAGCACGGGAGAAATGTGCACGTACAGTATTCCCCCAACTTTTGCTAGCCCCTTCTTGTCCCCTCATGTTTGACATCCTAGTGTCGCCACTGATTGTAACAAAGGTTCTAGAGAAGTATTTTCTTCCTTAGCTTTAGTTATGAGTCATGTGCCTTTTATTAAGGACCTATGGGGCTACAGTAAGTTTTATAGGGTATACCTAAAGGGGAGTTAAGCTACAATTGAAAGAAAAAGTTCCATTTTTTCAATGACATCAATTTAGGCTTGCTTGGTTCTGTACTTTCCCTTCCTTGTGATTTTATTAAACGATGAAGTATTTTTGAAAGAGGAGTATAATTAAAATCACAATGCTTCACCTTAGAATATATCTAAAAACGATTGCAGGTTACATAACTTTATTTGGTGACTCATTACAGTGTCCTAAATTTTGCCTCTTACATCGATTGCTTTTTCGTCTTATATATATATATATATATATATATATATATATATATATATATATATATATATAGAATACATAGTTGTGAAACAACACTGGAAATAGTGCTCAACCGATGGGATCGAGTATAAATCCAAATAATAAGTAAACTCTATGACATTTTCAAGATACAAATTTGTTTCGTATGGGCTTGTAGCCCACACTCTTCAGTCTTAAAATGAAGAGTGAAGACTGAAGACTGAAGAGTGTGGGCTACAAGCCCATACGAAACAAATTTGTATCTTGAAAATGTCATAGAGTTAACTTATTATTTGGATTTATATATATATATATATATATATATATATATGTATATATACATATATATATATATATATATATATATATATATATATATATATATATATATATATATATATATATATATATATCGGACAAGCAACTCAGAATTCAAGGGTGCACGCATAGGATAACGACGTCATGGGGAAATAGTGACCAACTAGTTTAGATCTTGGAACAACTTGCAATTACTACTCCAGGATGCATGACATTGTTTGCTCGGCATACTGTACTAATTTGTGACTTTTGCAGCAAATTCGTTTGAGCTTTGAATCCATCAGGACCAAATATGTGTAGCAACAAAACAACTTGCTTATTCACACGTTTGAATGGTCCGTAATATTGTTCAGGGAATCTTGAAGTTAAGTTGACCGCTTTCGAATAGTGCGTTTAAACTATAATAATGAGATATTCGTATAATGAAAACGTGTAAGTGTATGGTAACAATTCATCCCTAAACACTTTTTGAAAAATTTCACTCCCCCGGCACGTTTAATAATGTAAGCACGGTATTTGCTTTCGTACATCATTTTTCTTTTTTGAAAAAGGAACTTAAAACTTCTTTGCTGAACTGCTTGTCTTGCGGTCGTGTAACAAAACGAGGTATCAAGAAGACTAGAAAAGTTGTTGTGTCGTTTGCTATGCTGCAAACACGGCTAGCGCCCCCTCCAAAATTGTCGCGTTGTAGTTTCTGATTTCTGTTGGTAGCTGCTGCAGTGAAATTATGAGTCATAGTCACGCGATCTGAATTGTTTGTAGTATAATTACGCATTTTTCGTCTGCTTTTATCCAACGGGTAGTGACTTCGTTTTCAATGCAGACAGCACACGGTTGAGTAGGGTTTTGTTGTTTATATGTAGGCTATGTATGCATGTATGTGCTGGAGAATGTAGAACATTTTGCATAGCGTATACAATATAGTATCTCCAATTTCGGTATCTGTAACGACATGAGGCTGCAGCCTCTCCTGGCCTCATTCGGGTAAAATATTTGCTATTCGTGCAAGTTTGTGGACATTTTTGCATTGAAATATTAAGTAAAGACTGATTCTGGCCTTCTTCAATTTATCGAGAATGTCAGGGGAATTAGAAAGAAAAAATTCATGCTCATAGGCAGAAATTTCTTTCAACAAAGATAATTGGTTCCGACGTCTGTCCCTTGCCTTCTTTTTACTATAACTTATAGTTGCATTACGTATAGATAATTTAATAAGTTCCCATCTAAGTGAAGGATTGTAATCTCGGTAATCCTCGGTACCTCTGAACACAGTATCATGAATCAAAGTGTTGTAAACCGGGTCAGTCAACAAAGAGTTGTTGATTTTCCAACAACCTGGCCCTCTGTCTTCCTTCAACACTCTTAAATCTAGTAAAACCACTGAAGGATCAGAATATATACTGGCAGAGGAGAAACTCTTTGTTACCGAATTAAGAAGACAACGTGAAATGAGGAAGAAATCCAGCCTGCAGAAAATACCATTAACTGAGGTGGAGGACCAGGTAAATTTTCTATCACCAGGGTTTCTCTCTCTCCATACATCTATAAGATTATAGGTCCTTATCAAATCAAAACACTTTTCTCTAGCATTAAAATTTGTTCTGGCATTACCTCCTTCTTTATCCAACTCTAAATTGAACACAAAATTGAAATCTCCCCCTATAAGAACAGAGTCCCAGCTAAAATTGGCCAGCTTAGAACTAATCGAACTAAAAAAGGAGGGGTCATCTATGTTAGGACCGTATAGGTTAACTAGCGTAAGAGACTGGTTCAAAATTGATATTTCTGCAATAATCACTCTACTGCTCCTTCAACAGAATGTCCTAAGAGCTTCAAAAGCAAATTTTGGATTAAAGAGTATAGCAACCCCTCGACTAGACGAAGAACCGTGGTTAAAGATAATCTTTCCACCCCATTCGTTTTGCCAGTGACGTTCGTCGCTTTCAATGCTGTGGGACCCTAAATGAAATAGATATCCCGATTCTGCTTATGTAAGAAAGCAAACACTTTGCGTCTTTTCTTATACTGTCTCAATCCCCGGACATTATACGTACTTACGTAATTGATGCCATGCTTAAAAGGGCTTATAGACTATGGCTAATCTGAAAATTAGCAAAGGCTTGGCAAAGCACTTAGACGGACATAGGGAGGTACAACCAAACAAAACGTACTGGTATCTAATGTAACTGACAAACAAAAGGTGGGTACAATAAAAAGGAACAAAGAAACAAAACAAAAAATTGGAAAAACAGTGATAAACTGTGTCGCATGTCGTGAACATGCGACTTAGCTGAAAACAAACAGAGAAAAAAGTAAATCCTACTGATTGGTTAACGTTCCAATCTATAACGGCCAGAATCAGTCTTAACGAGCTGTATGAGTATAAAATTGAAGGAATTATTGTCCGCTCAAGAGCACGATGGGTAGAACAAGGAGAAAAAAGTACAGCTTCCTTTTTGAATCTCGAAAAACGTAACAAAAAGTATAATGTCATTCAAAAACTAAAGGCTGCTGACGGAGAGGAGGTGGTTGATGGCCCCCAGATTCTTAAGGAATTGGGGAATTTTTACGAAGTACTTTATACAAGTGAAAAGTGTAGTCCCAACCTTATGCTCCGGGAATTACAGTGTGATTCCAAATTGACTAATGATGATGCTATTAGTTGCGAGGGGATTCTTACTGAAGAGGAATGCAAGAGTGCTCTTAATTCTTTGAACAACGGGAAAAGTCCCGGAAGTGATGGTTTGTCTGCGGACTTTTATAAACATTTCTGGCCTAGTATTGGAAACTTGGTCACTAGCTCCCTAAACTACGCTTATGACCACCAAATGCTCTCCTCGGAGCAAGGTCGTAGTATTATCACCCTCATACCAAAGCCTCAAAAAGATACGACTTTTGTGAAAAACTACCGCCCAATCTCTCTTCTAAATAGTGACTACAAGATTTGCTCAAGAGCTCTTGCTTCCAGGATTAAACCTCTAATGACATCTCTTATTAGTCATAATCAAACTGGTTTCATAAAAAATAGATTTATTGGGGAAAATGTTCGTTTCACACTGGACCTTTTTGATTTTTGTAACGAAAATAAACTTTCAGGGCTACTACTGTTGGTAGATTTCGAAAAGGCCTTTGACAGACTAGAGTGGGACTTCATATTTAAATGTCTAAGGTTTTTTAACTTTCGTTTAAACTTTTTACCCAAACTTTCACGTCTTAAAAGCTTGCTTAATCTCTGGCCACAGCGTGACCTGACTCCCATCGGTAAGATTACCATTGTTTATTGTTTATTTATCTCTTTCAGACTCTCCCTAATCCTCCGGATCCTTTTATAAAGAAGATTGAGAGTTGCATTTTTCTCTTTTATCTGGTCGGGGAAGAATGATAAAGTAAAGCGTAGTTTGTTGATTGCCCCGATTAGTAAGGGGGGCCTCAAAGCTACTCATATCTTTAGTTTTATTAAAAGTCTTAAAAGTACGTGGGTTAAAAGGTATCTTGATGACTCTAAAGGTTCTTGGAAACTTTTCTTTGATTATTATCTTATGAAGTATGGGAAGTCATTGTTATATCAGTGTAATATTAGGGATAGTGATATTGTAATTGCAAATAAGTTTATAGAAGACGTGAGTAAAGCTTGGTCACAATTTCGTTTTAGGGATTATGTGGTAAATTATGCAAACGAAATTATTTAGAATAATAGTAATATTAAAATCGGTAATAACAGGCGCGGATCCAGAAATTTCGAGGGGGGGGGGCCCAAGATGGAAAACCTCATGTGCACCGAAGGTGCACCACGAGCGCGAAGCGCGAGTCCCTACACGTGGGGTCCAGGGGCCCGCATTAGGGGCCCTGGTGGGGTCCAGGTGCGGAGCCCCGGTGGGGGTCCAGGGGGCGAAGCCCCCGGAAGCTCTCGCAATATTGCATTTTAAGAGCACAGAAATCGGCTCCAGTTCTTATGTCAGTGAGATTTTATACCTTTTCATGTTGCATGGAATATGATGTGTATGGCTCAGTATAAGTTACTATATGTACCTGCAGAAGTTCCGGAGAATCTAAGTTATCTTAAAACTTACACGCCAACATTATGAGCCCGTGTAGGTAACTTGAAATGATTTTTGCCATACTGAGTGTTTTATTTTCGTTATACAGTATTCGGGTATAGGACGTCAGATGGAACAATTGCGCGCGAAGCGCGCCGAAAATTTGAGTTTACATTCAAAACCACTGCTATGACTAACGGTGTCAATTCCCTTTATGTGTGTCTATCAATTAGAAGGTGGGCTCTATACTAAGTTTTCAGTCCTCATAAGAAGAGAGGAGGGTGAAAAAATGAATATCAGTTGTTTTAAATCGTTACAATGCTGACTCTGAAATCACGTTTACGCACACGAATAACTGGCTTATGGTAGAACCCCACCGATGAGTAATGCGAATACGTTTGGAAACTTATTGATAGTAAAAGGAGCAATTCAAGGCTAACAGTGCGCAGATCAAGCAAAAAATCAAGAAATATTGAGAAGACTTTGCAAAAATCGTGAAAGATTTCAAATGATTTTTGGTAAAAAGTGATAAAAATAAATCCATCACTCAATAAAAACGTACCTCTCTCCGTGAGCGTAAACAATTGCGCGCGAAGCGCGCCGAATATTTTCGGTGTAGAGCCTGCCGGGAGCTCTTCATTAATTGTACACTGAAAAGGGGGACCAACAGGACTCTCACAACCTGACATCCATATGGGAGGAGAGATGATATATCACCTTCTTTACGGACTTCTGAAGGGTATACCCTTCAGAAATCTTTGACCGATGGTGTCGGCGGGAGTTGGTGATTGGGGGAACCGCAGATAACTGCTAAACCGTGCCTTTTTAGGCAGTGGGATTTTGTATACGCTATATACAAGAGTGGGAGAGCTTTTTCTTATTAGTACATGAGAGTGCAATCCCAGGAAGGGGTTTACCCTCCCCTTTGAGAAATTTTTGTTAATTTTAGGGGGCCTATATGCAAAATGGTGGTATCTTTGGGTCATTCTAAAGTGATTGTATGTTTAGAAAATGTCCACAATTTAGTGAATTCCAGCTTTTGTTCGGGTGAAAAAGGGGAGTAAGAGACGGTTAACACATTGTCTTCAAACCTCCTTAAGTCCCAGGAAAAATCATGGCGTGGATCCATCTCCAAAAGTGTGTGTGTGTGGGGGGGGGGGGGACTTTTTCCCATTTGTGAATCGCCGTCCTGGTGGCGCGGAAGAAGCAGTTGGTGGTAGTCACGGGGAGCCAATTAGTTTTGTGATCTTCGGCATGGGGGAGGGGTCTAAGGGAAATTTTTCTAGAACTGAATGCCCTCAGATGCGATTTGGTGCAACAAAAGTGTACGATTTTTAGGTTATTTTTCTTCTAAAAATTTCGTTTTCCTAGGCATAATTGCAGTCTGTTCCATCATTTTTGAAAAAGTGAGGGGGATTTTTGACGATGTCCCCTTTTCCAAAAAGTGAGGGGGACGCGCCCCCCCGTCCCCCATGATCCACACCCATGGGAAAATTGCACACGCAATTATACCTGCGTGGAGTCCACGGAAACATTCTTGGACTATAATAAAATTTTTCCTTTACATTTTAAAAGGATATCCAAGGTTGACAGAGAACAGTATAGAACCTCCCGGGAGCTCTAAATTAGTTACAGTGTACAAAAGAGGGACCAACGGGATACTCACTACCCGACATCCATATGGGAGGAGGTATGATATATCACCTTCTTTTTAGGTATAGCAAGAGGGATGGTGGACAGGCAAAATTCGTTTCAGAAAAGATTTTCGTCATTATTGAACGTCGCAGTAAGATGATTGGAAAATAAGCAACGGCAATTACGTACTTTCAATCTTTCAAATCATGTGCTAGACTAGATTAGTCAAAGATCCCATAATGATGAGAGCCCTACTGAGAAGGAGATGTACTTTTTAGAAAAATGTTGCCTTGGAATAATTTCTTTCGTCATAGTATTGTCAATGGTATATAAAATCGGGTGTAAACCCTGTCGTATGCGCGCGAAGCGCGCCGAAATTTTGGATAAAATATTAGTCCATGATAAAACCTGCATTTCAGAACCCTGCATCGGACACTGTCACTTTTCCACCAACCTATGCTATTCAGAAACGAATCTTCTGACTGAGAATTCTTAAAAAGCACTTTTGCTCCTTTGTTCCCCCGTGAGTAGTTACCGAAAGCTATTGATAATAAGGACAACTCTGACACAAGGCTTGACGCTAGCGGAGCGTGCGAAAATTTGGAATTTGTCAAGAATTTCCAAAACTTATGATAGTTTGAGAACACTTTGTGAAAGAAAATGGTTAGAACAAATAAACCAGTCATCAAAAATACATCTCACCCTACACCCTCTACAGAAATCTGTAGCTTAAACGACTTTTGGGACCATTTTAAAAATTTTCAAGAATCGATGGGGGAGGGGGACACACGTCACTCATTGCCCACTGTGCCGACACCACTGTCTGTAGCTTAAAAGCCTTTTGAGTTCATTTTAAAACTTTTCAGACAGTTTCGAAATCGAATAGGGTATGCACGCCGCTACTTTGCCTGCAACAGCTGGTGCCAATGTGCACAATAGCACGTCACCTGACAGCTTGTCTTCTGTATTCATTCTGCAAGGTCTGTATGGCGAAAACTTTGCCTCTCAATCCCTCTAGATTACAAAAAATTTCACTCTTTAACACAAAATTGTTACTAAATTTCAGTGCAGCTAGCCAAGCCCATACTACATATGTCACAATGTTTACTTATTTAGATCTTAAGTCAAGGACCATTGCTCGGCTATTCACCTGTTTTCGAGCATTGAAGCTCTCCTTTCGTCGCCAACCACTATGAAAGATATGTAAAGAGATAATCCAGCGATAGCTCCACCCAACCCCTACAGAAATATATACTTTGAATACGTTCTTAGACACTTTTATTCATTTTTTGCTCTTAATTTTTCTTTCTCCTTTTCTTTTTTTTTTCTTTTTCTTCTTTTTTCCTCCTTTCGTTTTTTTTTCGTGGCGAGGGGGGGGGGGCCCGGGCCCCCCAGGCCCCCCCCCTGGATCCGCGCCTGGGTAATAAAACCGTTTTTTATAAAAGTTTGTACGAAAATGGCGTTATGTATTTAAAAGACGTCTTCAACAATGGCAATCTCATCAATTATGATACTTTTAAGGCTAATTTTCGTATAAACAACTGTCCCTTTACTGTCTATTATGGTATTCTTGATGCAATCCCAGTTGCTTGGAAGCAAAAATTGATAGGAACGAGAATGAGCCTGGAACTCAGTGTATTCAGAGTGTGTTAAGAATTCCATTTTTATCTCGCTTTATTTACTACCAACTTATTGAAAACCACGTTTGCCCGCCCAAGGCATTGTCCCATTGGAACACTGATTTTCCTTCTATCCATCTTTCATGGGATATTATTTATCGAATTCCATTCTCGTCTCTTAGGGAGAGCAAAATTCAGTATTTTCAATATAGATTCCTCCACAGAATATAGGTACCAATGTTTTCTTATATCGAATTAAAGTTAAGACCGACCCTCTTTGCACCTTCTGTGGAGAATGTAATGAAACCATAAATCATTTGTTCTGGGTTTGCCCTATTACATCTAACTTTATTCTTGATATCGAGCAATGTGTTTTTGGACAACAATTTCTTTTAAGCAAACAGGATGTTTTCTTTGGTTATAGAAGGCTTCTTAATCACCCATATAATCTGTTGATTTTTCATCTAAAGCATTATGTATTTAATAAGAAAGTAAGCGATAGTAGGCCTGATAAGAACGAATTTCTCCACAAATTTAAGTTTGTACTCCAAGTTGAAAAGTCCTTCTCAAAGAAACACAGTAAAAGTACTACATATGAAGCTTATACGAATGCATTTGCTTATTGCACAATGTTATTTAATTAAGGTAGAAGATGACATGGGGCTTGTATGATATATCTTAAATAGTTTATACCTCTTCTCGTTATATTCATTATGAAGGATCCATATAAATTTCTGGACTGTCTCAAGGATTGCAAGTTAGGACTTAGTGGAAAATAGCTGTATTTATGATCAGTGTAACTATTTTCAAGTTGTCAGCACAGTAAGCTTGTCAATTGAAATTTTGTATATAGCATTATTGTGTGTTGAGTAAATTACCGTGTGTATTTCTGTGTACTGAATGAGCATAAGTTGAGAAAATAAAGGTGGAAAAAAAATATTAAGTAAAAGTGTCTGAGGTCAAGTCATGGCTTAGGGAACATTTCAATTTTGCCAAGAATTTTAATGATAAAGTTATTCACGCTTTTATGACACGGCTGATTGCCACTAAAAGAAGTCTCAATCGGTTAAAAAATGCTTTAATAAATATTGAAGAAGGTGCGATTTTTTTCGATCAAATGTGTACGTATTCCATTGTAAACAATCTAGGGTTGTCGGATAAACACCACCATTAAGAATGTGCAGTATGTAGACAGAGCCTGAACATGTCTCATGACGGTTGAGATCAACGCGATTGTGCAGGCTAAATAAAGCACTCCCTAGGGCTGAACATAACTATATACCCTGACTTTTAAAGAGTTAGATTAAGATGCGGTTTTACGGCTCAGTTTTTTAAAAAAAATGGTTTAAGTCGACCCGGCCACGGCGTTTTTTCCATATTCCATTGGTTATACTGAGCACCAAGCACAATGGCAGTAGGTTCCATTTTTAGGGTCTTCGGTATGGCCCGGCCAGGAGTCGAACCCCAGACCTTTAAAGAAAACGGGTCTTGCATGCACTGTACAGACAACCCTGCTAACACAAAACGTTTTTAAAACGTGTAAAGTGATGAACATCACTTTACACGTTTTAAAAACGTTTTGTGTTAGCGGGGAATCCAAAGCAATTCAGATGGTCGCTAAAGGTTAGCCTAGCTACTCTGGAACGGATCCATGAATTACAGACCTGTGTCGTATGTTGCAAGGCAGGAGGTAGATGTCTACGAGGAGGTCACTTTACATTTCAATTTGTTTCTAACCACTTTCCCGTCACAACTGCGATGTTTGTTTATGTATAATTCATGTATGTCTACACGCTCATCTCGTTTACTTGACTGGTTTTGTTGGAGTGACGGAATGTTTGTTTGATGTATGTACCACTGCACGCTTGCTCGCTGCACAAACAGCGCGTGCCTAGCACAGTGTGTTGCGCGTAACGGTCGAGTTGTCAAACTCATGGCGTCTTCTCATTGGTGTAAGATTTATGCATATTCATATTTGTGGCTGTTTTCATGTAATTCTGCCTCGTCTCTATAGCAGAGCAAAGCATGAACATTGACGATCAAAGGTTGTTTGTAGAAACATCAGTAGATCAAAAGTTCATAGCTATATCTTCTAATGCAAAACTGCCTTCAAAATCTGCCCAGGTCTCTGTCTAAAAATGGCACGGTCACGATATATTTTTATGTCATTCAGAAGCTGAGACTTAGTAGAACATAGACCTGAATGAACATCGGTAATTTTGCCATGCAACAGGGCATGATGGGCGTACTCTTTTCCACGGAGCGCGTTTTTGTTGCGTGGGAGACGCTAACACTAGCTGCATGGGGTTAAGAAAGAACAAATTGATATGTAGTCATAGAGTTCCAGAGCAGAACTTTTTCGGGGAAGCGTTTGGTTTTTGCCAAAGGCATTCATTGGAAGGGTCTAAGTTTAAGAAAGAAATACTGGTTTGCCAATGAGTCACTTAATTTGAATTTCGCTATAGAGGTACTGTAACAGATCATGCAAAAGCACCACAGCACTTGTCAAACACAAAGATCCTACCATACCTCATTCATAAAATATGGTCGCTATTTCCTACTCACTGCTGCCTTTATGTGACGTCCCAAAACGTTACAATAGCACTACCAGTAATATGTGTTAACGTAGTAGCCTCCCACACACTGTGCGGAGTTTGGAACATTTATTTACATACTCCCCCTTTTAAACGTGAACTGCTAATTCTAATCCCAATTCTTTTCGTGAAACTGTAATGCGACGTCCGTCAATATAAAGCACCAGGTGCACTAGACGTGATTTATTTTTCAACTTTTTTGTCTTTCCAATCATAAGCTCGCCCCCTCATAACTAAGCTTTGTTCTGTTTCTATGCATTTCTAGTTTGTGTAATGACTCATTTGCTTGAAGGCACTATATACATTTTGCTGTTTTTGTTACTTTGTATGTGTTATAGGGAAGACAAAGGATTGCAAGAAAAGCTTCATACCATCAACCTGATGTCTTTTTACAACCTTACCAACATAGTCCCAGTAGTGCATTCAACTGCCACAAAAAGATGCAGTGCTAATGGCAAAGAAACACATCTTTACAATGTGTCTGTCCGAGATTTTATATTGTCTGCTATTAAAAGTTCGATTTTTATGTTACTGGTGACTTCAACCTTTTTTATAATTTCAAGAAATGTTACATAAAGCTCATAGGTTGTACTGTGTTGTACCTATTTCTTAAAGTTCAAGTAAAAGTTTATTAACGAAGCAGGAATCACCTGACCACTTGGGCCTTAGTTAAAAACAAGCTAGACAAAAATTCGGAAAAAGTATTTGCAAAGAGCAACACAAGCACGAGTGTAAGTCTCATCCAGCCCCGGCTCTTCATTTATGATGTAAGTACATTACAAGATGGCTGTAAGCATAGGTTCACATCTTTCCAGACCGTAGAAGAAACAAATTTAAAGTAAGAAGAAATAAAGAAAGATGAGCGAGACCAGAATAATAATTAAATAATGTTTGATACATAGGGAAACTTTTGCAATGTAAAATGAAGTACATTATTAATGTAAAATGTACAAAAATGATTTTGGAGAGCTTCGTGCGCACCTGTACCAGTAATGAAGTCAATTATCATAGAGGACTAGCTAAAAGATCAGGAGGCAAAGGACATTTTGTTGTTGGAAAATTTTGGTTCCCCAATTGAAATTTCTCTCAAAGTATGCGCATCAGCTTCCCTCGTCCTCTTGTGAACCCCCAACCCTGGAATGTAGGTCAGTAATAATACTAGATGTACGTCGTTCCGATGCACTATGGTCCCCCATATACAATTCAGAAACCTAACCATATAATGGAATCAAAGTGCCTTGTAACAAATTTCGATGCGCTTCATAAGTAACTCATTTTCCTTTACGCAGTACTTCTTTCCCTCCTTCAAACATTCAGTGGCGTCACCAGACTTTTCATTCTGGGGGGCACAAGGGGGGCACAACAGTTCGATGAGGGGGCACAGCTAGATAGCGGCATATGCAGTATGTTGTGTGAACGCCGGCCTGGGGGAGGGGTCTAAGGGGAGGGATTTTTGAAAAATTAGGTGTCCTTAGATGCAATCTGGTGCCACATACGCTACCTTTTTGAAGTAAAAGTTGTGTCAAAAAATAACGAATTTTTAGGAACTAAAAAAAAAATTATGCATGGATTGAGAAATTTTCATGAAAGTGAAAAAAACGGGCATGTGTATTGCCGAATCAACGATCAAGTATTCGTTCGATTGTGGACTTTTCAATTAACGTGAAATTCTCATGATCCACAAACTGAGTGATTGGAGTCTTATGGGATTAAAGTGATCATAGAATTTTGTATCATATATTTCTCTTTTAAAATTTATTGGAATTATTTTTTTCGAAGAAGAAAATACGGAAAAGTCTCCTTGAAATTGCTGGCACTGAGCTTGCATTACAATTCGCAACGCGAGTGGCAGGCAAGGTCAATGGTACTGGACGTACCAAACAACACCATTCACTGTTTTGGTTAAGGAGTCCGCGAGGCAGACATTTCCGCTACACTTTATCAAGGCGTATACTCACACCTATTGAGGCGGCGAGGATTATGGATAGATTACCAAGACCGATGCTCAGCCTCCGACACAGAGAATATTGTCTGCTTTATGAGATGGGGCCATTTTGTTATTCGAAAAAATACAAATTGCTGCCTTTTCTTGTCCCAAGAAGAATCAAATCATATGAAACATGGTAGTCTAATATTCTAACTAGAGAACTTACAGAAGACCTATATTTTTGGTGACGCCACTGCAAACATTAACTCTCAACCTTTTGTTCCATTTTCCCCTTTCTAATCAGCCATCTTAAGTATTTCTCACTTTTAACAACAGCAAAAAAGAGTCATCAAAAAGGAAGTTTAGTTCTACTTATTTGTGTCATGTCGTAGGATGGAGACCCGCAGTAGTTTCGTAAAGTTAGGCCTGCCTAAAATAGAAGTAAGCTCAACGATGTATGTACGTACTGCAGGAAAATAGGGGAAAGTAGAATACTAGAAGGAACTAACACTTTTCATTCAATGTTAAACTCCCGATTTTCATTAGAGTTTTTTTTTCTTCCATTTAGCAGAAGTAAAGCCGGCAGGAATACTCGTCAATCCAGGTATACTTAGCGGGTTCGTAAGATATTTGGCTCCTTTTCAATTGCTACTTCAGCTTTTTTTCTGATAGGTACATTAGGAAAGTGACTGTTTAATCTTCAATGTCACATCAGTCGATGATCGATAAATCTTACGAATGGGGTTGGACTTACTTTGTGAGTGTAAAGTGACCGGCAAGCTGCGAAAGCTGAAGAAGCAAATCTCGGTGAGTGTCTTGAAAAATAGAAGAAAATATTCAATTTAAGCACTGTTCATGCAGTTTTATGGTAACTGCTAATCTACATGACAACTTAAAGACCTTTAATGCTGTCAATAATTGTATAGAGCTTTTGACCATGCTAAAGAAAGCATGAAAAGTGCCATATAAACTTATGTACTAATCAATCAGTGGAGCAGTGTACACACCGTTTTTGTTACATAAAATTATGCATAGTATAAAGTGTGACCAATCTGTTATTTCGGAATATGTTAGCCAGTGGGTGATAACTAATCAAAAAATTAGGAGACAGAGAGCGCATGGGGTTCTTTCCAGACTGTTCTTCAACCCAACTGCTGTAAAATGAGATTGTTTAGTATCTAGCCATCAAAGTTGGTATACACACAAACGTTGCGTAGTAGCTAATGAATCTTCTCAAAAGAAAATAAGTGTGAAAAGGAGGCTGGGCCCCAAAGGTCTCACATCGAGCCAGTGCATACACATCTATGTCTAAGAGATATACGATATATTTGTAACTTTCAAAGATGCACTATTGGATTTTAAAAGAGAAAAAAATGACTTCTTTTCGAGACATAACATCACCATTCTTATGAAGCTGTATCATTGTGGTTCGCGTAAGGTGCGAGTAGCGCCTGGTCCTTCTTTAGAAAAGTAAAAAAAAATGGAAGCCCTCTATGCAATTTCTAGGGGTCTGAGTAAAGTCAGTCAGTAAAAATTATGATCAAGGCAGAAGCATTTCGGCATTTTATCAGAAATGCATGGAAAAACAACGATTTTACTACAATATTCCCGAAAATTATAATTTCTTCGCACGTTTGTAGTAAGAAGAGGGGATCGTTATGGCTTAACGTCAGTCCCATTGGATTTGCGCCTGATATAATTTTCAGCCAAAAGGTCTTTCAGTTCGTATTATTGGAACTCAACTCCTCCCAACACATAAAGTAGCAATCTAACAATTGTTAGCACAGGTAAATAACAAATATCCTAACTGAGTAGCCTGAACATTCACTGAATAACCTGAACATCTGTCCTCTGGTAAAATCCCCCACTATTGAGCTCTGCCTTCTACGAAGTCACGCACCACAATCATTTGTCAGACACTTTTGTGAAAAACAAAGTTCATTAGGAAGTGGGTTCAACTTTCTTCAGGAAAATTTACAACCTTAATACCTAAATAAAGTTGTTAGTGCACAAATATTTATCACGCACCTGGTGAGAAATTAATTTTAAATAACATAAACAGCCATGTACTAAGACATGGTTAATTATTGATTGTGAAAACAGTAATAAAGATACTTCTTTTCAATTGATACCATAGCATTTGGAGCAAATTCAACCCTTGGATCAATTACTGAAAGAAGAACATCTGTATAAAATTGTTCAAAATTTGAAAACTTTATACCGTGTAATGTCTTGAGTTTCAAACATGGCAAGTTTTTTTTTTTCGTTCAACAAACTCAAAAAAATGCAAGACGTTTTTCTACACCGGTCCGTCCATGATATAAATTCCAACACCATACAAGTAAGTAAAATGCACCATGACATTGAATATACGAATAAATGTATACAAGAGCATGATTGAAGCAGCTAAATCATAAACCACTCCTGACATCCGTGTTCGAGAACACTTTATTTTAATTAACATATTAAAAGGGCACGGTAGTACCATATCTGGCATAGCCTCTATATATGACAAAGAAAACCAGATATCTACAAAGTTTGGAGGTTAATACATTTTCAGTGTTCCAAACCTAGAGTTTCCAAATTCCAAATTCATTATAGAACACATTTGCACTCTCAATAGTACACTGCTAACGGTCAAAATGACAATTCGTTTTTATCCCCATTGCGAGACTAGTGAATGTGAATCTTGGTTAAGCATAACAATGTGGCAACATCGGCTGTGCAGTTGGTACTACTTCAGTTCGTCTGCATGCTGACATTTACTGCTAGAGATCAAGCTCGATCGTAACATGTAAAATTAGCAGCATAGGTAATTTCATTTTATCACATATGTTTGCGACAAGTTATAACTTATTTACACAATACGCGTATAACATCAATGTTTGTCGATAATGCGTGGGGTCTGTCAAATACGACAATCTAATACATATAATTGGCATTACTCTGTTATTGATTTTAATTAAACGGCAACAACATCGATTGAATAACTGAAACAATGAAAGGAAGCAATGTCCAGTATAATGGGAAACATTAGAAACATTCTTTTTCACCGAAGAGACAGATTTTGGTTACCATGAACCTCTTAATCAATACACCAGTCATGTATACACATGATGCTCCGCTGAGATGTCTACAAGTGGGCTTACCAGTCCAAAATAATGGAGTTGTTTCTTCTTGTATGGGAATTTTGTACATTTTGGAATCAATTAGTGCAACTTAGTAGGAGTACTCGAATTTTTACTCAGAATAAAATCTTCATAAAAACATGTTAAACGGATTACCAGGTGACTCGTCACTCAAACTGTGGTTGTCTGAATAATGCTCCGAGTGCGTTATTTTAACGTAAGCATATACGACACATTGAACACTACATTTAAACACTTACACAATTTGCTAAAAAAATGCCAGAGAGATGGCATTCAACACCTGTAAGAAATATTTCGAAAACAAAATTGAGAGTGCTCCCGTAGCAACTATCTCTCTATATTACCTCTCTGAGACAGACAAGGTGACATTGACTTGTGAAATTCTTTTTGTTTTTTTAAAGAAGTTTTATACGAAGCAGTACTTACTGCTCTCACAAACAAATGATTTTAATGGCTCAGGAGACGTTGTGAATTACGATTAATTTCCCATAAAGTGGATAATTAATCATTAAAAACAGATCATTAATTAACAAATCTTAACGTTTGAAAATCTCAGTTTCATTAAAGTTTCTTACATTGAACCATATTCACATTCAAGGTAAATTTATGGGCTTAAACTTCCTGATTCTTCTCTCTGCAATCACGTAAAAATGCTCAGACTGCAAGTAGCAAGTACAAGATATTGGGTATTAGTATCACTTTTCGCATCCCTCTTCTTTCATGCCTGTTTCGCTGTATAATGCTGTGCTGTACTAGAAAATTACTATTATAGTTAATTCAAAACAAATTAAGAGCATAACACTGTAACATCAAACAAAAAATGGATGCTTTTACTCTGTTAATAAACATTATGGTTCAGATAGTTTCTGCTCAGGTCCAATTTCCAGAGGGCTTGAGCTACACAACACTTTGTGATATTAAGCAAGAGTCAGTGCCAAAGCCTTGCTTTGAAATTACAAGTGGGATAACGTATTGGGGGTGAAATGAATAATGGTAACTGTGTATGCGAACTATTACACAATGGTCCTTCACTTCCTTTAGGGGACACCAGGGGGAAGTCCTCAAAGATGGAAAGAATGATACTTGTCAAAGTCTTACAACGCCCTTGACGTGATTAATAATAGCCAGGTGACTAATAGGTAGGCGACATTTAGTCCAAATGTTCCTATCTTGTTGGATTGTTTCCGACGTAATTCTGTCCCGTTGTTTTCGAGCTTAAAGGTAGCGCGTAGTCAGTGCGGATGAACTTTTAAAACATGTTAGTTTAAAAGCAGTGCCTACAAACTCTTCATACAGCTTGACACTTATTGTATCATCCTTTAGCCTTCTGTTTTCATTTTAATTTTGTTTTAATTTTGTTCTAATTTTGTTTAAAGCAAACTGGCAAAAGAAGTATGGAAAGGATATTCATAATTCCGTCTTACATCAGTACACACCGTATCAATCGCTTGTTTTAACAAAGTAAACTTTCAGTAAATGCATTTTTAAGTCAACCTTGCAACAAAAAAGAAAGAAAGGGACAACTTTGGCATTGATTTGCTCCATTATCAAGTGCCTGGTAAGATTTTAAACTTACGACTGAGATGCTTGAACGTGGCACTACTTTCGTTTTATGCAAATAAATCGAGGGCAGTCAATAAAGGAGGAAATGTAGTAAGCTGACTCAATGCGTTGTGCTCAGATAAAATGTCTAGGAGTTTCTTTAGTATTCAATAGTCGAGTTTGTGTTAAGAAATTCACAGTAACGTCTCTCGGAAGTAAAGGAGTAAAAATCACATTTGAGAGCACTTTAACGCAACATGATGACACACGGAAACAATTAACATGGAGAAAATTGTATAAGTTCCTACAAAAAGTTTTTCTAACACAAGGTTTACTGACAACACAGGCTTAGTATTAATAGTCCGGGAGATTCTACTGACTGTGGGAAAACCAAAATTCTCCCGAATAGGTGAAAACTTATGCAACACATTGTGTAGGCTTGCCATTCTAAAAAGTTATAAGGTTAAGCAAGAACGGCGAAGACCACTCAAGAACTTGCGGTGACCATAAAACCACATTTAACAAAATACATGCAATTCCATTACGTAATGTGCACTAGACTGACAAATATTACTGGGGGCTTCTAAAACCTATTCGCCACTGATAATGCACACAAAGAGCGTGTGGAATTGTGGCTAAAATACTCAATATGGTGGCGTCAATAACCAATTTTTCTCCGGATCGGCGGAAAACTAGATTCTCTCAAGAGGGGGAATCTCCGAACAGAAATGCAGGTTTATGCGCTATATTGAGACGATAAAAACAAAACAGGTTTTGCTTATTGCTACAAGCGTAAGCATATTCCACTCAAGCCTCCATTTATTTAAACAAATGTTAAATTTAACACTGGGATTAGACATTTGTAAAACTTGGGAGCATCATCTTTTAGGCTTTTGTGATTACCCAAAGTCAATAGCATACACAATGCGTACAAATGAAGTAACTGAAACAGTTGTTTACAATCTGACTTATAGCATTCCAGCTCATCAGTGAGGGGAAAGGAATGAGAAAATGCAGCAACTTGTTTAATGATACAGCTTTAATCATCTTTCAGTGAAAATGCACTTTCTTCCAGGTTTGGTATCATGCTGCAGAGTGAGATACTTTTGTACAGTGTTTGGGGTATGATTCATGCAGGTTGTGTACCTGATGGTATGGTTTCAGACAGGGAAAGATTTCCCTGTTGGTATATATTTTCGACGGAACACTTTCTCAAATTTGCAAGGCGCATTCGCTTTGTGTGAAACCTGAAATAACACTTGTCTTACGGGCAGATCGTTAACACACTGATCAAGTTTTTATAACGCTCTCGATAGCCTATTTCGGGCAGCCTTCAGAATTAGTTATGGTTTAAATAGCTATTCATCAAATATTTAACTGTGAATCAGTGAATCCATGCAAAACATAAAGCTCATATGTTATAATGTTAACTCCGTGACGACTCACTTAGTAGCAGTTCTTCTAATCGGCACACAAAACAAATATCCAAACAATTTATTGTCTTCATGCGACGAGAAAGTTCCGACCCAAATTGTTGCAAAAAATCATGATGGAGATTGTGTGATATATGAAGGGCAACAATATAATAGTTTTATAGCACACAATTGTCATCAGAAAACTTCCCATCTACTCCAGGCTACCTGTCTTACGAAGCAAACATTACATCAAACATTATGACTTGCGTCTGTTGATGTTATATTTTCTTCGTTTTTTTTTTCTTTATTTTTTCATTTTTTCAAGTTTTTGATTTTCAGGGGGCAAGGGCTCCCTTGCCTCCCCCCCCCCTCTGAACGCCCAACCAATTTTCTTCTCCACAATCCCATGTTATGTGAATGTGATTGCATGAGAGGCATGGAAATTATACAAACTTTACATTCCCCATGGAGAGGTTCTGTCCCTATTAACTGCTAGATCAGCACAACAGACTGAAAAAAACAAAGGAAACAAAGAGTTCCTCATCAATGTTAGGAAGTGATATAATACCTGTTTGTCTCAAGCTCACTTTGGGTAAGAAATTTAGTAACTTCATCTGCTGTTATCTCGATTACTACCGGACCGGTCTGATCTGAATGGAAGTTTCACCTAATTGCGTAAATATAGTTCCTCTTTTACAAATGAAAATTAAGTTTTTGCTTAAATTCTTCCTGTAAATATTGTTAAAGGTAACTGTGTTCACCTAACCACACTAATTCCCACGAACATGAAAAAGAAAGTGTAAACTTAATGGAATGCACTATGTAGAACAAATTAACTTACCAGACTCAGCCTATTTTCACAATCTGATTCTCCTAGTTAAGTTGATTGTAAGGAAATATTAATTGTAAAAGCTATATTCTTGACTTTCCCACGGTCAATTTTTGTAACAAACGAAAAGTATCATCTATGCGACAAAACAAACCTTCAAATGGTTTCTTTTGGTAAATAGTTAACACTTGTGCTTTTTAAAAGCGGAAAATATAAAAGAAAGGGAAAATAATTCGAGAAAAAAAGTCTCTAGCCCGTTAAAATTTGGTTTTCATAGATAAAGGTATTATCCAAAAAACAAAAATACCACATTGCTCTGCAGCAGTTTCACTGCTGTTGTTATTTTATACATATCTGTTTAATTCCTGTTCTTTTTACTTCCTTGTTATCGCAATCAGCAATCAGCAATGTCTCATACACTATTTGTAGGCTTTATACCTAATAGGTAAGTATGACCATGCTGAACATGAGTATTAAAGATATTGTATTGTTTATTCAGACGTGTAGGAAGCCATTTCACAAGGGGTGAATGATTGTGTTCACACCTTTTAGTTTCCTGATTGAAAAAATCGTGACATGATTGTGTGTAATTAAAGTCAAGTGTCTTTAAATCAATAGCGAGATTTTATTTGCTCTATTGATCTGCCTTCCCCAGATCTCCTCGTCCGAATATAAGTGTGTGATGAAGAAAATCCTCAGTAGGCTACAAAAGTGACAATTCGCAGCCAGTTATAGCTGTTAATCTGGATTGGACAAAGCCTCCTGATAATAATACTCGTTTCTAATGCCCAACCCAAGCTATGGCTGGCAAATTCTGCTAATACATAACCTGAGTCTATCATCATGACATTCTTAAAGAGCAAACTAGAAAACTGGTTACGGAGACTGTAACCATTGTTTGTGGAAGCCAAAGAGGGTTCTGAAGTGTTTTTGATCAGTCTAGATTAGCTGCATAACTATACAGTAATGAATTTCATCACGTGTAGTGGTAAAGTTGCAAAGCAACGGGGATAAGATATCAAGTTAGTACTGTAATACTTTCCGACAATATATCATTTCTATAATATATCGTTTGAGGCTTTCAAACCACACTAGCCACTAAATGCATTTTAAAGTTTAAGGTTCACAAAATGCTTTTCAAATAGACACTGATTTGTTATATTGAGAAATTCGATGCTAACCCTAGACTTCGTCGACTTCTGTTTGTACAACTAGGACTAGAATGAAACCAAATACGCGAATGTTTGTTTTGTGCATATACGCCGAACTCATTCAAGTCGATTTCTCTGCATCTAAAACTACCTTTAGGCGTAATGTGCTAAGTCACTTCAAGTTATATCTATTTCTGCGTGGAACCACCATAAAGCTCCCAAGCCATTATAAACCATTGACAAACATTCGACAACCTCGCAGTAGGATACATGTTGGTTCAATAGCGTAAAGGCACCTGTACGGCCGATCGCCGAAAGCCAAAAAGCTCTCTGTGTAAATTGCTGTCAGAACGACCATACAC
This sequence comes from Holothuria leucospilota, assembly GCA_029531755.1. Lineage (NCBI taxonomy): Eukaryota > Metazoa > Echinodermata > Holothuroidea > Aspidochirotida > Holothuriidae > Holothuria > Holothuria leucospilota. The sequence goes on from CM055981.1 coordinate 39,370,229, forward strand.
AGTCCTTTACATATGGTCCGACCGAATATAGGGCTTTTTTGGCTATTGCTATTTTGCAACCATCTTCGCTGATCAGGATCGCAACACAAATGTTCATCAAAAATAAGTGTTGAATACTTCTCACAAAATATGAGCAGATATTAAGTGCAATCATTTAAAACAAAGATTATTTTCTCAATTTTTTACGTTATTATTAAAATATTGGCGGCCATTTTGTTTTCCGCCCGTCTTGGCTGACCTGGACCCCAACAGAAAAGTACATAAAAACAAATTTTGAACATTCAATATAAAATATGAACGGATATTAAGAGCAGTTACTTTAAAAGTATGTTTACATATTATTTTTTACTTATAATTAAGTTTTGAATTTCGTTGATAGGGAAATTCGCTCAATGCTGTTACCGTGTCGGCAGGAAGTTATGTCTGATTTAGGTCAAGAGTTACATGAATCTACCTAACAAAAGCCTATAAACTTCAAATCCGGGTTCAGCTCAAGTTATTCCGGACTAGTACATTAGATACATAAAATTCGCTAGCTGCAGTGATTGCGGAATAAGTGAACGTCTCCTAAACACACCACTGTAGACCGTGACTTATTTTTAATCTAATTTATAAGTTTAGGCTTAACACATCACGGTAAATGAATATTTTCTTTGTTGACATAAATAATTCCATAGGTTTAAGATTGATACTTATCTGCAGAAGTGCAAAATTGTCCACTGTCCTAAAACACACACTGTATGACTCAGCTGAAACACACTGTATGACTCAGCTGAATACCTAAAGTATTCTGACGTTCTTACTGTAAAGTACGTATATGTTTCTTTTTTATTTCGCAATCAATCCACCACTACAACCACAACCACTACAACTGTGACTACTACGATCTGCATTCAATAAAGGGCTTTTAATATAAAAGACGTGTTTTGTACTGAACTACTCTTCCAGAAAAACTGAGACAAAGACACTGTAACGTGATCTGACCCGTAATGACAAATGTTTGCTGAAAGCTGTGCTTCTCCAAACATAAATATTGTACGTTTTTGTAACGTAATTGAATTAAGGGTTATCAGTTACACCCTGTTAAACAATTCTTTCGATTGCGAAAGTTGACACTTTCCGTGACTTTTTTTATGATTTTACTAAAATTTTATGGCAAAAGTCCAATACCACACTTGACATACTGTATAAAACGGTGGAAACTATGGCGGAATTTGAAAAGTGGAGCATTTTTTGTGATTTTTTTTTTGCATGACATTGCAAGGACGTAGGAAACGGGGGGGGGGGAGCTGGGAAAGCTAAGGTCCCCTGTCAAAAATGTAGTAGGGCGAAAGTGTGCTTCGACTCTTCCACTCAATTCAGCTACGCAACCGCTTATTTGTTCCTTCTGTTAAAAAAGTGTCAAAATTTTTGCTGTAATTTTCATTTCCTTAAATTTGCATAAATATTGCACCACATTTCGTCTAAGGGCCTTCAAATATTCAACATTTAACACCTCTCTAACACGGAAACAGCGTTCGTCCCCCCTCCCCAGTCAAACACAGCTTCCTACGCCTATGTGACAATGTGCGTCTTTAATTAACAGTTGACACATATTTTCAGTGCCATGTCCTGACCTGCAATACCACAGGTTATACATGAGGCAGTGTGGAAAACCAAAAACAGATGCTGACACAGGAATCATGTAGTAAACTGGTAAATGTAGGTAAAATGCGAATAATTGTGGGTAGGAGTGGACCAAGTACAGAAAACTCAATGTAATGATTTCTTCCATAAGCTTTCTTTGTCACACTTAGTCCTGTTTTGCAACACGGGTCAAGTTAGCATAACTTTCCTTACTTTGACCCAATTTTCATGGGGACAATCACGCAGAGAAAAGCATGATCCCATAGGTCAAATTAGTTCCAGTACCTCACGTTTTACCCCTTTTTGATTCCTTGCTGAAAGCAAACGAATCTATATAATCACGCGGGAGATTGTGTGTGTGTGTGTGTGTATGTGTGTTGTGACGCTTGACTTGCAAACACGACATCTAAAGATAGCAATCATGGATCATACGGAAAACTTTATTGTATCTGCTCACTTCGCCGCTATTGTTTACCTTAAGTACGTGAAATCCTACAGAAATTTGGTACTTTTGACAAAGTTTTCCCTCTTATTCAGAAACCATTTGATGTATACAACCAGCTCGCCCTGTATTTGAATAATTAATTCGTCTTCTTTCTAGTGATGTAGGTTTCAACTTTATCTTTGTTCGGGATGTTCTCGTAAATCAAGCAAATTTATGCCTTTTTTTGGCAATAATCACCCTTTTTCAATGGCAGAGATCGGTATCAGACAAGGGGTTGTCGCACTTTTGTCAGTGTTGCCAACAGCCAGTGTGCTCTGCAAAACCATCTCACACTGTGACCATTTTGTTCTCTTCCCGATGATATAAGGCAGTTACTATTGGTGGAGGGGAACATCTCGTAAAATGCCTTCTAATCAAGGGACTTTTTTGAAAATTTTGCCATCATGAATATCGATCCCAGTGACGTATCACCTGTTACGTAATAGGAAAGCTATGATCGCACACACGCACGCTGTGGGTGTTCATTTGTGAGGGGCAAAAGTTTTACATATGCATTTTCATACTTGAGATATAGAATTTTAAGAAAAAGATCCCTATTGTTTTTAGTGGAGGTCAAAGGTCATTGAGGTCACCAGAGGTCAAAAACCGAAAAACTTGTAAACACGATATCTCTAGGTAGGAAGCATGTGGATGCTTTTCATACGTGACATGTGAATACGTTATAGTCATAAAATGAACCCTAATGATTTTGGTAAAGATCAAAGGTTATCTGAGGTCACCGGAAGTGAAAATACGAAAACTTAAAACTGCTTGTAAACACATTATGTCAAGATAGCAATGATAGACAATCTTCATACTTGGTATATAACTTTATCATACAATAAAAAAGAACCCTATTGTTTTCAGCAGAGGTCAAAGGTCATTTGAGGTCATCAGAGGTCAAAAACCGAAAACCTTTAAAAAACACGATATTTCAAGACAGGGATGATGAAATCTTTTCATACTTGCTATAAAGATGCGTAACTTTAAAAGAGAGTGAACCCTATGGATTTATTGTAGGTCAAAGGTCGTATGAGGTCATCAGAGGTGAAACTAAACAGACAGTGGGCGGTGCCTCCAAATTGCGTCCGGTTTTTCGTGACTACCGAAAATTTAGGCCTGAATTTTCTATCATTCCAAAGATAAAAAGAAAGAAAAAGAAAAAAAAAAGAGAACAGCTTTTATTTTTTTCACAAGCATAACTATAGCAGTAAAAATACTGGTTCAAATGACCTAACTATGAACACGCGAAAAGAATGCTGTGAGCTCGGAAAAGCGTGAAAGCTCGGTTTCTCACGCAGACGGTCCGGGGTACGAATCCTTCCTAAGATACATTTTTTCTTCTTTTGTTACTCATGTTTTCATGGGGTTCAAAGGTCATATGAGGTCAGCAGAGGTCAAGTTGTGAAAACATAGTAAAGAATGATACAGTCAATAAGTATAAATTTGCGGGATGAACTCAGTGCAACAAATCGTCCCCTCTCGTCAAGGAATCACTAAGCCTTTGGATGTTCTGGTTTGTTCATGTATTTTCATATGCCCTACCACAAGTGATTATGATTATAGTTGTTTAAATGTGGTATGCCATTCTTTAGTTTGGGTAAGGTTTACACGTTTATCGGATGCAAATATAATCTTACGTGAATCTTGTTATCTATCAACTGCAGGTCCCAGTGTTTCAAGAAATGTATCCAAAAGAGCCATTACTGTCTGGAACGGAGAGTACAAGTAATCTTATTTCACAGGTGGAATTAACTTCCGAATAAACAATGTAGTGTCCTAAACCTGGTTATTGTACGACTCTTGCTGTAGGTTGTGAGTACATTTAAATGTAATTTAAAGTCGGTTTCAAATTCTGTATAAATGACTAAAAGGTTTCAATAATCACAGCGTCTGAGGCTTCTCCTTCAGACCTCTTTTACACCATAACCTTGTGAGGTAGCCAAAGGCCAGCCCTTCGGACCCACGTTGAAACTGCAGCACTTTTGAAAGTGGTCCAGGAGCCTTCCTGTGGTACGTTTACTGTAAATGACTTGCCTCCTCCCACATCATATAAATTTCCTGCAAACAGTATGGTACACAGTAAGTATTTGTGTAATGTAATAATAAAAAGAATTTAAATGATCGTACAGCCGTATCGTGAATTTTCTTATAATCATCGTACATGTAATATACATGCTCGTGAAAATGATGTTCACACTGTATGTAATTAAAACATAAAATTTTTTCAATAAATCAGTGCATTCTTTAAAGGATGAACGAATTTATTTACATGGTCATTATACATTGTGATCATCTTGGCTTGCCTCACTCATTAAACATGTATAGGCGGTACAACTTTCGAAAGATACCAGTGTAGTGAAGTTAAATACAATATAGGGATAGGACTTACCTTTGGTACTTATCTTTAGCCAGTGGTCTGTGCATTGCTAAGAGAGCAAATGTAGAGTACTTCTGCTTTTCGCTGATTAAGAAATGTAATCGACGGATGGAATGGTATTTCCCATTTTTCACAAAGCTCAAATGAGTAAATGTGAATAACAAAAGAGTCAAAGGCTCGTTTCTATTTGAGCTCATTAACGATTTAATTTGTTACTTCTTCATGCGTATTTAACCGTAAAGCCTTCAGAAGGTCCCCAAACCAATTTCAATATGTAAATATCTGCAAAAGGAAACAAGGGCACTTCTAGTGCAAACTTCGAATTCGTGAAAGCTGCCCAGGGAATGGTTCCAGTGATATATTTTCGTAAGGTACCATGCATAATTGGCTTATTTAACATCACGGCCTGATACGTACAATGCAATAACAAGTAAGGCAAGACAGCTTACAAATACGTTGGAAAATCAAACGCGGAAATTCGGGAGGATGAGGTAAACTCCCCCTTACTTTCATTTTTGACACAGGAAATTGTGCGTGGAGGACCCATTATCTCCCCTTATTTTCTATTTGCGTAAAAAGTGAATAGATATATGAGCTTTCTTGTTTCAGTGACCAGGGAGCTGTCAGGTGTGCCAATTCGTAGGGCGATAGGGACAAATTATTTCAAATTAAACTTCAAATAAACATGTTGTCGAAATGGCCGCCGTTTGCCCCTGCTGTCCTAATATGCTGATGTTCTTTGCTTAGACATGTGTACCAATACAACAGACACCAAACAACTTCATTTGGCATTATCCTAAAATGCCTTAGTTCGGTTTCCCTCTGAAGCCAGGTGACCACTGCATGACTTTTTCCACGATTTCTCACGATTTCAAACGATTTCTCTACAACTTGGAAACGGTGAAAATTTGTGGGAGAAACGAACGATTTTCTGCGACAGGCTGCGATTCACGACTTTTCACAATTAGGGGGTTACCGGCACACTACACGATTCTTTGAGATAATTACTGACGATGACACTTGACGGTTTGAGTGAGTACGATGAACTGCATGGTTATGATAAATGTTAGGGTCGTAGCCTGGGCGAAATCCCGGGGGCAATTGATGACACTAGCTAAGCGGAGCACCAAGTGGCGTGCCTACAGATAGTTGACACCCGGAAGGACCCTTCCCTTTTCACCTGTGTATGAGTGCCATCCTGGGGGAGGGTGCTTAGGGGATGGGTACATTTATGGCCTGGCTTGGTTGCATAATTGTGCAATTGTTTGTAAAGCCTTGAACGATTATATCTGTCATTATTTATTAATATTCTTCCCTTTTTTGGCTAGGCGTAAGTCACGAGATGCTGTCTAAGAGAAGGGGAGATACTCTCTTTGAGAATTTTTTATCTTTGTTAGAGTGGTTTGGATGGAAAATGCTGCTATCTTTAGTAAAGTTTTGTAAAAAGTCGAATTCATATATGTTTAGAAATGATCATTATTTAGTGATTTTATGCCGGTTACGACTTCTCAAGACGTGGTAGCGAACTACGTATTTCCACGATTTTCAGTGGTACACTACACGACTTTGATCGCGATTTCTCACGACATCTCACCACGTCTCACGATATCGATGTGGAATCCGCAGAAATTTTGAACATGTTAAAACTGGGCGACCTTCTGCTAATAACCACGACTTTCAACAATTTCTACGACTTCTCACGACCTACCCTTGCAAACTGTGCGACTTTGTCATGTCGTGAACGGAGTATTCAAACGTGAGAAATCGTAGCCATATCATATGTCAAAAGTCGTGCAGTGGGCACCTTACTTTAAGGTGCGTTCACACCAAAACGGCGCGATTCCCGCCGCTGGAAACGCGGCGTTTCCCGTACCGCAGAGGGTACACACACTTTCCAGTTCTTTAAAAAAGCGGTGGGGGATTAGGTAAGACCAGGAATAAATACACTAGTTGGGAAAGGGGAAATGACTTAACTATGACATTAGGACCAATAAGGGCTTATCTCTGTAAGACCACGCACGTAAACACGATTTTAGTCTAGATAACTTCGGAGTGTAGTTAAGTTCAAAAAGGTTGTGTCTGTTATTGGAAAAGCAAATGTCCAAGTAAGTAACAAGACCACTGCTTACGACAATGCCACAAAAGGAAATTAACGGACAATCTTTTGCGTAGGGACCCAGAGGGAACAGGAAAGACTTGGTATAGTTGAGAGTCAACTCTGACAATTCTGAAAAATCAACCAGAGTTTTTACTGTTCCTCGTAAGGAACTAATAGAGCTATCCAAATAAAAACCCGTATCATCGGCGTATCGTAAAATTTTATAAATACACTGTTAAAAAATTGGGCAAAATTTGACCAACCTTTTCCCCAATACTGGGCGTGTATATAACAACCTCAAAAAGGTAGTAAAAAGTGACCAACTAAGTTAGGTGAAAAATTGCCTCAATTATTGGTCAAAACTTTGACCATTTGTTGGTCAAATCACAAGTAAATAACTGCTGGGCATTTCTCTCCCAAAAGGGTTGGCTAAACTTCTACCCAACATTTGTTGACATTTTATCAATTTATTGGGAAAGATATAAACCAATAATTGGGCAGTTTATTTTTCGATGCTTATTGTGCACTATACAGACCCATAATATCTTTCCTTTCTCAGTTTTTTTCTGTTACAGTTGTAACGAATCACTGGTAAATGCGGCCGTCAGTGAGAAGTCTGTGCATAATGAGTTTTTTAATTTTTATTACAATGTTTAATGTTTTCCATGTAAATTAAAATATGACATTGTCCGCTGAGAAACACATTTCAGCGTGCACTCACACTGAGACACAGTTCAGGTCATGACAACCCACTATAAATCCAAAAGCCCTAGTCTAATCTGTTTGGCTTGTCATCTTTATCTGTAATGTCCAAAACAATCAGGTTTAAAAGGCACTGTTCAATGATGCTCGATGTTTCGTACTTCCATCACCACATAATAACACCAGCCATAACTGAGAGCTACAGTTCCTGTTGCATAACAAAGCACTAGCCATATACATCTGTGGTTATAAATAACTTGAAAATTTTTGTAAAGTCACATATATAAATGCCCTTGCGGACGTGAAAAGGAATACCCAAGATTCCAGACTTTCATTGGATATTTTTGTCAGCTCTCTTTTTGAGAATTTTACACAAACGTGTGCTAGTTCGTAGTACTCTTTTTACACTTTTTGGGAAATAGACACCGATTTTGTGGTCAAACAGAATGTGGGAGTATTCCTCCTTTTGCAAACGTCAAAGATTCCAAAATGGTTTTTCAGTGCATCGAATCTATGTCTCATTATCAGCAGAAATGCGAAGCCAAATCAAGTCAAGTCTGCAAAAAACTGTAGCAAACAGTTTGCCTAACTTAAAGCAAACATTATGTTAATTAGCAATTAATCTCTCAGCAAGTAGGTAAAGCAAAAATATGCCCAACCGTTGAATGTAAGCTTGTCGCCAGCTTGACCAATGATTGTATAACACAATAACCATGTGGCAAAGGGAAGTTTTTTGCAGTACATGAGCAAGGTTTGACCAACATATAACCAAAACGTTTTACCCAACCAAAAATATCCCAGTGTTTTAACAGTGTAAGGCTTTTCACACAGATACCTTCTATTTCCTCATTACGTGAAACTCATGGATAGGGGCTTTTTTCCAAAAGTCCCCTCAACTCTCTGGCGAAGAGCCAGGGGCGAAAACCAAACATTACTCCCGAAGGAGTTCTGCTCCCTTAAAGAGCTACGTCCCGAAGGGACAATTAATCTCAACAAGAACTACCGAACAACCTGACTTGCGAAGTCTCGTTCAACTTATGGATAGGAGTTCAAGCATTGCTATTTTGTACAAAACAGAGACCCATTTCTGAAAATCCTCACTAAAGCCAAAATAAGTAAGAGTTTTTTGGATAAAAGCCCAGTCTAATTTATCAAATCTTAAATTAGAATTCCAAAGAATCCGGTTGACCTCGGATAGAGTCCTTACGGGTATAGGTTTAGATTTTGGATTGGTTGTAGCCATCCCAAATCTAAAACTATAATTTATCAAATGCTTTTTGTAAAGTAACAAAAAGCAAGAACCCCGGAATATTATTATCATTCGTAAAATCAATTAAGTCTAAAACATATCTAATGTTCTGTCCAATAAACAGGCTTTTAACGAAACCAGTTTGGGTAGGTCCTAGGGAAGCAATACAAAATTTGAAACGGGTAGCCAAAGCTTTGGCTCCAATTTTGTAATCTGTATTTAGTAAAGTAATTGGGCGATAATTTTCCAGTTTATTGAATTCCTTTCAAAGGCTTTAAAATTAAGGAGATTACACCACGAGACTGTTCGGTTGAAAGGAAACCTGAACAAAATGCATAATTCAAACTTAAAACTACATGAGGACCTATTAAATGCCATGTTTTTTTTTTCAATTGGTTGACAGACCACAGAGCCTGGGGATTAACCATTGGTCAAATGTGCAAGGCCGCAGAGCATTCATCTAATGTGTGTTTCCCCTCACAAACTAACTGTCACAACCCGGAATTGAGTTAAAATCAGAGTATTGAAAAACGTGTCAGTGGAGCAAATATGGGAACTGTATAGCTTTGAATAGAAATTGAAAATTTCTCTATGATGATCAGTTACACTACCCGCATTACTTTCAAGAGAGGTCATGGCATTATGTGACTTGTTTCTCTTTTCAAGATTCAAAAAATGTTTACTATTCTCTCACCATCTTCTACCCACCTCGCCTTTGACCTAATGATAGTACCACGTAGTTTGAAATCAAAGTAATCGAGGAGTTCAAAATTTGCTTTCTTTAGCTGGAAACTGACAGAAGCAGACGGGTTAAAAAATAGTTGTTCCAAAGTCGATATAATCTTAAGTAATTCATATTCCCTACGACGCCTTAGCTTGGCCTTTCCTTAGGATAAACCATCGAAAATTTACGAATTTTAAATTTTACACAAGTCCCAAGATACGGCAGGGTTATGGGGAAGGACTTCTTCCAAAGAGTCAATAATACAATTATTCATATTGGATACATAAATTGTATCATCTAGAAGAGAATTATTAAATTTCCAAATTCCTGGGCCTCTGGCCATTTGAACAGGAGCTATTACAAGAATGAAAAAGCAATGATCAGACTGTAACCCGGGCGAAAAAATGTACCGAATGTCTCAGGTGATGAGAAATGAGAATATAATCTAGTCTACAATGTATGCCTGGAGTTATGTTCGAACTCCAAGTGTAATGTTTGCCAAACGGGTTCATGTCACGCCAGATATCTATTCAACTATAAACTGACATCAAAGACAAACAATGTTCCCGATGTTTGAAATTAGTTTTGGCCTGGCCTCACGTCTTATCCAGTTCCAATGAAAATACAAAGCTAAAGTCTCCTGCCGTAGCGATTGCTTCACACAAGAAACTGTCAATCTTATCACAATGCTCAGTGTAACAAGCAGGGGTATCAATGTTTGGCCTATAGATCCCCACCAACGTAAAAATACTGTTATTAATCTCAACACCAAGAATGGTAAACCTACAGTAAGCATTAATAAATTCCTTGTGAATAGTAACAACAAGAGAGGGTTTAATAAGTAGGCAAACGTCACGACTGTCCTTAGATCCATGACAAAATATAACAGTACCACCCCATTAACATGGGGTGGTACATGCATTGCAAGAATCAAATATTTCATACCCATAGGAGGTGTCACGGGTCTTTACAAGCTTCCGTATCACAGGAAGGTTTGCGTGTATGTGTAATACTTTTGGTGGTGTTAATCCTTAGCTTAGATGAAAACTTTGTTATTGTTGGCATGGAAACGGGGGAATTTTGGAATGGGAAGAAAGTGTTAAAGAATAGAAAGGTGACGCAAAGCACGAAAAGAGAGAACAAATAGAAAGCTAGAATAGAGCGGGAACAGGGTGGTTTTGAAGAGAGTTAGAGGATGATATGGGAGGGAAGAAAGAAAGGTGGTGTGTTGGAGGAATCTTGGAGTGGGCACGTCTGTCTTGGAAGTGAAAGGATAGTTCGGGTTTGGGGGACAGATAGTGAGACCACAGACTCCGGAAAAGGCGGATAGATTGCCGTAGTTGAGAGGAGAGCAAAGGATTTGGGGGCAGAGATTGTTGATCGGTGATTTGCGGTGCTAAGGGCAGTGTTCATGTACGAATTTAACCGAAGTAACTGGATTTTACCATAACTGTGAAATGCGTGAGCGTTCTCCATCTTGACAGCAGCAGGTACAATTAATAAAAGAACTATGGATTATTGCAAACGGTAAAGGATGGTGCCGTGTCTTTTATCTATGTGTACGGAACCCGTGTGACAGGAGGTATGAAAAAGAAAATGAACATCAATCCAAAGGAAGAATACAAACAGCACCACCCCACATGGCTCCAATAGGGGGCATAGAAAACTTCCCAAGGAAAAATGATAAATTGGTCGAACAAGATTCACAACTGTACTCTGCCACTGCTACATGAAGTGAAAATAATACTGATCGATAGCTGTACAATCCTCCCCATGAAAAATCCAAAAGCTTCAAAATGAACGCCTCTACAGACAGACAAACAGACAGACACACGCACGCACCTACGTACACCTACCTACCGACCTACCGACCTACCTACCTACCGACCTACCTACCGACCTACCCACCGACCTACCTACCTACCTACCTACCTACCTACCCACCGACCTACCCACCGACCTACCGACCGACCTACCGACCGACCGACCGACCGACCGACCAACAGACCTACCTACCTACCTGCCTGCCTACCTACCTACGTACGTATGTATGTATACATACATATATACATACATACATACATACATACATACATACATACATACATACATACATACATACATACATACATACATACATACATACATACATACATACATACATACATACATACATACATACATACATACATACATACATACATACATACATACATATATACATACATACATACATACATACATACTTACACACACATACAAACATACATACATCAGGTCTCCCAACCTCTTTTTCTTTTCTTTACCATCTTATTTATTTTGGGGAAATCATAATTAAATGCAAGCATGTTGCATAGTTGCTATTTACAATCATTCAAGAAACAAAGGACTTGGCTTGCTTAATTCTTAAGCAATGAGAAACAGTATACTGTACATCTGAACAATATAAAAAACTTTAGGCATTACATGCATTCAGATAAATTTCGTTGCAAGGCTAAATAGAGAAAATAATTGGTATGTTTTGGATGATGTCATCGCTTGAATATTTCCTTGAAGCGTAACAAACGGGATTCTTTATTATTTTTATTTAAAATGTAATGTTCATTTTCTAAAGAGGAAATAAACTTGTGAACAAAAACTTGAGAATCAGACGTAGTGCAGTGACTGGCCTAATACAGTACTAATGTTAACCTACACCCTTAAGCCACATACACAGTGCTCACCCCTTCAGTAACAAACAGTAATGCACTGTAAAGGGGCGTTCACACCAAAATCGAAATCTGCTGCCTTTTGCGGGGCAGGAGCCACAAAGCAAATGGCTTTGTACGTATTTCTACGGAAGCGTTCACACTGAAATCCTGTAGTAAACAGCGTTTTGCGGGAAATGCGGCTGCTCCCGCATAGATCGATCTCAGACTGATTCAAAGCAGGAATCGTGCGGTTTTTGTTTGGAGAACAATGGCATCTCGCCATACAATAGGGTTCTTGACACACAGGTGTTTGGACTTTTCATTGTTGTGCAGAGCAGACTGCAGAGCATGATGCCTGATAGGGATGTTGGAGAGTTTAATATTTGAAAGTCGAAACTGAGGAGAGAAAAACCTGAATCTGTATGACAAAATAAGTTCTAATTAGGAACGCAATACAGTAGTTTGTAAGCATTACAGCTTAAGGATTATTTTTTTTTTTTTCTGAAACTGGGCTGTAAATAAGTTGGCGTGGCGTGGTCCCTCATTGCATGCCATACTGTACGGTAATGTGGCGTTGTTACAAGACGACTAGACCGCGTGTTTGGTCTAGCGGTAGAGCATCCGCCTCTCACGCGGAAGGCCCGGGTTCGATTACCAGGTCGAGTCATACCAAAGACTCTAAAAATGGAACCTACTGCCGTTGTGCGTTTTGCTCCGCATAAGCAATGGAGTAGGGAAAACAAGCCAGTGAGCCACAACTGGAAAAAAGGCCGTAGCCGGCTCGACTTGAACCAATAGGTTGGAAACTGGGCCGTAAAACTCCATCTAACTAACTACAAGACGACTCGTCAGGAACACCAGATTGAATCCGTCGACGAGCGAATGCAAAGCTCCAGAGAATTCAACTTCAACGCAGCCTTTCCAGAATTCTGTAGAAGAACTGTTTACGTAATGTGCCAATTATAGCAGCGGCCTGGCGACACGTCTAAGAAACATTGCCATTGTTTACTACTACTCTGCATACGAGGAACATTCTTGTAATTGCTCGACTGTGTGCACTGGAAGTTTTTATTAAATTCCGGAGATTTCTCGATTGAAAGCCTAGCGTATAAAAGGCAGTTTAACAACTGTGGTGGGAGAGAGATATCATAATACTTCATCGAGATCAGACGCTGTCATACTGCTGTGTTATGATTGTCCGTTTGTTGAGAAGTTATTCTTTGACCGAATACCTGAAGCCAGCCACTGACACTGCACACTTGTGATAAATTGCCGTACGCTGTCTCTACACTGTGTATTGAGATCATTATCATCTATCATCGCCTAGCCTTGTCATTGTTCGCTCGTGGAACCAGTTCCTACGCTACAGCACGATGCAGGTCTACTACTGTACCATCGTCGACGTGCATGCACTACCAACCCTTGGACCAGACCAGAATCATATTAAGTAAAGGATTGTGAGTAAATCTAATTAATTATTGTAAATTTAAGTAAGATAAGGAGATTGTAAATAATAATTAAGTTGTTGAATTTTAATCTCGTTCTTCTGTGATCTTTCGCTGTTATTGGTTTGACTTGCGACCAAGCCGTAACAGCGTACAGCATACAAACTTTCCAGTATGGCTGAGGGACATGCCATCCCTTGGACTCTTCTGACTGGGATGATTCGGATGATTCCAAACTTGGACCCTTCACACTGGGACATACATGCATTGCACAATCTGTGAGGTACAGGAGATCGCATGATAATTGGCTTTGAAATGTTTTATGTAGAAAAGACAGGATCATTGCAAACAACCCAGCAATCTGATGTCCCAATGACGGCTTGGGTTGATGAATGAAAACAAAATTGGCATGCAAAGCAAGCGGAAAAGTTGGGAAGTTTTATTGACTCAGAGCAATTCAAAAAATGTGGCTTTTTTACTGTGAAAATTTTGAAAATTCCAGTGGGTTTTACTGAAACAATTTTGAGAAATTTGTGTTTTTATTGGAAGAAATTGATAAGTGCGGTTGCTATTGAAGCATCTGCCTTCCTTGAGAGCAAATTCCATTTAATTTTCGGGAAAATTGGTTGCCCTCGAGGATTATACTACATATTTTATTGTACCCATCAAGGCTCTCAGACTAAAGTGGAAAATTTCCCAATGGTGAGGCCATGGCCCTGACTATCCCCCACCTGGTGCTGCACCTTCATAACATAACATAACAGGTTAAAAGGCAAAGGAGAGCTAAGGCCCCATAAGATGCCCTTAAGTCCATAGCCTCTTAACTAATAACAACAAACAAACAACCAACACCAAACAAACCCAGTACAATTAGATTCAACCACAATCATGGAAGAACTTGTCAATGCTAACCTTAAAGTGGGCATGACATGGCCAAAGTAAGTTTCTAAGTAATTAATCTTTGGGTACAGCTTGAAATAAAACGAATGTTTTCCGTACTAAAATACGTCCATATATACAGGAATAAGAATATACAGGAATAAGACATGTGTGAATTCCCAAACACTGACCAGGCTCAGCCCATCTGAGATCCAATAGCGAAAAAACGTATGTGAGCGGGTCTCAAAACATGACGTCATTGGCGGCACGGTCAGTAGCACTACAGTACTACAGTAGGCAGCTCACCCATCCTTCTATACACCAAGTCATATGCTAACGTGCGTTAGTACAGTACATCATTGCAAACACCTGTGCTACGCATGATACTAGAGCAGCGCGTGTGACCAGTGGCCAGATTGTGAATGATGGGTGGCTGCGCGGCGACTGCTTAGCATTTGCAATAACACTGCCACTGAACGCCCACTGAGTACATAGGCCCGCATATTATGTACTGTCCATACATGTGCATAGCAGTTCTGTGCAGCACGCCGGCTGCGTTCTTTGTGCACAAAAAAACACGCGCACGCATACGTGTGCATATTGGCCAGTGATGCATCTCGAAACCCCTAACTAACATGGTCGACGCTTTGACAGCAGCCTGAGTGAGCATGTGAGTGGGTGGGTGGGGAATTATTGAATTATGGTACGGTTTGCACACAGGGATGTAGCAGAGGTATTAGTGATAATATGTAGGAGCTGAAATTCAAGGTGTGTTTGAAGCCAGAGAATTCCAATTGTCGTAGTCTCTACAGGTTAATCTATAGACTTTAATTTAACCAAGATGTAGCCAGACAATTCACTTCTTGCTCACCCTCTTTGCTTCCAAAATTGATGTGTTTGTCGGGTTGTCGGCACAATTATTTTGTTGGCAAATTTTTATCCCAAATGCGCTCTCTTTACAAGCGTTCGGTACTAGTCACCCTTAGGAGGGCGAAACAGTTGCAGAAATGAGGCAAATTCGAAATAAAGACGCTCCCACGCAAAGAGTACCAAAGGTACATCTGCAGGTGCAGGGCCCGTTAGGTCCGGAACATTTACAAAAAGGTGTCGATATACTCAGATTCAAATTTAATGAGCAGAGCAATCAGGCCAAAAAAAAAAATATATTGTTCGTTTGTCCTTCAGACCTGCCAAAAGGGCCGTCAGGCGGCCTTTTTTACCCCAGGATAGCACAAGACAATGAAACATCTGGACATGTGTTTATAAGATGAACTGTTTGTGGTTTATTGTTAACATAATAGCATGGCTATAGGGTGTGCAAGTGTTTTCATATCCTTCCAAAGTCCACACTCCACAGAGGGCCGAGAAGACAGCGCTCGCGTCACGATCCGTCTACGTCACGTCACTGTTATCACTTTGCACGTAAATCAATGGAACCGTCCGCACAGGACGCGTTGCGTTGCGTCACGTTCGATGCGGAAAAAAAGTTGACGTATCCTTCCGGATGCGTAAATTTTTGTCAAAGTCCATGTGCATTCAGAAACAGAGATGACGTACGTCAACTTGCGTCAACTTTGATTTTTTTCATGTTTTCCTTTCATGAAATAAAATTTAACAGGATCTGGATGCAAAATGATGCCATGTTTGGTCTCAAAATCACAATAAAACGTCTGCAAGACGGGTAGAAAAGCTCATTTCTTGCATTCTTTTTACATTGGGAATGTATAGGGTGGTGAGCAGCTGTAGTCTGGACTCTAGATATGGCTGCACAGGGATATTTCGTGGCACATGAGAAGATGTAAATATAAAATGCAGTGTACAGAACCAGTGACGTAGCTACGGGAGCAGGGGGAACGAGCCCCTCCCCTCAACCCCCAAGCGACCCCACTGGCGATCTGGGCAAAAAAAAAATTCACTCGACTGGGCTACGCAACTTGATAATGATAGGCTCTGGATGTGGAAAATTTCCATTCCAATCAATCCACTGAAATCAATGGCGTTCAAAAGGGGAGTCAATTGGGCACACCCCCCCCCCCCCCACTGATGCCGATTTTCTTAGTTCCTGAAAATACGTTAACTTTTTAACACAAATTTTACTTCAAAAGGTACCAGTGTGGCACCAGGTTGTATGTAAGGACGCCTAATTTTTCAAAAATTTTTTATAGGGGAGAGTGACGCCCCTCCCTTTTCATCCCTTCTCAGGCCGGCGATTAGGCAACATATACTGCATGCCCCCCCCCCCCCGTGAGATTAATCCTGGGTACACCACTGACTGAAATCCATCGGGAAGTTCACTCGGCATAATTTTGTACAAATTCGGATAGACTGTGACAAACTTAATGTGTTTGAGAATAAAGTCAAATCAAATTTTACATTTTTCACAAAAAATTGCACATCTTGATGGCTGCTATCAAGCATGGCCAGTGGCAAGGGCGGCAATTTAGGATGTATTAAAATCTCATATTTTCTTGTTACGCTCCGCGCAAACTCATGGTGGCGCTCCGCTTAGATAGTAAACGCACACCCCCATAAAAATCTCCAGCCCAGAGCCCCCTCAAAAACAAAAACTTCTAGCTACGCCACTGTATATAATGCAGCTATATAAATTACTGACACTTCATGAGGGTCATGTGTGCCATTATACGGAGGCCTACTGTGTATGCTCTTGTCAGTGCCGGTGTTGTTTTCCTGTCTAAAGAGAGAAGGTAAAATCATTCAAATACAAGTCTCAATCGGGAGACTGGGGACCGAGTTGTCACCAACAGGCATGTGTTGAATATGCACTGTGAACCTTTTCTATGACCTACATACACTTTTTTCGTCAATCAGCGTATTTGTCATCTGCATCTCGCAAAAACAAACGTGACGTGACGTATACGCAACGCAACGCATCCTGTGTGGACAGGCCTTTAAAGGCCACACAGGCCTACGCGCGATTATGCATAGCTACAATGTTGCTGTTGTTGCTATAGGTAGCTTCAATCATCAATGGCTTAAAAACGTTTTTAAACCGTGCCAGTTTAGTCATGAAAACGTTTTTTAACCAAGAACACACCCTCCCCTCCCTTAAACCCTCCCCCACAACGGAGTTCATTGGCTGAGGTCATGTTTCACATCATATCCACCAAGCTCTCAAAAACGACTTTTGTCGCACTTAGTCACAACTACTTTTCGTTTTCCTTTTAAAGCTGAAATCCCTCAAATATTGCACCATTCAGTTTGCTATCTATACGTCCTCCTGAAATTACAAATCTTCGCCAAGGGAGGGAGACAACCGTTCCCTTTAGTCCCCTCATCCAGGCCACAGATCAGTAATGCCCACTTTTTGCCCCCTAGCAAAAAAGTGTATGCGCGGCCTTGTGAATTACCATTTTTCATGGATTGATTTTTTCCCGTTATTTGAGAAATGGCAGACATGAGATTCGAATTTCAAGGCTGGGTACATGCAGCTTAAAACACGTGGGAAGTGTCGTTTCCGGTCATCTGGAGGGTTTGTAAAGCCAAAAATTTTCTTGCACGCTCCGCGCCAACTGATGGTGGCGCTCCGGTAAGATAGTCTTGAGAAGCCTGACCTTCAGCGGTGCCCCCCCCCCATTTGTTACCTAGGCCCCCCTAAAAATTTCATCCTAGCTACGCCCCTGATTACGTGTGAAAAGTTTAAAATCTCCTAAGTGTGGTAATACACATCTAATAAAGAGCCGTTTCTACTTAACATTTATGAACTTAAACCACCTACATCCTTCATATTTCTTAAAGTGATATTACCTGTTTAAGAAAAGGGAAATACATAACACTACCTTGTCCAAAGTGTTGGAATTACGTATAAGCAGTCCATCCGAACAATAAAGATAAATAGACCTAAAGATCCCTCACAGAAGTAGGTCTTCCAAATAGTGTTTCATTTATCATAAAAATAACGACATAAACTATGAAAATCGAAAACACTCGGAAACAGTCTTTATTCCATTCAATCCTATCCCTGGATGAACAAACCCGCAATGGGAGTGCTCGAATATATGAATATGCAAAAGGCAGCACAACGAAAGGTGTCCACGTATATGCCAGCGAACGAGCACTGAACACATGATGTTCACGCTATAGCTATAACTACGTACTTGAAAGCTGACTGTATAGTACCATGGAGCTAATATCTGAAAGATTTTATTGGCTCCATGATAGTAAATCGAAAGGAGACATTTCCGTTGAAGCCCACCCGACCAATTTGAATTTCGGAACAAACTACAGCCCTCTTGAGGCTAGTCGATAACACCACAACTTGGGACTATAGGTCCTGGAAGGTAAAGGACAGAAAAATTTGTGCTTAACTAAGCTTTCGTGATCATCGAAGAGTGTTTTTTATTTTTTATTATTTTTATTTTTTATTTTTTTGCATGATTCTGAAGGCAGACTCAAAGAAAGTTCGAGTATTTCTAAATCAATTAACCCACGAGACTGGCCATCGATATATGTTCGTACTACCTCCGAGGAATAATAGTAAAAATTTCTTGAGACATTCAGATCCTCGGTGGTCAACGATATCAGCTTGGAGTTGACATCTGAGATGCTTACCCTCCGTTTCAAGGTCATACCATAGAGCTGCTATCTGGACATACTTTCCCTGTTACGTTTCCCATTTTTTGAAATGTACACAGTTGCCTTGATTCAACCAGAGAGTTCTGATACAACAGACACAAATTCTTTTACATGCTGAAAACTCTTGGAGAAACCATTTACAACAGTCGAAATTGACCGAGGGAAAAAACACATTTATTTTCTCACAGAGGAAATGGAATCGGGCTATACGATTTTACGGACTACGACTAGTTTGGTTTGGATTGTCATACTTCAGGCAGAGTGCCCCTTGCTGGTGCTCGCCATCTACACACAAAACACATTTTTCGTCAATTAGTGTATCGTTGTCCAGTTTACGTAGGCTAGAATATGTAGGCTTACTTGCATGTACCGCTCAAGGACAAAGACTTGGGATGCGGGACGTACATAATTAGCGTTAGTATGCAAGTGTCTTCTTGAATAGTGCTAAGGGTGAAATTCACTAACACGGGTATTATGATGAAAACACGTGCTTTTGTTTCAAAAACTCAAGTGTGCTGTGCAGTATACAACCCTCAAAATCATACTATTCCCAGCTAATGCATGAATTCGAATAATCCAGGGAGTATAAGGCCACTAAATGTACAGTACTTCAGTACATGCAGCTGTGTTACGCATTGAATATTTATATAGTGTTGTGATAGGCGTAGTTTAAGCTAGTTGTTATGAGGACGTTTTTTTTTCAAAACAGCCTGCGGATTTTGACTGTTTTTACACCGACCCGTTTCTTTGTATCTTGCCATTCACACAACCATTTTCGATCACTACATAAACAACTTTATCCATAATTAGCATATTTAGTGTATTGACAAATAAAGAAAAACATTAGGTCCTATGTACTTCCCTTTTCTTGAACAGGTAATATCACTTAAAGTTTAAAGTCAAGTTCATAGATTTGAAGATTTTCGAAGTATTTCGTTACTTATATGGAGTGTTTACAAATGTACTTGCAAGGAAGGTTGAAAAAAGAAAAGCAGTCACAAACAAATACGTTTTGAGTCCTACTTTCGACGTCATAAATTTGCGTATAAAGCTGATTTTTTCATGATGCATTCGAAAGACAAAATACACACTGTAAGTTTGTCGTTATGTAATAGAGTTTGTTGGCAATTGTGGTTATTTTGTTTTTTTTTTTTTTTAAAGCTTCTCTCATCAATTAGAAAGGCTTGTCAGTTTCCCGACATTGAAAGTTCTAGCATGGTCTCTGCTATGTTGAAACATAATTTGTGTTACAGCTGTGTAGTAACAACTAATTGGCAACAGTCGGTTGTTTCTCAACGTGCTTTGATAATGCGGAGGATGTATATGAGGGCATGGACTCAGCGGTAACTACTGCTGCTAACGTAGATGGGATAGAGATCACATTTACTAGCAAATGTTACCTGTATTCATTTAATTAAAGAATTTCAGGAATGAACATGTACAATGTAAGTCAAACTGAAGTATTTCAGAAACACGACTTCGAATGCCTTTTTGTACCCTCGTCTGTAAAAGTTCAAATTAACTAGTAATAAATAAGGTAATATTTGCATTTTTATTGCACCGATATCTAGGGCTCAACCCTAATCAAAGGCGCTTTGCACCCCTGCTCAACGATAAAATGTTCCATAGACAAATCCCCCAGTGTGACAGCAGACCAAACAGCGCCCGAAGACAATTTATCTCACAGCTACCCTTTTAACCCCTAGGTGAGAAGAGGCAATCGAGATGATGATGATGATGATGATGATGATGATGATGATGATGATGATGATGATGATGATGATGATGATGATGATGATGATGATGATGATGATGATGATGATGATGATGATGATGATGATGATGATGATGATGATGATGATGATGATGATGATGATGATGATGATGATGATGATGATGATGATGATGATGATGATGATGATTAACTAGGTTAACTAGTATCCAATGGAGGACCTTGAATACGAGTAATGTGTTTATGACGTTTTGCGCCAGTCAGGATTCTAGCGGCTGTATTTTGAATGCGTTGTAGCCTGGAAATTTGAGTATCTGGAAGACCATAGAGAAGAGTGTTGCAGCTATCTAATCGTGATGATATGAAAGCATGAATTAATGATTCACAGATGATTTGAGGTAGGTTTTCTCGGATCCTGGAAATATATTTCAATTGAATATAGGATGATTGGCATATTTTGGTTATGTGGGTCTCGAGGGTGATTTTGTGATCAAAGTAAACTCTAAGATTTCTTGCTCTTATAAATGAGGTAATGTCCACACCACAGACATTCAGGGAAATGGAGGAAGTTGGAGAGGAACTGCATGGGAGTAAAAAAAGATAGCATCTTGCCCGAGGGTACAACGAAATGAATGAAGCAGAACTCGAAAGAACCTTCAACTTATTCACTAGATAACCAAGTTTTTCACAAAGCTCTCTCACCCAGCTGATATATATTCATGGGACAAAGCTTAACCATGGAGAAATGGGTACATACTACGAAGAAGGCACGGCATCATTGACTCACATCGGACCAATGAACCTTACTCTAAACTTTTCACTGAAATCTTGCATTCTAGTAGGAGCTCTAGCCACAACATGCATAAGAGAAGAAGTATTTAACAAGTGTTTCAAATCCTTTATCTTCCTATGTTATTTGCGATAAAAGAGTATTTGCATGCTGGTTTCCTTTTGCGGTAACAAAGATTTATGCGTATGCACTTACGTATACACTGACTTTCATACTGTCGAGCAACGGTGTCTAAGGAACGTTGTCATGCAGACTATTATGAGCCCATTCTTGTACGTTACGAAACATTTCTTAAAGGGATTTGCCAGTAACAAAAACCAATGACTTCAAAAAATGCAGAAATTTTTTCTACTTTTGGAGGTGAAAACCACATCTCAATAGCATGTAGCGTTTGGAAGATACTAATTTTCAAAGAAATGCAATTTTTTCTCAAGATAAAGTGCATTGTGGGAAATCTGTGATGTCATCTCGGGACATTAATTTGACAAAGCATTGAATTTCTTTATGATATTGGTACTGTTGTAGGGAATATTTAGCAACTTTGTTTGTTATGCCGTACATATGGTGTGGATTTATGCTAAACCTACATGGAAAGATATTCAAACATTCCAACAGTATCAAATTTCAAGGACAACAGGACGTTCAATTATAAAGGAAAACCAAAGAAATCTGAGGCAATGTGCCCACTTTACATAACATTCTGTGACTTTGATGAGAACTGGAGGCATTTTTTGACAAATATAAGTAGTCTTTAATATTAGATATCTCGAGTTAGGAAAAGGGTATAATTTCTATGGGGTTTAGAGGGTATGAACTGAAATTTTTTTCTCTTTCATATGGGACACTTGTAAAAAGCCACTGAAAAATGCCTTTGAAAGCATATTTCTGTAATGGAAAACTTTCAAAGTATAACTGTTCTGCAATTCTGCAATATAATGGAATAGTTAACTTGAACGAAGAACAAGCTGTAAAACCATCTGTATCAACATCTGCTGTATAATCAATCAAGTTACTGGTCAATATAGGTGTGAGACTTTGCCCCATGTTTGTATACACGTTAGGCAAATTTGCTTACTATTGTACAGTTTTAGAGAGGCGAGAGGCTTCTGAAGACGTGTATTGTTGAAGTGTTGTTGAATTTTAAACTCATATACGCTGGGTATGCATTCCAATTTTAATAGCTTAGGCATGCTTTCCCTCAAAGTTGCGATATTCAGTTTTGTAAATGAAGTAAACCAAAGCACATTCATTTGTTGCACACAATCAAACCAAGAGAATTCTGTGAATTTATGTGTGCCTGTTCAGCTCAGCCTGTCAGTGAGAAAGGCAGAAGTGGTTTTTGAAACCCTGAATACTTCTTAAGATCACTTTTAAATGGTTGACATAAAATTGGTCACTTTAATTATTTTCATCGCTTTCTTAACTACCTAAGCACTTTTCGCAAACTTTGAAATGCAGTCGAAAAGCTCAGGAATGCTCAACTCTCAGGGGGAGGGAGGAAGCACTTTTTTCCATTGGTTTGTCATTTTACAAAGTTAAAGAAATAACTCACAAAATCTCGACTATCAGCTTTGTATTTTTCTCAGTTATACTGAAAATAAAAGAAAATGACAATGAAATAATTTTAGTTCCGGACGAATCTCTATTATTCCTCTACCGTGCCTGTGCCCCCGCCCACCTGAAGCCACCCCTAAATATGTCTGTAGATAAACGAAGCAAACTGTAACTCATGATCTCAAGGTACATAGAGTTTTACACCACAACTATTATTGCGTACTAAATAAGTTCATGTGCATGAAGAATTTTCAAGAAATTCTCTATTATAGTTACGTGACCCAAGTCATGACTGAACAGATTTTGGAGAAAAGAGGGAAAATCACGCTAAGAGGATCTACAATCTTCAAGTTGACATGTTCAATAGTCGATACTAATAACTTGCCATATCAATGCATGGAAGTATCTTTATTTGCTTATTTATTTATTTATTTATTTATTCATTCATTCATTCATTCATTCATTCATTCCTCCAGTCAGTCAGTCAGTCAGTCAGTCAGTCATTCATTCATTCATTTATTCATTTCCACTGCAATTAATAACATAGCATACAAGAATAAGTGATACAGTTAAATTGCTCTAACATGAAAAACAGTAAATTAATAAATAGATCATGCATGCATAAACACAAATTCATAATAAAAATTATAAATACAGTGGAGGAGACCTGGTAAAAGCAGTCCTTATCGAGATCAGGCCACCTTTACAAACCATAAAGCCAAAAGGCTTAGTGGTTCCTTGCCATATGAATATATTGTAACAAACATGAATCACCCACATGACAAGCACGAGATCCCTCATAGTTATCCTTATTGAGATATCATGTTAATAAGATCAAAACCTTTTGAAATCTTGTGACCCAAAATGACCTACATGTTAAATAAGAACAATCCACAGACCAAGTATGAGATCCCTCATAGTTATCCTCCTTGAAATATCACGTTTACTAGGTTACCTTTTGTGACCTCAAATGACATTTGACGTGCAAGGAAAATAATAGGAATCATCTACTCAATACGATCAATCCACATGTCAAATGTGAGATCCCTCACACTTAATCCTTCTTGAGATCTCATGTTTACAAGGTCTACTCAATATGGGCAATACAAAAGCTAAATATGACATCCTTCACAGATACCCTCATTGCGATATAGTGTTTACAAGGTTTTAACCTTTTGACCTCTGGTGAACCCACATGACCTTTGACCTCCACCAAAAACAATAGGGATCATCTACTCAATATGGACAATCAACATGCTATGTATGAGATCCCTCACAGTTACCCTTCTTGAGATATAGTGTTTACAAGGTTTTGACCTTTGATCTCTGGTGACCCCAAGTGGCCTTTGACCTCCACCAAAAACAATAGGGACCATCTACTTTATATGGGTAATACACAAGGCACGAGGTAAGTATAAGGTCCCCAACAGTTACCCTTCTTGAGATATAGTGTTTACAAAGTTCTGACCTTTTTGACCTCTGGTGACCCCAAATGACCTTTGATCTCCACCAAAAATAATAGGAATCATCTACTTAATATGGGCAATCTACATGCTATGTATGAGATCCTTCACAGTTAGCCTTCTTGAGATATCGTGTTTACAAGGATTTCACCTTTTGGCCACTGGTGACCCCAAATAACCTTTTGACTTCCACCAAAAATGATAGGGATCAATAACTTAATTTGGGAAACCACATGCTAGGTATGAGATCCCTTACAGTTACCCTTCTTGAGATATCGTGTTTACAAGGATTTCACCTTTTGACCTTTGGTGACCCCGAATAACCTTTGACCTCTACTAAAAGTAATAGAAATTATTTACTTATCAAGTGCCATCCACATCTTAAGTATGAGATCTCTTACAGTTACTCTTCTGGAGATATAGTATTTAAAAGGTCTTAACCTTTTGACCTCTGATGACACCAAATGACCTTTAACCTCCACCAAAAAATAGGGATCATCTACCTAATATGGGCAATACACATGCTAAGTATGAGGTCCCTCACATTTATCCTTCCGGAGATATCGTGTTTACAATCAATTTCCAGGGTATTTACCATTCGACCTCTTGTGACCCCAAATGACCTTTGACATCCACCAAAAACAATGCGAATTATCTATACTATATGGGCAATCCACGTGGTAAGTATGAGGTAACTCACCATTACGTTTTTTGAGATATAGTGCTTACAATGTTTTGACCTTTTGACCACTGGTGACTCCAAATGATCTTTGACCTCCACTAAAACCAATAGGAATTATCTGATCAATTTGGGCAGTCTACATGCTACGAATGAGATCCTTCACAGTTAGC
The DNA here is from genome assembly GCA_029531755.1 of Holothuria leucospilota. Classification (NCBI taxonomy): domain Eukaryota; kingdom Metazoa; phylum Echinodermata; class Holothuroidea; order Aspidochirotida; family Holothuriidae; genus Holothuria; species Holothuria leucospilota. The sequence goes on from CM055981.1 coordinate 39,395,490, forward strand.
CTTCTTGAGATATCGTGTTTACAAGAATTGCACCTTCTGACCTCTGGTGACCTTAAATGACCTTTGACCTCCACCAAAAATAATAGGAATCATTTGCTTTATTTGGGCAATTCACATGTTAAGTGTGAGATCCCTTACAGTTATCCTTCTCGAGATATAGTGTTTACAAAGCTCTGTTCTTTTGACCTTTGGTGGCCCCAAATGAGCTTTGACCTCCATCAAAAATTGTAGGGATCATCTACTTAATATGGGCAATACACACACTAAGTATGAGATCCCTCACATTTATTCTTCTGGAGATATCGTGTTTACAATCAATTTCCAGGTTATTTACCATTCGACCTCGTGTGACCCCAAATAACCTTTGACATCCACCGAAAACAATAGGGTTTTTGTACACTGTATGGGCAATCCACATGGTAAGTATCAGATCCCTCACCATTACTCTTCTTGAGATATAGTGTTTACAAGGTTTTGATCTTTTGACCTCTGGTGACCCCAAATGACCTTTGACTTCCACATAAAACAATAGGGGTTATTAACTTTATATGGGCAATCTACTTGCCAAGTATGAGATCCCTCAGAGTTACCTTCTTGAGATATCGTGTTTACAAGCAAAAGCGTCACATACACACGCATACTCATACACATACACACACGACATCATCATCGCATAGATTCCTTCGGCCTTCGGCAAGGAATAAAAAATGGAAAGAAGAAAAAGAGAGCAAAAGCACAAACAAGTACAAGTACAACATAAATTCTCACTGCCTCTACTTGCCCCCTCTCAATACTCCAAATACCCAAACTACAAGGAGCTGTACGGTACCACCCAACTAGATCATACAAACAAATGGCAAAGGGCAAAAAGATGGGGAAGTATCACATTCTATTACTCAAGTAATAATCTTTAAAGGCTCTTTTAAAAAAATTAAGGCTGATTAACGTGCGAATTTTAGCATTTAAATTATTCCAGAACTTAGAGCCATTTATCGATCCTGACAGTATTTTGATAAATAGAGTATTTTGCCATATTATGGTAGAGTTTCCCTTTACTCCGTGTATTTTAGTTATGGACAGCATCAATTACTGTAAAATAGTTCTTAAAATTTAAGGGAAGTAAATTATTATTGTACTTGTACATAAAAATTCCTAACTGGTATTTATGAATGTCAAAAATACTGAGCATACGAAGCTCTGTAAAAAGATTAAAAGTGTTATCATTGTAGCCAGCATTCAAACTAAATTTGGCAGCACGCCTCTGAATAACAAGGAGACGATTAACAATAGAAGGATATGTACTGGCCCAGGCAATAACACAGGAATTTAAATGGGGTAAGACCAAACAGTATAAATGGTATAAAGAGAAGGATATGCTGTCTGTAAATAATACCTACATTCCTTGATATTGTACTGGCTACCTTATTGATATGAAATTTCCAGCTAAGGTGACTGTCGATAATAATTCCCAAAGATTTTGCCTCACTGACACAAGAAATTTTATTTCCATCAATAAACAAATCAATCTGAGGAGCGGTTTCTTCATGGGGATGAAAGATAATAAAATTTAGATAATTTGTTTGCTTTAAACCAGGTTGAAATATTTTTAATTCATTATTGATAATTAAAGCTGCGGCTACAGGGGGTCAGAATGATTGAAAAAAAGATTCGTATCGTTTGCAAAAAGAATATAGGATATATTATTGGACGTAAAGAGTACGCTGTACTACGTTTCCAGAAGTAAAGGTTGAAATTAAATTAACTCCATATAATCAAGTAAATGCAGTCTCTACAACATCCAGATTTCTAAGTTAAAGCATTTATTACCGAGACGTAGTCCTCGTTTCTTGTATTTTACTCGTTCATTGTTTGATCAATCCGTCCAAATTGATCAAGTCGTCAATCTCTTTTTGCATTCAGTGATTCAACCAGCAAGTTTCAAGTTTCAAGTTTATTTCTACCATTATCACATTAAACAAAAAACAGATCCTTAAGTAAGTAATGTTGAAGTACGGTACTTTGTAGCTGTAATAATCAGATGATGCAGATTACTAAAGTATGATAGGATAGAGGAACCAGAATAAACAGAGCTTTTCAAGGCTGATCCCTTCTAAGAAAAAAAAACAAGACAATTGGTATAACAACAAAACAACAACGAGAAACATAGAACAGGTACAAAGGGAAAGTAGGTGAAATGCACATTCAAATATATACTCAATTCTGTCTCCGTGTAAAAAGTCATATATCCACTTATATGACTTTTTACACGGAGACAGAATTGAGTATATATTTGAATGTGCATTTCACCTACTTTCCCTTTGTACCTGTTCTATGTTTCTCGTTGTTGTTTTTCGTACTTACTTACATGTATTGCGTGCAAACATGTCTACTGTAAAGTGTGTATAGAAGACATGTTTGCACGCAATAAATGTATGCAACTACGAAAATATTTCCTTACGAATACGAGCATTGGGCCAATATATATTAGAAGACACTAGCTAAATTTGATTATTGAAATTTGAATATAACGATTGAGTGATGTTTTAAAATGATGCAAGGATTTTGAATCCTTTATATTACTTGGAAGAGAGTTCCAGACAAAACTCCACGACGGCAAACTTGCGATTAGTTGAGTTTTGTCCTGGAGTAATCTACAAGTATAGAGTCTTTTGAGCGATTATTATAGTTATGAAAGTCGCAGTTGTATGCAAAAGACGAATCAAAGCTTTATGGTAAAAAACCGCGATGAAATTTATACCTGAAGATCCCAACTTGATAGCTGTAAAGATCGAAAATATTTAAAATGTTGGAATCCATAAACAAAGGAGTACAATCTGTATTGTATGGGACCCAATGAATATTTCTAACAATCCTCTTTTGCAAAATATATGTTATTTAAAGGGAGAATGCAGTCACCCCAATAAAAAATTGTATAGTAGACTATCCTATTTCCTGAATGGATCTTGAGAATCATGTGACAGTATTTTTCTGACTCAACTGTAAAATTTACAAGGAGCAACTGCTTGGTTTACCATGAATATGCAATATTTATGTCCTAAAATATTATGAAAGATATTTGGAAGAGAAATAAGAAGAAATTTGTGACATTTAGCTATTGTTTCGAAATAGGTTTGGGGCGACTGCTCTTGTAGAAGAAATTACATGCGCATAATCATATTATGTCTCACTGTTACTTGATCTATTCTACCCGAATCCGACAGTTTACGACAAAGACTAAATCTACTATTAGGAGGTTTCGTCAATTCAGTGTTCCCTATATAGTCATTAGTATAATTCGGATTGATGTCAAACGAAAGCTTCGTAATTTGAGTCCAGTGACCTGTCTGGTATGTGCTAAGGTATCGCAAAGCACTAAAAATCTATGTAAACACATTATCAGACTAATGCGTCATAATTTTCCACTTACCAAACTTCTGTATTTCTAGCCAAAACCAAAATTTCTAGCACACGGTAATATTTCTATTTAAGGATGGCAAAATGACACCTACTGACATTTCTGTAAAATCATTCTAATGAATTCTTTGCTCAAATCTTGTCCCTTTTGCATGATGCCTCTTGCTTGCTTATTTGTTTGTTCGAGTGCTTTGTACTCTGGTATCGTGAGAGACAGATTTTGTGCGTACAATTATCAGTGATACCCAGTTGTTTAAGAGAACATGCGTTCTGAAATTATATTAAACTTCAATGAGTTAGAATGGTAAATTTCCAATGAAGAGTGGCAGTAAGTCAAGTCTATTTTTCAAATCAGGTGTGACAAGTGTTGGTATAAAAGTGTCTCATTATCAAAGGAGTAGCAGTGATTTAAGCATGATGCTAGATAAGATGTAAACAATTCGAGGAAAATTCTATTTATGCAATGACACATTAAACCATTGGGACCACGCAAAGAAGGTACCCTTTTCACACCAAGTTCTACAGGGCCCTCAAGACTGGTGCTGAAGAAAATATGGATATTGATTCATTCATCCTTACATCCATACTTTGGATTCGGGTATTACATGTAAAACAGTACGGAAAATCCCATATGGATTTTGCACCATGTTGCATGAATAGGCCCTTAAGACTTAAAAAATCACATTTGGTCCACAATCCTCCTGTACGCTTCTCTACATTCTCTCCAACTTTAGACATCAAAGTTCGCCGTGGCGTCTAAAAGGCCGTCCAATAAGACAAGATCCTTTCAATTCATTTCTATTGGTTTTTCCTAGATTCACCTGTGGAATGCATGTGCAACATGTATACTGTTTACGGCGAATTTAATTTTGAGTTTTTAAAGAGAAAGGAAGTGGTCACAACACCATAACAGGTCAACAAGTATACCATATACCTTAAGACACGAAATAGACAAATAATATTAATGAATGAAGAGCAATTATCGAGTGACGTACAGCATAGTGAATCTCCAGGTATTTAAGTAGCAAGCCTAGTCAATTTTTAAATATGCCTGTCAAATAGCTTTCTGAAGAATACGTGCTAAAGGTTTTTTTCAGCGAATGCGATTAAGGGTGATTTTATTGGTATTTGGAAGAACATTGTAAAAAGGATGAACTAGATAAAGTAAACTCTGTTAGATAAAATTAGTTCACGGTTGGTACATGATACCCACATGACTCCAAATATGACTATGAATATCTTCTTTTCATGCCCAATATTCTTCGAAAACAGAAGAATTATGGCTATCTCCAAAAGTAATAGTGAGGAGCTGCATATACATGGATCAAAAGTTACTTGAAAAACAGAGTTCAGTATGTTCATTATAACGGTATGTCCTCATATAAATTAAACTGCAATGTAGGTGTCCCCCAAGGATCCATCCTTGGTCCATTGATTTTCCTTTTATATATAAATTACATTCATTCTGCAGCCGAAGTGTCAGATTTTATTCTTTTCGCTGATGACACAACAATTCTTTTTCAAGATAAGAACCTAAATGATTTAATTTTACAGGCAGAGGAGGAATTCACGAAAATTTTACATTGGTTCAATGCAAGCAACTTATCCTTAAATATTAAAAAAACGAAAGTACTACTTTTTGACAACTAAAGACACGACGATTCAATGTTTATCTATGTCTTGGCGGCACCTTTATTAAGCCGTCATCATACACATTATTTCTATTTTGAGTTGCCGGCAGCGTATTTTCCTCAGACTGACCATGAAAATAATGTTCATTAGTATTGCTGTTACTTGAATGCTACAATTAGCATTAAAGAACTTCATTGATACATAAGCCAGTGAAAACAAAATTAACATTAGACCAATTAATAAACTCCAAAATATCTTCAGCTTGAACATTTTAAAAAAAACCTCACCCGTGGTGGTCACGAATGTGCTCTTGTCTGTCACAAAAGTATTTGTTATCAAAGTTGTAAACGCTGTTTCTAAACCGTTAGTGGAGGAAGCAATTATTATAGGTCCATATGAGCATGAATCTTGATAGTTTATGTTCAGCTTGTCCACCCTCTGAGTTACGTTGCACGTAAAGACAGAGTTTTTGTATGATTTAAGTAAAAATGAAGAAAATGACAATGTTGTTTGATAATCATCCTCTTTAGTAATGATTGTTTTCGTAAGATTTTCTGTGAGGTGTGTGTTGTTGAGAAATAAACTAAAATTTACTTTTGGATTTCCGTCGATTATAGTACAGTTAAATTGAAAATCCTGTTCTTCGTTGTCCATCTCAAGAAAACAAGATTTTTCCACAGAATGTCGTACAAATTGGTCCCTTTCTCGGAATGTACCTCACTTCTAGGACTAATTGAGAGATATCTGTGTAATCTGTCCGGCAGAAGTACGTACCGCTATCGCTCCTGTCTGTCCCATTTATGGTCAAAGTATGCGAGAAACCTTGAATATGCTCCCTGTTACATCTTGTATACTTATACTTCGATGGAGGGGCAATAAGGTTTGAATCGTCTACCAACAGAGTTCTGTCTTTCAAAAAAATCACATTGTAGTTGTTTCGTAGACATTTCAAATGAATAACTGATCCCAAAAGAACTTCATATGAAAGACGTTCTTCATTGAAGGCGAAAGTCTGGTCTCCTTTTGCCCAATACATCAACATTATCCAGATCACCGAAAATACCAAAAGAAAATCATACTTCGGTTCCATTTCTGTACTTGCATGCACAACGATGTGTTTTATAATCATCCGGCGTTCTTTTCCATTAAGCCTAATACATGTTACTGCTAACCCATTTTCAAAAAAAAAACCTCTACACCATAGCTGCCTGTTAGACACTGCTGCTGGTCTTTCATGGAGTATGTAAAACAACCCATAAAGTTTAGCACACACAACTTGGCTAACAGTTCTTTCTGTACATCACTGATGATACGATAAAATGATTCTTGCTTGCAGTTCTTGTTTCACTTTTATTTATACAGGAGGTCACAGGAACAACAAGAATGCTGACTACGGTAGTTTATTATTCACATATTTTAAATAAAGTCATTCGGTTACCCTTACCTTAAAAGGATATCTACACTTTTCAAAATTATGAAATGAATGTGTTTTTCAGAAAATACACGATATTGATACAGCTGTGAATTCAGGTTGTAACTGTCTTTATAATATTTAATCTACCATTTGCAATTTAGAAGCACAGGCTTTCCCATTTTTAGCTTCAGCTAAAAGCTTTCAGCTGAGCTATAGCTATCGTGGGGGCCCGGCCAACTTTCTGTCACGTTTTGCTTTCGTGCTTATTTCACTGTTATTTTGTGCTTCGTTGGTCGATTTAGCTGAAACTTGGCCAGATATTTCTTGGAGAGATATTTCTTGGAGTTAAGGACCACGTTGTGGCAATCGTATTTGATCAATTTAATCTTCATTTCAGGTCATTTCGAGTCACTTTTTTAAAAACGTTAAAAGGCTTATTTTTCTCTCAGTTTTTGTTTATTTTTTGTGGTGGCCGGGTGTTTGAAGTTAGACCTGTCGTGGACCAATCTTGTACAAATCGAATAAAATTATCGTTATTCGAGGGCCCAGATTTTGATAGTTTTCTGTGTTGTTACATATCAGTCCAGATCTACATCAGAGACAGTGAGGAAAGGTTATGGTTAGAATTCTTGAGAGTCGTTATAATGCAAGATATCATGTCATAGATTGGGTGCCACTTTCCGATCTAGTTTGGTTGATCTTTGCACCCGATCCTCGTAGCTTGTACAGTATAATTACTGGTCCGTGCTCTTTAGGAGTAGCTCCTGGTTTTTGCTATAATTTCTTAGCATGTACTACTAGCTTGTAATTACTACTCTATGCTATAATTTTTTAGTATTAAGATACGGTTTAGTTGAGTGATTCACAGATATATGAATAATTTAGCACAACAAATTTCGTGTGCGATACGTGGTACAGTGGTCAAAACTAGGTTTCACAAGTTTAACATGCCAGTGTTCTTGCTTCGGATACCTATGTCGCTTCTCTTTTGGGGTTTATCTTTAGTGATAGGGTTAGGATAGGGGAAGGAGTCGTGAATTTTATATTTCATTCAAAGAAATATTCATGGCAATGAAGTAAACTGAGTAATTGGCCGAATTATACAGAAATTACTATGTAACTTTTTTTTTGGTATTACCTATAATCAAATGTAAAATATCGGAATTGGGTAATGTAATTATGCATTAATGTAATAACTTGTAAATATTTGTTAAATATTTGTTAAAGTTATTATTGTCTAGTGTATATATGTAAAATATAGATATTGTACAATAGTAGCCTGCTACGGTGGTTCTTCAGTGGGTTTCGTATGAACGAGTTAACTTTTTAGGGGCTAAAACATAATGAGGAATGTATTCATGGCTGAACAAACCATGTTAATGTAAGTGACATACGGTATTTACAATTTCTGTGAAATCCCTATAGCTATACTGAGTTAGTAAATCCACGATATATAAGGGCGCTCTGGAAATGAGGCAAATCTGTTCAATATGCGTAGTTCAACAGTTTTAAAATTAGTTTAGATGTTATTTTGAAGAGTATGCTATACATAATTTAGGGTTCACGTTACCGTACCATGTCATGCTGATGTGAAAAACAACACCACTCTGTATAAATCATCAGCTGAGCTATTGCAACATTATTGTGCTTGTTAAACATTGCCATACTTGAAGGGCAGCTGTTAAGTAAGATACATTAACATACATCAAGTGGAAAGTAGAGGGTGAAATAGAAAAAATATAGATCAGAATGTATTACATGATCTATATAAAAAAGTGTTACCCCTAAGTGTCGGTTTAATACACTTACCTGAATAGTGAGGATGAATGAAAATGCCGTATGTACGTTCAGTACTGTGCACAGATCCCACAGACCGAGGACAAAGTTTCAAAAAATTTTATTACCCATATAGTATTAACCAGTACTGTTAATGCATTGGAATATTTAGAAGGTACTAACCTGGTTACCAGTATCAAATGAAGCTATAGTTTTACTGAATAAGGATTGAAAAAGGATAAACAGCATTTTAAATAAACAAAACCTCCAAATTTTGCAAGCATGTTCAAATCACTTCTTTACGTAATAATGTTAACAGGGAAAAGTCATAGGGAATAATTAGAGGAGAAACTGTCTGTATGTCAAAAGTCTGGCCGGATTAACCATAATATTTTCTCAAACATTGCAACAAATGTATCTTAGGTCCCTCAAATATTCCAAAATTTTCGAGGGAGGCGGATATCCCTCCCCTTATACTCCTCTCCTCCCCCTGTCCGAAACAATTTTCATAGCTCCCTTAGCCTAGGCAAATATATTCTGTGATCTCATGGAGAAACGTAAAACGATATTAGTACTTTGTGGACTATACGAAGATTGAAAACTTATTGAGAAACACCATGCGTCAAGATACTGTAGGTTGAGAAACATCGCCCTTATCAATGCTGATATGCAAAACAAATACTTCGATACGACATTGATGAAGCTATAGACACATTTGCAAATCAAAATAACAGGTACAATTTTTTTTTTTTAAGATTTAGACACCCTATACTGGCTACTGAATGCGTTTTAATTCCAAAGACCTCATAACATCTTTTCTGTTTTTATGATAATATTGATATGCAACATATCTGGTACAACTTTCATACATGCTTTTATCACTTAAAAAAAAATAATGTCATGATTGTGTAGTAATCGGGAATTTCTTTACGGCAAAGTGACTCCCCCTCCATGAAATATCATTCCGTACGCCTATGGCGGAAAATGATGGTAAACGTTATCGCAAAACAATATTCCAAAACTGGAGATTACTAGAATTTCGGATATGAATGTTGCTAATTGATACACATTCAGCACGATGCTTCGGATTTCGAGAAATGCTCAATGAACTGTTCATCGCAGTTTTTCTTTTTAATTGTATATAATGAATTAAAAGTCTGTCTACGGCATTCATTATTGCTTATGAAAAGTAAAAGCCTGGCAGCGAAAAGTGCGGGAACATTTTGTACGATCAAAAAGTTGAGGGGACAAGTCCCCAATGTCCCCCAAGGATCGACGCCCGTGATCAGTCCTCAATATTAGTTTCAATTTTTATCAAATCGTTACAGACCCCAAATATCAGTTGTTTTTACGCCCGTCTTCTGAAACAAATTCACCTCATAAGCGTATACTAGGCCGTAAAGGCTTTGATACGTGACAGTTATAAAGATCTTTCATCGTTCCAAACTAGTCACCATGGAGTTCATATCGTAAGTCCGTTACTCAGTAGCTGAAATTCACTAATTAGCGAGTGTTTTATTTGATCGAAATACTTATTCTCTACAAAATACCGAGGGCCTATCAAAGTTATGTAAGTAGCTCATAGGAATTCCATGCAAAATTTTTCTCACACCCTTCTTCATCCTTATATTTCCTTCAGTATAAACTTTTTCTCGTACACGTTCATTACACACCACCGTACCTATCTAACGTGGGCAAAGAGTATCCGGACTGTGTCTCACCCCTTGGAGTAATAACAGATTACTCCAGGACATCTCACTAGCAGCTTTCAAGAAAATAATCTATGGGAGCTTTAAAAGGACATTAGAATGATATTGCGCATTTAAACACCGGGTGAGCTGTACTGGGCAATGGGTAACAAAGGCTTAGGAAAGATACTATGAATAAACAAACCGTTGCTGGCTTTACACTAACCGATTAATGACATGGAATATGATCGTTAAATCTATCATTACCATAGATCACATGCCGGTCCGACAGGCCAGGTGTTGGTATTGGAAGCACTTGGGATCCTTGTTAGAGTTCAGGAGTAATGATCTTGGAGGACCCAGTGGGGAAATCCGCAGAAGTTCTGGCGCTTAAGAAAACGGGGACTCTGGCTTTAAGCCGATCCCAAATGAAGTCCGGAGCACCCCAGACTCACAACAGTTCTTGCAGTTTTACATTAAACTAACGAATAATTGATCGAGCAGCTTGCAAAAGAATGAGCGAGGAAGGACAGGGCCGTAGCCTAGGTGAAATCTCAAGGGGGGCATTTCAAGACACTATCTAAGCGGAGCACCAAGTGGTATGCCTACAGATAGTTAACACCCAGGTGGACACTTCCTTCTTCACATGTTCTGGGTACCATCGCGAAGGGGTGGGGTGAGGGGAGGGGGAATGAAGTGAGGGACACATGTAAGGTCTGGCTTAGGTTCATGCTACCGTTGGCAAGGCTTTGAACTGATTATATTTTATAAATTTTAATTATTTAGTGATATTATTCATATTTTATGGCTGCGCGGAAGGCAGGGGGTGCTGTCTAAGGGGGGGGGGGGACGACATCCTGTATTCTTTGAGAAATTTTTGCCTTTATGAGGTTCTTGGATGCAACAAAATGCTATCTTTCTAAAGCTTCGTAAAGCGTTGAATTGATTATATGTTTAGGAACCCTCATTATTGATTGATTTTTTTCCTTTCCCATTAGGGTGTACTTGAAGAGGATATTGCCAAAGGGGAGGGATTACACCTCTACTCTTTGAGAAACTACTCTTATTCTAAGCTCTCCTGGATCCAAAATGGTTTATCTTTGTTGAAGCTTTGGACTCATAACATGATCCAAACTTCTAACTATTTTTTGAATTGTTCGGCTGTGGCATGCATGACACCCCTACAAGGCTGATACCCGGTGCAGGCTTCCCCCTAGCGCTCTCAGTGCGACGCTGGGACAGCCACCATTAGTTGGTGCGTAGCCATGACGTAGGCCTTGCAAGAAAATGGGGGGGGGGGGCGAAGTGATACATTTTAGACCATATAAGTTGCATCTAAGCATTTTTTACTTTTAAATTTCATGCTTTCGAAATAAATTTAGATTCCAAGAAGGAAAGTTATAAATATTATTTAAAGGGGAAATGCAGTCACCCTAATTTGAAATAGTGTACCCTGGCATCCTGTTTCATCAATGGCTCTGGAAATTCATGGTACAATATGTTTTCCACTGCATCAGTTGAGAAATTTACGTACAGACTGACTCCTTGGTTTACCCTGAATATGCAATATTTATGTTCTAACATATCATGGAAGATACTTGAAGTGAAATTGGGGATATTTGTGAGATTTAACTTTTATTCAAAATAAGTTTGCGGAGGCTGCTTATGCCCTTAAATTGAAAGTTACTTTATAAGCTCATTGACTTTAGCTAGTAATTAAAGGTAATCATTGGCTATTTTACCTTTAGCCAGTGTATATGGTGGAGCATTCAAGCGGTGTTTCTTAAATGAGGAAGACGGTTTATTTGTCAGGCAGGGAAACCCACATAAACACGGCGCGTCCATTGCGGGGTCCGGGGATCTCCCCGGGGAATTTTTTTGGGAAAAAGAACCCTTAAATGCAATTTTCCAGGTTTTGGGGGCCTTGAAATCGTACTTTGAACAGTGAAATGTTCGGTATTTCTGTATATTTTCACAAGTAGGCCAACTTTTACTTACGGTTTGAAAATCTCAGGGGGCAGTAACCCCCTACCCCCCGCAGGCTACGGTCCTGAGAGAGTAGGTATAACTAAAAGGAAGTATGATTTAAAATGCTTTTTCTTTGTTAATATACCGTACTCAATAAATTTTCAGCCACCATAGACCGAAGGTTAGTGCTTTTGATGAGTTCTTGTCACCAATAAAGCTTCATGCAATTCATACAGTCAGCATGTTATGTCTATTGCTTAGTCTCTACCTTCATCGGAGGTGTACATATAGTTTGGCCGGTTGGATAAGTTCACGTGTCATAATGTGCTTCAGGTCCATCAGGCATAGAAATTGCATTTAGCAATCTTTGACCATGGTACGGTTAAGATCACACATGCAGGCTCTGAGGCAATTTTCAACTTTATTGCAAAATTTGTCTGTCTTGGCGCTGATTTAAGAAATGCTCTTGAGGCTGGGAAAAGCAGAGTTTCTTCTAGCTCAGTCTATGCATGGACTATCAGATATTCTCTAAAATCACGCCTGGACCGAAGGACAATAACTTACCATTGATCAAAGCCAAAACATTTGGAGGTGTTAAGGGAAAATAACTTAAAGATATACACTCGTCACCCCCAAAGTATATTTTAGTGTGGGGTATCGACGTTCTCAGTTGGTGACTGCTCTATGACTGACAGCAAAGTTTGAAAACTCAAAAGTTGCAGAGTAGCTCAAATTTCACATAATGCAGATACATGGCTTTAACACATAATAGCCTTGTTTCCTTACCAAGGCATGACCTTGAGGAATGAAAGAGGTTTGCATCTGCACAAGCAGGCAAGGAGGAGCATTTTACAGTTATGGGATGAGCTACTAGTTTCATAGTTGGGATAAATGGATCTGTCTGGGATGACGAAATTTGCCCTTTAAGGTGAGAGTGCCCGAGGGCGAAAAGTTTGGAATATAGTTTACCGATCATCGTTCGTCATTCCGAATGGTCGTTATTTCGAGGGGTCGTTATTCTGAATATCATTTTCGGACCGTTTTACCGAAGGGCCTTTACTCCAAACTGGTTTTAATTCGGAAGGGTCGTTAATCAGAAACTAGAGTAACGATTATTACTCAGAAGGTACATTGTTCCGAAGGGTCTTTATTCCGAAACGAAGGTAAGGTTTGTTATTCCGAATGGTCGTTACCCCGAACAGAGGATAAGATTTGGCCTGAAATGCATTAAAAGTCAGTCCCAAGGGGCATTCGAGCATTCAAAAATGCTCCGGATTTTCAAAATGAGTAACTCTATATTCATATCTGTCACGTAAGGCACGTGATGTACCGACGCTGGTCCAAAATCGTATACAAATTGGGGTTAGTATAATTAAAACGGGACCCACTGAATTCAGTATGGTCATTTTCCCCTGGAAACATTCCATCCCATTATTGCAATTCTTATAATTTGGTCATATAAGAGGGCGTCTTAAACCCCTTTTTATCGTTTCGGAATAACGACCCTTGGAAATACTGACCCTTCTGTTACATTTGGAAGTGTACCTTAAGCGTGAATTTTCAAAAATATATGTTACAAAGCTTGAAAAATGAATCGAAATGGTCCCATCTTTACGGGACATTCCTGAGCTGAGATTTAAAGTGCTGAAATTTATTCACTTAATTTGAAATGGTAGATTGCCCAATAATTTGTGATGTCATTCTTGTACAACTCAAATTACAGTCTTTGTTTTTCTTTGTTTCCAAAACCCACTGTACCTTGTACCAAAATGTGATCACTTTCTTACTGTTGTAGGACTTGACTATACAAGTCATCTCTGTGTAATATGCTTTGGTAGAAAGCAGGGAGCTTGTCAATGTCATATGAACATTTTAATTTCAAAAGGATACAAAAGCAGGTAATGTCAGTTGTACAAGAAGGGCATCACAGTTTATTACGCAATGAACTATTTCACGTCCGTCAGAATAAATTCCAGATTTTATATCTCAGCAACGGAGTATGTACTGAAAATGGAAGTTGGATGAATAAGAGTGATTTTACAATATTTTATCGATTTCTTCCTTCTCGTATATTCCCAGCCAGTCAGTATGCTATGATAAGATACTCCCTCTTCTTGCTTGAAAAAAGATAAATCTATCACCCGGCTTCTTCACCTTCACTAAAATTCATTTTTCGTTTTATTTTTCTTTTTTTCTTTTACCTGGGGCTGTCGGAAAGGAAAGCAGCTGCCAGTGCATATTTATGGGGAGACAGTCCCACCACTGTACATCCCGTACAGCAACATGGCCAGAAAGAGAAAGTGCATAATTGGAAGTCTGCGGCGGTTCCACCGTAGATACAGGGGAGGTTTGCCGCAAGCCTAGAATTTTCAGAGCAAATTTAAAATTGTGACTTTCAATGCTTAATTTGGCAAAAGGATTACCTTTCAAGCTCTCCCTACCGGGCGAAGTTGGTACACACACTGGCTTGCTTTAAAAGTTACGTGCCCGTATTTCGCACATAAAAGTAACGTCCATACAAATCACTGTGCCTTATGTAAATGAAACAAATACATTTCGCCCGTCCTTTGTGTCTTAAGGTAAGAAACGCTTATTTCTGGAAAGACTCATTCAAAATAATCCCTACCAGGTGGGGATGATTCAACCAATGTCGATGGAAGCATGATGAATTCCCCCATACTTCCTCCTTATACATCCCTGAAACTTTGTGTGTGTGTGTGTGTGTGTGCTTTTTTTTTCAAAGGCATATCTAAACTACTCGTTCGTGTTCGAAACTTCTTGATCTTAGAAACTGTTTAAATCAAAGTTAAAGGAGCGCTTCGCGAGTACCCATCGGAGATGTTTGTTCAGTAATTAGCTATTGTGATGTTATTGTTCTAAAATCAGGCCCATTTGCCCATCCTATTCACTCAGTCCCCCCTGCATTCGACTTCTCAGCCGACGAGTATTTTAACACAAAAGCCCTACCCTTACTTTAGTTTGGAAAATCCACTAAACTTGTTTCTGAACATGATGTTACCGGATACGGATGGTAAATTAAGTAGTTATCATGTTCTGAATGAATTCAGCATTTCAGTAACAAGAGTATTGTCACGTGATATAAAATGGCTTTCAAGAATATGGGATAATGAATAGGATCACAATTAATCGGCATTATTTGGAGACCGAATTTTCCGGTAAAGCTATGTTAAATTTACTCAAATACTAATCTTCTAAATCCCCGCTATATGCCATATAAACTGGAATGTGTTTAATTGCTTCAATCTACCAGGGAGAGGGAATCGGATTATTTACAAACAGTGGTATTACCCTTTGGAATAGTGTAGATGATAACAGTAAAAATATGAATAACATTTTCTCTTTTAAGAACAGACTCAAAAATCGTCTACTTTATAACTACCTTTTGTAAATTCCTTATTGCCTTTAGAATTATTATGTTTTCTGGGTTGTCTGTTTGTTGTTATTTTGTTGCTTTGTCTCGATTCATCTTGTGTTCACTTTACTTTGTCAAAGGCGGGACTGCTTGTACAAGCTTTTGCTTTTTCAGTCCTCCCCCACCTCCATGTTCAAGTTATTGTTTCATTTTGTACAGATTGCATTATGTGGAAACTCAAACTCAAACTCAAACTCAATCTTCCAGCTCCCCATTTGTACTACCGCAATTTTAAAACTTTTCCTATAGAATGGGGGGGGGGGGGGCTTCGCTCTTCTTGTTTCTTGCGAAGTGGTTCCAAGACTCTGCCAGTTCCCCTTAAGGCCGGCCCCTAGAAATGCTCTTCCACTCTGTATGGGAACTTTGCTATCATTCTTGTCCCTCCGAGCCCCTCGAAATCCCCGAAGTTGGTACGGGATTCACGGCAAAAGCAAAGTCGGCTAGTTAACTGGTCCGCCCGAGGGGGCTTCAGTCCGGCGCGCAACCGATTTTGTCGGCTTGGCAATCGATTTTAGAGGCAAGCCTATGCCAAGTGGGAAGAAAGTCGGAGTAACCGGCGAAAAACCCTTGATCGTACATCGAGCGGATTTCGAACCGACGCACATGTGAAACACATTGGTGCACAGCAGCTGGAATAGACCCATGCCGTGTTTATAAAGTACTGAGGTTGTAAAATGTAAAGACATAGATAATCAAATCAACAACAACCATACGCGGTACTGGAATAGGTCCGTTCATCTTAACTGGCATGACCTATTGACCTTCAAGAAAAGACTCCTCTTGAGGTCAACCTGCCTGTGTCTGGTCAATAAACCGACATCAACGAGTACATGGATATTAAAGCAAAACCTGCTCCTTTTCACCTGTCAGGTCTTCTTCGACTTTGCGGTAAAGATACCAACGGATCCTTTCTGTAAATTGTGCTAGAGACCAAACGAAGGATATTTGAAAGGATTTCCTGTTTGAGCTTCGAAGTACTAGTTGATTTGAGCTAGCTTACAAACAGACAGCAGCACATAGGCACTCGGATGAAGGTAAATGATTCAGACACTAGTTTAGAGTTGTGTAAAGACTGTCAACCAAAATAATTTAATTTGGGCGGAATCGACACGTCGGAAATTAAAATGTAACCAAACTGTGTTTGCAGTATTTTTGGTGCACCGTATGCACAATTTACATAGGCTATAAACTCTAGCGTTTCAGCGGATGCATGATGGAAATATCTTTATTGGCACTGACTCTACGGACTACGGACCTGGAAGTACAAAATGTCCATAATTCCATATGGTCCCAAGAGGGTAAAAGGTGTTTCGTTGTAAGAAGACAAGCTATGAAAATTGTGGTGTATGGAAATAAACGCTAAAACCGTGACCAGGAAAATTGAAAAAGTCACTGGAGCAATAGGATGGATAATATGCCTCAGTATTATTCTCTACGGGCTAGGAATTGGCTGACACGAAACTCAAGTAGCCTACACAGTCCAGACATGGAAGACTACCCCATGGTCCAGAGGTCTTAACGGAAACTCACCGGAATAAAAAACTCTCAGTCTCAGGGTCATTTTAAGAGCAGGGAGAATTTAATGTCATGTGAACATTTTAAGTTTAAGAGTTTGCCAGTTCTTTTCACAAAGGTAAGCATTGTGAATATATTTATTTTCAGGTATAAGAATAACTGGTAATGTTATCAAGTAGTTCTAGATCGTTAGTCTATGTTTGTCATTACTGACAAATTCAGACTGCGCTCTTAATTATGCTAATAAAAAAGTCCTAATATTTTGTTTTACCCAATATGTGTATATAAACGTTAACAGGATTCAAATTTACACAAGTTTTCAAAGTGTATAATCACGTACAGTACATCCATATAAAAATAATTTAATCGCTCTTCACTTGTAATTAATAGCTGTTACTTCAGGGGTAGGTAAAATCGTTAAAAATGGTTCCCTATTTTTGTTGATGACGTTCATTCCAGTACATCCTTGATATGGCTGTAGAATTTTCTGTTAAATGCTAGAAACGCGAATCATTAAAAGATAATTTGAGGCGGCGAAAGGAAAAGTAGTTTCAGAAACTTTCGTGCAGTGTGTACCTGCGTGAAATCCAGACCTCGTAGCAGTTACAGTGTCTTCTGTTGAACATTGATTTCTCAAGTTTACAGAATGTCATACAACATGAAGTCCGCAGAACAATGCTTCACAGTCCTTTTGCAACAGTTGGAACGCCCTATCCTGTAGAATGGTTTTGCATGCAGAGGGTTTACACAAAGTGAATGGCATTTCAAACGGCAGTATCAACATTACAAAGAAATATAAAAGCTATGCGCACTGTAACATCACTATATGCTCAGATGACCGTGATCGCAGGTTTTCGTATACATGCACTGCATTTCTAAAATATAACATTTTTTGAAAATGAATTTGTTCAAATTCAGAATGCCAGACACGTTTTCGCTTCATACCGTAATACATCCAAATTTTCTTAAGTAGGTCTATTATAAATGGTCTGTGCATGGTGTATAATTTCACAGACAATAAAAAAAAAACCTCCCCCTACAAAGCTTTACCTCTAGCCTCTTCGACACTTTAAACCAAACCACCAGTCTACTACACCTCCAAGACACAGCCACAGAAGCCTGGGCTGAGTTTAAAGTGCTCGAAGCAGTACTGACCCACAAGTGTGTGTGCGTGTGTGTCTGTGTGTGCTTAAAGGGATGAAGCAGTCGCCCAAAGTTTTTTTTTTCAAGAAGCTTCTAAATCTTACAGATCTCTTCAGATTTTGTTCATAAGTATCTTCCGTTATGATTTTGTTTTAAAACATTGACCATTGGCAGTAAACCAAGGAGTTATTCTGTATGAATTTAAGGAATAAGTAACATAAAAGTACACTTATTCAATAGGGAGGGGTACTGTATTTCCCCTTGAATTAGGACCACAACTGACTATACAAGTCATTTTTTACCAACCGGAGTGAAACTACATCGTTTGAATGACTGTAAGTCTACATGCATCCACCAACTGTATTTAGAACTCTAGTTCTATTCCTTAATATTCTTGGGCAGTAAGCCTGCTAGAAACTTAATGATTTTTTTCTTAAGCTTTGGTGCCACCTGTTTAAACTGTCAGTCACAATCATATAATCGGGTAGTAGGCCTAGGGCTGGTACCATTAGTCTACATCTTTCATAACTTCATGTATCGGTTGAAGGAAAGCAGTGGCGGCACCAAGGGGGGGGGGGGCATGGGGGCATTTTCCCCCAGTCAGAAGCTTTGCCCACACAGATGCCCCCACTCAGCTCCTGAAGTAAAGTGGCCTGACGGGAGGAATAGCCTAAAGGCCCCCATACACGATCAAATTTTTCGTCAATTATTTGATGTCAAATAATTGATATCAATTAATTGACGACAAAATTGATCGTGTATGGGGGACATTGACGGCGAATTATTTGAATCAATTATTTGAAGCAAATATTTGACGGATCAAAGCTCCGTTGATATTTTTTGACGGCTCATCAATGAAAGTGACCGTGTGTGGGCGAAGCGTCAATATATTGATCAATGATTCATTATCCGTCTGACTGTCGAAGCGACAACATGAGGGACAAAAAGAGAGACATCGAGCACAAATTCTTGCTGGAAGTCATAGCAACTTACGAATCTCTACCAGCATTATGGAAAATCAAATCCGATGATTATATGAATCGAGACAAAAAAGCTGATGCATACAATGTGTTGCTTCAGAAATACAAGGAACATTTTCCGGAAGCGACTCTTGAAGAACTGAAAAAAAAGTTAAATAGCCTGCGCACAAATTTCCGATCTGAACTGCGCAAAGTGGAGCGTAGTGCTAAATCAGGAGCAGGCACAGAGGACCTGTATGTTTCGACTTTGTGGTGTTTTGACGCCTTGCTGTTCCTGAGGGACCAGGAGACTACCGCCCCTTCAAGAAACACCATTGTTGTCGACGAAGGTAGTCAGAAAGACGACGACGACGTCGATTTACCTCAGGTTAGTTGTTTTGAAACTATGAAAAACCCAAATCTATTCCACAAATTGAACAAAAATTAACCATTGAAACCAAAAAATGTTTGCAAACCTTGTATTTACAACAAAGAAACAACCATACAATTGCGTATTATGTACGTAAAATACCAAGACTAATCATACACTACAGTGTACAACAAGCATAGGTTAATTGTAGCCTACCTTGAGTCGGTCAGCTACTATACTGCGTCATATTCAAGCTTGTTTTGGGGACGCGCGAGATATGTTGTATTTATGTTGTGAATTCAAAAGAAAGTGCGTCTCTCTGATTGTTCGTCTGCGCGTAGTGATTAAAGACCCACATCAGGTTTTATAACCATAAATATTTCATAACTAGTCACTGGACCAGTGTATGGCCTTCGTCAGTCGTTAGGCATTTGAGCTACATACCGTCTTGCCACGGAACTTGTCCTTGCGTACAGAAATAGTGTCGAAAAGCATCTCTGACCAGTCGCGCAGTATTACCGGCGTTGCGGTTCATGGTTGCCCGAAGTCCTTCCAGTTGTCTCTGGGATGCCCTCCATTCTCCAGCATGCATCTCGTGATTTGCGTCTTCCCAGTCTACAGCGCCTGGGCCTATGTAACATCTTGATTTTTTCCGGAGAAAATTGTGTAGATAACAGCATGTCATTGTTATAAGTGTAGCTTTTTCTGGCGATAACTGCATGGCCTTTTGGAATACACCAAACCTAGCTGTCAGAATGCCGAATGCATTTTCAGTCACACGCCTTGCTCTGCTCAGTCGATAGTTGTATATTCTCTGATCTGACTCTAGCCTGTCACCTCCGTATGGTTTTAACAGATTCTCGCTCATAGCAAAGGCGTCATCGCCAACAAAAACGTACGGCATAGCTGTAACATCGTTTTGGTGAAGGGGGGCAGGTTCGGGGAGCCCCAGGCTGCCATCATCGAGAAGTCTCCCGAATTCTGTAACAGCAATAACACCACCGTCCGATACTCGACCGTTCACGCCGGCGTCTACCATGATGAACTCGTAATCGGCACCAACGACAGCCATCAAGACTATACTGAAAAACTTCTTATAGTTGAAATAAAACGACCCAGACTCTGGCGGTTTCCTGATCGCAACACGCTTTCCATCGATTGCCCCTACGCAATGTGGGAAATTCCAAGTTGTCGCAAAAGCGTTGCTGATCTCTCTCCAGTCTTCGGGGGTACGTGGAATCTGCAAAAAAAAAAAAAAATGAGAAAACTTCAATCTATGTGCAAACAAGACCACAATGCTGTGTTTATCGCACCTATAGGTTAGAGGGAAGCGTTTAGGAAATATTTGGCTAAAATACCACCTACATTAGCCGAAATGATCCTTCCCACTTGCCAATAATAACTGCCGTTTAAACATTTTTAACTACGCTTCAAAAGTATCACAAGTACATGGTTATAAAGGGAAACAAGGCCAAATGTAAGGAATAATTAAGACCACGTTTAAAATCTGAAAAGGGAACCAGTTGAGGGCTCGAGTCCGTGAGCGGGCACTTGTCCCCTTTACTGTATGGACACTCCGCCATTTTAATACAATATAAGTATTTTTTTACCGAATTTTACGCATATGTAAAGCTATTTTAACATGTTACACTTTATTTAGATTTATTATAGGGACCCGCCACTTCTTTTCTTTAGGAAATTATTGCACTTTTAAAGTTATACTACCGTCGATTTCTGGATTACGATTGGATGATATTCAACGTACGTTGCTTTTTGAAGACATGGCTACTTCTTCATATAAAAGGCGGAGGAAAAAGGGATTTTAAGGCAATTATAAGCAAGGTTTGATAAAAGTAAATTCATGATGTCTGCTTGGGTTCCAAAAAGGTAAATAAGTGCCAATGAGAATTTCGTCGAAATAACCAAATATCACTGTTACCGCCTATTTTCTTTCGGATACTTTTTCAGGCTTATCAAAAACGAGTGATTCAGTAAAAATTTCATCTTTTTTCCTAAATGTTAAGTGAGCAAACAATTAATACCTTCGAATACTAGTGTATAACTCCGATTTCGAAAGGCAATCTGCAGATTCGTATACTACATTGTACACCATCTCTTCACCTGTCATTACTCCAGCTGCATTCCAAGAATCTTGCATTTCACACTCCAAATTAACATTCTGAGCAACATTTATCGTCCTTTCCGTGGGTTCATCGTAAATTTGGTTCTGCGGATCACCGACGTGCTCTCTTTTACAAAAGTATCCCCGTGAACCTCTTAGCCCACAAAATAGTTTTGTTGCTAAACAGATTAGTAGCAACAAAATGAAAGAAGAAATACCTAGTGCAATTGGTAAGAAGCTATCTCTTAAGTCATTAAACTCACGGTTAGGAGATATGTTTGTGCTGTATTCGTCAATCGCGGTGACCAAAGATGCAGTAGATGAAATTTCTTTAGTTGCTGGTGAAAAGGAGCACGATGAACTGTATTCAATTTGAAGCGAGGGAAATTCTTGTGTTACGAAACAATGCAAAACACTTCCTTCTGCCAAGGAACTTTCATTTAGAGAAACCATCTTCCCAGTATATTTTAAGTCAAGGTCATCAACTGTTAGTGACGTGGTGATGTCTTTGAGAAGTCTGTTGTTTGAATATAAGCTTATATTGACTTGTGGATTTCCTTCCTCGACTGCGCATTGAAATTGGAGGATGGAATTATTATACGTACCTGTACAACGTGGCTCTTTTCGTGGACTATAAAAGACTTGTAAATACAGTTGTTTCAGTGTTTTTTCAGTCCCCTTAACGATGGTACAAACGTATCTACCTCTATCACTGCGATCAATATAACGTACCG
Organism: Holothuria leucospilota; assembly: GCA_029531755.1. Classification (NCBI taxonomy): domain Eukaryota; kingdom Metazoa; phylum Echinodermata; class Holothuroidea; order Aspidochirotida; family Holothuriidae; genus Holothuria; species Holothuria leucospilota. Next base: position 39,417,658 of record CM055981.1, read on the forward strand.
TGAGAGTATATACGATGTCTGTTGTACGATATCTTACTGAGAAGTCATATTTAGTTGTACCATTCAGAAGAGTTGAATTATAAACTAGAGGGGTATTGTTCCGATAGATGTACACATTGCCCACAGAACTGAGTGTGCAATCCAGGGTAACATTTGAGCCTTCACTGACATTACGATTACTATTACGGTCAACCACGAATGTAAAATTCCTCTCTGATGTCACTGATTTCACTAAGTATAAAAACAAGAAACAGGATGTAAAGGTAGTAGCAATAATATAATCCGTCCTTAGAGGGTGTTTTCTTCTTTCCATCTTTACACAAGTGGACACATGGACACTTGCTCGTTGTACGAAACCTTTCGGAAAGTGTACATTGAACTACCGTTGCTCGTTGAGATAACTCATTCAAGTACCGCATTATTCACCGCCACTCTTTAAATGCAGAGCAGAGCATCGTTACCACAGTACTTATATAGTGTAAAAAACTCGGCGGTTTCACTTCTGTTATTACAATTTGAGTGTGCCGCTATTAATTATGATCAGCAACTGTTTCATCAGCAGGACAAAAGATATTTATCACCACCTTTTACTCGTCGGCAATCCTTAAATGAAACTGATGAAGGTTGAGTTCAGGTACATTAAGTTAGGGGTTGAACCAACCAATCTCACAAAAATAATTTAAATCAGATGAAAAAACACTTTTGGGAGGAACAGCGAAGTGGTGGGTAGGCGTTTCACTATCTGACGCTACCAAGTCGGTGAACTGTTGAATTTTTTAGGAAATAGTACCCGATCATATTATAACATGATATAAGCAAAAGTTTAAAATTCCACTCTTTTTGGAGGAATATGAGTCGTTCTCAAATTGACATTTGGGTGGTTTTTTGAAAACCAACTAGACCGGTTTCTGTTCTCTTGCTCTATACGGCGGAACTTCATCAGTAGTAGCCTTTCAAACATTGGCTAGGTTCGTCATGAGATTTAAAATGCAGCTATAAGCGTATGCAATAAAGTATCGTCGTACCCTCCTGTTTCGTCCGACTCTGCAGTAAAACTTGATTACACAAGTAAATCTTTTAGATTCAGTGTCCTCTCATAGGGAAAAAGACGGTCGGGAAACAAACGCCGGGATTGATGCGAATGTACGCAAAATAACATCCCTGTGCTTCTCAGGCTTGCTTTCAAATGCCTTGTTCTTAGATATTTGGGTGTGCGTGGCTTTGAGCCTGAGTGGTGGCACTTCTTAACCTTTTGGGGGTATAGTACACGTAGGTGCGCCCTTTGTTTGTAGTCAATACCTTTAATAGCAGGGCTAACTTCCTTCTACGTGCTTAATTCTAAACATTCCTCTCTGAATGGAATCCTGTTTCTTTCGCTGCACAGTCTAGGCGTTTTGCCGTATTTTGCCTTTGTGAAGCCTTTGTGGCTAGTGGCGAATTGTGCAAAAATATTGATGGGGTTACTGAAAGGTAACAGTGAGCTAGGATGTAGACGCATAAGTAGCAAACCTCAAAAAGTTACCCACCCTCTCTAGACAATCATGTAATCGTTTTCCTCTTCCAAATTTCTGTGTTACTTATTAAAACTCTCTGGAAAACAATTTGAATTTTTTTAAATTGCATCAAGCCATACTTTAATTTAATGGCTCAGCAATGTATGCTCCCAGATAAAATGTATCTTAGAAAATGGATTGAAAAGTAAATTTTTTTTGGGGGGGGGGACCAACTGTTTCTCTATATGTTGACCTGATTTTTGTACATTCAGTGGTGTAGCCAGGATTTTGGGGGGCTCGGGGGGCTAGATATTTTTGTGGGGGGGGGGCTCCCGGTTACTATCTGGGCGGAGCGCCACTATGGGTTGGTGCGGAGCGTACCGAGAAAATCTGAGATTTTGATATATCCCAGATGGCCGGAAATGGCACTTGCCAGGCGTGATAGCAGCCATCAAGAAGTGCACTTTTTGTGAACAAAATGTAAAGTTCGATTTTATTTTATTCTCAAACACATTTCTGTGAAGACGCATTAGCTCAGCTGGCCGGACTTGGGGTCCGAGGATTGCAAGTTTGGGTCCCTTTTACTATCTAAGCTGAGCTGAGCACGAGGGGTCCAAGAAAATTTGAGATTTTAATACATCCCAGATCACCGGAAATGGCACTTGCAAGGCTTGATAGCAAGCGAACACACTGAGTTTGTCACAATCTATCCGAATCTATTCAAAATTATTCATAGTGGGTGAATTTTTTCCCAGATTACCAGTGGGGGCTCTTGGGGACCGCGATTTTGTGGGGGGCTCGCGCCACCAAGCCCCCCCCCCTCCCCGTAGCTACGCCACTGGGTACATTTCATTTCAAACGGACAGATCAGGACTTACCGTATTCAGGAGTTTCCAAGGAAAAAGGTAGGGGGTTTTATTAGACCCTTTCACATGACATCATCCTTTGTCTGCGCAGCCATGCTGGAGGCAAACGTGGAAACTTGTATGTTTTGTACAGTACATGTAGCACGCGTGGTATCTTACCTGCAAGGTGGCACCACTGCATGACTTCGACTTGTTATGCATTCACATCCGCACCATGCTCGTTTCCCCCCAACAAGACTGCTTTTAGCGTTCCTAGCAGAAACGTCAAAAAGGGAAATGAGTCTGAAAGTAATGAAATTTATTTATCATCTACAGGGGCGCTGCTAGGAGACCTGGGGCATCACAGAGAATTGTGTCGTGCGCCCATCCCGGACGGCCACACTGCCACTAACAGTATGTGGGCGAAAAGCGCGAAAAATCGTTTTTCTAAGTGCCACGTTCCATCCTCAGTATACAGAAAGGTAGGAACCAAAGTTTTTTACAAAGAAATTCTAGTTGGGAGGTTGGCCGTGGGACTTGCAATGACGCTATATTAACTGACCGCAACTATTAGTTGACGCGAAACGTAAGGAGAAAACCCCTTTAATGCCTCCCACATAACCATAAATGGTTCTTGCCGACCTTGTAAATTGCATCTCAACATTTCTTTGTTGAGATCCCATTAGAAATCTAGGTAGTATCGTAAGAACTATGGAGCGGGTCAAGGATAAATAACTGTGTTTCAGATTGCGTTTTCTATTATAACAATAGTAAACTTAACCATATACTTATAATAGGTATGCGTAAAGTGAGCCGGAAAAAAATCAGCTGTCTTACAAAAATATACATACTTCGATTCTTGCACATGGCATGCTACGAAAGTCACGGTACCCATGGAAGTTCATGGAATGATCCCTCCTGATGCCCGCACCCCATAGGTTTAAAGATGAACTAGGCTTTTTCGGGAAAAGGTTTTGACCGGAATCATTCCGTTTGGGCTATATTATTTCCCTTAAAATGGCAATCAGATATGATGTTCGAAAAGCGACAAAGTCGTTTGAAGCGCGCCGAAATCCTGCATCAAATATCGTGTTCCAGGAGAAAAGCTGTAGATGCTTTCAATTTCCAAACGATATACGTCTGCCAAGACTGTCAATTTTTATAAAATGTGTCTCCACAAAAGCACAATGTTGTAATCCTCTGTGATCATGCCTGTGTCTAAGAACAATGAGTCTTATGCTGAGTCTTTCCCTGACGTAGGGCCAGGTTTTAGACTTCGTTGACAGTAAACATTCTAGCACTGTGGCTGAAGGTGATTTAAAATCGTTAGTATTTTTAAACGAATTGTGAAAGATAAGGATAAAATTAATCCATTACTCTTTCAAAATACTCCTTGCCCTACCCCAAAGGATTCTGATACTTAAACCGCCTCTTAAGGTAATATTAAGGGTTTGGGGAAGCATCATTTGTGAGGAACCCCTTCCGTTCACCCGTTCTGGCACCACAAATATTCACTTCTGTCTTAAACATTTGAGCAGATTTTTGTTTTTAAGTTAAACTATCAAAGGACACTATCAAGACAGAGCCCTACTAACTATTTGGGCGTAGCGTATAAAGGAAGAGCTTTCATGGCAGATGACACTTCCCAAACCTTGATACTCCAAATATGCATTAATTTGAGTTCTCCTGTTCCAGCAGGGTAGTGCAAGCTAGCCAGTGAAGGGTAGAGCAAGCGTCAGGCCCAATTATGGCGTCTGGGGTGGGTAATGATGAAGTCAGAAAGGGCAACGCGTGTAGGAAGCAAATTTTTTACATCATTCAAAGTCATGGCATATTTGCACTGTACACATAGTTTATAGGTTTGAGATTTGTGTTTTGTGTTGATTTCTTTTAAATCTAAATCAAAGCACTCTGTTCTCACAGAAAGGAAAACAGATCAACTGTTGGGGCAGATGAACCCTATCGGAAATGATATGCACTGCAATATGTCTAACTCCTATAACCTATTAAATGGTCAAACCCCAACTCTTTTAACGTACTGCACGACAAATAGGCTACGAGAAAACGTACTTTGAGAAAGGGGGATTTCCCTACCTTAACAGAAAGCTGTTTACTAGGGGGAAATGGGAAGGGAAACTATACGGCGTGAGAAGCACGTCGAAACGTTTTGGTTTTTATCGTAATTTATAAAGGACCCTTCTTAAAGGAAATATGGGGAAAGTGTCAGGAGACTGACCACCCTACACACTTTAGTGCATCACAGTCATCACTCGTGACTACGGCTACTCGAAGACCTTGGCCATCACTATAACCTTAGCCCCGACTCACCATTGCTTTGGTTCTGGCAAAACAAAAAATTGAAACTGAAATTCCAAATCCCTTGCATTGCAGAACAAGTCACTCAAAGCACACATTTCTTTTCACATCTACACGCGCTTTGGTGTGAGAGAAAATTTGGCATTCTAAATATACCCTATTGCACTCAAAATGCACTCAAAACACAGGTGGGCCACTGTACTTTTACATAAATCAACGGCGGTCGCCAGTGTCATCCAGAATAACACAAACTAAAGAAATTCAAAAACACACTTTTTGTCACTACGTACAGTTCAGTCCTCTTCTGCCAGGCATGAGTCGCCAGTGTGGGAGAATATTAGGTATTCCAAACAGTCATGAATGAATACACTTTCCATCTGAAACAAATCTTTCTATTAAGTGCGTCGCTTGAAGTAGCATTTTAGTTGGAAGGGGCCTCAAACCGAAAAGAGGGACTCTCACCCTTCATCTGCCACTGGTCTTATATATTAACGAACAAAAAACCATGGCTGCCGTCTTTCAAAATTTTGCATCAGACAAATCTAGGTAAGGATACAGTTAAAAGAATGGGCAGGAGCGTAGCCTGGACAAAATCTTGGGGAGTGGGAGAGTTCATGGCACTACCTAAGCAGGGAGTCACCATCAGTTGGCACAATCGTACCGAGAAAACGCTGATTAAACATTTTCCTTCCCCTCTCCCAGATTACCGGAAATGCGACTTTACAGACCTTGTAACAGAAAGGGTAGAAACTCCCTGGTTGCATCAAGGCATTCGCTATCATTTCCGCCTTTCTGACAATGATGCATGCAGTCGAAAAGGCTTTGGAAACTCGACTCTTATGACCCACTTCACGAGGACCTGAAAATTTTACATATGATGTAAACCAAATGTAGCAATGAAAGAATTTGAGCGATTCGGCGTTGAAGTGCTGCACATTAACGAGAACGGAACAGTAAATTAACGCTAATTGAGAAATGACTTGAGCAAGCAGCCTACAATCGACTTATTGAGCATATGTAGGCGTATGGTGGGGTCCAAGTCTATTGAGGGTGTCTGATGGGGTCTAGGGAAAACACCTTGCTAGGAGTGTAAGGGCAACACCTTGCTGGGAGTCCAGGGGCAACGCCCCTAGAAGCCCTAATGTATTTAAAGAATTGAAACCATTAGAATGAAGCATTTGGCTTTTTGGTTGACCGGAATTCCAACAAAAATGTTTTCCAAAATATGTTATATTTGGCTCAAAATATGGCCAAACGTAAAGAGCAATTGTCACAAATGTACTTTTTAAGGATTATTTTCCCTATTATTTTCATTTATTGAAATTTTAGCATTAGCGGCCATTTCGCTATTTCCGCCATCTTGGTTGACCCGGATCCTACCAAAAATGTCCAGAAAAATACTTTATGAATATTAGCAATAGAATATGGGCACGGATAAGTTTTACCTGTGTATTAAGTATTTTTTAATAATTATTTTTCCTATTATCATAATATATTGACATAATTATTGCACTGGCAGCCATTTCGCTTTTTCCGCCATATAAGTGGACCTGAATCAAAAAGAAAAAATCATTAAATTAAAAATCATTTTAGATTTTTTGTCATGAAATATGGCCAGATGTTAAGGGCAACTTTGTCAAAAGTATTTTTAATGATTATTTCTCATTATTTTTATACATTATATTATGATAGTTATATTGGCGGTCACTTTGTTGTTTGCGCCATCTTTGTTAGGCTGAGGTCTTGCATTACCTATTAGAAACCATGTTTTGAATTTTATTGGCAACACTGAATAACGATATTTAGGATTTTCAATTGAAATATATTTTTAATTATTATTTTTTGTGAATTTTTTGTATTATTTTAAATATTTTTCCTTATGGGGGGAGTTTTTACTTTGTTTTTATTCTTTCGCGATTTTCCGCCATATTGGCTGGCAAGTACTCTTGTGCCAAGGATTGTAAAACGCAGTCTCAATTTTAATATCTTAATTTACATCATTATGGATTGGGTTTGTGGAAATGTACATTGTTTTTAAACAATTTTGGAAATATTTCATTCATTTTGGCGGCCATTTTGCTTTTCCGCCATCTTGACTGACCTGAGTCCGGCCGAAACAGTCCCAAAAATTAAGATTGGAAGTTTTGTCAAAAATATGACCAAATTTTTAGCTAAGATGTCTTAAAAATATTTTTAGGAATATTTTCTGCACAAAATTGTGTCTTAAATAGTATTTTCAAAGGAAAAATGGCGCCCATTTTGGAAAGTCGGCCGCTATTTTGAAGTTTGAGTGGCTAACGGGTTTTTTTTCAAAAGAGTATGCAAATTTTGGTGCTTCTGTCCACGTGTGAACGATTTTACCAAAAAATGCATTTATCTGTCTTACTATGGTTTCCTAAATTGTGCATGCAACGATCAAGCATGATGCGTGTAATGACGTAACTTCAGTACTTTGAGGGACCCTTACTTCAGGGCTTTACGTCATAAAAGTGTGGCGGGGAGCCAACGCCTATGGTTTGGAAGAAATTTTTATTAAGGTACCGGTACCTAACAAAGTTTTCAATAACAATTGCCTCTTGCCTCCCCACCTTACAGCTCCGCCATTGTATTAGTTAGTATTTATTGGGGGTGCGGGGGAAGCGTGCCGAGAGAAATTTATCTGGCATTGTTGTGATATTTCACATTAATGCTTTCCTTTATTTTTCATTGCCGAATTTACCTTAATAATAAAAAATCTCTCTGCCATAGATGCGAACAATTTTCAGTCACAGAGGACATTTAAAGATGTCTTTTCACTTGTCACTGTTGTTCACTGACTGGCCTTCTTTTTGCGATCTCATGTCACCAGGATCGTATTTGAATTAATCGTAAGCATGTGAAGACAACCGAAAACATTTTGGGTTATCTTATTCTCCAAGGGATAATAACATGACAGTAATTACAGTTAAAGTAGCACAGGTCTCAAAACTAAAATGAAATTTCAAAACATCAAATTTCAGTCTTTATTGAAGTGAATATTAAGACTTCTCCACAGTTTTCTGAATCATGAAAGATATTACAACAAACCACCACTATTACCATGTAATTCAAACTGTTTATTCAGTGACTCAGTGCATATTACTTTCAAAGAGATATACTCATAACGATAAAGACAAACCTCCAGCTACATATTATACAGTTTACAATATTGATGGTTGGAAGCATCCCTTCCCAGTCATTTCTTTCACAGGGTCCTTGTTGGAGACTTTTACACTTCGTAATTTATTTCAAGTACCTTAACTAAACCTCTGTCTTGGAAAAACTGTCAGATTCTTCCTTCAAACGTCCTCCATCTGTAACATTTACCGAGAGATGTGTGTTTCAGTATAGTTCACAGTTAAGTCCTCTAAGTTTTCTATATCAACATCATTAAATGCACCAACTGCACAGGTGTTCAAGATGATTTTAGGGTACATAATCTTTTTCAGAGGAATGCAGTAAAACATTTCACAAGCTCATAAACTTCATCAAGTATGCCACATTTATAAATCCATGCAAAATTGCAATGAAGATAAGGTAATCAAAACAAACATTCAACACCAAACACTTTCCACCACTTTGGCATAACGTGTCTGCTCTGTTCGGTGTCTATCATCATTCTGCAAGGGTAAAGTGGTCGTACAGTGGTACTATTTTCTGTTGCGTATCCAATGGCTCGGGGTCTGCAGAAAGTAAACGGTAAAAGGTAAAATTACGTTTTTATTATTGCATTTAAGGAAATATTGTCGTCTCACAAAGAAAATTTGACCGGAGCTAGTTGATATAGACGGTGGGCCGAAGCCCAAAATTCGCTTGTTTCGTGATCCCTCTCAGGGAAGTACTTGCAAAATTGCTCAAAAATCGTAAAAATATGTAACTAAGATGAAATTACATGTTACCACATGCAAAAGTTGCACATTTTGTAGATATTAAGTGAAATATCAGCCAATATTTTTAAACATAGCTGTTCACGAACGTGCCATAAGATTGCGCTAGAACTCGTGTCAGCAACCAATAGCAGATCAACTAGAGCACCACATGACCTTGATGAAACTAAACATTCCGGAATTATGTATATACACCCGCAATAACACAGTTACCGAACTCGCCTAGTTCGTGAGATTCTGTGTGTAAAATCATTAAAAATTGGATGAATGGAGGCTACTTTTGAAGGTTAACTGTGCCTATTTCCAAGCCTCCTGGAAAAAGTCGAGCATTGCATTTCTGTTTGGAAGGAGCTGACCTGCAGTGAGACCACAGCAGCTCAGAACATGATGTAGCAATAATCATATTCGCCAGTCATTTCGCTAAACTAGTACGTAACGTTACACCTATTGTTAAGACATGCTTTGTTTACTACAGTGAGTACGACACACTCCTTACTATAAGGTGTAACCCTCAGACTCGGAGGGCAGCGGAGAGGAAGGCAGAGACACATCCTTTTAAGTTAAGTAATTTGACTTTCTCAGTGTATTTAAATGGGAGTAATTGCAGAATACCCTGCATGTGAGACTATGGGAAAAGGTAAGGTGACGGATTCAAAGTTAGGCAAAATGAAATTTGGAAATGACTCACCTATGTTTCTGCAAGATTCTTATAAATACCACTATTCTTTGGCTATGAATGAGGTATCTAAGTAACTAACTTCAAGACCCTATGATAATAATACACAGTCAGAAGTCAAATTGTTTTGTGTTCATGAGGCTACAAGGATACTCACTAAATATTCAATCCTCCCACTGTGATATCTTTGAGAAGCTACAGGGATACACCATAAAATAAAATTGAGTTACCTTCATATTGTGTAGGCTATGAAGGTTAACTTGTCTTTGAGAGGCTCAAAGATACATAGTCAGAATTGTGGTTGCTTTAAGAGACTAAATAGATACAAAGTCATGATTCAAATTGTGTCTCATAGGGGCTACAGCCTACGGGGATGCACACTGACTGCGTAGCCAGTGAAAAAACAGAGCTTACATCTCACAGGGTATTCTGTGAATGTTTTAATTTTTTTTTTAAATGTATGATTGATTAAGTATACAAAACTGCTTAAGGATAAGTTGTGCTAAGCTAGTCTAAAAGGACGGTACCATGATAGCTGGTTGCTGGATGCCCCCAGCTCCCTAAGCTTGTGCCTTAATGTGACATCCTTGAAACATGTAATGCAAGGTCCTGTAAGAGGGCTGTACCGCTAAAGGTCTAGGAAGATGCAAATTTTAAGCTTCATTTTAAATTAGTCCATTTTTATTTGCAATGCAATGCCATTTTTCAGGCTGAGGATGGGTTACCGGACAGCCTATCACTTCCTTAGGCAGACCCACTATTTACAGTAACTTGATGGAACTGTAATTAAGTGTGTTAAACATTGCATTGTAAAGTGCACAAAGACTAGGTTTTCTGGAAGACCCACTCCTAGTTCAATCCTGCATAGAGGTGTACATTGTTACCCTTTTCAAAATACTACTGAGTGCCCCTGGGTGGCACAGTACAGTATATAACTAATTATGGTTATTCTTAATCATTATTTAAAACAATAATGACAATTATTAATCAGCATGTTTGTTATTGTCTTTTATTGGGACATAAAAAGTTGGTCAAAGAAAAACACCGATCAGTGATGGTAAATTTTGCTTGAAGGTTATACTGAAGCGTTACATGGATTCATAGGTATGTTGTGTACCATTTGTACAGTATGAAGCAGAGTGTGCAACTAGCCCTTAACTCTTTCCATGATAGGTATGAACAACAAAAGGTAGTAGCATTGTCAGAAAATTTTTGTGGGCGGGGGGGGGGGGGTTGTTTAATGGGGAGATGTCTAACATTCCATTAGGGGGATTCAAAAACATTTTTGGTTCACCACTGAATTTTCCATTTGGGAGGCTCCTGGTGGGAGGGGCATAAGACTTGCATGGGACACAACCCCCTTGGCAATGCACCTACTTTAGCTCAAGCAATTACTCACCAGCTGCTTTCTGACAGATACCAATTCAAATAGGTGTACATCTAACTGTTGCAGTTCCAGAAATGTGGTATATCAAGAGTCAAATAAATTTTAATCATATGCTTATGGGCCCATTTTATTTAGGAGAAGGGGGCACAGTTTCTTTTGCCCAAATCTCTGGGCCTTTAAAGCAGAATTGTGCCAGAAGTACTACAAAGTCTGCCTAAATTTTGGGATTTTTGAAAAACTTTGAGGGCACAGTGACCCTGCCCTCTCATGTGTCATATCATATGCATATGATTGCAACAGTTCCTTAAAGCTGCAGATTCTTTTTGATGTTGATATTCAGAGTACACATAAAATGCCAAAAATATCTTGTCTGCGGGTAACTTTAGTTTGGAGACTGACCTTTGGCAATTTTTTAATTGCAGCCTCAGAAGCCAAGACACCTTCTGGGAGTGAGATGCCTAGTGTAGCAAGAGAGCAACCAGCTGAGAGTTTAAGAAGGAGTCATGATCTATTTAAATACTCCTACATCTCATCCTTTTGTATCCACTTTGAGATTTGAAGAGGAACAATTTTCCCTCAAATATTGGGTACTCTAGGGACTCAAAGATGGCATCCTGTAGTGACATACGTCTGAAGATAATGTGAAGATGTGATGCTTTCAACTCTTGAAATATGAAGCAATGCAACAAACAATAAAAAATGCTCTTAAGATTGGTGGTACATTTCAATTGATGTGGTTTACACCTAGAATCCACCAACTACTGTGAAATGGCACCCACAGGTACTCATGTATCTGTGAAAAAAACTAGTGTTTGTACAAAACAGGAGAGTATCTTTCAGCAAAACTGACTGGAAAATATTAGGCAACAATCAACAGTTTATTATTACATGATCTTTTTAACTCTATGATCTTGTTTAAAAAGACACATGGTCGACCATCATGTTGGTTTGGATGAATAAGAATTGCTGTATCTACAAAATCTACTGTAATGTGAATGTTAGTTAAATATGAACATTGCAGAATGCTATCATTCGTATGTAAGTTATTAATTGTATGTCACAGGGCAGTCTTTTTATAATGAAAGGGTGTGTGGAGTTGAGGTTGGATATCTGTAGGAGTACTCCATAAATCCAGACACTACTTAATCAATTTTCATGGCATGGCAAGGGTGAAGTGTAATGTTAACCGTAGGTGAGCTGTCATTTCTGCTAGAAGCTCTGCTTTTTATGTTTTAGGTAGGGTCAGCAGTAGGATGGAAGTAGGCAGCCTCTGAAGAAACTAGAGGGGAATGGCACAGTTACTGAGTAAGAGAGTGTGTGGGGGAGGGGGAGGGAGTAGCATATTCAGCCTCATTCTGGTATTATACCCTCCACACTTAATGGGTTAAAACTAAGCTTCACTCTGGTTGTCTGAAGGTTTTTCAAGCTTCATCATTTTCATTAAGAAGTATATAAAAGGGTGCTGCTGAAATGTTAGTAGGTAACTGACATAGAAAAGTTTTGTTAAGTGATTATTGGTAAAATTTTTATGTTCCTGTCATCATTTGTGTAGTGCATCTGATATTCAACCTGATTATAAGAGATGCTGATATTTTCAAATTTCAGTGAACTAACACTGTTTATCAACATCAGTCCCAATTTGTTTTTATCCTGTAAATACTGTAACTTCAGTTGCTATGGAAAATTATGCCCACCAACCAGAACATTGAGTTTCTCTGAATTCTCAACATTTTGTCAGATTTCTCCTTAAGAGTCTTAAAAATGTTATTCTTTATTCCCTGAAATACCTGTTTGCATAATCTGAAGCTTTCACTTCGTCTTTATTCTGTTTACTGTTTTGTTGCTAGGGAAAGTTATCCTTAGCAACTAGTTTATGAATTGTCATTGAAACATTTTCATTTGAAGTGTTTTCCCTTAATTTCCTGTGGAAAAGGTGAAGACATTTATCTATCACTCCTTGTTTGGGTACTGTTGCTAGGGAAAATTTTCCTTAGCAACAAAAAAGTGTACATTTCATGATAATTTTCAAAACAATGTGCATAAATAACTTTCATGTTGAAAGGGAAATGACATTTCTTCTGTATTTTTGTAATTGGATGTTCAGATTTTGTGTTTCTTCTGCTTTTTGAGTACTGTTGCTAGGGAAAATACTCCTTAGCAACGAAAAAAGTGTACATTTCATGATAATTTCCAAAAACATGTGCATAAACTATTTTCATGTTGAAAGAAAATGACATTTCTTCTGTATTCTCATAATTTGAAGTTTGGATTTTGTGTATATTCTGCTTTTTGACTACTGTTGCTAGGGAAAATTTCCTTTAGCAACCAAAAATGGTTTTTTTTTGCTAAAAAATAAAAAAAAAATACATGTAAATGAGAATTGTTTTTAAAAGCAAATGACATTTTATCTGTATTCCCATCATTAGAAGTTTGGATATTGTGTTTGTTCTGCGCATAAACTACCGTTGCTAGGGAAAAATTTCCCTAGCAACCAAAATAGTGTATTTTCCGTAATTACTCATAAATGTGCAACTTTGGAAAGTGGTAACATGTAAAATATGTCTTAGGACATAGTTCCCAATGTATCTAAGCCATTTTTAAGTACTTCCCAGGGGGGGGGGACTACGGAAGTCAAGAAATAGAGCACTTTTTGACCATTGGCCCACCGCCTAATACAAAGTTCCCATAACGATAACCTGAACACAGTAGTACAAGGTGCCTGTGGCCATTCTTATCTCAGGCTGCAAACAAGACGGATTGCACAAAGAATCGATTGTGCTTTTAGTTTTGTCCCTTTTTGGAAATCTATGACGCATGCAGAGCCAGTGCAACTGCTTTCCTTAATTTAATCAAACTAGGACATGAAAAGCTGTAAATACCTCTCCTTCAAACCATGCAACATTGCTTTCATCCTGCAACACAAAACCGCTCTACTAAAATCTTTCCAGGACAGAGTTTAGCACCTCACCTTGGTTCTATAAATGAAGGTGTGATGTATGGTGTTCACAACTTGCAATACTAGCCAAATAGCACTTGCAGCATCTGACGGTATAATGTTTGTTGTCAAAAAAGAAAAAGAGGAGTAGGAGGTAGTTTATCTGAACTTCACCATGCCCTTCGCCTTGATTATGTAGTACGTAGATGCAATGGAAAGATGCAACACCTTTCATGAATGTGCAGGTAGCTTTTTACAGAACCACTGGAGCTTATTCCCAGGCTTAAACCGGAGGAATACGCAGTTGGTAGAGTCTGAACAGCCTATTGTTACAACAGATCTGCAAGTTGTGTAAGTTCTTTAAATGCCTCAACTCCTTGCCTTCTTTACGGAGAATGTAGACGTGAAAATTCTTGAATGCAGTCTAGAAAATATAACAAATTCACAGCCATTTGTAATGTGTTATCTGAGTGTACGTTACAATAGTTAGACTACCCTTTGTTTAAAGATTTCTGGATTATTTCTATTTGCCCCCCCCCCCTTTCCTGTTCTTTTACAACTTGCAACACATTGTGAGTGGGTTGGATCCCAGGAGAAAATTCCACTTAAAACCAGTTGGAATTTTCAACTGGTCCCAACCGTTTTTAACTGGTGTTAACTGGTCCCAACTGTTTTTGAACTGGTTTCAACTGTTTCAAATGGATATGGATCACTTCCAACTGGTCTTTTATATATTCCAGTTGGGATTTCCAACTGGTCCCAGCTGTTTTCAACTGGACGAACTGGTTTCTTCCTGATCTTAACTGATTCCAACTGTTCCAACTGGATTCACTTCCAACTGGTCTTTGCTGTGATCCAGTTAGAATTTCCAACTGGTCTCAACTGTTTCAAGTTAGTGTTTTTTAACTGGAAATAATAAGTAAATCCCCGTTTAGCATGATAAAATCATCACTTCATTTATACAATTATTTGTGTTTGCCTAGAAAGTGAAAGAGGAATTATTTCATCATTCCCCGGCTAGACAATTTATCTCCCCCTCCCCTAACCCTAACACAGTTTTACACAAAAACATTTATGTATTGGTTATAATGAGAAAAGTCTCCCTTTTCCTTTCTAATTTTTGCAATGCCCATCCACCATTTTGCTCTCCATTCATTTTCAGTTCCCCTTCCCAACCACCTTCCAATTCCCGTCACTGTCTGTATTTTATTCTCTTTACCCTGCAAACAGATCTCTTCAGGTTTTTTTGTTTTTTGACTTATTAGCTACCTTAAATCAGGGAGGTGTTAGGAAGGAGATACAATGTTCTATGGACTCTTTGAAGCAATGTTCGTTTCCGACAGTAATCTTGCCTTTCTTCTTAAAATTCCTATCTCAATACCTAGATCAACTAGGATCAGTAAGGCATTGTCAAAATGACCTTGAGAACACACACCCCTTACGTTGAACTCATAAACTTCGCGTTGCCAGCCGTCATGCAAAAATGTAAAATTTTAACCATTCGTCGTTATTCGTCGCACTAAATATCATTCCATTTAAAGTTAGATAAGAATTTCTTTACGACTTACTTTTCTAATATGTTTCTTAATGATGGGGAAATTTGCTAAAAACTAAGAGAAATGTATAGGCTTGAACAATGTTTCCAGCAGGTGACGTATTAAAATCGCAGGGGCACAATTGAGGTACATTATTTAAAAGTCTGTTGCCAGTAGTTTTACTGAAAATCCTAATTAAATTTTGTTTATTGGCGGAAACAAACCTTACTTCAAAGCATGTATAGATAATGGCCTTTGTCTAGGGATTACTTGGAAAAGAAAGGGAGAGGTCATCATTAAAAGGGTTTAGTTAACAGAGACTTAACAATAGGAATAAAGAGACCTGTCAATCAAATGGCAGTGCCTGAAAAGAATTAAATCATTTTCAAGTACATATATTGTCTGACAGATTTATTCGTTGGATCTCCTTCCTAACAACTCCCTGCTTAAATGAAATCCTTCTAAACTTAATTTACCATGCCGACTGTATTTTATCTCCTGTCCGTTTCCTCCCTGTACCTTTTCTGACAACCCTGAATCTTACATTCCTTCGCTGTAATAGTAAACCCATCCACTCTCAGTTGTTTATGTTTGTGCACAAGAAACCCCTAGCAAAGCAATTCTTTGTTTAGATGAATAGGTCATTAGGTCAATTATTGCTTCCACGCACAGTGAAAGTAGCCACTGTGACTAAACCACATCTCTGTCCACATAATTGAATAGTACAGTACAGCAGTACTGGAGCAACTGTATGTACAAATGAAGTATACTATGTAAAGTGTATAAAGAGCTGTGACTGCTGTTGAGTGTAATGCAAAAACACACGTCAAGAATTCAAAAACATATTCGGGACAAGATTCCTTTCCCATTCTGGAGCACAGTTAGTTAATTTATTCCTTTTGCTTTTTTTAGTTTTAATACACCGGAGAGACCAAATGCAACGAAGAGGCATGGAAAGTTAGAGCCAATTGCAAGACTGCATCACTGCAGTGCGGACTGGGCTAGTATGGTTAAGCCTAACAAATATAGACTATATAACTGCAATATAGCAAACTTTGTAAACAGTGCACACTTCTAAAGTTCCAACAGGATTTAGGACTTTTGATAATACTTTCAACCAGCATAAAACACTTTTCAGCATCGGTTAAAACTCTCTGATGGAAAATTTATGGGAAGACTTCCAAGAAACCGTCAATTTTAATTAACTTTAAAGACAGACTGTCATCACCCCAAAGTATATTTTTAGTGTATGTATATCAAAATTCTCAGTTGGTGACTGCTCTTTGATTGACATCAAAGTTTAAAAATTTGAAGATGCAGAGTAGCTCACATTCCACACAAGGCAGAGAGAGTACTTTTATTACATTTTATAGCCTTGTGTGCTCACCTGGACATGGCCTTAAGCAATAAAACAGGTTTATTCTTGCACAAGGAAGAGCCTCATACAGTTGTAGGAGAGCTTAGGAACATGCATAGTTGGGAGAATTGGACTGTCTGGGATCAGATAATATTCCCCTTTAAGTTTGGGTAACTCCATGCTCAGACAGAAACTCCTATAATAGTGGGTGTTGGTGGGAGGGCATTTTCAAGCTTGAACATTACTTGTTCAAACAAGAAGTTAGCATGACTTTACAGATTTAGCATGAATGTTTCACCTCATCAATCAATATGTTCGTTTTGTTTTTATGTTTATTTTTCATTTCATTTACACGATGACATGACGGTTAAAACTATGCACAGCTTAAATGGAGCTATTTGGTGGAGTTTTGTGGATAATTTCATTTATGTCACAGAACTTTCGTAATGTAGCCGAATCAATAATAACACTCTAAGCGGTTGAGGAATTACACTAGGAAGTGAGATTTTTACACTTTTTTTTTTTCTCACTCCCTGTGTAAAAGTACACCTTTTTTGTGTACTTTTATACGAAGCTCTAGATAGGACATGGTAAAAAATTTTTTTTATAGTACGTACGTAAATAATTCATTACGTTACGTACGTGATATTATTATTACGGACGTACGTAATAAATATTACGTACGTACGTTAGTTTTATATTACTTACGTAAGTGATAATTATCACGTACGTACGTAATATTATTATAGTACGTACGTAATAATTAATCACTTTCGTAGGTCGTGGTACTTTCTATCTTCTACGAAACAATTACTACCACGCAGCAATTGAGGCGTCTCCTCTTTGCTTCAAACTACAAATACCCACACTCCGTAATTGACCAATGCACAGGCTAAATGTCACCCATTATATTTATCTAGACATAACTATGATGCCACCGTGTAATAAATATGACTGTCACCAACACGGGACACGAAACCAAAATAGACCCAATCTTGGGTTAGGTATGGCTAAACAAGAAATATATGCCCTACAGCCTGACAATGTTTAAAGGGCAGCACACACTGCACTGCCCCGACTGCGACCCGACTGAAAGCCAGTCTGGTTGCAGTCAGGTTGGGTTCAAGGTGCGCAAAATATTGTTTCCGTACCCCGTTTGCATTCGACCGTCGGTCCTCGTTTCTTTACCGAATTAGGGACATTATCAAAAATGGATCTGTGACAATATTCGTCGGGTGGGGGGGGGGGGGGGGGGACTTCGTACGAAGCTCTCGATATGGAAAGGGTAATACGTAATAATTTATCACGTACGTACGTAATAATTTATAGTATCGTACATAAGTGATATTAATTACGTACGTAACGTGATAATTATTACGTACGTACGGTAATAATTATCACTTTAGTACGTGACTCTAATAACGAAATGTAGATACAGTGCTATGATAATAAGCCATTTGATTCATGAAAGGATTCATCTTAGGGTAGATTAATTCTGGGACACTTTAATACTTGTGCACTAATTGACCTTACATACAAATCACGAAAAAGGCTGGTTGACCAGCACGGAATTACTACGGTGGTTAACTATACTGTCCCCTTTTTAAATCAGGGGGTGGGTGAATCCTCCGGCCCGCGCCGGCCCGCGGGGCGCGTATGCGGCCCCGCGAGACCCTATCACATTCATCAAATTTCATTTCATTCCGGCCTTTGAGCACATTCATAAATGCCAATTCAAAATTCCACGTAAAAATAAACTATTGATAAATAATGTCCTTAGCCATACCGTTACGCACAGTTTATCATGCTTTATGCAGAGTACCAACTTCTTCGTGTATTCACGTAAATTATTGCTGTGGGAAACACTAACCAGTATATTAAATCCCTGTATTGGCTCGATGTAACATGCCAACCGTTTCGTTACATAACACGTAAACGGGGTGCCCGAATCCCTGTACTTCAGTAGGTAATGGAAAGCTTTTGGCGTGGAACTTTATGCTTAGCTACATAACATGGTACAGAATCACACCTATCATTTGTGTTAGGTAGAATTTTTTAGAAAGGGGTTGTGGGAGGCTTAAGAACTGGAAACTGTCTCTTCGAAGAGTGAAATTTTAAAGTGCAGAAAGTGGCACATTTTGCAATGGTAAATGAGGAGGAAAAAATAAAGTCAGTTCAAATAATACGCAATTTTGTTTTCGTGGTAGTGCTTCGCGCATACCTTTTTTACTTGTGCGCTCATTCATTATCTAATTTTCACGCGCTAGGTAAAAAAGAACATAACGATCATATTGGTGATACTTCTCGGCTTGTTTATCCTTGCAAGTCTGTCGTAATGAATAATGTTGAATGAGCATTCCATTGTCCACAAAATTAGAACAAATCCCTGATCTTTTCGGGGTGGCGGTCCCATTTCTTGCCTAGACTTTTCCCCTAGACAACAATAGGGCCTGTTGGGGGACCCCTTGGCTTGTGCCCTTGGTGGGAAAGCTATTGCGCCATCTCTATGTTGCTGCACGCGAGCTAGACTATTGACCTTCAAAACGGCCCGCCAGAGAAAAAGGTTCCCCACCCGTTTAGGTGTATAAACTCACAGGTCCACTCGGTACTAGTATAGGTTTGGTCAAGAGTGTAGGCTATGCGGTACTGTATACCCATTGGCAGCCTATACTAGTACCGAGAGCTTAGTAAGTGTACTGCCAAGAGTGTACGCTAGTCTAATACCCACCAAGCCTGCTAATACCGAGAGCCTGTGGTCAAAATATCTTAAAAGTTTCAATCAAGTTAAGCCAAGGCTAAGAAAAAGACAATCAGGACACAGTCATTAACAAATTTAGTAGTCACGTTTCTCATGCCGCAGTGGTGTCGCCAGATTTTTCGAAATGGGGGGGGGGGACTCGGTGGACAAAATGTTCCACCGATAGGGGCACATCGATACGAAGAACTGAGCCTCGCGAAAGAAGGTGTGCTGGGCACAAAGTGATATCATGAAAGAGTCTAGGCGCAGGGACCTTTCAAAGGGCCCCTGGTGGGGTCCAAAGACAATCCCCAGTGCGGTTTCAAAAGGGAATGTCCCCAAGAGGCTCTGGCTGTTATCAAATTATTTGTAAATGGCATTGAATGGACACTAAGCAGACCACAGAAATAAAAATCACAATTTTACCCAACTCGACTGGACAATATCCTGATTTGGGTGTAAGGGTGTCAGCTTGTCCGTCGGATTTAGTTAGGTTGCATTGGGCTACATAAAACGTACCCATGCTCCTCAGCCAGGAATAAAGGTCGATACAACTACCTTCCCGTTATGTCACTCATGTGTACCTTAATTTTGTGCGCGCTTCGCTCGTGCACAAAGCCGAGGTCTAGTCTAAATGGGCATTAGCCACCCAATTTTTCTCGGTTTACAACAGATTTAAAAAAGCAGGAAAATGTTCATTCCTACTAATTTTAAAACACCCCAAAGCCAAAGCCTACTACTTACATACAAGACTTCTTTTTTCCTAATTTCCAGGCGAGGCCTTGTATCCGCCGCTGTGCATGCACTTTCGAAGCGGTTAATACAGTGATTCTCAAAAGCGGGCCTCTGGACCTTGTCAGTGCGGCCCCTGAATTGATTTTCGTTTGGAAAGAATCATATTCGACAAGTAAAAAACCTGGGCAAATTTGAAATTAAGGAGCAATAATCCACGCTTGACATGCATTTAAAATCGTTTATTTTGAAGTCACTAATGGGATCATTTTAAATTTGTTCTCCAGACAGTGGTGCTAGATGCTTGAGGGCCGGGCAAACTGCACCGACCCAACTGCGAATCAGATGTGAAACAGGACTCGACTTCTCGTCGAGGGGCTGCATTTGGACCAGTTGCGTTCGGGTTGCAGCACGTCACAACGATGACACGAAACCCGAACTGCCACCTGCAAACTAATGATGTTCGGTCTCGGGTCTCGCAAAAATGGAGGTATCCACAAACAAATCGTTGGTTATACGTCGGTGTTTATTGTTGCTTTAGTGCTTTACCCGTGACCTTTAAATGAAGACTTTTGACAGTTGAAATTAAGCCCCGAAAAGAGTGGTAGGGCAGTTATAAAGAGGCGTCATGAAGATATGGTAAATGACTGTCAAAACTTCTCAGTTATTTAATCTCTTGTTCTTCTGTCCACATGAGAGCTGCCCTATTTGTCCTTTCTGCTCTGTCACTCGGATTTCACACTGTTTTTCATTGACTATACACTAAAATCGCGTCGCTGTCGGGTCGGTAACAGCCGCACACTGCCCACGACCCGGACTCATCTACGAAGAACCCCCTCTCCCCCCCCACCACACAAACCACACACACACATAGATACACTGAGGGAACTCTTACGTATGAATTTCGCCTGGCGAGAGCTGTCCTTCTCTAATACTGAGATTATCCCTTGCAGCCCTCGGCCGCAGCCCATTGTAACGCTTTTAGCCCTCACCCTCAGAAAGATTGAGAATCCACTTCGCCTAATTGTAAGGGTTGATTCAAACTTTAAGTCCTACTGGCAGATGAGTGGATTTATGAAAACCCAAGCAAACCATAACATAATCCTTCACTGGCGTATACTTGAATGGACCTTCAAGAGAGTTTGATGCACAGGCGCTCCTACTGAGTATAGCCTGGGCAAGGAGTGCGCACGTGAAGTGCCAAGCAACTTCGACAGCATGTACTAGTACCACCAATCTTACATGGACAGTATTGACACCCTAGTATTTCAGTCGGGTTCACCACCTTGTTTTGTTTATGTAGGCCTCTAGAACACAATGGATTATGTGTCAAGTTAATCCCTTAAAAACCCCTTCTAATAAGGGGCGGAGTACCACAGTGCTGTATCTGCGTTCGTACGTAGTAAGTACACGACTACGAACGTGATGCTATTACGTACGACGTAATAATTCATAAAAAAAAAAACCGGTACGTACGTGATAATACTATCCGTTACGTACGTAATAATATCACGTACGTAAGTCAATAGTACTACGGACGTACGTAAATAACTATATGTACGTACGTAATAAAAAAATTTTTACCATGTCCTATCTAGAGCTTGTACTTTACAAAATTTTTAACACTTTTGTAATATGCAAGCCCCGCCTGGAATCCTGGAATTCTTCACACATTTTACACTGTTTTAGTTCACTTTTTCATGTAATACCCATCCAATGTATTACTCTCTAGTATGTGGATGGAGACTAAGGGCCAGGGCAAAAAGTTCACACTTATTTTGACCCTCCCTCGCCTATTTTACACGTTCTGTCATCTTTCCAGTGAGTTATTGGTACAAAAGGCAGAAAAGTTTCAGCTTTCTGCAAAATCATGAGGAAAACCGAGCCTCTGAATAACAAAGTTCGGTCCTGGTATTTTGGGCAATTTGTCTTGTGTCCAATTTATGACCAACCTGTTTTGTAAATCACCTGGTATAAAACCTATTTGGGACCTCATCGTTAAAACTGTTGGGTCGTGATAAACCTGTGACCCTATCTAGGCCGCGCTTAGTTTTAGTGTCAGGATGTCTAAAGGTCAGAAGGTGAGGCATAAGAAACCCCCCACCCCCCCCCCCCCCCACCCCCCCCCCCCCCCACCCCCCCCCCCCCCCACCCCCCCCCCCCCCCACCCCCCCCCCCCCCCACCCCCCCCCCCCCCCACCCCCCCCCCCCCCCACCCCCCCCCCCCCCCACCCCCCCCCCCCCCCACCCCCCCCCCCCCCCACCCCCCCCCCCCCCCACCCCCCCCCCCCCCCACCCCCCCCCCCCCCCACCCCCCCCCCCCCCCACCCCCCCCCCCCCCCACCCCCCCCCCCCCCCACCCCCCCCCCCCCCCACCCCCCCCCCCCCCCACCCCCCCCCCCCCCCACCCCCCCCCCCCCCCACCCCCCCCCCCCCCCACCCCCCCCCCCCCCCACCCCCCCCCCCCCCCACCCCCCCCCCCCCCCACCCCCCCCCCCCCCCACCCCCCCCCCCCCCCACCCCCCCCCCCCCCCACCCCCCCCCCCCCCCACCCCCCCCCCCCCCCACCCCCCCCCCCCCCCACCCCCCCCCCCCCAAATATTGTCAATGATAAAAATGGCCATTCATGAACTAGAGTGACAGGATACACTCACTCTGTTTGGGGTGACTGCCTACTGCCTTTAAAGTTGTCACATTTTCAACACAAAGTAAACTTGAAGCAAGTTCAAGTGACGTCATAACCTCACATTAATGGATCCTCTTTTGTTTTTCTTTAAACTTTACAACCAATTTTATCCTTAATCCGATTTTATCGGAATGTGAATGCATGAGAGGCATGGGAATTTACAGACTCAAGTTCGCCATGGGGAGCTCCTATCCTATTAACTTCAAGGTCAACGCAATGACGAGAAAAGAAAGGAAACAAAGCATTTCCATCAATGTGAGGAAGTTTTATAACCCCTTACGTAGGTTTAGTTCCTGTTTAACTTGTGAAAATTGACTTTTTGCTAAAACCCTTCCTTTAAAGTGAGAGGAACGGGCGAAAATTTTGATTGTTTGCGAAGGATTTACTAAAAATTTCGATAGTTTTTAAGTGATTACTGGTCCATCACTCAGTCGAAAACACACCTCAACCTACCCCTACAGAAATTTACATCATTTGGGACCATTTAAAAAAATCGAATATCGATTGGATGGGAGAGGGGGCTCGCAGCTCCCATGTCCCCTTGCCCGGGCTACTGATTTATAGCCACGAAAAAGTGTTATCTATAGGCCTTACTTAGTCTACATGCCTGTGTATACCCATTTGTCATGGCGCCTCTTTAATCGGTCTGGTTCTGTTATCGAAGTCTCCAGAGCTTGTCCAAACACTGCACAAATGCGTGTAAACGAAGTTATACAGTTAATAGGCCTACATACTGTATATGCTGCATTTTTGATTTCTTTTTTGTGCAGGTACTTGTAATGTGACTATAACAAAGTTATCTAGCGAGTTCTGACAAGGACTCAGGACAGTAAATTATAGTCGAGGCTGTCTGATAGTCAAATGATTGAAAAAAAAATGCATTTTTTATTTTCCATGGCAAAATGTCCGAAAGTGGCCCAAATTCCCAAATAATTCCCCGCATCCGAAGATATAACCGTACAATATCCAAAGTTCCCCAAGAAAATCTTTAATTTCCAAGATCTTGGGAAATTCCCAAGCACTATCAGAAGTTTACTTATCAATAGCTTCCATATTGAAAATTTCAGTTCCTGAAATGAACCGCAAACTTTCCTTAAATTTAATCAGATTTCCTTTAATTCAGACTTCAAACTTTGTCACTGCTCCGTGAGCCAGAGGCACCACTACAGTACACGTACAATTTGACCAAAATTGAAAAAAAAAAAAAAACTTGCCTCAGTATTACCATAGACGTACGGGGTCAATATTTCTGGGGGTCAGGGATAATTTTTCCCCGAAGTTAGAATTTTGGGACTAAGTCGCCCGAATGTTGATAGGCTACCGCTGTGTCGGTGGCAAAAGGGCATAATTTATTTTCCTTTGCTGTAACATCTGCCGAATGGATCCACTATTTTTGCCTGATCTGGGTGGACATATGCCCCCTGCCCCCCCCCCGCCCTTTACGCTTGTAATTATTACATATACTAATCACTTTTACATTGTAATACAATTCGTATGCTACGGTGAGATTTCAGTATACAAATGACGCGGACGTCCAAAATGAATACGATGTAAATTTTACAGGACTATATCTGAGTACGAATCTGATTATGAGCGGCTGTAATTCGATTTTCCAGTACTCCAGTAGTCACCAGTCCTGGCCAATTCGAGTCGACCTTATTCTTCGATTCCGAACTGTCCAGCTCCGATCTGTCAATGTCCCCAATTCCCGCGGCAAGTCCGAGTCCGGAGTCCCGATTGACTGTAGGTAGCATATCGTATGAAACTTTTTTATAGCTACCAAAAGTTCATTTTTAGTCTACCAGGTTGGGAAGTAACGAGTGACAAGTAACGCGTTACTGTAACGAGTTAAAATTTTGTGTAGGAACCCTGTAACGAGTACATGGATTTCAGTAAAGGAGGTAAGTAACAAGTTACCAACTCTGCGTAATAACTAGTCGTACCGGCGTTATATTTGATCCCGTTCCTTTGCGTTACAAATAGTCAAAGAGACCACAAATGCATTTTACTATTCTCAAGTGATAACACTTTGGTAGAATATATTTTCGATATACTTTTCATTCATCTCTATTATCGACGTCACCCCGCAACATCAGGAGTTGATATTGAAGTATATAGATTTGCAATGTTGCAGGTTTACAGGGCAACTTGATTGTCGATTAAAACTAAGTTTAAATTTATTTGGCGTCAAATTATTTATTAAACAGATCAATGCTTATTATCCAGAGTCCGAATCTTTGTGCGATTCTTGAAAAAGAACTGAACGCACTCTGGCAAACTAAGGGGCCAGTGACTTTAATAGCTATATAATACAAAAAACCCCCCCCCCCCAACCGTTGTTTTCCAAAACTAAATAAAGTCAGTTGGGCCTAGTTTACCATATTGGCCTTAGAGGACACAGTGAAGATAGACTGCACCGTGAGAAACGGTTGGCCCGATAGGCATTCAAATACTAGCATTACTTTGAAAGATTGCCTTTTGAGATGTAGGGCTGAATCGAGTCCACCTACCCGAGTAGAGCTAACGCCGATCCTAGATTTTCCGAAATTTTGGGTTATTTCCGAGTATGGACGTATACCACTCAAGTTTCCGCCCACTTTTGATCCAGTGGCAACGATTCCGAGACCTTTTTGCCAATGTTTAGCATAGCAAACAAAACGGATGTTTTAATTCTATTGTATATTTCCACCATTATAAGTCACGTTTGTACTCACTTCCATAGCCTGGCCGCTTCAGTAATTTAGTGATTGTATGGGACCTCAGCCTACATGACAAATAACAAATCGGAACTTTAAAACTTTTTTAATGTAACTTTCATACTTGAGAACTCGTGCTGGAATGAACTCCGATCCAAGTCCGTTACATCAAAAATTTCAATTCCGGAACCTTCTGTTCGGGCAAATTCCTAATCTAAATCTAATCTTGAGCTAGCGAATCCGGACTCGTGCCTTGTGGCAGTAAATTATACGGTGCCAAGCGTCGGTAAACACCGTGCATCCATTTATGGTCTAATTTAAACATGTATGATATCCGTATGTGAGAATCAAACGTATGAATTTAGGCTATATCATATTCTTTTCAATGTTCCGTAATCCTTAAACTGGAATAATAGAGAGGTTAATTAGGAAACATGAGAATATTGAAATGGTCAATAGCGTTAAAAGTATCCTAAGAAAACCTAATGGAAAGAGGAGAGAAGTGTCCGACTTAAGGCTTCACCTTTGTAAAGGGAAGGTGAACTATGGCACATAGTTCTGCACGTGATAAACTAGATAGTTTCAAAAAATTCTATGCTTTGTTTTAGATGGACACAATGGAAAACTTGCATGGCGGCTCCAGCAGCCATACTCTTACACAGCAGATCTTCCTTGCCCCTACACCCACTAATCCAAGTTTACCCCCAAAGGGCCATACGGTAAGTGCACAAGTCAGATAGGGACCTGTTTTCTAACCACAAGGCATTTCACATCGCTGGAGTCTAGTCTAACAAATTTTGATTGAGTGCTGTTGGTGACCTTGATATCAGGAAGAGAGTCGCGTGGCACAAGGGTAAATGCCTGTGGTCAACATACAAACAGGACTGTTTTGTGGTTCAGCTGCAGCAGCCACCTTCCCTTATTACCGTTAACATGAAATACTTTCAGTTTAAGTAATTGAATTTGGTATAGCACTCAGTAATGAAAATAAATTTATGGGCTTCACATCCATAAAATAAAAGAACAGAAGAAAAACATGAACAAAGCAAATAACAGTTCAGTCAATTGAAAGTTCTAGTTAAATCATGTTTTGTTTCGATCGTTTCATTTTGAAGGAATCGATAAATAGCAATTCCTGGCATATCCTTCGAAAGATTGTGGATGTACGGACACCAGGGATTCTGTCAAGAAAAACTGAAGCCTAATTAGTTCTTAAAGGAGGAATGAATTACACAGCCATCAGTGCAAAGTGGTTCGCGTCAATGGTTTAAGGGAAATATTGTGTTTATTTTACTCAAACAGTATTAAACATTTTTCAAGAACCATATGCTAATGATAGACCAAAATGATATTATTAATTCAAATTTAGGCAGTTGCAGGCAGCGTTGTTTGAAGAATAAGCTTCTTGCATAAGAAATACTTGTATTGTTTTCAAGAATAATTTATTTACCCAAAACTGTCAAAAATTCAAATGCAAGCAACTGAATGTATGGAAAGGATCAAGCTACCGGCGGTAGTCATTGTTTTCCCCGCGGAGAAAACAAAGTTTATTTTCGCACAAGCTCATCCGCTACGAAAAAAAACCAATGTCAGCAGGACTTCGAGCCAAAAACCATTTCAGTCTCTACAGTTCGAAAATCCAACGCAAAACTTCCTTTACAGTCTCATTCTTACCTTTTTAGAAAGGTAATTAGGCCTACTATTGTAAGGCCGATTTTCAGACGATGAGTAAGCGTGGGGGACTCACCACAAAAGTTGTACAAAGTCCGAGCGGAAAAATATTGACAGGAGAATCCGGAAAAATGGAGAGAAAAACGTTGCTGAAGGTTCACAGTATTTTATTGCCCTCTTGGATATTTTCAGTCTCACAAGTAGAGGAAGCGAAGGAGCTTACTACTTGGTATTTTGACAATCCCTTGCACTTGGATCCTGTGGCCTACGTAATCCCTTGTAAGAAGAACAACTTGAGAAAAATTGGCTTAACGTTACCGCAAAAACTTCATCAATAAGCTAATTGAAAACAATCATAATAATAAGCACAGAAATGAGGCTAACAGGACCGGAAGCGTGAAAACTTTCAAGTTTGCAAACGAATTATGATAGCATTCAAGTACACCCATTACCAAGTAGAAATTAGGCTTACACCTGAATATTACCATCTTTAGAAATATGTGGTTAAGTCATGGTCCTTTTTGTTCTTACAAAAAAAAAATGGAAAATTTTTGCAATCGATTGGGGTAGGATAGTAGGCTACTTCTTCCTTCCAGTCTGGCGTCTTCCTAGAAGCATGGTTGACACTAGGCAGCTCGATTGCGAGAATCGCTCATCGGCAGATGAATTATTTAAACCAGCTCTCCTCTCGTCCCATGCACACTCCCCAGGGGCGTCGTGCAAAAATATTTTTTTTTTGTGGGGGGGGGGGGAGTGAGGTGACTGCTCGAAAGACTATCCAAGCGGAACGTACCCATCGGTTGGCGCGGAGCATATAGAGAACTTTGAAAGATGGCGACCCCTCCTACAGCCGGAAATGGCATTTCTTAGGCTTGTTAGTAGAATGGAAGAGTGGTTATTTTGATTTTTCGTTTGCCATAAATTTTCACTTCAATAAAAAAGTTAGCAAATTGCAAACGATCAGAAATTTACCAGATAAAATGTACCACTACCATTGGATGAAATGCAAGCTAATAATTGGGAAATGAGCTTCTATCCTAATCATAAATCCTATCATAAATCAACACTAAGAACGTAGTACACCTTTCTTCCTCGGAAAACTGTCGAAAATTGTAAGCTGCGTTTTTATGGCTTCTATGCCATAATTGTTTATAATCACTGTTCCTCAGTGTGTGGTGTGGGGTGCAGACTGTGAATCCCCCGACAAACATTCAGAAAAGTCTACTGCTAGAAGCAAAATGATGCCTCTAGTATAACAGGGGCTGTAGCCAGGAATTTGTCAAGGATGACGAAGTGCATAGACTGCAGACTGTCAGCGCTCCGCGCCACCATGGGTTGGCGCGGAGCGCAAGAAAAGTTTGGTCCGAAATGCCTCCAAGATGGCTGGAAATGGCACTTCACAGGCCTACTTACCGCATTTAAATGGGGGAGGGGGATACTAGCATTAGCCTATTGTAAGAATTAAACATAAAATATCAAAATATACTCGGGGGAGAGGGTTGCCCCCTTCTCTTCCTACCCTTGGCTTCGCGCCTGCCTAATGGCCAATATGAAGTCACCTTTATAAATAGGCCTAGATGATTTACCGTTTTTTCAGAAACTGCTATTTGTTTAGTGGTTAGCTTATGAAAGGCAAAACAAGTTTTAGTAGATGGGCGCAAGGTCTGATTGTTTGCTGTCCGGAGGAAGGGCCTAAGGGAGGAGCTGTCCCAATCCCCCTTGGAAAATTTTTGCTTTTGGAAGCAGGCTGAGATGCAGAACGGTGCTATTTTTGAAACATATCTTGAAGCAACACGCATGACGGCAAATCAGTAGGAGGGAAAGTGCACCTGTTGCTCGGCCAGACTCGGTCAGACTGCTTCCGATTTCCCTCGACTAGCTGATTTTCCCTCGACTAGCTGATTTTCCCCCGACTTCTTACAGGGGTGGGGGACATGGCGCCCGCCCATTGAGCACGCTACTGTTGTTCCTCTGTACAACACAGACATACCGACCGTTCACAGCCAATACATCGCACACATGGGCCTACTTGCTACTTTGCAAATATGGTTCGGTATTAATGCATATGACATATTAGTAGCTATTCACATGATTAAATTCGAACTTATTATGCTTTTTTAGTCGGAAATGGCTAATTATCACCAACTATCTCAAAATGTTTGTCCACATACCACCTAATCTTTACCCAAAGATAATTTGAATGAATTGAAAGAACATCCTACCATACTACGATCTAACATAGGCCTAACTTTATTGAGTTACATTTTTCGAAAACATTTAACTTCTCATATTAACTGGACATGTGAAGGATTTTAAATGCATTTTTAGACAAAATTTTATGACACCCTTGACAAAATTGGGGGGCTGGCCCTCCCCCGGGCCCCAATAGGCACGACGCCACTGACACTCCCCGTCCCTATGCAAAGTGTACTTCCCTCTCCACACCGCGTTAAGGACTCAAAACTTCGTCTGTTTTTTTTTTTTTTTGCATGCACAAGCCGCATATCTTTTACGTTTCATTTTTATTCTTTTTCTCTATTTTTTATTTATTTATGTATATTTGTAGGCTTTGTGGACAAACTATTTTTAATCATAAATTCAAGCCTTCTTCCCTTAAAGTTAGAGTTAGAGTACATCTCTGTACTCGGAAATTTTTTTCAACCAGGGATGTGTCAAGGTGAACCTCCCCCCCCCCCCCCCCGGTTCAACGATCTCTGTTCCAATTAACGCCGGTAAAGGTACCTCAGTTCAAGATTGATTGAGACAACTGACTTTAAATGTGGGGACAAACAAGTGGTTGCCAAATTTTGGAGCCACCATTTGAACCTTGAAACTTTCACTGGCTTAATACTACTCTTCCAATTTTAGTTCATTATCAATGCAACAGTCCTCAATCTGTCAACAAGCTCATATTGCACACGTTGCGTAAGAGCTGCTGTAATTTGCATCATGCGTGGTATGCCTGTAATGTAGCCCTCTCTATTAATTGCCTTATTTCGCAGAACCGTGAGCGAATAAGTGTTCAATACGTGACCGGAGTAAAAAGACCGAACTGAGTACTCTCATGAAATTGAAAGTGCATAGAAATACCTTGTAATTTGTGACAAAAGTCAGAGAACATGATGATTCGCGTTTATAAAAGTAATTGCTACCATGTGTCGAAATTGCATTTAAAAATTCAATGTATTTTGTTTAAGCTACATAACATCTTCGAGATATGAAAAATGTGAGAACAATCTTACATGAACTGAGACGAAAGTTAACATTTGAGTTTACAAAATTGAAATATCCTTGACTTTGCTATCAACCTAAAGACATTTGTGGCACCCAACAGTCCTCCAGTGGCAGTACTTGCTTCCAAAAGGAAAATGCTTTATTTTGGAAAGCGCATCATGTTCTCATCTCCGGGCTGATGTTTATCGACTAATAGATGTATGATACTAACAGTGAAAGATGGTTGCAAGGGAATACAACATTTTGGATCGAGTAAATATGCAGAGTGTAGGACACGAACGAAGCTCCTTTTACATTTTGAAAGTAGGCCTAGTTTGTTATAATAAGCATACCGTGATTTCCATAGAAATGAAACTTCATACAGTTTCCACTTACAAAAGAATGCTGAAACTCACTATAGTTACAATAACTTTTGACAGCAAGGTAACTTTCTACATTTCAAAAGTACCTATAGTTATTCATACTTGATAATAATCCCCAAATTCTATAGGACCATTACGGTCAGGTGACCGTGGTTGATCCTCTGATCAACCCACGCTAAGAAGGATCGACGCGCTATCTCACTCGGGGTTGCGCCGTTAATAAAAATGTTATTATTTACAAACATTTTTGTCTTTTTCAATCAAAATTAATCAAAGTATTGTTGTGTATGAATAAGCAAGGTTACTCACCGCTGAACCTGTGCATTAAGGAGAGAATAATGCACTCTAGCAGGTAATACTATCATTCAGGATGCACTCGGGCTAAGCATCGCTTGCATCAACCCGCGATCGCGCATTATCCTCTAATTAATCCACGGTTCATTAACCTTTAATTAACCAACACCGGGTACATTAAGTACACGCTCAGAAAATGGGGTAAATTTTCCCCAACAGCTATCGAGTAACGTATTTTCTTGGAAGATGGTTAAATTATAGGCAATTATTATACCCAAAATTGGTTAATGACTACTTGCCCAATAGTAAACACAGTGTTTTATCCAATCCTTGGTTGATTAGCCTATTTCAGCTAGGTGGAAATGTGATGCTTGATGTTGGTTAGCTTGTTTGGACATTGTATGACCTCAGATTATCATCAAGAATGGGGGATTGTAGACTGGAAGATTGCGTTGAAGTCGGACCCGTAACCACGGGAGGAGGGCATGGGGGGGGGGGGCAATGCCCTCAATATATTTCTGCTCCATCAGATGAAAATTGAAACTCCATAATAATTAGTACAACAGGAATTAGGAGAAAATTTTATGCCCCCCCCCAATCACAACACTTGTCCCCCAAAAATGTAAAGCTGGCTACCAGCCCAGTTGAAGTAAATATAGCCATTGGGTATCCTGCGCAGTCAGACAAAATGCCCACATCAAGCTCATAGTAAAAAAGATATGGCCCTGAACTTGATGCTGTTAGTGAGCACAAGACCCCAAGACCAATGTTTTAGACTAACCTAGTCTAAGCTCAAACTATCAGCTCAATCAGGGGGCGATCATGGGGGGGTTGGGGGACGGAAGACATGTCTCCCCCAATATTTTCAGAGGGGGGACATCATATCAAATGTCCCCCAATATTTGGGCATGAAAAAAATATATTGTAGTCTAATCACATTTTGTTATAATTACAGACTAGTGAGTTTATCTTGCCATTTTTATATCAAGTTGAAAGAAATTTTGGGCAGGAAATCAGGCAATCTATGTCCTCTCTATCGCTTGGCTTATAGGGCAAGCCCCTGGAACCCAATAGGGGACCTAAGACGGTCCCCTGTACCCTTGGCCGATTGCGCAAAGTGTTCGTTTGCCAGGCCCGTAGCTTTGCTTTTTGCTCTTAAAGACAGGCGGCATCACCCCAGTAAGTTTTTAGGTGAAAGAAAGCAAAACTTTTAATTTCTGAACGGTCTTTGATTGACATCAAATTCAAAAGGTGTAAAATAGCTCCCATTATATAACATGTACGTACAGAGAGTTTTCTGATTACATATTACGGCCTTGTATGCCACTCAGATTAATTTTATGAACAATATAATAGGGTTTGCATCTGCACAAGAAGGGCTCAAGACGGGGCGGGTGATAACTTAGTTGGGAAAATTGGAATTGTCTGGGATGAGGAGAACGTTCTTACACAGAAACCCGAATTTTCTAACTTTCCTTAACATGAACCAAATACAGAAATATCTTCACTTTTTCTTCAACAGAACCCCATTTTTCGAAGCGCTTCGCGCGTCCAAACTGTCCCGTTCGGCATTGTTTCGTAACCCTTCGCTTCCAGCTGGGCTTCGGGTTTCTGTATCCCTGACAGGAGTTGGTCCTCTCGTTGGTATATCCTTTTACCACCACCTTTCTGATTCTGCCAGCAGTTTTACTATGGCAATAAATTTCTGCGAAATTTCGCACTCTTCGGTGCAATTTCACAATCAAAGTTGAACCAGCTAGACATATTAGTAACTATTCTAGCGAAAGCCATGGTAAAGGCTTTCAAGTTGTCACCCTGCATCTTAAGGTTTTATGTAGTGAACCTCTTGCATGTAACACTTGTAACGTACCACAAATTTATTCCAAAATTTACCTTTTCTCTTCATGAAAATTTCGCTCATAGTAAAAGTACATAATCACCATCCGAACTGTGAACTTGAAAGCTTGATGTACTCTCGTTGTCATTCAAGTCCTGCTCAAAGCCTCATGCTAGCTTGTTCCCATTCTACTAATCCCATTCGGGGACTTTCTCACTGGAACTTACCAAAATCATACTGCACCACCCCAAGCCGTCTTATGGCTCGCAGTCCCTAGTCCCCTTGCCGTTCCTAAAGTATTCGACTCCTAATATGCCTGCCTGCTCATTGCAGAGCCGAAGAAGTATCGTCGTGACCACAGCCTTGTTTCCTTCACTTTTGGAGACTTTTTACGTCTCTGTATTACTAAAGGAAGGGTAAATTCTCACCAGAAGACAAAAATTTTCCCGCGCTACGCGCGCATATGCACACCTACAACCGACATTTGTAAAGCTATTGTGGTAGGCTTGAGATATTATCCCCTGTGGTTCCCGCAAACGCGTCATTACATGATGTGACTACTGACTACAAACATAGCCCTTCTTCGGTTCCCCTTGTGTGGTGCCGGCACCCTCCCCCTTTAGCAGAGTTCTTGGCGTTCGGCAATTGCCCCCTCCCCCATATCTGAACGATCGCTGCCCGCCTCATTTTTTTTTCTTCCCACGAGGTTAGGCAATTTCATTTTCAAAATTTTTCAAATTATTTCAAATCATGGTAAGGTTATTTTAGGGCTGGGTATTTGGCCATTCTTTCATAATCCGGTGTCATTCAGAAGGGTCAAAAGCTGTCATTTTGGATTGGGTGTGGCCTATTTCCAAGAAGCTGATTGGTCCATTGCATGATTTGCCCTAACCTCTGGGAAAAAATTGCGCTCGCGCCCTTGGTTAAGTAGCCAAATCCGAAGTTAGGCTAGCCTTGCCTAGCCTGGGTAGCCTGGGTCTGGACTTACTGGCAGCACGAAAACTTTCCTTAACCATTTTGATTATTAATTCGGCATAAGCATAAAGGCTACGTACTGCACAAAATACCTTGTGCTCATACTGTACTTATTGTCAGACAATTCACCATCCAACCTGCATGTCTTGGAGAGTCGCATTTTCCCCACATACATTGGATGCACAAAGAGGAGAGTGGCCCATGTGTTTTGGCAGTCTGGCTGTGTGGCCCTCCTCTGGGAGGGGTTTCAAGTCCTGGCTGACCGCCTCACGTTTTGAAACACCTGGGCGGTCAGCCAGGACTACGCTTTTATATGGTCTATCACCCCCGCTATGCATACAAGTGTTCGCGGCATACTTTTGTTTCTGCCTCCATAAAGCTGGATTATGGAGAGACCGATGTAATATTGTAATATTATATTTAAGGGAAGGGGAGACTTGCGGATGTCGTCCTCGCGTCGGTGAGGAGATTGAGCTGAGGGTTGAGGCCGACTTCGTTCGGTTGCCAAGGCGACGATCAGCAGACGGTAGGACCACTTTTTTCGTGTGGGCGACCAGGGTGATAGTTAACTTGTGTATATTGTAAATATGAAATATTGTAGTCCTATGTAATCAGGGGTGGCGCCAGGATTTTGCCTGACAGGGGTCCAAGCTCCCCGAGGGGGGGGGGTCTTAGTCCACTAAATGGGTCCCAATTGTGAAACTGCTCATTTTTTCTCAATTAGGCCTACTCTTGAAAAATATAAGTTGAAAATGATTAAAGCTGCATTTTGTCAGAGAAGATGTCAGATTCTTTACGGATGTAAGGCTGTGAAGCAAGTCCACCAGAGTGTCTGCATGAAGTAGTCATGAATACATTTCAATACCAGGCTCTTTTTCAAGGCACATGAAAAATGACTTGGTAGCATTTAGGAAATATTGATTCGCAACCAAGGTTATATATATTTGTAGACCCACTTATCGACTTCTAACGAACACCCTCGCCCCAATGACTTAGCCTGCATATGCCCCTGTGCGCTGCCACCCCTGGGCTGCCACCCCTCAGAGCTTGTCCAGAGTTGGCCATATATTCTTTCATACCGTTAAAAGGACATTTTCTTTAATATTTATTAGTTCAATTTTAAAAGGGGGAAGGCACTTGGTTTATTTTCACTTGGAACACTGCATGTGTAGACTAAGTTTAGTCATTCCTTATGTCCCTAAGATCCTCCAAACATGTTTTCTCTATGATCTGTTCTCACACTTTCACTTTATATGTTTGTTTGTCCATTTGCGATCTGTTCCGTGCCCAGTTTCAAGATGTTAAACATCGACAATTCACATATCATTGTATGCAGACTTTAGATACCCATCATCAGTGGACGGTTGTCAACTTGTTTGAGACTAGGGCGATGACACTACCAACATCACGTTCTCTATTCTGAACCTGTACAGATTAGACATGTTGCTGAAGTGATCTCATTATGGCATATGAGTTCATGTTGTAGGCCCAAGTCAGCACAGGGCGCATGCTTCTATGCGGTGACTTGGATTTTAGTATCTTAATGTCTCCAAATGGATTGACTTTGCATTTGAAAGGGTCAACAAAATCGATTTCACAACTTCCGTTATTATTTTTAAATACCGACTATGTGTAATTCGCCTAATGCTGTTGGAGTTATTTGCCGAAGAAGATCATCCTGACATGTTGCATTGCTTTACAAATAATTCACTCATTTCCTTCTTCGATATTTTCCGCAATGGACTTTGTCAACTTTTAGTGCAGCTCTTCCCCATGCAGACTCTGCGCTGAGGAAAATCGAGCCTTACAAATAGCGCTATTACTGGTTCTAAAAAGTTTAAGGAATAGAATGCAACGAGTGAGTTATCAGCGTTGGCCTTTTTCGAATCATGACAGTGAAATTTCTCCTTTGCTCAGTCCTGTAATTGGATTACTTTTTGAGCATCAAGCTGTGCGACAAACCGAAACTTCTTACTTTGACTACGGGAAACAATGATACCCGGTAGTTGATGCCTTTCCCAAACATCAGTTGCTTCATAGCATGTTTGACAGTTTGGGTAAAAACTTTATTCTTGGGAAAAACCCAAATCTAGTAGTTTTTTATTGCAAAGCATTATTCTTGCAAACGACACATCCCGTCTGGGGTTATTTTGAATTACAGAAAATGTAATCATAGTGTCTCATAATTAGCTATATTGGGTTACTATGAAAATTGTTAACTGCTATGGCTACATAACCATTTGTCCTGCTTAACCTCTTATGAAGCAAACCATTGATGATCTATGTAATTCATTCTCTTAAGAACGAATCGGCTTCATTTTTCTTGATCAGATGTTATGTTCCAAAGTAACATCCACAATATGTAAGCTTTGACATCTGGAATATGAACACGGCATTCGTATTTAACGAATCTTTATATGAAATAATCAGAAAGCAAAAGAGTTTACTATGAACTTTGTAATAAGATGAGCAACTGTTATCAGCTATGAGATTATTTTTAACATGTGCATCTGTTCTTATTTATAGCGAAAATTTGAACCCATAATGTTCAACTGACTCGAGTGCTAAACCAATTCATTCACTTTAATACTGAAAGGTATTTCAATCTTTAGGTAATAAAGCAATGCTAGCTGCTAGCTGGACCACAAATTCAGTTTCCTGATTTAATGTCCTGTGAAAACATGCATTCACTAACATTTTGACTGCAAGCCGGACAACCTACAGTTCCGAATCTCAACGGTCTACCATCTGTCATCATAGAAATTTGATATTTCAGACTGCTAATGATCTACCAGCATGGAGCCTGTTGGTTAGACAAAACAGGCTCTATCATGACTGGTCGCACTGTTCTTTTCGTATGAGCGAAAGCCATATTAGAATGGAAGTTGAATATCGCTTGGTAGTGGCAAATGATCTATGCTTGTAGAGATCACTAGGCTGAATGCTATTGTCTTGCCTTGTATCGTCAAAAACTTCAGACTCCTTACTATAGTTCCTCGAGCCTAGTCTTGATCATGTCTCATTAGAACTCATTTAACCTTTAATGATTCAGTGCCAACATACTAAAAATAATCCCAAACATTCTGTAAATGTAATTAGAGAGATCATGGATGTAACCTGGAAGTCTGATGACATTATGATGATAAAGTTATGTATACTATGCAATTAGAATCAGTGAATAACACTTCGGCTCTTCAATTACAACATATGTGCATTCGAAACTGCCAATGATAGAACGATTTGCTGTAACCTGAGGGTGGCAAATGAAGTCACAACTATGCTTAAATTCGAATTAATCCTGTTGCTGATTCATGCTTTAAACAGTTCGATAATGGTTCAATATCTGTCCTTCGTACATTTGCCTAAATTCTCAAAAGTTATGTTTCAATGCCTTAAAGACTTCTTGAGAATATTGAAGTTCTGTAACTACTGCTGAACCTCTGTGATACATCTTTGGAACTGTATGCTTACTACACACTATACTTTCAAT
Source organism: Holothuria leucospilota (assembly GCA_029531755.1). NCBI lineage: Eukaryota > Metazoa > Echinodermata > Holothuroidea > Aspidochirotida > Holothuriidae > Holothuria > Holothuria leucospilota. The sequence continues at coordinate 39,454,821 of CM055981.1, forward strand.
ATCATCGTTATCATTCCATTACACATTCATGATTGTTAGAATGCACGACCAAATGAAAACTGGCAAGTGTTTAAGCAACTGAGCTTTCTAAACTGATGAATGTCGGGTACGTTACGTACTTTCGGTGAACGGGCTCCTCATGTTTTGCGAACATTTTATTATATACAATGAACAGATAGCTTCCAGTCAACTCAGTGTGTATTCTTCTTAGGTCACTAAAACTTGCTTTAACTGTCTCTCTAATTAAATTTGATTTAAATCTTACCCTACTGAAACTAACAATTAAACTCTCTCAATGTAGAATGTACTAAGTGTTACCTTGTGTGCTTGCATCTGGCTGATCATGGCACGTTGTACATGCATGAAAACGTTACGGATGCAGTCAGAATTATATGTTAGGTACCCATGGGATTGAACCAACTCATGGCCTTACTTTCTTGCATTTTCACGCATGGCCGAAAGCTCCACCGACAATCGTTCGAATGCCTGCCGAGCTACTATTCTGGCATGTATCTGCTGTGACAGTGCTGCCTAATTGCATCCGATCAGTAGAAGGTAAATGATACGGATTTATTTTAGTGAATGCGCACAGGATATCGTTCCCAAATGTACCCCTAAACGGCATTAGCATACACAGTTATTGCGAGTGTTTTACATATGACAATCTACGTTATCTTTAAGGCTAGGTTCAAACCTTGTGAGTTGAATGCCATAGTTCTGGAATTGCTATCACTGTAATCTACAAATTATTAGTGTTTACCTTTCTGAGTAATGTCTGTCAGCGCGCTAGTTAGACTCGTTGTGCACATCATTGAATTACCCATGCTCACTATAGATGTATACACACATTTCAATCCACATTTCATACCTTTGGAAATGTGTCCAGGCACTGTTCAGGCCCAACGTTAGAGCAAATTTAATGTCGTCGACTCCGTAGCTAATTTGATAGAAGTCATTGACATACAAACTGATCAGAGTGCGGATCATGCTGATAACAATCATCAACAAGTAGACGTTGCATGGTGGCTATCTGTTTACACGAATCTCATCCTTGAACGGGCCCTTTTAAACAGAAACTTCGAAAACTCTGCAGTGATAGCGGACAAAGGCATATACCGATGAACCTTCGTATCACAAGATCTTATCCGTGGGATGTCTGGCAAGCATATTTTCTGGCAAGGTGTCCGTGACTTCCCCTTCATCGGGGGGGTGTGCAAATGTGTCAAGAGATGTCCCCTCAAGCATAGACGGGAACTGTCATGGGTCGAGAAAATTCAAGTGCTCATTCGCAACCCTCCCATTTACCGTTCCTTGAACTACTTTAACGAGTGAAATATTTTATAAGCACATAATATTGTTTACTGGCTAGCAATAAAAAGTGTTGTGCAAGTACAAAAACCAAATTCCTGACACCCATTTAATTTACATGCAAGTTTGCGATAGTTCTAGAATGGCTAGTTTGATTTTCCCCTCGGGAAATTGTTCCATTTTCGAAGGAACTCTAAATTCACATGATTTTCTTCCTTAATAAGACTTCTCAGTACGAATCTAAGCTGGTTTTAAATAAAACTAATAGAGTACTCCACTTTCCGTTTAAAAGGCAGAATTAGATTCTCGAAAAAAATCAATTTCACGATAATTCTAGTGCATTACCAGCGTTTGTCGAACAATTGGTTTTGTTGAATAAAATTTTCGCAACCGAAATGCTATTTAGACATCTATTAAGATCATCCTTAGAATTCAATGCTATACGGGCAGTTGTTCGGAGCTTGAGAATCAACTTCTCTGTCTGTAGAAATCTTGTATTGTTCATAGATACATTATTTCCATATCTTAAATTATTTACACATTGTAAGATTAACCCGTAGCCTCACACGAATTATAAAGTTTTAGTCTGCTTGAATTAGCTCGACCTTAAATGTGTATCAAAACCTGAAATCGTGAAGTCGGGCAATACTTTACATCAAGTCTCGCTCTAACGAGTTGAGACCTGTCCGCAAGTCGTTTTCCCTTTCTCAATTTACTATTAGCCATGTTTTATAAGGCAATGTGGCTCGAAACTAAATTTTGATATAGCCGTGATTCAGACCTTGTATTGCATTGTGGGTGGGGTTGACATATAGCAAACGTAAGTACTGAGAGTCGCCAGCTGTTCTACGAAATCGTAGAGGCTCAGACAGACTTGAATCCTATATAAGTGGACGAAAACTAGATTGCAGTTAACAATCATGTGATGGATATCCCATTTGTGCTTTCATGTAACAATGACTTCCGGACATGTGTGGGCTAATTGTCCCGACCAATAAGTCATTCGATACACAAGGTTTGTCCAATACGTGACTTTACCTGATGTTTTTAACTTATCAACGTTGTAAATATACTTTGTCCTGCCTAGAGACAATCCATAAGAGCCTCAAGTTCTCACCTACAGGCTTATGCTATCTAACTTCGAGTGAAGGCTGATTTATTAACAAGTAGCTTTGATATTGCAAAATTAGAGGATATCCAAATCCAGAAATGAGTAAACACACCTGATCAAATCAGATGTTAATCGAAGAAATTATAATATGCACTTGTCGATTCACAAGCCGTGATTTGAGCGAGACTTTGCAGTGACTCGTTCAGATATCCTCATAGCTTGACCATTGCCTCGTGTAGGTGCACAGTCACGGCAAATCAAAATTTAACTACATGTATAATAGGCAAGTTAATTTCAAAGATTAACCATATTGTTGTCTATACGTAGGAAGATACTATATTCTTCAACTGAATGTTTGGATCAAGTTGCTACATGTATGACTAAATTACTATATTCAGAATGTGCTGATAGCGATGATCGAAATTAGGCATCAGTACAAGTTTAACTAAGTGTGGACCCAAGTGTTGGCACCAAACGGCATATGAGGCAAGTCTGCGTAGTGGTTTTTATGTAAGTCATAGTGGGTTAGAAACCCTGGTGTGCGATTAATAGTAATGCAATAGCTTATCATAGGGCCTTGAGAGCTCTCTCATTGAATGTACACTACGTCAGAGACATCTTAGTGCTTGCTTACAGCACTTCACATCGTAATTCTGATATTCTTTACTAGGCTTTAAATTTTTTCATTAAAGAGCACTGAAGGAAAAGATGACAATACAATTTGGTAAAGGAGCTAAGATCCCCCCCGTTGGGACGCTTGGACCCCATGTCAAGGTCAGTCCTCTCACGTTATACATGTACTTCAGAATTTTCTCTTACAATATGAAACACTATAACTAAGATCACTGGTGACGAAAAACGTGTACCTCTTATCGTCTGCTTGCACGAAAGTTTCAGCTAGGCAAATCTTCTGCAGGAAATCCGCTTCATTTGCATACGTAATATTAGCAATATTAATCAGTTCCATAAGTCCGCTTATAAGGAATAAAAGATGAGGACCTTGATGCTCATCGGTGATAACATTATACTAGTCCAAATGCTGAACCGCACATGTGCTTATGTCAAACACTGCCCGAGAACTCGGAGTTTGCAACAGCAGCTCCACAGTCGAAACTTTGTGCTCCATTAGTGAAGGAAAATTCTAAAGCATCAGTTATTAATTTTCTGAATCAGAGTAAGTATGAGACAATTTGTATTTTGGTGAAGTACGTTAGCCTTTACTCTATCCGAATAAGATCAAATTCAACCAATTTTTCGTGACTCACGCATTATCCAGTACCCACCTTACCAAGTGGCAAAGGCTGACCTTTCGATGCTTTTACCTGTCGGAGCGAAATCTATTTTTTGAAGCTGGTTCATCAAATATGCTCAAAAATACAGCCATTTATGATAATCAGTGTACACTAATATCTCTGCATGCTTTAATTTTACCTTGACTTTTCACCTGGATTATAAAGAATCATCAATTACCACCATCCCTAAAAGCTTACCGAGATTTATGTAAATATTCCCTGCCCAAACAAACTTATTGAGAATGAAGATAAGCCATAGATCGCTATGTGCGAAAAAAAAACCATGACGGCCGAATCCTTGACGATTGGTGGGGTCACTGCTGGACGGCACAGGGCTGTACATGGGGGGGGGCGGCGCCAATTGGATCCAGGGTTCTTTGATGCTGCACACCATGTAGACGATTTGTCGCAACCAAGGGTGACTCATAAGTTAGCCTCAATATTGTAGGCCGTTGCCACGAAAATTTCTTTCATTTTGATAAAAAATGCAATTTTCACTAGCCTTTTGCTAAAAACAGAAATGATAGTCTGGAATAGTACATATGTTATCATAAACGAACTATTCTTCAGTGCTCCCAGGCAGATATTGGAGGTCAGTACAAGTTTGATAGAGTCAGTACCAGTTGCTCTGGTTAAAAAATCATTGGGGGGGCATGTCCCTCCGCCCCACCCACCCTATGGAAATCGGAACAGCCCCACAATGACTTTAATGACGCTAGCTGAGTTTGGCTAGGCTTAGTTGACAACGATGATGTTCAACATCACTTCAGCTCACAGCTTGTGGTGCATAGTATTTTACTATGAGTTCGACATTTTTCATACCTGAGACAGAAAGGTAACCATTGTTAATTTACTTAACGTTACTGCTAGCAATTTGCGTTCTATCATACAAACTGTTAAGTGATTCAGCGGTGACGAATAAACTTTCCCTGGTAATTCGTAGTATGTTAACTAATATATTACTGTATTTCAACTTTCATTGATGAGTGCAGAAAGTGCAAATTTCGATCTTGGAGTTTTGGCCAATAATCTGCGACTCCAGCAAGTGTAGGTACAGGTATCCGCACTTCAGACGCAACTTCCAGTTCGACAACCTCAAAGCCAGTTCTTGAGAAACTGAGTTAGCATACAATGTCCACAGATTCACACTCAGTCATGATTTCCTAGACGAAATAGTGCTAATAAACCAACATTTGAGTTGGAAGAACGTGTTCCTACTAAGCATAGTTCATTAATATAAACCTTGAAAATATTTCCCTTCCTTAGTTGCGATCAAGTACGTCATTATACTGTGCAAATTTCTGAGTGATATCAAGTTGCCTATTAATATGTAACCCTCAAGAAAACAATCACTCTGTGCATGTCGTCTACGTTGGGCTATTTACCCTTTTGACTTATGTTATCAAATGTACCTTCAACAGAGTTAGAATTTATGCTTTCCCCAATCAAACCCTGGTGGTTGCATTAGAGGAAATGAGCACGCGGTGTAATGACATTTGCATCTGCAGCAGCCGTATTGTCTCCTATTTGTCAGGTGCCCTTTAAGCCACGATGAGAGGACTAGAGTTGCCATGTATTCCTCCCAACTTCACTGCAAGTACATGGTGTACACTACTTGTCTTATTATAACAAAATGTTTGATTATATTTTTTATGCCTAAAATATTGGGGACAGATAATGTCCCTTAAAAAAAATTATTGGGCAGCTCGCCCCCATATTCCGCGCCTGATTACCTTATTTGAGCTTGGGTTGACAGGTTAGTCTAAACATTGTCTGGGTACTTGGTCCTAACAGATCAAATTGGGCATTATTTTTATATGACTGAACTTATTGTCCCGTCGGGATACAATGGTTATACTTCACCTGGCTGTAGCCAAAGCTTATTGGATTTGGACAGTGTTATTGGGCTAAATTTTTCCTATTCCTGTTGGACAATATTTATGAGTTTCAATTTCTCTATGGACAGTAAACTTTTAAATTTCCCCATAAGCCTACTCTTTAAATTGACTTAACGATCTTCAGTCTACAATCCCCCTTCTTGCATTAACTTAGTCATCCAATGTTTATTAACCAACTCAAATCCATTTCACTATGAAGTAGCTAATCATCAGATTGATCAAAACACTGTTCATATTCATTACTAATAGTTACACTCAGCAAGTAGTCATTACCATTTTGGGTAAATAATTCGCTATAATTTAACCATTTCAAAAACTATCGATGCTTTGGAAAATTACCATTTCTGACGGTACTTAATTCCCATGTTGGTTAAATTAAAGAACAAACTGATATATTATGGAAATGCGCGTCAACGGGTTATGCAACGTATGGACAGCATCTGACATACATTACCGCATGAGTCATTATTCGTCCTTAATGAAGCTCAGTGAGAACTCTGCTTATCATAAAACATATTTGATAATTGATTTAAGACAAATGTTTTGTGTAAATATACATTTTATTCGCCCTGTGGTTGATTTCTTAGCTGGTTGATTGACTCACCATGTTCCTGACTCGGTAATGGCCATTAGTTTGCGGATTTATTACGACTAATTAAACTTCATGTTTTCTGAAGTGTAGAATTCCTGAACATTACCAAAATTTATGACTATAGGAGACTTTCACAAATTTTCTTTTAAGCTGGAAAGTATCAAATTTCATTTTTACTAAATTGGTATTTTTATAACACAATATTTTATTAAAGTGGTCATTCAGTGTTCCTTGAATTTGTGACTCGATCCAAATGTTGTTCCTTGCAACCAGTTTTATGTACCTATATTTTATAAACACGCCCGAGATACATCGATCGCTTTCCCAAAGCATGGAGCTGCCACTGAGACTGTTGGTCCACAAAGGTCACAAGTATTTTCTCCATGTCTCACGTTTCTACATTTTTCATCTCCGAAGTAGTAGCTCCATGATTAACAGAGGTCTGTTTTAGCTCCATGTTTCTACTTGTGTATTAGAACACTTTAGCTTCGCTCACGGTTCTGTGAAATAAAGCAATTAATAGAGAGGGCTACATTACAGGCATACCACGCGCGATGCAAAGTTACAGCAGCTCTTACCGCAACGTGTGCAATATGAGCTTGTTGACAGATTAGGACTGTTGCATTGATAATGAACTAAATTGGAAAAGTGTATTAAGCCAGTGAAAGTTTCAAGTTCAATTAAATGGTGGCTCCAAATTTGGCAACCACTTGTTTGTCCCAAAATTTTAATTCAGTTGTCTCAATCAATCTTGAACTGGGTGCCTATTACCGGCGTTAAATTTGGGAACAGAGATCGTTGAACCGGGGGGAGGTTCAAACCCTTTACACATCCCTGGTTGAAAAAATTCCGAGTACAGAGATGTTACTACCTAACTTTAAGGAAGAAGGTTGAATTTATGATTGAAAATAGTTTGTCCACAAAGCCTACAAAAATACATGAATAATAAAAAATGGAGAAAAGAATAAAAATGAAACATAAAAGATTGCGGCTTGTGCATGCAAAAAAAAAAAACAGACGAAGTTTCGAGTCCTTAACGCGGTGTGGAGAGGGAAGTACACTTTGCAAGGGACGGGGAGTGTCAGTGCGTCGTGGGCCCATTGGGGCCCGGGGGAGGCCGCCCCCCCAATTTTGTCAAGGGTGTCATAAAATTTTGTCTAAAAATGCATTTAAAATCCTTCACATGTCCAGTTAAAATGAAAGTTAAATGTTTTCGAAAAATGTAACTCAATAAGTTAGGCCTATGTTACATCGTAGTATGGGTAGGATGTTCTTTTAAATTTATGCAAATTATCTTTGGATAAAGATTAGGTGGTATGTGAACAAAAATGGTGAGATGGTTGGTGATAATTAGTCATTTCCGACTAAAAAAGCAGAATACGTTCGAATTTAATCATGTGAATAGCTACTAATATGTCTATGCATTAATACCGAACTATATTTTGCAAAGTAGCAAGTAGGCCCAGTGTGCAATGTATTGGCTGTGAACGGTCGTACGTTGTACAGTAGTTTGTCTCAGCTACCAACGTTGGTCTGTTGTACAGAGAACAACAGTAGCGTGCTCACTGAGGGCGGGCGCCATGTCCCCCACCCCTGTAAGAAGTCGGGGAAAATCAGCTAGTCGAGGGAAGTCGAAGCAGTCTGACCGAGTCTGGCCCAGCACAGGTGCACTTTCCCTCCTACTGATTGGCCGTCATGCGTGTTGCTTCAAGATATGTTTCAAAAATAGCACCTTTGCATCTCAGCCCGCTTCCAAAGCGAAAATTTTCCAAAGGGATTGGGACATCCTTCCCCTTAGCCCTTCCCCAGGACAGCGAACATCAGACCTTGCGGCCCTCGATTAAAATTTATTTTGCCTTTCAAAGGTTAACCACTAACAAATAGCAGTTTCTGAAAAAACGGTAAATCATATATTTATAAAAGGGGAATACCTTCATATTGGTCATTAGGCAGGCGCGAAGTTCCAAGGGGAGGAAGAGAAAGAGGGCACCCCCTCTCCCCCGAGTATATTTTGATATTTTATGTTTAATTCTTACAATAGGCTAATGCTAGTACCCTCCCCCATTTAAATGCGGAAAGTAGGCCTGTGAAGTGCCATTTCCAGCATCTTGGAGGCATTTCGGCCCCAACTTTTCTTGCGCTCCGCGCCAACCCATGGTGGCGCGAGCGCTGACAGTCTGCAGTCTATGCAACTTCGTCATCCTTGACAAATTCCTGGCTAACCCCTGTTATAGTAGAGGCATCATTTTGCTTCTAGGTCAGACTTTTCTGAATGTTTGTCGGGGATTCACAGTCTGCGCCCCACCTCACACTGAGAACAGTATTAGAACAATTATGGCATAGAGCCTAAAACGCAGCTTACATTTTCGACAGTTTTTCGAGGAAGAAAGGTGTACTACGTTTTAGTGTTGATTTATGATAGGCCTCGCATAGAAGCTCATTTCCAATTATTAGCTTGCATTTCATCCAATGGTAGTGGTACATTTTATCTGGTAATTTCTGATCGTTTGCAATTTGCTAACTTTTATTATTGAGTGAAAATTTATGGCAAACGAAAGATCAAAATAACCACTCTTCCATTCTACTAACAAGCCTGGGAAATACCATTTCCGGCTGTCTCAGGGGTCGCCATTTTTCAAAATTCTCTGTATGCTCCGCGCCAACCGATGGGTACGTTTCGCTTGGACAGTCTTTCGGGCAGTCACCTCACTCCCCCCCCCCCCCAAAAAAATATTTCACGCACCCCTGGGGAGTGTGCATGGGACGAGAGGAGGCTGGTTTAAGTAATTCATTTGCCGATGAGCGATTCTCTCAATCGAGCTGCATATTGTCAACCTTGCTTCTAGGTAGACGCCATAATGTAAGGAATAAGTATCATACTATCATATCCCAATCGTTTGCATAAATTTTCCATTTTTTTTTTATCGAAACAAAAAGACCATGACTTAACCCATTATTTCTAAAGATGGTAATATTCAGGTGTAAGCCGAAGTTCTACTTGGTGATGGGTGTACTTGAATGCTATCATAATTCGTTTGCAAACTTGAAAGTTTTCACGCTTCCGGCGCTGTTAGCCTCATTTCTGTGCTTATTATTATGATTGTTTTCAATTAGCTTATTGATGAAGTTTTTGCGGTAACGTTAAGCCAATTTTTCTCACGTTGTTCTTCTTACAAGGGATTACGTAGGCACAGGATCCAAGTGCAAGGGATTGTAAAAATACCAAGTAGTAAAGGCTCCTTTGCCTTCCTCTACTTCGTGAGACATGAAAATGAAGATCTTTAGCGAAATACCAAGCAGTAGTCTACTACTCTATAACTGGCTGACACATTTCGGGATTGCTGAACTTTACGATCGTAACTTCGTGGACACGGTAGCAGAATATAGCATATTATAACTGATGTCCACCTTTGCTGGTGATACATATCACTGGCAATGCAATTTTTATTTAACATGAAGACAGTAGGAAGTAACCATGAAAATACTACGGTAGCCTGGGTACCTCGGGGAAAATACGTAAAAATCATACAATGAAATCAAGAATTGAAACTGTATAGTAGTGTTCCCAATTTTTTAAAATTAAGGTTTACATGCTTTTCCCAAATCTAGGTAGTTTTACTAATTCTTCACTACAGCAAGCAAGTAGCAGCTTCCCTTACGGTACCATAAATTACGTAAAGAAATCCGTGAAGTTCTCTCAGTCGAAATCGGAAGTGCCTTATGAAGAAAACATCATTACTGACGTAGTTACTATTCCCCATGGCTTTAATGGATGTCTAATAACTCGGAGGCAGCACTCTCACGACCACAGTACATCTGTATGAAATAGTCTGCAAAAGTATTGAAGTATCTGACCTTAGCAGGGAGCACACACAATGAGTAGTGAACACTGTCACTTAAACGTTACCGCAAAACTTCATCAATAAGCTAATTGAAAACAATCATAATAATAAGCACAGAAATGAGGCTAACAGCGCCGGAAGCGTGATAAACTTTCAAGTTTGCAAACGAATTTTGATAGCATTCAAGTACAACCCATCACCAGTAGAAATTAGGCTTACACCTGAATATTACCATCTTTAGACAATATATTGTTGAGTCATGGTCCTTTTTGTGTTCTTTACGAAAAAAAAAATTGGAAAATTTTTTGCAATCGATTGGGGTAGGATAGCAGCTACTTCTTCCTTCCAGTCTGGCGTTCTTCCTAGAAGCATGGTTGACACTATGCAGCTCGTTTGCGAGAATCGCTCATCGGCAGATGAATTATTTACACCAGCTCTCCTCTATCTCTCGTCCCATGCCACTCCCCAGGGGCGTCGTGCAAAAATATTTTTTTTGGGGGGGTGGGGGAGTGAGGTGACTGCCCGAAGACTATCCAAGCGGACCGTACCACATCGGTTGGCGCGGAGCACATAGAGAACTTTGAAAGATGGCGACCCCTCCGACAAGCCGGAAATGTCATTTCCCAGGCTTGGTATTGTTAGTAGAATGGAAGAGTGGTTATTTTGATCTTTCATTTGCCATAAATTTTCACTTCAATAAAAAAGTTTAGCAAATTGCAAACGATCAGAAAATTACCAGATAAAATGTACCACTACCATTGGATGAAATGCAAGCTAATAATTGTGAAATGACCTTTTATGCGAGGTCCTATCATAAATGAACACTAAGAACGTAGTACACCTTTCTTCCTCGAAAAACTGTCGAAAAATTGTATGCTGCGTTTTTTTATGCTTCTATGCCATAATTAATCTTAGTTTCTGATCACTGTTCCTTCAAGTGTGAGTGGGGCACAGACTGTGAATCCCCCGACAGGCATTCAGATAACAAAAGTCTAACTAGCTAGAAGCAAAATGATGCCTCTAGTATATTATAACAGGGGCGTAGCCAGGACTATTGTCAAGGGATGACGTAGCATAGACTGCAGACTGTCAGCGCTCCGCGCCACCATGGGTTGGCGCGGAGCGCAGAAAAGTTTTGGCCCGAAATGCCTCCAAGATCGCTGTGGAGGCAAATGGCACTTCACAGGCCTACTTACCGCATTTAAATGAAGGGGGGGGGGGATACTAGCATTAGCCTATTGTTAGAATTAAACATAAAATATCAAAATATACTCGGGGGAGGGGGGGGGAGTGCCCTCTTTTCTTCCTCCCCTTGGAGGTATTCACCTTTATAAATATATGATTTACCGTTTTTTCAGAAACTGCTATTTGTTTAGTGGTTAACCTTGAAAGGCAAAATCTGATTGTTCGCTGTCCTGGGGAAGGGTCTAAAGGGAAGGGATGTCCCAATCCCCTTTGGAAATATTTGCTTTTGGAAGCAGGCTGAGATGCAAACGGTGCTATTTTTGAAACATATCTTGAAGCAACACGCATGACGGCAAATCAGTAGGAGGGAAAGTGCACCTGTTGCTCGGTCAGACTGCTTCCGATTTCCCTCGACTAGCTGATTTTCCCCGGACTTCTTACAGGGGTGGGGGACATGGCGCCCGCCCATTGAGCACGCTGCTGTTGTTCCTCTGTACAACACAGACCAACGTTGGTAGCTGAGACAAACTACTGTACAACGTACCGACCGTTCACAGCCAATACATTGCACACTTGGGCCTACTTGCTACTTTGCAAATATAGTTCAGTATTAATGCATATGACATATTAGTAGCTATTCACAAGATTAAATTCGAACTTATTCTGCTTTTTTAGTCGGAAATGGCTAATTATCACCAACTCTCTCAAAATGTTTGTCCACATACCACCTAATCTTTATCCAAAGATAATTTGCATGAATTGAAAGAACATCCTACCATACTATGATGTAACATAGGCCTAACTTATTGAGGTTACATTTTTTCGAAAACATTTAACTTTCTCATATTAAACGGACATGTGAGGATTTTAAATGCATTTTTAGACAAAATTTATGACAACCCTTTTGACAAAATTGGGGGCTGGCCGCTCCCCCAAGGCCCCAATAGGCACGACGCCACTGACACTCCCCGTCCCTATGCATAAGTGTACTTCCCTCTCCACACCGCGTTAAGGACTCGAAACTTCGTCTGTTTTTTTTTTTTTGCAATGCCAAAGCAGCGCATATCTTTTATGTTTCTTTTTTATTCTTTTTCTCCATTTTTTATTTATTTATGTATTTTTGTAGGCTTTGTGGACAAACTATTTTTAATCATAAATTCAAGCCTTTTTCCCTTAAAGTTAGAGTTAGAGTACATCTCTGTACTCGGAATTTTTTTCAACCAGGGATGTGTCAAGGTTAACCCCCCCCCCCCCGGTTCAACGATCTCTGTTCCAATTAACGCCGGTAAAGGTACCTCAGTTCAAGATTGATTGAGACAACTGACTTTAAATGTGGCGACAAACAAGTGGTTGCCAAATTTTGGAGCCACCATTTGAACCTTGAAACTTTCACTGGCTTAATACCACTCTTCCAATTTTAGTTCATTATCAATGCAACAGTCCTCAATCTGTCAACAAGCTCATATTGCACACATTGCGTAAGAGCTGCTGTAATTTGCATCGTGCGTGGTATGCCTGTAATGTAGCGCCTCTTTATTAATTGCCTTATATCGCAGAACCGTGAGCGAAGTTAAAGCGTTCTAATACAAAGTAGAAACATGGAGCTAAAACAGACCTCTGTTTAATCATGGAGCTACTACTTCGGAGATGAAAAATGTAGAAAACGTGAGACATGGAGAAAATACCTTGTGAACTTTTGTGGACCAACAGTCTCCAGTGGCAGCTCCATGCTTTAGGAAACGATCGATGTATCTCGGGCATGTTTATAAAATATACCGTGAAAGATGGTTGCAAGGGAATACAACATTTTGGATCGAGTAAATATGCAGAGTGTAGGACACAAACGAAGCTCCTTTTACATTTTTAAAGTAGGCCTAGTTTGTTATAATAAGCATACCATGATTTCCGTAGAAATGAAACTTCATACAGTTTCCACTTACAAAAGAATGCTGAAACTCACTATAGTAACAATAACTTTTGACAGCAAGGTAACTTTCTACATTTCAAAAGTACCTATAGTTATTCATATTTAATAATAATCCCCAAATTCTATAGGACCATATTACGGTCAGGTGACCGTGGTTGATCCTCTGATCAACCCACGCTAAGAAGGATCGACGCGCGATCTCACTCGGGGTTGCGCTGTTAATAAAAATGTTATTATTTACAAACATTTTTGTCTTTTTAAATCAAAATTAATCAAAGTATTGTTGTGTATGAATAAGCAAGGTTACTCACCCCTGAACCTGTGCATTAAGGAGAGAGTAATGCACTCTAGCGGGTAATGCTATCGTTCAGGATGCACTCGGGCTGCGCATCCCTTGCATCAACCCGCGATCACGCATTATCCTCTAATTAATCCACGGTTGATTAACCTTTAATTCACCAACACTGGGTACATTAAGTACACGCTCAGAAAATGGGGTAAATTTTCCCCAACAGCTATCGAGTAACGTATTTTCTTGGAAGATGGTTAAATTATAGGCAATTATTATACCCAAAATTGGTTAATGACTACTTGCCCAATAGTAGTTGGAGAAAATATTTAATGTTTGTTAATGAATTATAGTAAACACAGTGTTTTATCCAATCCTTCGTTGATTAGCCTATTTCAGCTAGGTGGAAATGTGATGCTTGATGTTGGTTAACTTGTTTGGACATTGTATGACCTCAGATTATCATCAAGAATGGGGGATTGTAGACTGGAAGATTGCGTTGAAGTCGGACCCGTAACCACGGGAGGAGGGCATTGGGGGGTGGGCAATGCCCTCAATATATTTCTGCTCCATCAGATGAAAATTGAAACTCCATAATAATTAGTACAACAGGAATTAGGAGAAAATTTTATGCCCCCCCCCCATCACAACACTTGTCCCCCAAAAATGCAAAGCTGGCTACCAGCCCAGTTGAAGTAAATACAGCCATTGGGTATCCTGCGCAGTCAGACAAATGCCCACATTAAGCTCATAGTAAAAAAGGTATGGCCCCGAACTTGATGCTGTTAGTGAGCACAAGACCCCAAGACCAATGTTTTAGACTAACCTAGTCTAAGCTAACCAAGCTCAAACTATCAGGTTAAAGTCAGGGGCGGGGATCATGGGGGGACGGGGGACATGTCTCCCCCAATATTTTTTAGAGGGGGGACATCATATCAAATGTCCCCCAATATTTTGAGGCATGAAGAAAAAATATATGTAGTCTAATCACATTTTGTTATAATTAACAGACTAGTGAGTTTATCTTGCCATTTTTATATCAAGTTGAAAGAAATTTCGGGCAGGAAACAGGCAATCTATGTCCTCTCTATCGCTTGGCTTATAGGGTCGAAGCCCCTAGAACCCAATAGGGGACCTAAGACGGTCCCCTGTACCCTTGGCCGATTGCGCAAAGTGTTCGTTTGCCAGGCCCGTAGCTTGCTTTCTTGCTCTTAAAGACAGGCGGGCATCACCCCAAGTAGAGTTTGGTTGGGAGAAAGCAAAATTCTTAATTGTTGAATGGTCTTTGATTAACATTAAAGTCAAAAGATGTAAAGTAGCCCACATTATATAACACGCACAGAGAGTGTTCTGATTACATATTATGGCCTTGTGTTCCCCTCAGGATAATTTTATGCACAGTGTAATACGGGTTTGCATCTGCACAAGGAAGGGCTCAAATTAGTTTTGGAAGGGGCTATGGATAACTTAGTTGAGAAAATTGGAATTGTCTTTGATGAGGAGAGGGAACGTTCTTACATAGAAACCCAAATTTTCTAACTTTCCTTAACATGAGCCAAACGTTTTCAGATTTTCTTCAACAAAACCCCATATTTTTCGACGAGCTTCGTGCGTTCAAACTGTTCCGTTCGGCATTGTTTCGGTAATCCCTTCGCTTCTAGCTGGGCTTCGGGTTTCTGTATCCCTAACAGGAGGTTGGTCCTCTCGTTGGGTATATCCTTTTACCACACCTTTCTGATTCTGCCAGCAGGTTTTACTATGGCAAATAAATTTCATGCGAAATTTCGGCACTCTTCGGGTGCAATTCTCACAATCAAAGTTGAACCAGCTACGGACATTATTAGTGAACTATTCTAGCGAAACCAAGGAAAGGCTCAAAGTTCGTCACCGTGCATCATTAAGGGGTTTTATGTAGGAACCTTCTTGAGTAACATGTGTAACGTACCACAAATTTATTCCAAAATTTACCTTTTCTCTTTATGAAAAATTTCGCTCATAGTAAAAGTACTATAATCACCATCCGAACTGTGAACTGTGAAGAGCTTGATGTACTCTCGTTGTCACTCAGAGTCCTGCTCAAAGCCTCATGCTAGCTGTTCCCATTCTACTAATCCCATTCGGGGACTTTCTCTCTGGGTCTTACCAAAATCATACTGCACCACCCCAAGCCTGTCTTATGGCTCGCAGCCCTGGTCCCCTTGCCGTTCGTAACTTGTACTCGACTCCCAATATGCCTGCCTGTGCTTGCAGATCTGAAGAAGTATCATCGTGATCATAGCCTTGTTCCCTTCACTTCTGGAGACTTATCACATCTCTGTATTGCAAAAAGGAGGGAAAAATTCTTACCAAAAGAGAGAAATTTTCGTGCGCTTCACACAGCTACAGCCGACATTGTAAAGCTATTGTGGTAGTCTTGAGAGTCATCCCCTGTGGTTCCCGCAACTCGTCATCAAACGGTGTGACTACTGACTACAAACATAACCCATCTTCGGTTCCCCTTGTGCGGTGCCGGCGCCCTCCCCCTTTATCAGAGTTCCTGGCATTCGGGCAGATGCCCCCTCCCCCCCAATATCTGAAACAGATCGCTGCCCGCCTCATTTTTTTTCTTCCCACGAGGTTATGGGCAAATTTCATTTTCAAAATTTTTCAAATTTATTTCAAAATCATGGTAAGGGTTATTTTTAGGGACTGGGGTAATTTGGCCAGTTCTTTCATAATGCGGTGTCAGAATTACAAGAAAAGGGTCGAAAAGCTGTCATTTTGGATTTAGGGATGTGGCCTATTTCCAAGAAGCTGATTGGTCCACTGGCATGATTTGCCCATAACCTCGTGGGAAAAAAAATTGCGCTCGCCGCCCTTGGTTAAAGTAGCCCAAATCCGAAGTTAGGCTAGCCTTGCCTAGCCTGGGTAAGCCGTGGGTCTGGACTTACTGGCAGCACGAAAAACTTCCTTAACCATTTTGATTATTGATTCGGCATAAGCATAAAGGCTACGTACTGCACAAAATACCTTGCGCTCATACTGTACTTATTGTCAGACAATTCACCATCCAACCTGCATGTCTTGGAGAGTCGCATTTTCCCCCACATGCATTGGATGCACAAAGAAGGAGAGTGGCCCCATGTGTTTTGGCAGTCTGGCTGTGTGGCCCTCCTCTGGGAGGGGTTTCAAGTCCTGGCTGACTGCCTCACGTTTTGAAACACATGGGCGGTCAGCCAGGACTACGCTTTATATGGTCTATCACCCCCGCTATGATGCAATACAAGTGTTCGCGGCATACTTTTGTTTCTGCCTCCATAAAGCTCGGATTATGGAGAGACCGATTTAATATTGTAATATTATATTTAAGGGAGAGGGGAGACTTGCGGATGTCGTCCTCGCATCGGTGAGGAGATTGAGCTGAGGGTTGAGGCGGACTCCGTTCGGTTGCCAAGGCAAACGATCAGCAGACGGTAGGGACCACTTTTTCGGTGTGGGCGACCAGGGTGATAGTTAACTTGTGTATGTTGTAAATATGAAAATATTGTAGTCCTATGTAATCAGGGGTGGCGCCAGGATTTGCCTGACAGGGGGTCCAAGCTCCCCGACGGGGGGGGGGGCTTAGTCCAGTTTAAATGAGTCCCAATTGTGAAACTTGCTCATTTTTTTCAATTAGGCCTATTCCTTGAACAAAATATAAGTTGAATAAATGATTAAAGCTGCTTTTTGTCAAGAAAGATGTCAGATACTTATACGGATTCGTAAGGCTGTGAAGCAAGTCCACCAGAGGTGTCTGGCATGAAGTAGTCATGAATAACATTTCAATTACCCAGGCTCTTTTCAAGGCACATGAAAAATACTTGAGAGCAATTTAGGAAATATTGAATTTCGCAAACCAAAGGTTATATATTTTGTAGACCCACTTATCGAACTTCTAAACGAACACCCTCGCCCACAATGACTTAGCCTGCATATAGCACCTCTGTGGTTGCCACCCACTTGGGCTGCCACCCCCTCAGAGCTTGCCAGAGTTGGCCATATATTCATTTCATACAGTTAAAAGGACATTTTCTTTAATATTTATTAGTTTAATTTTAGCGAACGGCAGTTGGTTTAGTTTTCAACTTGAACACGCATGGTGTGAGACGTAAGTTTAGTCATTCCTTATGTCTCAGACTCCAATACTGTTATTCTCTATGATCTGTTCTCATACTTACATATTATAATGTGTTGTTTGCTATTTGCACTCTGAATGAAGGTCATGGTCAAGGTTATAATCATCTGACAATGTCACTAGTTAATCTTGGCTCCATGTCAGCTTTAGAATGACGTCATAGTAAGAGTTGTTATTGTTTTGAGATAGAACGCATAGAAATACGCACATGCCAGGTGTGCTTAGTACTGCGTGAACTCATGTACAATCTAGCCATTTGCTGAGTGTTATTATCATTTATGCATATGACGTTATTGTTTAGACCAATCAGACTGTGCGCAGTCTTGTGCGGGCTCTTGTGATTTTTGTTCTTCAGAGCCCAAGGTATGATTTGTAGTCAGTTTGATTTTAGACATCAGCTCACCCAGATCCGTATTTAGGACTCGCTTATATATCTTTTCCCGACTTGTTAATTCCCCGGTATTCTGTTCGAGTTTGTTATCCAAGAGGACAATAAAATACTGCAGGTGAACCTTCAAGCAACGTTTCTCTCCATTTTTCCGGATTCTCCTGTCGATATTTTTCCGCTCGGACTTGGTAAACTTTGTGTGAGTCCCCCACGCTACTCATCGTCTGAAAATCGGCCTTACAATAGTAGGCCTAATTACCTTTCTAAAAAGGTAAGAATGAGAATGTAAAGGAAGTTTGCGTTGGATTTTCAAACTGTAGAGACTGAAATGGTTTTTGGCTCGAAGTCCTGCTGACATTGGTTTTTTTTTCGTAGCGATGAGCTGTGCGAAAATAAAACTTTGTTTGCTCCGCGGGGAAACAATGACTACTCCGGTAGCTTGATCCTTTCAATACATTCAGTTGCTTCATTTGAATTTTTGACAGTTTGGGTAAATAAATTATTCTTGAAAAACAAATACAAGTATTTCTATATGCAAGAAGCTTATTCTTCAAACGAACGCTGCCCGCACTGCCTTATTTTGAATAATAATATCATTTTGTGTCTATAATTAGCATATTGGTTCTTGAAAATGTTACTGTTATGAGTAAAATAAACACAATATTTCCCTTAAACCCATTGACGCGAACCACTTGCACTGAATGGCTGTGTAATTCATTCCTCCTTTAAGAACTAATTAGGCTTCAGTTTTTCTTGACAGATCCCTTAGTTCCGCGTAACATCCAACAATCTTTCGAAGGATATGCAGGAATTGCTATTTAATCGATTCCTTCAAAATGAAACAGATCGAAACAAAACAGATTTACTAGAACTTTCAATTGACTGAACTGTTATTTGCTTGTTCATTTTTTCTTCTGTTCTTTATTTTATGGATGTGAAGCCCAGTAAATTTATTTTCATTACTGAGTGCTATACCAAATTCAATTTACTTAAACTGAAAGTATTTCATGTTAACGGTAATAAGGGAAGGTGCATGCTGCAGCTGAACCACACAACAGTCCTGTTATGTTGACCACAGGCATTTACCCTTGTGCCACGCCGACTCTCTTCCTGATATCAAGGTCACCAACAGCACTAAATCAAAATTTGTTTAGACTAGACCTCCAGCGATGTGAAGTGCCTTGTGGTTAGAAAACAGGTCACCTATCTGACTGTGCACTTAACGTAATGGCACCTTTGAGGGTAAACTTGTGATTTATGGGTGTTAGGGCAAGGAAGATCTGCTGTGTAGAGAGTACGGCTGCTGGAGCGCCATGCACTGATCGAGTCCTTTTAGAGTCGGCACTCTTCCGACCCCCTCTTTCATTTTCTTCCCCTCTTTAGTTCTTATTCCCGCCTTAAATGTTTATTCAGGTGTTGTTTTCTTCTGACAATGCTCTCATCATAAAGCAACGCTGTCAAATTCCGATCGTTCTGCTCATTGCCAAAGAGACGGTCGGGTGTGTGCAATTATAAAGGGTTGCAGGGTGGGTTAACAGCTCGAGGGATATGGAGCCTGGAAATGGCTGGGGGCTCGTTGACTGGATTATGAATGTAAGAATAATGATGAATTGATCTTGAGGTGATACTTACCTGGCGCAGGAGTATCCGTGATCTCAACGGCGGAGCTCCCAGGTGGGACCTGTTCTATTCAGCCAGTCTAGAACGGGACCACTGTCAGGTAGATTGTCCTTTGGGGACGTTGTTACTCTTTCGGGGGTATTGTTTGGTTTTCGCCCCTGGCTCGTCGCCAGAGAGTCAGGGGACTTTTGGAAAAAAAGGTGTGCACCAATCTCTAAGCAAACTACAAAGACTGCACCTTATAAAAAAAATCAGTTTGTGAATGACATGCAGTCTGAGTTGGGGACGAGAGAGAGAAAAACTTCCACCCAAACGGATGGTATCAAAGATATTAGAAATATCTTTTGATGGTATTTGGAAGAGCGCCAACGCTAAACTCTTCCTGTAACCTGCGTGACAAGCCTCTCTATCGTTTTACAGCAACGCAAGAGTATGTTCCTGTAGCTAAACTAACCCTAAAGTAGATATTCGCCTTGCAGGGAATTGAGTCACCTGGCCGCTTTGTTTACTAAGCTGAGCGAGCTTCACACGACAGTGTAACGTACAGTATATACATCTTCGTTTGTAGAGTAAATAAACGTGTCTGGGTGCTTGTCACATAAACAGTCACGTTATATACACGGTTACGTTGGTAGACGATCGAGCTGGACCGGGCAGTCGGCACTAACTTCTTACGGTCGCACAGTAAGTTAAGCCTGGACCATAGCTTAAGCCTATTTCGGTTGGTAGCCTAACTCTGTATAACTCTGTAGTGTAGCCAGGAGCAGTTACTTAGGCCTAACGTTACTCGTTAGGGTCACTTAGGGGCCTAGAGCCTAAGCCTAGCATTTACAAGTTAACAGTCTGCACCGAAGCCTGCATGTGCCCTGTTTAGCAGCACACAAACGTTAGCCAATAGCCCTAGGCCTAAACTATTAGGCTTGAGCTAGCCTTGGGTTACCACCTACACGTAGGCCCAGGCCTAGTTCTCTCACATACTTCAGGGTTTCCCCTGTCATCCTTTTTGTGAGGCGGCCACCTCATACATGTACAGTTTTTGGCCACCATGTCACAGAAATTTGCTTTACTTGCCACATGTACTGTGTTAGCTATGGAAGTATTGATAGTTCTCACACACTGAGTGATGGTGCCAAAGCTGGCATCATACTGTATTAGGCCTACCCCCATGAACGAATACCACCTCACACTCTCTAAAACCCAGGGGAATCCCTGCACTTTCTTCCCTGAACTAGTACAGAAAGCCCTAGCTAAAGCAACCCAAATACTAGATCAGCAGACTGGGGACTAGCCTAGGCCCAAAATAAATTTTTGTGCCATGGTCTGACTGAAGGAATAAGTACGGTAGCCAGCAGCCTTTGGTTTAAAGGTAGTAGGCAGTCACCCCAAACAGAGTGAGTGTATCCTGTCACTCTAGTTCATGATTGGCCTATTTTGATCATGTGACAATATTTTTGTGAGTGAATTGTGGAATTCAAGGAGAATTTTGCCTTTCTTTACCTATTGTTTGTAACAGTTATGTTCAAAACATCTTCAGAAGTGCTTTTAATGCAGTAAGAGGAGATTTGCAAGAGTTTGCTGATTTTTCAGAGAAAATTTTGGGGCGACTGCCTATTGCCTTTAAATACAGTATGCCAGACATTTGGACCTAGCATTGGGCTCCTGAGTTGTGTGTTGACACAATATTAACTAAGGTTAGACTACCCTTGGGCTATAGACATGCAGTACAGACTGAGACCTTGGCTATAGGCAAGGTAGGGGAGGTGTCTGTTAAGTGTTACATTCTGCCCTCAAAAAGTGGTGCTCTTGATCTGCCCTGAAAATTTTGGAGTGAAGTACTCACCAGCTGGGGAGTGGGGGTTGTGAAGTAGACCTAGGCCTAATTATTACATTCATAGGAACAGGAAAACCATTTCTGAATTAATGAATTCGTGGATTGCAGGACTGCAGCCTCTCTGTTCCAACGTGTCTTTGTTCCAATGTCTCAATATTTTGACAGAGGAGTGTGTGACTGTTTTGCCTAGGCCTAGTACTACTAGTACAGGTATCTTAAGTGAAAAGCTTTTTGTTAGGCAAGAATGAATAGTAAAATATGGCACAGTTCAGGTATCATAGCTATATTTTCCTGTCTTACCGCAGTCTTCAGGTTCCGTAAGATAAGTAAATTTGAAAATGCAAGCAGTTTTTACCAAGTTCCAGTTACTGCAATGATTCACAACAAGTATGGAACTTGCATTGCATGGGGCTTGCGATAACCTGAGACCTCCAGTGAAATACATGCCAGAATGATGCAGCATGCACAGTCAGGAGGCCAGGGGTTTAAGGGAACCATGTAATGGCTTTTTGTACAGAAGTATCACAATGGCAGGCAGGGCTCAAAATTAGAATGTGGCTTTGTGGGCATAAAAGTGCCAGAAATGTGCTCTGACTGCACCAAAAAAGGGGAAATGGAGTTTGTCTGGCATTAAAATAGCACCAAATGAGTGTTGCAAACAATTGCTAAATTAGGCAAAATAATCCTTGCACAAAGTTTTCATTGGCACCCACAAGCAAGCCACCCACTTACTGCAGGTGGTATGTTCACTGTACATAGTTGAACGACACAAGCTACTCTAAATGATACCTGGTTTGTGCATGCATGCAGAACTCACACACTGAAGGCAGCTAGCTTGCTTCCTCCAACAGAGACGTGAATGTTCACATTGAAGGTTCTGTGTGTACATATGTACTGTATATGTTGTGCCCTGTTGCAAACGTTAGGATGTACAGTACCACAAACAGTCTAGAAACCTCCCAAATGAAAAAAAAGCACCATTGGGGAAATTCTTCATACTATGGTAAAACCAGCATGAATGTACTGTACATAACGATTTGTGTAATTAGGTATATTTGCAAGTGTCACAAAGTTGAATTTAAGTTCTTGACTGATTGAGGTACAGTATTTTCAGGTCTGTTTGGCCGAAAGATCGAATGGTTATCTTGGAGTTAGGGGTGCTTTTTCCATACTGTACAATGTGTGTGCAGAGAATTGCTGCTGCCTTGTGCCATTGTATCTCAAATTTTGAACTAAAATCCATTCTTTTTGGAAGTCAGAAAGTGTCACATGTGTACATGTACTGTACAGCATGAATGTGAAAGAATTATCACTGGATGAATGTTTATAGTTTTTACTAGCCATTAATTATTTCTCGAATATTGAAAAACATCCCAATGACCCTGCCGAGCCACATTACAACAAACTGCTCAGAATTTAGGTACAGTACTTGCTTCTTCCAAATCCTCATGGGAACATGACCATTACAACACTTAAGAAAGTAAAACCTCCTTCATTTATGAAATCTTGACTTCTTCAATCCTTGATTGTGGTGATGGTTATATACAACTTTTCTCAGAAGTCTGCCAAAATCTTGAAACTTGTAACACAAACTTTTAGGCTTCCTAGCAAACATCACAATTTTCCCAATGCTCATGCCCAGTGTTTCCTCTAAGAAATTATCCAGCACGAGTCAAACTGCCCAATATATATGCAAATTTGACTCATTGCTAAATGCAGAACATGTGCACAATATGCCTAAATGCCCGTAAACCTCTTTTTTTTCCTCCAACATCAGTGCGTCAAATTACCGTAGTCAATTGGGTCAAAATCGTGTCATAGTGGCTTAGCGGAAACACTACTCATGCCTACTGTATCATGGGTTATGGTGAATATTCTCTTTGGGACGACAGTGGCAGTTAAAGTAATCACAACTTTTTTGAACCCTCAAAGAATGACTGCAGTGGATGGGATTAATAAATTTTCTGTGCTTTGTTCACTTTCACTATGATTCTGTGAGCATAACTGATTGAAATGTTTCAGTTTCCTTCAGTTAGAGAAAGAATGTTAACCAAAAACTGACCGAACACAGACTCATGGGCTGTGTTACAGTAACATGTGGTAAAATGAGGATGAATTTAATAATTTCAGCCACTTTAAAATGATATTACCTGCACAAGAAAAGGGAAATACTGTACATAAGGTCTTAATGTGTTTCTTTATTTGTCAATACACTGACTGAGTTTTTGTCCTTGAGCGGTACATGCAGATACTGTACATACAGTATCAAGTAATCTTTGTTAAATGTACAACGATGCACTTTTTGACGAAAAATGTGTCACGAGCATAAATGTTGATTACTAGCAAGGGGCACTTCTAAATCCTTACCTACATAGTAGCCTAGTATAGACTACAGGTAGAGGTTCAGGGCAAATTGTATAGCTCGATTGTTGTAAATGTTTCTCCAAGAGTTTCCAACATGTAGTGGCAATGACACTTTATCAGACCTTCTGAACATTTGTTTTGTTTTGTTTTGTTTTTTTTTTTTCTGAGATTGAGCTTTAGCAGTGTTTACTTTTAGAAAAGTGGTTAACTTGAAAGGGAATGTTATTCCCTGAAATGACTTTTAGGGAAAACAGGACTTAACATGTTTTTATATTAGGGATTGGTTTTAGCATACATGTACGACTTGAAGGTAACTAAAGGCTTTTCTTGTATAAGCACAGTGTGGCTGGTGTACCAGCATACTGCAAATTTCCAACCCTGATAGGAAATGACATTGGAGTATTTACAATCAGCGCCTACAAGCACTGGCGTAGCCAAACATTTCTTGTCCAGGGGCAAAGATATAAAATTTCTGACAGATTACAGTACTACGGGGTGTATCCGCAAATAACAAGTGTTACTACTGTACCAGTTGTTACAGACCTGATTTTGCTCTTGAAAGTGTTTGCAGTGTCTTTTAGCTGAGAGCTTAAATATGTACTGTTGCTATTGTGTTCAGTGTTAAAGGGGAGTGTAACCCCTTCCCCTCTGGAACATTTTAAGAAAAACTTAGTTCTTTAATGCAAATTGGTGCTACAGTTTATGTTTCAAAATTTCAGGTTACTTTGGATCTAGGGGATATGCAGGCATATAAACCCACTAGATCAAAGGTTCACTAGACGGAAGATCTGCTTGACTGAAAATCTACTTGGGGTAACTTAGAGGTAGGGTTAATATTCTGGTCAGATGCAGAATTGGGTTTAGGATTAATGATAAGGATTAGCCTTGGGCAGGATAGGTTTTGGTTTAAGATTATGGTTAGGTTTGGGATTATGTTTAGGGTTAGGATCTTTGGTCTAGTGAAACTCCAGTTTTGTGTACTGGCTCCTTTGAACCTTTATTCTGCTTGAGGGTTAGGTACAGTGTACTCTCTCACTGTGAAAGGTTAGTAGGGGAAGCTCATACATAAAAATGACCATAGATGTGCCTCTGTAGAAAGCAAATGCCATTGACAAACAACTTTAGTAATTGGAATCTGCATTCCTGTAAAGTGTGGCCAGTGAAGCTGTCACTGCAAGCACTGAAGGCACAAAGCCAGAGGCAGTGTGTCTAGGGGTGCCTACCCAAGAAGTTTCATAAATTAAATGGCCTATGTGGCTATGCTGGGTCATTTAAAACTCTTCTGAAATGTTTTGGCTGACAATTAAGTTCTGACGGAAAATCTTCATCAGCAATTTGCAAAGGTGTTGATGGAATGCTACACATTCCTCCAACCAGGGTGTGACCCAGAGTACCTGTTAGGCCTACTGGTGGGTCCAGGGCCATCATCCAGGTGAGGTTTACTAGCAAAACCCCAGAGACTGTGTGGTGTGTCAAAAATTGTGGCCATTTAGAGTGAAACTACCAATTGTCTACAGATGGCATTTATAATCAATGCACATGCCACATTGATCATGTGCAATTGGTCACCTTTTGTACGGTATTAAAATAACACATACAGTAGTACCTACAGAGTAATGGTCAGTTGAGTTCATGTGGGAGTATAGTAAGGGGACCAGATTTCAGCAGTACCCCGGAATTTGTTCACTTGATATTTTTGTTTAGAATCACTTGTTCTGTTCACAAAAAATGCTTACAAACTGGTGACACCTAAAATGTTCAAAGATGCAACAGATATTAAATATTGTTTGAATTGAAAAGTTGGAAGCTGACGCTAAGTTTTAAAGTCCATTTTGAGGTTTTTCAAAGGAACGATGTTTCATAATGCACAACATAATTACATTGAACGAATTGCGGACTAGTTGCAGAATTAGTGATTGGAGTTCAACCAACCACTTTAACAAGACTCCTTTCTTGTAAGATCATGAATAACAACTCAAGGCTGTGTTGACTCCTCCAAGGAAATCTAAGTAAATTTATACAATCTCAACTGTTGCAAAATTCTGGCAATACGTATACTGTATCAGTTTTTGATTCCTTGCCGAAGGCTGGCAAGGAATCTATGCAATGGTGATGTCGGTGTATGTATGTGTGTATGTATGTGTGTGTATGTGTGTGACAACATCTCGTTAGCACTCTAGTTTTTGAAGGGATAGGGAGAGACACTTCAAAGTTGGTTTGTGGGTAAAGCATGTAAAGATCTCAGCTGGGATTGGTTTTGGTGTGGTTCAAAGGTCATCTGAGGTCACTGGGGATCAAACTCTGAAAACTTTGTTATCATGATATCTCAAGGCAGAAAGCTGGGATAAATTTCATACTTAGTACAGTATGTAGATGCCTTACGGTAAGAGAAAGACACGTAACGTTTTTTGGTGGAGGTCAAAGGTCATGTGGGGTCACCATGGGTCAAACTTTGAAATCCTTGTTAACACAATACTGTATCTCAAGGTAGAAAGCTTGGATAAATTTCATACATGGTATGTAGATCTATGCATTATTGTGAGACAAAGATGGGCTTGTCTACAATAAAGGGGTATAAGAGTGTTACAAAGGTGGTGAAATTTGAAGTCCTCTAAGAATAAATTTTTGTTGTGTTATTTTGTTTGATTGGTAGTCTCAATTTTTTCCTGAGAGCAGGAAGATAGTTCTTTTCACCTATCACCACTTTTTAAGTGGTAAGTGTTACTGGTTACGTATGTAACGGGGACAGACATGGAAACTCTTTGCTCCAGAAATCTTTAAGGAGGACAATATGTATAAATAAACCCTGTATTTAATAGAATGATAAAGAACAAACACTTTTTCACTGAAATTGCATTACCATTAGTTAAACATGGACTAGTATGGAGCTCAATGGTTACGTTGGTAAGAAGGACGGACATGTCCGTCCTCGTTACCAACGTTACCAAACTATGTTCGAGAAAATTAAGCACTTTAAACACTTGAATGCATTGTGACACAAGTTTTGCTCTTTCCTGAAGTGTAAACTGATGACATGTGAAACATTCATCAAAAACCAATGTCCCCATGTGCCTACGTTATACTACCGACAAGGACATGGTTACGTTGGTAACATCTGGACGGACATCGCCTTGAAGGCTCTCATACCCTTGTTGTAAGCAAAAAGATGGAGGAAAGCACACAAACCAGTGACAAATATGGCCATCTGCAAACAGATGCAGTTTTATCAAATTCTCTGGTAATTTGTGTCCTACAGGTCTGTTAATATGATAGTTACCAACGTAACCATTAGGGGACAGACATGTTACCAACGTAACCATCATGTGCTCCGCAATTGACTATGATGCCTTTACTGATGGATTATTTTATTTGTGGTACTGCACATGATCAAGGTTAAGTGTTACATCATAACCTTAGCTCTGGAAATCTTTTCTTTCAGTTAAAATATCAACTATTAAGATTTAATATCCAGATGGACGGACAAATCTCAAAATTTTACTCCAAATTGCTGATAAAATTTTGCAGTGTTTGTGCACCTAAAAATATTCATTTATCATTTACCATTTATTTTGTACATTACATTTATGAATGAAGACAAAGAACCTGCATCAGTCACATCTGCAAAGGTCCCACTCACATCATAAATTTATTCCACATCCTATGTAACACTTATAGGTGGTAAAAAAGGCCAAAATAGCCCCAAATTCTGCCCAAAACATCCTTTATATATGTTGGACATTGATAAAATTGTCTTTATTATCTCTCTATAGTCCTCCAAGTATGGTGAACTGTAAAATCACCAAACCATTGTGACATCTTTCAAAATATCATCAAAGCAAAAACACACACTGAATATTTTCCTTTACTGTAGACAAGCCCATTTCTCTCTATTATTTCTGGTGGAGGTCAAAGGTCATTTGGGGTCACCGGTGGTCAAACTCTAAAAACCTTGTTATCATGATATCTCAGGGTAGGAATCTTGGATAGATTCAGGCTTCAAAGTGATCCTATATTTCCTATAATTTCCTATAAATTTCCAAAAATCCTATATTTCCTATATTTGTATGATTTTAGGCTTGTTTTCCTATGTTCTCCTATATTTTTCTGATCTTGTCAAAAAAAAACGTTTTTCATTTATATGATGTTTTGGGGTGAAAATTTCAGATGGATTCTTTTTCCAAGATAGTTTTGTAGACTCAGAGTGTCTTTGACTCGGAGTGGCTTATTCAGACAGGTAGCAGTGTATGGATGCCAAGTATCATAATTAGATGCAAGTACACAATGGCCAATTACAGAATTCAGAAATTTTCTCATATGGAACAGCATTGGGCACTTATGAACACTTATTTCATTACCCTTACCTACTGTATGCTTTGTATGCAGAGATAGCTGGTCTGTGATATAACTGATTCTTTCATTCAACATGTTGTAGTACAGTGGTTTGAAATACCAATATTTTCCCTGTCATCTGCCATCTTTCCTCAGACTTTTGTTAACTGTTAGATCAGTTGATTGTCCAAAGTGTTGCACAATTAAAATTTCCCCCTAAAGAATAAGAATTTAGTGCTTTGAGAAAACTAAAAAGTCTCACTGTAATGTTTACAAGTTTACAATGTGCAGGTCTCATAGGAGGTTTTCCCTAAACTCCACTAGAAGCTCTGTGGTAGGTCTCTGTATGCCACATCAATTTGTCCAACAGACCAGAGTGGAAAATCTTAATCCATGTGTGGGTCTGGTGCTACAGTGCCCATCATTGTTGACAAGTAGAGGCACTTGCCAAGTTGCCCTCTCCCTAATTTTGTCATGTAATTTCCTCAATGGAGATTTTAGATGTTAAGTATGTTAATGCACAGACAGTTTGCACACTGTAGGCATCTTGACAAATGTGGACTACACTGTTCTGCCAAGTTGTACAGATTCAAAGTGAGCAGTGGCATTTTTGATTCCTTGCCGAAGGCAGGCAAGGAATCTATGCGATGGTGATGTCGTGTGTGTGTGTGTGTGTGTGTGTATGTGACGGCTTAGCTTGTTTACACAATATCTCAAGAAGGGAAAGTTGGACAGTTCTCAAACTTGGTACATAGATGGCCCATGTTGAGAGGAAGAACCCTATTGTTTTTGGTGGAGGTCAAAGGTCATCTGGGGTCACAGGGGGTCAAAATCTGAAAACCTTGTTTACACAATATGTCAAGGTAGAAAGCTTGGATAGATTTCATGCTTGGTATGTAGATGCGTTGTGGTGAGAGGAAGAACCCTATTGTTTTTGGTGGAGGTCAAAGGTCATCTGGGGTCACAGGGGGTCAAAATCTGAAAACCTTGTTTACACAATATGTCAAGGTAGAAAGCTTGGATAGATTTCATGCTTGGTATGTAGATGCGTTGTGGTGAGAGGAAGAACCCTATCATTTTTGGTGGAGGTCAAAGGTCATCTGGGGTCACGGGGGGTCAAAATCTGAAAACCTTGTTTACATGATATCTCAAGTTAGAAAGCTTGGATAGATTTCATGCTTGGTATGTAGATGCGTCGTGGTGAGAGGAAGAACCCTATTATTTTCGGTGGAGGTCAAAGGTCATCTGGGGTCACAGGGGGTCAAAATTTGAAAAACTTGTTTACACGATATCTCAAGGTAGAAAGCTTGGATAGATTTCATAGTTGGTATGTAGATGCATTGTGGTGAGAGGAAGAACCTTATCATTTTTGGTGGAGGTCAAAGGTCATCTGGGGTCACGGGGGGTCAAAATCTGAAAACCTTGTTTACACGATATCTCAAGTTAGAAAGCTTGGATAGATTTCATGCTTGGTATGTAGATGCGTTGTGGTGAGAGGAAGAACCCTATTATTTTTGGTGGAGGTCAAAGGTCATCTGGGGTCATGGGGGGTCAAAATCTGAAAACCTTGTTTACACTATATCTCAAGTTAGAAAGCTTGGATAGATTTCATGCTTGGTGCATTGTGGTGAGAGGAAGAACCCTATCGTTTTTGGTGGAGGTCAAAGGCCATCTGGGGTCACCGTGGGTCAAAATCTGAAAACCTTATTTACACGATATCTCAAGTTAGAAAGCTTGGATAGATTTCATGCTTGGTATGTAGATGCGTTGTGGTGAGTGGAAGAACCCTATCGTTTTTGGTAGAGGTCAAAGGTCATCTGGGGTCACCGGGGTCAAAATCTGAAAACCTTGTTTACACGATATCTCAAGTTAGAAAGCTTGGATAGATTTCATGCTTGGTATGTAGATGCGTTGTGGTGAGAGGAAGAACTCTATTGTTTTTGGTGGAGGTCAAAGGTCATCTGGGGTCACGGGGAGTCAAAATCTGAAAACCTTGTTTACACGATATCTCAAGTTAGATAGCTTGGGTAGATTTCATGCTTGGTATGTGGATGTGTTATGGTAAGAGGAAGAACTCTATTGTTTTTGGTGGAGGTCAAAGGTCATTTGGGGTCACCGGGGGTCAAAGTCTGAAAACCTTGTTTACATGATATTTCAAGGTTGGAAGCTTGGATAGATTTCATACCAAGTATGTGGATGTGGTATGGTGAGAGGAAGATTGCTGTTATTTTTGGTGGGGGTCAAAGGTCGTCTGGGGTCACCAGGGGTCAAACTCTGAAAACCTTGTTTATACCATATCGCAAAGTAGGAAGCTTGGATTGATTTCATATTAAGTATGTGGATGTGTTATGGTGCGAGGAAGAAGCGTATAGTTTTTGGTGGAGGTCAAAGGTCATTTGGGGTCACCAGGGGTCAAAGTCTGAAAAACTTGTTTACACAGTATCTCAAGGTAGGAAGCTTGGATAGATTTCATACTAAGTATGTGGATGTGTAATGGTGTGAGGAAAAACCCTATTGTTTTTTGTGGAGGTCACAAGCCATTTGAGGTCACCAGAGGTCAAAACTGAAACTTTGTAGACATGTCATTACAAGGGAGGAAGCACAGATAAATCCCGTCTGATACGTTTTATTTATTTTTTTTTTATTTTTTTGTGGTTATTCAAGTTTCGGTTTAAAGGTCATGTGACATGAGCTGATGTGAGCAGGGGTCAAATTGTGACCACATCATAAAAAATGATGTAGAAGAGAAGTATAAATTTGATGGATGAACCTCAGTGTAACAAAGCACCCCCTTTTTGGCAAGGAATCACTAAGCCTTTTGGCTTTCTGGTTAGGTTGAGGTATCATTGGGCCATGCCTACTTTCCTTCCCTAATACTGATTTTTTTTTTCTTTTAATTTTGTAACCTAAAATCTGATTTTGAAAATAAATTTTACTTCAAAAAGATGACATATTTAGCACCAGATTGCATGTAAGTACACCCAATCATTCAAAAAATTTTCAAAGGGAAGGGGAAACCCCCTCCCCTTAGACCCCTCCTATGTTGGTAATCACAGAATAAACTGCATGGCCCCCATGAGAAAGTTCTGACTATGCCACCAGAAAAGTGAGTTGGAAAATATTCATAGCAACCATACAGTTGTCATAGGCCTGTGATCTTGGTCTGACTATCATCACCCATGTGTCACACTTTATATCAAGATTGACTAGCAATACAGTGTATAGTATATAGCGAAATGTCGTATTGAGAGACCATTTCCTGTTATTTAAGCAGCAAAAAATTCAAAAATTTGCTCATCTCAACCCCATTATTATTGGAGCTGAGGTGAATTCTGTCTGTGTACTTTAGGACATAAGCAACAGTTTATTGTCCACATTAACTACCCATCCATTCAAAGCACCATCATGGTCACATTCTGTGTTCTCACCTTCTGATATTGCAAATTTTGGTGCCTTTTTAGTATGCACAAATATTAAGATTTATGGATACTTTATTCCAGAGTCAAAATATGCAACTACACCACCTTCAGGGGATTTACTTTTTTCCTTTCACCAGAATATTTAGGTGGTTTTCTTAATTCCATGTTGATGGTAGAACCACACTTTTCAGCCACATTAGCCCACACTTGTGATACTGTTAATCACATTTGTATCATTTAAACAGTATAGTTCATTAGTTTCATAAGGTTCCATGTTTTCCGCATCCACAACTTGGAGGAATTTTGAAGATACTGTAATTAGAACCGCTAGCATATGACATTCCTATATTTACTCTATATTTTCCTTGAAAAATCCTATAAAACCCTATATATTCATCAGTATCCTTCCTATAAAACCTCCTATATTTCTGTGATGGACCACTTTGAAGCCTGTAGATTTCATACTTAGTATGTAGGCTACATGCATTATGGTGAAACAAAAAAACCTGGTTTTGGTGGGAGTTACAGTAAAGGTCATCTGGGGTCAAACTGTGAAAACCTCTTTAACACGATATCTCAAGGTAGGAAGCTTGGATAAATTTTATACTTAGTGTGTAGATGTATTATGGTAAGACAAAGAACCTTATTGTCTTTGGTGGGGTTCAGAGGTCATCTGGGGTCACAGGGGGTCAAACCCTGAAAACTTTTTTGCACACTTTTTTACACAAAATATTGGGTATGTGTAAAGTACCCTAAAAAACATTGAGTATTTGGATCACATTGACTGTAGTATGTCCAGTAGGTTTCTGAATTGTTTAAATGTGAGTGTTCCTGTATATTCTATGCATCCCCCAGCCCCTTACTTAGTCCCAGGGGACAAAACAACAAACTATGGGTAGTCCATGATGCCATTGTGTGATCCAAGATAGCCCTTTACAGTAGGTGGGTGATATACTGTACAGTAAGTATCTGTTACAAAATGTGAATTAAGAGTTGATGACCTTGTTTATTTGCCTGTAGTGGGCTTTGCATAAAAATATTGGTAAGTTTCCTTCCACTGCATTGTAATATATAAGCTGGCTATCTTTCATACTCCAGAGTTCAAGCCAGACTTTATTCTTCAACTCCCCGGCACACGTTATTTTACTGCACTGCCTACAATACTGTACCTGCCAATGCACTCTACATATCAGTGTTGGTTTTGGAACCTCACCACAGACCTGTCAAGCCTTTTGTCTTTAGCAGTGTACATGTATGCATGGCAACTATAATCAGGAATTTTATCATGTTAAATTACACCACTTGGTACTGTAACTATATAATTCATAAACACCACAAAACATTCTTTTATTAGAATTGATTAGTAGTGATGCCATTATCCATAACCTTGAAGTTATTGAACAGTATTGACCCCTTTTTATTATTTTTCTCTCCATTCATCTTGCATATGCTGAACATTCTTTCAGTCCATTCCTCCCACCTTTAATTATCAGTGCTTTTCTGTATTACTGTACACTGCACTTGAGCTACAGTATATTCACCTAGAATCGATCCTTTGCCCTGCAGTCACCTGCAGATCCTCTTTTGTCTCTCACTTCTTTCCACCCTCTTCTCACCCCCATCATTATCCCCACCCTATCAGGGTCATAGGAAAAACTGATTGAGGGTGTTTCATAGGTTTACATGGAGGGGGCTTGATTGGGCTGCTGCCCAACTGTTGAGCAGAATATTTGCTATTTTTGTGCAAAATATGGTTTTTGGTAACAAACACAATTTTGGGGCTGAAGTGCTCAACACCCTCACCCACCCCACCCTCACCTCCCACACACACACACACACCCTCACACACACACACACACACACACTGAAAGTAGTCTTGCATGCTGCAAGTACAGTAAATAGGTGGAATGTAAAACTTGAAAGGAAAACCTGGTTCTCTGAGATCTTATTCAACCTTGACATAAGGACTTGAACCCAATATCAATTAGTACACTTATTGTATACAGAATTACTGAACCTTCCAAGCTACTGAAGTAGCCGTCAACAAACTGTACAGTACTATACTCTTTTATCCCTGTCCATTATGTTTGTTCACAGGGTCCTCTGGTATGCTGCAAAACACTTTGATAGTGTTTAGTTAGCACACCTTACTTTCTTCAAGTAATTGTGTGGACAATAATAAGTGGGTGCACAGCTGTGATAAAACCAGAATAAATAGTAGAGTCAGAAGGGACAAAAGGCTAAATTTTCATAGCCAAATTTTTGATACTTTTGTCTAGTCATTTGTCAAGAAAGGTGTGTGTGTAGGTTAAAGTCTCAAGTAGAGGGCTTATTCCAGGGTTGGTACCTTTTAGGACCTTTTGTCGTGCAGTACAGTGTGTACTATAAGAGTGCAGAATTCACTTCATGGAATTGCTACATCTACAGTAGGCCCTGTTATATGCATTATTCCTTTGAAGGGAGACATTCAAAGAATATTTTAGTATATACCCCCAAGAGTAAATGTTTCGTTGTAGGCTTGGGTCACTCCAATATTTTGGACTTGGGTATTCACGTTACTGTAGTCATGGGGACTACCCACTAATTTGAAGGTTCGTAGACTGAAGATTCCCTTGGCCAAAAATTTACTTCGGAATTTCCTCAAGCAGTCAAACAGTCAGTCTCTTTAATTCTTATATTGTTGAGCTATTCTTTCATATCTTCTTTTCAAAAAGACTTGACCAGAAAAAGTTAATTCTCAAGTACTCTAGGTAAGAACTATTTTTCCAGGGCTGCCAATTAACTCTCATGCATGGAACGAAAGACTTGGCATTTACAATTTTCTCACATTCACATGGAGCCAATTGAACTTTGAAAAGACTGGGGTATGAGGTATAGCTGTTGGTGAACAGTACTTAGAAAATACTCCAAAAATCATTGGCACGTTCCTTCAGATCCGGTTAAAAATTGTCATATTTACTACATTTGATGTTAGCACTGCAAGCAGTAGTGGGATTTGATGTTTGAAAGTGGGGGGGGGGGGGGCAAAATTAGTACTGCTGTAGCAAAACCAACTAGATTAAAGACGCAGGCCTATATAAAGTTCTGGAAAAAGTGTGGGGGGCAAGTACCCCCTTCCCCACCACTGTTATCCCGCCTATGACTGCAAGGTACTGTAGTGTATACCTGGCAGGCAGTTCTGTGTACTTATACAGTATCTTCAATGAATCCTGGGGGTACCACCATAGCTACTGTACCTGTACAACATTGGTTTTCACAGCCAAGTTTGTAGCTCACATACATTGTATACTGTACTACTCCATCCTTCTTCACAGATGAGTTTGCAATGGACGTGTGGGACATGTACCCATCCACAGGCTTTGTTGTTTAGGTGGGTTTGAGAACAATGGCAGAATAGAATGGTTCAAGCTGTTCTCGAAAATCAGTACTGTGACGGGAACTCATCCTATGATACCTGTATTATTAATTGCTCAATTGCCAAGTCTGTGTTTAAAAAGATTAGAGGAAGGGTTACTGTATCTAAGGTTCATGTGGGTAAGTTTTCAGTACTGTACTTTGCAATTTGTACACAAGTTGTAGAATAACAGGTTGAAAGGTTTTGCATCTGTATGTGGAAATTTTCATGTACACAAGCATTGTTTTTTTTGTTTTCAGGTATTAGCTCAACCCACGAAGTGTGGGTATAGAGCTTATGTGGTACCGTGGGGTGGAAATGTCTCTCTCTATCTCTTCAAAAGCTTTCATTTCTATATATTGTGTATGAATGGGAAACTTTCTTTACCTGTGCAGTGCTTTTCTTTGACATGGTACCATAAGTGACACATATTCCACAAACTAACACTTCCGTTTGTTCTTTCTATACATAGTCACACATGGATACATTGTAAAGCTGAGATCAAACATTAAACCAAGCACGTACTACAACAGATATCTCTCACCAGATATTGTCGGCCCTTAAATTGTCTCAGCCCTGTCCCCCACCCCCTTCAACATTTGTTTTACATTTTGCCAGAATTGACCACATACTGCATTTACAAGATTGCACTCAATCAATCAGTGGAAGGGGAAATGATGGCTACTGAAAGCAAAAGCTCCAAAACAGTCATGCATAACCACAAGACCCCCCCCCCCCTTCCTCTATGGAATTCCAAAATAGGATATTGAAACCTGAATGGTGCAGCACACCCAGTTATGAAGCCATTCAAAAGAGTTGAGCCACTGTAGCATTGCTACTCTAGTTCTGTGAAAGAAGTAACACCAGATGTTAAATATTGCAGAGGAAATTCAGTCATTATTTACAAACCATCGATTCCTCAAAATATTTGGCTATCTCTGTGGGTAACTTCAGTTGCTAGAGTTTAAGTTTACACAGCATTGTGGTTCTTTAACTGCTTGAAAGTAGGGTATGTCAACAACACATTGCAAAAGTTTCCATCCCAATTTGAACAGAAAATAACTTACCCAGAATTAAAATTTGTTCCAAAGCTGTCTGTGATTTTGTTTTAATTTTTATTTCTTACAGTACTGTATTTTACAGTATGACAGTATTTATTTTTGCTACATCATGAGCAATGGTTAACAAAGTAACTGACTGTGCCCTAGCATGAAAAAAGGCTTTGGTATGAACTTTTAAGGTAAAGAAATGATACAAACTTGAATTTCTTTAAAGGATCCTGTAAAGTGTTTCGGGAAAATATCCCCCCCCCCCCAGTCCTTAAAAAGGTTATGGGGACTAACTTGGGGCCCTTTGGAGTTATTTTATTGTTTTATTTTGTACTTAGGCAGGATCAGGTAGGTGATTTTGAAAACTTTGTTTGGCTCACGTAGGGACAAATATCCTGAATCCTTGTCTGCTTCATACCATGGAAGTCGACTGCAGTGGTCAAGTGGTTAGAGCTCCAACTTGCAGCCGGAAGGTCTAGGGTTCAAATCCTGGCTAGGTCATAACAAAGACTTTAAAAATGGAACCTACTGCCTTTGTGCTTGGTGCTCAGCATAAACAATGGAGTAGGGAAAACAAGCCAGTGAGCCACAACTGGAAAAAAGGCTGTGGTTGTCTCGACTTGAACCAATTGGTTGGAAACTGGGACGTTAAACCTCATCTAACCTAACCTAACCATGGAAGTACTACCTTGGAGTACTTCCTTGTTAATACAGTATGCTGACACATGACCAGCTCCTTTGTCCTCTATTACAGAAAATGGCTGGCTTACAATGTGATTCAGCATACTTTACATGCAAAGCAGAGGATTACTTAGGGACAATTATGGCAGCAGCATCAACAATGGGCATTTAAATAAATTTTACAGCCATGCAGCAGAGTACTGTAATTTAAAGCATCACATTGAGTTCATATTGATAATTTTGTGAGAATTTTGAAGGGTACTACCACATGGCAATGATTATAATTAGCATAATTAGTCAAACTACATATCCAGCACTTATGCAAAAACTAAAACTTTGGAAATTTTTAGATCTTGCTTGTTATGGTCGTGTGCAATTATGATTAATGATTAATACTAATGTGAAAAAATGTCTGGTCACAAATTTTGAAAACCAAATTGAATTATTAATTAATCACTCACGAAAAGTTTTTTGTACGTACAGTAGGGTATGGGGATCGTCTTAGTTTAACCATTTTCATTAGTACATGCAAAAAACTTGACAGGTTTGGAAAAATTTCGTGAATTTTGCAAACCAAGTAAAAATGTCTCTTTAAAACCACCACACAGGATTGCTTTTAAGCTACTAGTACAGTAGATGAAGATGTTACTGGGAATGTCCTGAATCCTTGTACACTTCATACTTCCATGTTCATACAATATGCTGATGGATGACCAACTCCTTTGTCACTCTAACAGAATATGGCTAGCTCGCAATGTGGTTCAGCACGTTTTACAAGCATAGTACACTAAATTTTTGGCATTTTATAATGACCATCTGTTTTCAGGTGACAAAGGATTGACTAAGGATTATTCATAATGAGAGGGCATAAAGCATTTAAAGGGCTAATTACACTCAGCAGAATTTAACAGCCTGTTTGCATTGTAAATTGTATAGACTTCCTCAAAATATGACCATGTTTAGCCTCAGTCAACAATAGGCATTTAAATGAATTTTGCAGGCATGCAGCAGAGTATTGTAATTTTAAACCACCGCACAGGATTGCTTTTATAAGCCACTTGTACAAGGAAGACGTTACTGCATTGCTTCGTTGGTAGTACGTATAAAATTGGTGGTAAAATACTGTAGATATATATATATCAGTAGCCTATATGTATTGACTTGTCACCGCATTTAACTGACTACTCTACATTCTAATGGAAAAACAAATACTCTAGTCTTTTGCAGTACTTCTCATCTCTCTACAACAAGCCCATAGTCTGGGGGGTTGGTTGGGAGCAGAGAAGCTGTGCCCCTCTGTAGTAGGAAATAACAAAAAGTACCATTATTGCTTCAGTGCATTTAAGTATATTGCCCCCACCAATATTTTACCCCCTGGAAACAAATGCCCTCTTCAGTACCTTGACTGGCTACTAGCCTGTTATATAGTGTGTCTTACATTTACTGTAGTACTACAGTATGGGTTTGGAATGGGAGGGGGGTGATATGAGGGTAGAAGACTCTATTGAAGGCCATGAGGACTTAATGTGGCATATGAGTGGTACTTGAAATGATATCACTTTGAAAATTATTGGAGGAGGGTTCATGGTCTCTATAGCTACCCTGCTGGGAGTGGTTTTGGAAGGGTGACATAAATTAAATATAAAGGGCTATTGTATCACCCCCAAAATGTTTGGAAATCAACTGTTGGTGACATATTGCTCTTTGATTGACATAAATTCAGACAAAAGAGTCAGATCAGATTGGTCAAGATGATTATAACTGTACAACAAGTAGTGAAGCTACAGTAATGCATGTCAGTGGCAGACAAAAATTTAAAATCAGTGCAAGTAATTTCTGCCCCGTTTGTCTGGGAGGTGTACCAGACAGGTTATTTTTTGTCTGTGGGGAGATTACTTTTTGCCCTTTAAATTTACAAACACTGTGGACCACAATGTCTTGTAAAAGGTACCCACTGTATAAGGAATGAAAAGGAGGCAACTGTACTACAGTAAAGTAGGTTAGGTCAATAGAGTCATACTGAACAACATTAAGCTTAGCTTTACTAGAAACAGGAAATAAAAAGCCCACTGGCAACAAATTTATAAGGAAGTAATGCTACACATGTATCTTTTATGAATTTAAATGTCAGTGAGCAAATAATACCTTGATTCAAACAGTTTGCTAGATCTAAATACTGTCTGTACGTGTTACATTGTAAATTTACTCTTGTTCTGGGGGACTGACTACCCAATTAAACCACAAGTTTTCAGTAGCTTTCTTGTGTTTCCCCTAAACACTGTTCTTTGTAATATGTTGATATTGCTTAATATCTGTTCCTATTCAGATTTATTACAACTAATTCATAAATATCAATAACAAATTGTACATCGATCTCGCACAATGTAAAAATTTGTTGAACCAAATGTTACAGCAAAAAAAGGAAGAAAATGCTGTTGGGTGGATACTCAATGTTTGGGTGCAAAGTTAATGTCAGACTAGGACTGGTCATGAGACCTAACTTCCCCCCTGTATTTTTAAAACAAGCAACAGTATTGACTATTATTGACCAGAATAGTATAGCTATTGTGTCTAATACAGTATAGTATTTTACTTGACTGCCTTGTCTTGTGCATCATTACCAGACATATTGTAATAAAGTTGCGGTTGCTTGGGACTGAACATATGAGATCAAAGTCCTCGCTGTAATCCTTCAGGGTGTCATTTTGAAAAGCAGATGTTTGAGACGCAGTACAGAAAATTGAAATTACAGCTGTACTCTGAAGTAATTATGTTAATTGCAAATGCCATGAACTGTTTCATTCAGTATATACACTGTATGTGGCAGAAAGATGTGCCTGTTCATAGCACATGTACTGTACAGTACGTACAGGCATGATATTAACTAGCTGTCAGCAAAAGATTTGTTGTTGGTGTAGTACTGGTAACCAAGGACAGGTGAGCAGAATTTTCAAGCCTAAGACTTGGTCCATAACTTAAAGACAGATTTGCATCATCCCAAGTATGACTTTTACTTGAGGGTAAACAAAAGTCTCAATTGGTGATTACTCTTTGATTGACATCAGAGTTACAGAATTCAAAAGACCTATGCAGAGCAGCTCATATTACACAGCACGCACAGAGAATGTTTTGATTACACATGGGATCTTTTATGCTCACCAGGATGTGGTCTTGAGCTATGAACTATGTTTGTGTCTGCACAAGAAGCAGTAAAGACAGTTATGGGCGAGGCTTACGTACCACCAAGTAAAAGTCAGACTTGGGGTGATGCAAATCCCTCTTTAAGAAGTGCAGTAACTGTACTGAGTCAGCAAATAAAGGGTTGCATAGAGAGTTGGAAGTAAGGCGTTCTCTCTGCACTGTGCAGTATCTCCTAGCTTTTCTCCCTCCTATCCACACCATATGAACTTCTGTTTAGAGTACTCCATCTGAGCCTCACACTACAGGCAATTGTCTTTTGTTTTTTGTTTCATCAACAGGTATTAATTGAGAGGTGAATTCAGAGACAAAGAAGAGTGAGAGCTCCCTCTAGAAGTGGTTGTTGCTGCCTCAAGATGATTTATAAGTGATGGATCTAGATCTTGACATTCCTTCCTCCAAGTCCTCAGTCGCATCCTCTTCCTGCATCCAGTCACCAGTCAGTCCCACCTCTCAACAGTCAGCCGGCTCAGGTCAGAAACGGAACAAAGAATGGCTCCATCATGCGGACCATCACACTGTGGACTCATTCTTTTCTATGGACCTTATGAGACAGCAGGGCCTTCTATGTGATGTTGTTTTGAAGGTTGGAGAGAAAGTCATTCCAGCCCACCGTCTTGTACTTGCTTCATGCAGCCCTTACTTTCATGCAATGTTTACAAGTGAGTCTATCCTGTCACAACTTACCCTAACATGTAGCCTGAAAGATAGAACATGATGTAGGTACTCTCTGCCTCCATTGATTTTGCTTCATCATAGCTACTAGTGTTGGAACAATTATGGGTAATCACTATCGGTATTGGCCGATATTCCCTATAAATATCAGTATCAGCAAAATTGTTCCTAATGCCGATATTACCTACCTGATATTTATCATCCCAATATGTCATGAAAAATGGTACACTGTTTGAGTATTTTGAATGCAAGAGTCAATATTTTACCTCATCTAGATGAAAGGTCACTTCAGTGTAGTGTCCTGTAGCCTGTGGTTAGTTGCAGAATGCTTATTTCCCAAATATCTGTATCGGATCGGTATTGAGAACTGAAATATCGGTATCGGTAATATCAGCTACTTGCAATATTGATACAACATTAGCTACTGTAAGGTGGAGTGTACAGTAATAATGTTAAGTGGATAGTTAACACTAGTGTATAATCTAAAAAAAAAAACATTGATAACAGCTGGATCAAATTTGGTAGGAATTTCCCAAATCTATTTCTTGTGAATTCTTGAATATGAATGTTGGATATTAAATTCAGTTGTCTCTAGTATATTATTTTGAATCATCAATGATGTCAAAGATACTTAACAGTATGGTGAGGACAATAGGCTCAGTTGGTATTTCAGGGTATACAGTAGGTGGAAAAACTGTATGTCGGAAAGGTTCAGAGGTATTTTTTCAAGTTTGCCTTCGGGAGGAGGAGGTAGTATCGCAAACCATCCTTGGCATGAGTTGTATCAAAGCAGTTTTGAGCTGATGGTATGTTTTTGTTGAATACCTGAACATCATGTACTGTATATATATGACAAGAATTTTTTGCAGCAGGGAAGAGAGGGGATAAAACATAGTTTGTGGGTGGCTGATCCCTGGCCTATGAGAATAGCATGCCTTCATTAGAGGAGGTTCTTTTAATTTAGATGAAAATGCCAGTTTTGGGTAGGATACAGCATTGTAAAGAGCAAGTTCTGTACCTATTTTACCTTGTACAGTTGTTTTATCCATCAGTGTTGTGTCAGTGGTGATGAAAATGATTTAGTTTGCATCAAACAAAATAGTAAATTAATCCTAATAATCTGAAAGTTTTAAAGTAGATTGATTTTAAAATCAGATTTAAATTGTGAGTGATTTTCTCCCTGCTTTTCAGATGAGATGGCAGAGTGCCATAAGTCAGAGGTTACCCTTCATGATATAGATGCTACTGCTGTAGAGCTTCTAGTAGCATTTGCATACACATCAGAGATCAAGATAACAGAGGACAATGTACAGGTATAGTTACTAACAGTGGTCTCCTAGCCTTAAAGACAGATTTGCATCACCCCAAGTATAACTTTTAGTTGGGGGTTAGCAAAATTCTCAATTGGTGACTACTCATTGATTGACATCAGAGTTACAAAATTCAAAAGATGCAGAGCAGCTCATATTACACAGCATGCACAGAGAATGTTTTGATTACACATGGGGTCTTTTATGCTCACCAGCATGTGGCCTTGAGCAGTGAACTGTTTGTGTCTGCACAAGGAGAAGCAGTAAAGACAATTATGGGCGGGGCTTATCATCAAGTAAAAGTCATACTTGGGGTGATGCAAATCCCTCTTTAATTTACAGAGAAGGAATTGGACTCTTAAAATGACTCCTGTTTAACTTCAACTTGATAGGGGAAAAGGAAATTTAAAGGCAGTAGGCAGTCACCCCAATCAGATTGAGCATGCCCTGTCACTCTACTGTAGTTCATGATTGGCAGGCCTATTTTGATCATGTAACAGTATTTTTGTTAGTGAATTGTAAAATTCAAGGAGAATTTCTCCTTGCTTTACCTGTTGTTTGTAATATTTATGTTCAAAACATCTTCAGAGGTACTTGTAATACAATAAGAGGAGATCTGCAAGAGTTTGCTGATATTCTGTATTTCAAAGAAAATTTTGGGGTGACTGCCTGTTGCCTTTAATCTTATTTGGACAAGGATGGAGGTATTTTGACCCCAGTTTAGTCTTTACCCTAGAATAAAGTATGCACAGCTTGTCATGTGACTTCATCTTTGTGGGATCTTTGTCTGCTGCTACTTGCACAAAATCTAGTAGAATTCTGACTCTGTTGTTGTCACTTTCTGCACAGTATGTAAAATACTCCCCAGCAGCCTTCTCCCACCATTCCCCTCTGTAGTCCATTTCAGCCAGACAGTATATCTTTGTTATCTGCCATTAAATTTGCACCCAAAACAGTCATGATGTTATTGTAGGAGTCACCACTCCACTCACAGCCGCAGTGTATAGAACACGATCAGTCAAGTCCACAAATAATGAAGACCCTTGTGCCTAGCATTGAAAATATGACCTAATTATACTCACCCAATACTCTTGTTCTTCTAGCAGTAAAACTTACTCCCTGCTCCCAGTCTTCTTCCCGTTTACACTGTTCTTGATGCCTGTTGCTACATGCAGAGTACAATCCTAGCTACAATGTACCAATATTCTTGTTCTTTTACCAATAGTACTTACTCCCTGCAGCCAGTCTACTTCAGCTTCACAGTGTCCGTGATGCCTGTTGCCGCTTCCTTGCCACACAACTGAGCCCTTCCAATTGCCTTGGTATCCGCCGCTTTGCAGACACCCATGGATGTTTTGACCTGGAGACGTCTTCAAAGCGGTTTGTTTTACAGAATTTCAACTATGTGGTAGATGCGGAAGAATTTGCCCAGTTAAAATTTGAGGAGGTATGGTACTGGTCTTGATTTTGTCATCCAGAATTTAAAATATTTTAATTGAGAAATGAGAATTTTGTGTGTGTGCTAATGCCTAGCTAAAATTTGAGGTGATATGATACTGGCCTTGATTGTGACATTCAAAAATTTAAATGTTGTAAATATGAAATGAGAACTTTGTGTGGGTTGATGCC
Organism: Holothuria leucospilota; assembly: GCA_029531755.1. Lineage (NCBI taxonomy): Eukaryota > Metazoa > Echinodermata > Holothuroidea > Aspidochirotida > Holothuriidae > Holothuria > Holothuria leucospilota. The sequence goes on from CM055981.1 coordinate 39,498,305, forward strand.
TGTTAGATGAGCTCATAGATCTGTTTTATGCAAATCATAGCCTCCAGTAGTTTGGCATGGCAGATGGCTAAAACATTAGACTTACAGTATGACCCAAGAATTGTTGTTACTATTTCTGCCTTCTTCATGCTGTTGTATCTTTGAGCAAGATTTACATGTCAAGTGCCTCTCACCATACCCTGTACACTGGTTCAGTGGGTACCTTTGAGGTACCATGCAGTTGTAGAGGCAGCATCTAACTACATGGGGCTATAGGGACTGTCTTTGGGACAATATCCTTGATCAGGGACAATAGTTGAAAGTGCTATATGAAAATCAAATATTGTTGTAGGTGGTGGACATGGTGTTGTCGCTGTTACTTTTAGATATTTTTGCTGCTAAATTGTTTCTGGTCATTTGGTCTGCTGTAGGAAAACACAGTAGAAAGAAGAGGCATATTTTGTAGACAGTTATAAGCTGCTTCTACAGATAGTTACACAGTTGTTTTGGGAAGAATATTTATATACAGTAAAACCCCGTTTATCCGAACACATTGGGGCTGAAGGAAGTTCGCATAACGAAAAAATTCGGATAAACGAGGTTCCAAGTTTTTGCCTCAAGTACGGTACACTGGGTCCATAAGACTGTGTGCTAACACATTTCCAAGGTAATTCCAAAACGGCTAAAAATTGCAGACAAAATCCCCCAAAATATTTTGTTACTATTTTTTGTGACCGATGATATGACAAATAAATTTTAAGACTTCTAAAACTGAGAGATTTTATTCCTAAAATTCGAGCCTTCGCTCTTCTGAATGACCAATGCTTTCTACACACTAAATGAGTGTGTGGGCTGAAGAAAAGCTGTAACGATCTGGAGAGGTAGGCCTATATAAAGTATAAATTCTGCATAAATTTCCAAAAATGTTAGAGACACATGTGTAGGAGACTCTCAGACAGCAATTCGCAATAAGGTCTACTTTTGTTATTTTTAGGTATGGACCTCACTACGTTACTAACTTTTCACATTTAGTGAAACTAGGACTTACTCTAGCCTAACATATTTTTGTATAAGAGGATATCGAACCTATACCGACTCATGACTCCTAACAAGAATTTTCAAAGCAAATACGTACGATATTTCTTCCAGATTTGACAAAGAGATAACAGATTGTTTCCTATGTCCACATATCGGCTGTTTTAGCCATCGTGACATCTTTCCATGACTTTTAAAGTCCCAAGAAAAATTCATGACACTAGAAACGAATAGCAAGTTTTAGCCATCTCTAGTTGACTACTCTTAATCCAGAATCTATCAGAGAACTTCCTGCTCAGGTATCTTGAGATCAATAAAGTTAAAGGGTTTGAACACCTTTGAAGACTGTTTGGTCAATAGAGCAAGTTTGTTTGTAAAAGGAATGAATTGTTGCAATTATAGAGATTAGTTTTACCCGGGAAAAAGCCTTTTTCTCGGGTAATATTGGCTAAAATGTCCTATTCAATACTGACAGCATGTAGTGCATTTCTGCAAAAATTTACTTGGAATTTTGCCTTGTAAAGCACTGAAAACGTGGATACTACGGTAGTTGTGTTGACTTATTGTTGTTAAATCTAACGGCTAGTTCGGATTAACGGGGTTTTACTGTAGTCACACAGCACCAACCTGGCAAAGTGACTAGAGGTTTGTGCATATCAGTGTCAATGTGATTCTGATCAGGGAACCCCCCACCACCACCCCCTTCAGTCCTTAGAGCCTACATGACAGTATTTGACACCTTTTCCTGCTAGTCTGTGTAGTGGCTCTCAGTAGCTTCTGCCATTTGGGGTCTGCCCATGGACTACTTATAACATGGACAGATCACCCTATACTTATGTCCTAGGGGTAGAGTGTCACCACCATATGTACATGTTTAGGCTTGCCAAAATGGTTGCCTCCTGTGTCTTGTGCATAAATTTTGGACTTACTTAAGTGGTTCAGTATTGACAGATTATACGAGAAACTTGTAATATTTTCAGAAAATGGAAGTTTTGATCAAAGTTCACAATCTGTGATATTTTTCATTCATTGATGTTTGTAGTTTGCTGCAGTGTTGCAGATTCATTGTCGAATTTTGTAAACAACAGTATCATGGTGGCCACCTTGGTAAGCCTAAATTTGTTCAAATGGTGGCAGCACTAATGGTCACATGATCCTCTCTCTATATGTATTGGATGTCTGTGGGTCTACCACACATATAGTAGTTTCATAGGAATGAATTGAATGAAAAGCTTTGTTTGCTTCACATGTCATAGGTCATTTATTGCCATGCATTAGCTTCACGCTGTGTGCTCTTGTTTTTGGTGTACTATTTTAGAAAGTGCTACTTATTGCTATGCAGTAGGTACATATCACTTATAAAGGGAGCTGCATTAGGTAAGGAAATCAAGAAAAATGGTGGCTAGGGAGAGAGATGTACATTCAAATGTTTAGTGTTGGGAAGAAGTGTCTGTAGCAGTCCTCATGCCACAGAACTTTAAGGCAGAAATTCACAGTTAAGTTACGATATATGTGTAAGGGAACAGGAGAACATATTAGAGGCAAAGCAGCATTGGTACTATAATAAAATCAAAGGGGACTAATTTTATCCTTTTAGAGAATATTTTCTGTTTCGTTTGTTGTTTTCCTTCTATCCTACATTGGACTGATACAGTGTACTTGTAACATGCAGGTCATTTTGAAATTGAAAGAGGTGTGTTCATTGTATGTGATTATGGGAGTAATTGAAATGATAAACTGATGGGATGAAACAAAAAAAAAAGGAGGCACAATGCTCTTCATGTTTGTATAACCATATATTTCGTTGCTGAAGTATTTGTGTGTTGAACAACTAAAGAGTTAGAGTTAGATGAGGTTTTACAGCTCAGTTTCTAACCATTTGGTTTAAGTCGGGCCAGCCACAGCCTTTTTTCCAGTTGTGGCTCACTGGCTTGTTTACCCTACTCCATTGCTTATGCTGAACAACTAAAGAGCACATTTTGTTTGTTTTCTGTTAAGGTTGAAGAGTTGGTATCTAGTGAAGATTTGGTCGTGTCTGAAGAAGATGGCTTCCAGGCTATTATCAAATGGATCAGCAGTGACCAGAATAAAAGAAGGAAACATTTGTATTCAGTAAGAGAATTGTGTTTTCACAACTTTGAAATATTTTTATTCTTTTGTTTTCACCTGTTTGGTTAAAATCTCTTTTTTAAAGTATTTACCCTGCTTGTGTAATGGATAGTGATGAAACAATTGCATTATGGGAGGATCAGATGGTCACATAGGACTATGAAAGATTTTCAAGGTGGTGGCATGTTTTCTCCAAGAAAAGATGACCATGCAAAAGTGCTTTTGTAAATGTACTAGAAGCACATGCTTTCTGTCTTGATGAATGTTTTCAAGCAATGAATAATTTAAAATTGGAAAGGCACTAAAATTTGAAAAAAATTTGAAGTTGGATATTCATTAAGTCACACCCACCTTAGCTGTAAGTGTACTAATTTTACATTAAAATATGTTAACTGCCTTAAATATGCTAGTTTGCATTTTTAATTGGGTTGGGGGTGGGGTGAGGGGGGGTGCCACTTTTCCTCTCAAAAAGCCTGTATCATATAGAACACTGTATTGTTTGTCCTATTTATGACTTTTATGTATATTTATCTAGATATACCCATGGAGTTGATCTGTTTGATGGTAAAATATCCTTGTTATCCAGGTGATTTTAAGGAATGCCAGTAAGTAAGCACTTGGCCATATTTAATTGTAACTGTTTATCTCATAAAATGTATGTATGTTTCACCCTCCTCACAGCTTTTGAAACACATTCGACTTCCTCTGACATCTCGTGATTTTGTTGCTCAGTTTGTTGCCTGTCATCCATTAATTCAAGTCAGTCCTGAATGCAAAGATCTGGTTATAGAAGCCATGAAGTACCACCTACTTCCAGACCAAAGGGCATCCCTTCAGTCTCCTCGTACAAAACCTCGCCAACACACGGGCAGCACCCCTATGCTTTTTGCTATTGGTAGGTTCTTTCATGTAATAGAACTTATGCATATGACATATCAAATAACAGAAAGTGCGCCCCCAATGGAGGCAAGCACATATCATTGCATCCTACAACAAATGCAGACAGTTTATTTTGTGTACTGGTCAGATACACGCTTAGTCTTCTACAAGGGGGTGCAAAGTCTACGTCGTGCATGCAGTGTGCTTCATTGTTTTGTCACGAAAATGATGTCATGTGACGTCAATGCATAAGGTCTGTGCTGTATTTTGTATGGTTGGTATAAGGTAGTCTCAGGCAGGTACAAATTAATTGAATTGTCGATAGCAGATTGGGAATCTATGCTGTAGACCCATTTCATCTATGTCATATTTCTGTTGGCATCCAGAAAAAGCCTCCATGTTGGAGGAATAAATGAGGCACAGAGTTACTTGTGCAAGCAAATGACCAGTCAGTGGAAGGTAGTGTGCACTGGTTCATGTACGATGTACTCTATATCTGCTGTACTTCTACATGTGCAAAGTTGTAGCATATAAAACATGTACAAGCTCTCCCCAAGTAATCTCCAACATGGTGGTATATACAAATACTGCAGCAAGTGAATGGGTCTATTGATAGTTTCCTCCATGTAATATGGTGTTTACAAGTGTCTGGTATATTTATGATATTAGGAAGGGACAAACTGGTTGGAAAGTTTGATCAGTAAATTTGAACTTTGATCATCAGGACAGGCAGTAACAATAGGATATTCCTTGGGGTACAAATTTTATTTCAGGGGGTTTATTTCCAATGTTTTGAAGAACAAATCACCCTCTAAAAGGTGTGTGGGGCTATTTGGGGGCCACAGCTGGGGCTATTTCATAGGAGAGGGAAGAGGTTTACTAAAGTGGTAGCACTTTGTGCCCTCCACAACATCTTGGTGGTGATTTTGGCTTCTGTAAGGGCCACTTACCGACTGATTGTATGTATTTTATACACTGGTGTTACTGCGTGTAATAATATTACCTATCAACTGGAAATGACCATAGTTCATAGAGATTTTTTGGTAATAAGTTGTGATGTGAATCCACAACTTCCCTTGTTCTGGATTGAATTACAAGTATTAAGTTTACAACCACATCAGTTTGATTTAAAGTGTATGGTTGTGGGTTGCAGTTGTAAAATATCGCTTTTTAGCTCAGAGGAGTGACTGATAAGATTTAAAGAATGAATATGAAAGGTCACACTCATGTGTTATTTATGCATGCTGACGTTGCTGAATATTGGTGGCAAGGGAGGTAGTTTGTCACCTTACACAATATCCAAACAAGGAACTATAACCAATCAAGGAATGCCTTGGTTAGAATAATCGGGCAGTTGCTCTGTTTAGACCATGTACTGTAGCTGGATGTGTTGTCAAGTTCATTGCAACCATGTAGTTTTTTGCTTTGATCAGTTGGCATGTGGATAGGTGTGTGTAAAAGGTGGTGTTGCCTGGTTGCATGATTTCTACTAGCAATCAGATCTTGTTATTCGACATTTTATCAAGCTGCTAAATCTTGTTGCTAGGATGTTCATGCCATTTTATGTTAAATAGAAGGCAGTGGTGTTCAGTTGTGACATAGTGAATGCAGTGGTTGGTTCTTACACCATGACGTATGTGGCAATAATCATTCATTGTGTGGCAATGTGTGGTTACCACCATGGTAGTGAGTGGTCAAAGATAAAGTAGTAGTTAGCCTAGGCCTGGTTCGGGAAACAAATTGTATGTGAAACCTAGACCTGGTACCCTCGACCAGGGAGTTGTTAGGAAGGAGATATAACAATCAAATCTGTCAGACAATATGTACTTGAAAATGATTCAATTTTTTCCAGGCACTGCCATTTGATTGACAGGTCTCTTTTTTCCTATTGTTAAGTCTCTGTTGACTAAACCTTTTCAATGATGATTTCCTCCTTTTTTTCCAAGTAGTTCCAAGACAAAAGCCATTGTCTGTACATGCTTTGAAGTAAGGTTTGTTTCCACCAGTGAACAAACTTAAATCAGGATTTTCAGTAAAACGACTATGGCAATAAACGTTTAAATAATGTACTTTAATTGTGCCCCCATGATTTAATACGTCACCTGGTGGAAACATTGTTAAAGCCTGTACATTTGTCTTGGTTTTTAGCTCATTTCCCATCATTAAGAAACATATTCGAAAAGTAAGTTGTAAAGAAATTCTTAGTTGACTTTAAATGAAATATTTAGTGTGATGAATAATGACGAAAGTTTAAATTTCATGTTTGCATGACGGCTGGCAATGAAAGGTTAACGAGTTCAACGTAAGAGGTTTGTCTTCTCATTGTCATTTTGACAATGCATCACTGATCCTAGCTGAACTTCTATTGAGATAAGAGTTTTTAGAAGAAAGGCAAGATGACTGTCGTAAACTAACATTGCTTCAAAGCATCTGTTGAACGTTGGATCTCCGTCCTAACACCTCTCAGCATAGACTAGGTCTGTCCCTGAATCGTTGGCAATGAAAGGTTAACGAGTTCAATGTAAGAGGTTTGTCTTCTCATTGTCATTTTGACAATGCATCACTGATCCTAGTTGATCTACTATTGAGATAAAAATTTTGAGAAGAAAGGCAAGATGACTGTTGTAAACTAACATTGCTTCAAAGAATCTGTTGAACGTTGGATCTCCGTCCTAACACCTCTCAGCATAGACTAGTCTGTCCCTGAATCAGTGATAACCTTGGTGAAGTCAGTGTGTGAGCAACTTGTGCAGCTGTTTCTTTAACAACCAACTTTTGCATCGTTGCATTGGATGTTAGATAATGACCTGCAGATGCTCTCTGTATGGTATTATAGGCTGCAGATATGTTATTTCCTTTGGAAAGTGGTATACTTGTTAATGATTATTTTTGCTAGCGGACCTTTATGTAAGTCACTCAGGACCAGATGTGTTTTCTTGTGTAGGTAAACTGTCCTACGCAGGGCTATTGCCTGTTGGAATATGGCCTAACCAGAGTCCCGTAAAGGTTGCATCACTTGGCAAAGGTGGTTAGCATGTGAGCTCCCAGCTTTAATACTTCCTTCTTGTAGATAAATTCTGTAGTCTTAGACATAGGTGTACTCTTCATGTCCTGTTTCATGATTTATATTTTCATTTATTTTAAAGGTGGTGGCAGCCTGTTTGCCATTCATAGTGACTGTGAGTGCTACAACTCCAAAACCCAAACATGGCTGCCTGTGTCATCTATGAACATAAAGAGAGCAAGACTAGGTGTGGCAGCTGTTGGATCTTATATTTACGCAGTTGGAGGGTAAGTAAGGGGGGTCAAAGGTGGGGTGGAAATCTCTGATAGATGTATGAAGTGAAATCTAAGCTGCATTTGAGGATAGTGAAGACCTTAAGTCTTTCATCCTGATGAGGAAGATGCTGTTGTTGAATCTTTGATAAGCTATGATTTTAAGATGTAAACGTGAACTTATTTGAAGGTGGTAGAGTTTTATATAATGACTATAATGACTTTTCATTGTTCTGTGAGGAAAATTATTTCTATTGTTTTATAGGTATAATGACTTTGTATTGATCTATAGGTAAAATAATTTCTCTTTCTTTAAAGATGTGATGACTTTGAATTGTTCTGTAGGTAAAATGAACCAAAATGTCTTTAAAGGAATGATGATATTACATTGTTCTTTAGATAAAGTGATTTCTATTGTTTTATAGGTATAATGACTTTGCATTGTTCTGTTGGTAAACTAAGCTCTGTTCATTTAAAGATGTGATGACTTTGTATTGTTCTCTATGTAAAATGACTCTTATGCCCTTAAGGAATGATGACATTACATTGTTCTGAAGGTTAAGTTATTTCTATTGTTTTATAGGTATAATGACTTCCCATATTGTTCTATAGGTATGATAACCATCTTCAGTTTAAAGGTATAATGACTTTGCCATGTTTTAATGATATGAAAACATTTCCACCTTGTTTTAGGTATGATGGTTCCAATGATGTTGCAGTGGTTGAAAAATACAACACACAGTTGAATTCGTGGGTCCAGGTAGCATCTATGGGTACCAGGAGGAGTTGTTTGGGGGTAGTGACATGCAATGGTCTGATCTACGCAGTGGGGGGCTATGATGGTGCATCTTGTCTGAACAGTGCTGAGAGATATGATCCCCTCACTGACACGTGGACATCCATAGCAGCTATGTCTGTTAAAAGAAGATATGTTAAATTAGCTGTTGTAGGTAAGGCTTATATGTTTTAAGGAATATTTTAAAAATGAATATTGTATTGGGAATATAAATACTGAATAAATTACTGCATCAAAGTCTTCATTGTCAAATTGTGAGGTAACAAATTATAAGATAAGACTTCAGATCAGGAGTGCCCAACCAGTCGATCGCGGTCTACTGGTAGAGATCCCAAGTTGACCGTGAGGGGTGTAGGAAAAAATGAAAAAAAATAAAGTTTTTCTATGTGTAACTATATGGCAGTGTATGTTTTGTAGATCTCAGGAGGGTGGCTGCTTGAAAAGTAGATCTTGGGTCAAAAAAGGTTGGGCACCCCTGGTTCAGATGTTGCAAAGTTGTAATGTGAAAAATGTGGTGTTGTACCTGGAATCATAGCTGTAGGTGGTGAAGGGAGGAGGAGGGATCTGGAAAGGGGATGTCGTTCACTCCTTAGGGAATAAAAATATCCATTTCAGGGCAAAAATGTCATTTTCACTGCACTGGAACTTTATTATTTTCAGTGCAGATTCATGTCATAATTGCTTGCCTGTTTGAGAAATTTCAGACACTCTCTCCCCATCTACCTTCCACCTGTGGAATATCTATATACCTTTGCATGGGGTAACCTCCCATCACATCAATTGTGGTGTTTCATTTTAACTGAAATGAAGTAGGACTTTGAGGGTGTTTGGAATAACGGAGACAGGAAGTTAAAAGACAAAGAAAAGAACATTTTCTTTTTTCTTGTGGATATGTAATACAAAGAAGAGGCATTATATAGCAGGTTTCGACAAATTCATTTTTCATTACTTGTCCATCAGACTATAGCTGTTTACTAAATCTGCTTGCCCACATAAATATTTACTTGTGCAGTTTGAGTTTGCCAAATTGCTGCTGTGGAGAAGACTTTGCTGGGGTACTTGCCCTGAGGACTATGATAATGAACAGTGCACTTGCCTGAGTGATTTGTTCTTGCCCCAGACTGTTGGGCGGGGGATTTGTCGAGCCCTGTATAGAGTAACGGAGGGGGCTCAGCAAAAGAGCAGGGTTTTGCAATTATCAGATTCAGGTTTTCAGGTTTAAACTAAAGTAACATATATCACATCACAATTTGTGTTTAAACTTTACTAATTCATTGATCGTGTGCATGGTGAGAAACCTGATTGCAAGTGCTACTAAAATGTGCTTACTCAGTATAGGCCACTACTCGGGCTCCAAGATCTTACCTGCATCTCTGCTTTTAATCATCATCACAAGTCTTCTTCCACAGTTTCTCATCTTATTTCTTTGAAGATGACTCCATCTTTGCTGTGGGTGGTTATGATGGGTCAGCCCACTTGTCAAGTATTGAGAAATACAACCCAGAGACCAATACATGGACCATGATGCCAGCTATGATCAGCCCCAGGAGTAGTATGGGTGTGGCTGTACTAGATCATTCCTTGCATGTCTTAGGGGGTAATGATGGGGGAATGTGTCTCAGCAATGGAGAGAGATTCAATGCAGAGATTAGCATGTGGGAACCATTCCCTTCAATGGGTATGAGAAGGTAAGCTTAAGATGTCTGGTCTTTTTCTGGAATGGAAAAGTTTAGGTATAAATTATGGTCAAGAAGGTTTTGTGGTGTAGGACTTGTAACAGACATAGAGATACATTACAAAACCAACAATATTTATATTAGTGACCTGAATAATTTTATATAAAGGGCAAATTTGAAGTGAAGTAATTAAAATATTGTGGTGAACTGTAATCTAGCCAACTTTATAAAGCTGAGGTGTAACTTTTCAAATTCTTTTGAGGTTACCAAAGGGTCAGCACATTGCATGTGCATGTAACTCGCCAGCCTCATATAGATATTGTTTATGGAAATTTACCATTTTGTAACCTTATGAATGCATCATTACAGCTTTAATTGTTATTGCTCTTTCTGGCTGTTTCTATAAGAAGAAAATTTCTTGCCATGTTTTGATTGAAGCATGTCAGTTTTATCAGAGTTTTACATTCTCCATAAATTTCTTGAAACATTTTGACACACTGCAGAACTGATACCATAGTGCAGAATAATCAGTTGTTGCCCCTGAAGTCGATAGTAACTTTTATCATGTCCTGTTTTGGTGCTCTTCTCTGATGGTATCGTGTGATTTTATTTCCAGGAGTACCCATGATGCAGTGACCATGGAAGGCGACCTCTATGTAATTGGTGGCAATGATGGCAGTAGCAGTCTAAACAGTGTTGAACGCTATGATTCCAAGCTACATCTGTGGGTGGATCTTCCCCACATGTCAATGCGAAGAAGTAGCGTCGGTGTAGCCGTGGCCAATGTTCTGAACCCGGATCTATTTGGTGGGCAGTGAATACATTGCAGAAAATATACAGTGTAACTGCAGCCAGTCATGTTGAACCATGGGGGCATTACAGAAGATTTGTAGCAGAGCTGAGGCTAGCATCTTGAACTGTGATCCCTACAGTGGCCAGGTCAGACATTGCTGAGTTATTGCCTTGGGCATCAAGGTCACCTTGTCAAAAAATTAGGAACCACAGATTTAAAAGGAAAGAGTGCTGAAAAGGTTGAAATTTGTCAGGATAGGTGCTGTTCTCTCTTGTACAGTATGGCCAGTTTGCTCTGTGAGTCAGAATTCATATGGGTTTCAGAATGAAACCATATTGTATAGAATGGATTACAGCAACTTCTCTCAACCAAATGATATATTGAAAAAATATCTTAAATAAAATTCTTCAATGTAAGAGTGCTATTGTGGGTAGGCTATCACTGAACGATCCTTGCAATGCCTCAAGACAGCTTTAAAACGTGCGTACTTGTACTCTATTGGTTTGCTACTGATTGCAATGGTGTTTTGCCAAACGTGAAAAAAGTTTTTGTGATTATTTTCTCACTTTGTTGCAATATTCGTGCAAATGGTGTAAATTTACTAACATGATTCATATTGCTAAAAATATTGTGCAAGTGACCTGTTAAATGCAAAAATGCTGGAAGGTTATCACATATGTGGAATATACCAGGGGATTGTAATACCATCCCTTCTGTAAATTGTGCAGTGTATAGAGTTAGTTAAATTCTGAAATATCCCACACATGCTACTTATCAGCATGAAGTTTGCAAATGATTAATTGGCTATACTGTGAAAGCCACACGTGAAAAAGCCAAATGTTACAGACAATTGAAGTAAAATTCACTTCTAGGACAAGGTGTAAGTGTGGGGAGTTGAACTGGTGGGATTTAGTTAGCACTCATGCATAATTTGAACTTGACCCTTCATCACCTTTGAACAAAACATAGTTATCAAGAACTTGTTGACTGGTTTGTAAGGCAACATAGGTATTACAGGACTGGCCTGCTAATATATAAGTGAGCTTGATATTAAAGACTGAACAATGGATGCTGGGAATTTTGCTGTGCCAAATAGTCATTTCTGTGACTTTTTTGCGAACATACACAAGCTTGTAGTGACTGTTTTTTTTAACACTTTTATTTACACTGTTCGTTGGTTCACTGACTGCTCAACATAATCATCATCAGTAAATATCTTACAATTTACAGACAAATAAATACATATACAGTTGTCTGTGTTTTCTCATTACCATAAAATGATACCACTTTTGAGTCTAGGTTCGAGGGATTTTACTGTAATGACCCTTTATTTTTGTATTTGATTTGTGTAAGAGAACCACCAGTAAGATGGAGGTTATATGTGCTGAGTTAACATTGCTGAAGATAGTCTCTGTCATTAGCACAGCAAATATTCAAACCTTCCCACCATGCATTGAAATTCTGTAATACCACATTCACTTATTGTAACTTGACTGTGCTTGCTGAATAGTAAGTCATTGTATGAAGTATTATTTAGTTATGTAAATTGCAAAGGTATTGTCAGTGTGATACGCTTCCATATTAAACATTTTGGGTGCTAAAGTAATACAGGTGTGAGAGTGTAATTATAGTATTTATATTTCCAAAGCTGGGTGTCTGGGCAATAATTTCAAAAGTAATCTAAATTGCTAGTGTGAATGTGTTATGTTGTTCAGTCTGCTATGTGTAGTATTTGAATTATTTGTTGGTGTATTGTATCATTCTGCTAAAGAAGAAAATTGAAGAATTTGAAAAAAGATGAAAAAGCAAAACATGATAAAAAGAAGATCAAGAGAAGTAAAAACAGTGATTTGAAATAAACCTCCATCAAAAAATGTATTTCACCTTTGCTTCTTTAAGTTGGAATGAAGTGCGAGATGTGTTGTTTCTCAATTGTTTACAATACTTACGACACCAGGACCCTGTTTGGTATAGAGTTATTACCAATCTTAAGTTTGATCTACAATGTAATTGTCTTATTGAAATCGATGTAAAGAGTTAGAGTTAGTTGAGGTTTTACAGCTGTTTCTAACCAATTGGTTTAAGTCGGGCTGGCTGCAGTCTTTTTTCCAGTTGTGGCTCACAACTATCTAAAGATTGAGTGTAGCCTTTTGTGAAACAGGGCCCACATGTGCTACACAGGTTCCCACAGTTTTTCTACAAGGGGTTTATTGGATCTTCTTCAAAGGCCAGTGGAAGAATTGGCACCTGGAGAAGTGATATTTTTTCAGGTAATATATAACATCTGTAAATGGTCTCTTAGATAACTTGACTGGAAGATTGTTTTAGGGCTTTGAGCTTTGTGCACTTCTTCCAGTACCTCTACAGGTCTTTGTTCCCATACATTTGGCATCATATATCAACATTTATAGATCTTCAACTTCATTTGTGAAACTTGTTTTGAACTTCTTGTTTTAAAGTGCTTTAGATGGAGAGAGGTGCAGATTGTTACCTGAGGTACCCTCAAGTCAAGTCACAGAGCCACAGTTTTATTTGTATTGGAAAATGCCTTCATAACTATTATGTTAACCAGTTAGGCCTGTAATGACTCCAGTCGTGACATGCTACAACACTGCAGGAGGGTATTAATGTGTAACTAACATCAAATTTTATGTTGTTCAAAACTGTGCCATGGTGGTATATTTTCTTTTTGATGAGGCATAAGTGTCAGGGATGAGGAAAGTTTCTTTAAACATTTGCCAAGGCATTTGTGGTACGTTATACATGAACTTTGACCAGTTTCTCAGACACATGGATGAAGGTGGTGGTATTGGGTGAGGCATAGCTGTGGAAAGATGCAGGGTTTGATCACCGGCCTGGTCAAAAGAAGGTGGGATTGTCATCAGAGACAATTTTTTACTGATCTGAAATGACTGGCAGGAATCAAATGATTTCCAAAATGGAGTTAAAACGTTGAATAGGAACCACCAGACCTGAATTTGTAATTCATACGATCATGCAGGCTACTTCTTTCTTGTTGTCGCTATGGTTTGTAAAGCAGCTACCTCAAGGCAGTTCTGAAGTAGTTGCAAGAGCATCAACAGCTTCATAAAAGTTGGGGGAGACACAAGCTTGAACAGAACTACTGAAAGCCTGAACCACAAAGCCCTGGAAGCAAGGGATACTAGGCTCACTTAGGGTCCCTAAAAAATTGGGGGCCAGACGATGTTTGATGCAATCTGATGCATTTTGCACAGTTGTATTCCATTGAATGGCTGTTTCCAACATTGTCGAGTTGGTTTCATTGAATCAGCTATACTTCAATCTGTGGAATCAAACATTTGCCTGTTTTCATCAGGGTTCTGAAAAAAGAAGGGGGTAGGAGATTATCCCTTTCACTTTCAAAGTTGGGGACATGCCCCCTTCCCCATCCCCCATCTGTTGACACTGATGAGTAGCAGGGGTACAACAATATTCCTGATTTGTGTAAAGAGTCCATGAGGATCCAGAGAACTCCAATTGGAAGCTTTATTAAGAGTTGAATGGAAGAAAGAATTACAACTGCAGGTGAAGAGATGGTGTGACATTTGGAGTTTGGAAGCTTTTGGTTAAAAAGTTTTGGTAAGGGCATTAAATTATATTGCTTGGGGTTTGGATATAAATTATTTAAATGATAGTGTCAGTGACTTCATTATTATGCTTTACTTACATCAATGTAAGCGTTATTTTGGGCCTTCATTGTAAAGCTTTAAAAAATTTGTATGCAACTTTGTTAAATGTCACTTTGTTTTGATAAATCTCACCCAGTCTGAATTATGTTACTGTCATCATGACTCCCACCAATATGTTATCATAGTATATTTGCTGACTTACCTCTTTCTTTCGTAAATTGATTTTTTGCGTATTTTTTGGTTAGAGTGTAGTGCAGATGCAGTTGAGATGGGAGAAAAATGGCAGCAAATAAGTGGTATGCTTCATGATTTATTGATGTAAGGTGAAATGAAGTTTGAAGCATTGAATGTGTAACGGGTTATTAACACAATCACATCATTTTTATGTACTTTGTTCACAATGCCTTACTGATTCTAGAAAATGAAGGGACATATAATTGCATATTGCAGTGGCTAACTACCCCTGAAGCAACTTTTGGTAACTAACAAAGACCTAAATACTAAGTAACAAGGTATGAATGTATAATATGTGCTTGCACATTGCTGCTTGGTGTTTGTTGTAATAGAAAAAAAGAAAACGGTGGTCAGAAAATTTCGCAAAATTGTGGGAAAGGTGGCAGTGATTTGCTCATAGACGATGTGATTTGTGCTTATGTCACGTGTTGGAATTTAGAAGAACTGCAAGAAGATGTGAAAGAGACTTAGCCTTAATTTTTGTGACATGGCACATTGTTTATCTCATTTTTTTTTTTTTTTTGCGGGAAGGGTATCAAGAAAAAATAGAAGGGTATAGTGGGGAGAAGGGATCGCAGTTCAAAATCCGCTGCAACTTGCTGTAAGGTCGATTATCTTAGTCAACAATATGCACTAAAATTCCTTTTGTTTAAAGGCAATGCTTTAGCTTTTGTGAATGTTACTAAAGGGTTGCTATTTTCTGTTTTGTAACATGTGGTGTAAGTTGCAAGTAACATACAAGTGTACCTCCCTTCATCTACCCTGCAGTTTCTGTTTAGCAGGTATGGCATTGAAATAAATGGTCTAGTTAGATAGTGTAGAGCAGATTTTGTAGGACTCAAAATAGGGAAATCTTAACTGTTGTATCCATTGTGAAAACTTGGACGAACTAAAACTAAACTATACTAATAAAAGGGGTGGGGAACTGCGTTACTGTTAACTATTATTGTTCGAAAATATTTTTATAACTTATTTCTTTCATTGTCAATTGTTTGATTGCTCCATAAAATCGAAGACATAATTTTCTATACAATATTTATTTTTTCAGCATGAATTACATATGCAAAGCATAATTGAAATCGATGCTATAATTGTGATTATATTCCTGTGTAATACTATTCATTCCATAAGCTTCCTTTTCCCTTCTGTACATAGCAGAATATTCTTTGGCAAGATGGTCCATATTATTTATGTCTTTTTGAATACACGTACACCTCGTGGACTGCTGTGTTTGCCTGTATTTTTTCTTCTTTTTAGCTCTTATTATCACTTACAGAATGGGGAATTTCCCGAGCAAAATGTGACCCACAGAAATTTATCAGATGTTTTAGTTCATAACATTTGAGAAAAATGATATCATTTAATGATATACTTTCCACAAGGGAGAGGATTACAAAGGTTTGTCACAATCTTCTTTATGTTGACGGAAATGTTCTGAATGCCCCAGCGACATACACAGCTTAGAAGCCGTTTAGGCGGTCATGGATAAAAACATTCAATTGTCCTATTTCCCTACGATAAACATCTAGCGAGAGGGCACCTACATATTACTTTTGTCTTTGGTGTGAATGGTCTAAGATTAAATCCTTGACTGAAAAGCGGATGCGTTTCCACAAGCTCACAAAGTTAGCCTAACCTAGAACTTTGTCCGAAAGCTCTTGAAAATGATGTATGAAAAGAACATTACATCATGAAATGTGTCAACAAGACGCGTTCAAATTTCGAAGGATATTTAGCTTTAGAAAAAAATTGCGTGGTGTAAACCAGAGTGATAGAACTTAGTTTAAACATAGGCCCCTATCTGTGGTTATTGGAAGCTGCTTAAGGGATGGGGGACGGATAAGTTCATTTATGTAATCAGGAGAATGGCTACTTTTTAATTGCAAAAGGGTGTGTGAAATTTCCAAGTTTAAGTTGTATCAACTGATTGGGTATGAGAGTGGGGATTGTATTGAGAAACGTGTAAAACCATATGGAAACTATTAACGTAATTTGTAAATCAATTATAAAACTCACAGGTCTACTTTTCATATTACATCGCAGCTTATTTATCAAAAGTTGTGGATTCATTTAAGAGCTTTAGAAACATTAAGAAGGCTGCAGTTTTCGAAGATAAATTGTAGTATCTAGAATTAAACAAACAATTGCACTGGTGTGATAATTCTGTGACAACTTGATAGATGATCTTATCTCTCATTCAATGCGAGTGCAATCAAGGAATTTGGCTCTAAAGCAGCCATAATGGACGACATCGAATCGTTTTCTGTGAGATGGAATAGATTACAATCATTTTCCGTACATAAAAGCACGAAGGAAATTCTTGATTGACTTGTTGTTATGTAAATTATACAAACAAACGTATGCGACATGCTTAAATCTAGTTTACTTTCACTGCTATCAATAAATGTGAAACTGGACAGGAAGTCAATTAACGCCCATGCTCTTTCTTTCCCTTTCTGTTCCCTTCTTCTCTCTTCTTTTCCTCCTTTCCTCTTATCCTCTTCTCTTCCTTTCCCCTTTTTGCCGACAGACCGAAAATTTGCCGACGGCGACCAAATATTGAGGGGGTGTGACACCCCGACCTACCCCCGCTCGCTATGGCCCTGTCTTTGGGTCCGACCAAGTACTATTCCACCTAAAATGAAAACTCATTGGCAAAAGCAAAAGAGTACTATCTGACTATTTTTAAAGAGGCCAAATCGTCATGGATATGTGATTCCCAATTATCAATAGTAGACGAAAAAGAATTACTAAAAGGAAACAAACATTGTGTTCGTGTTCTATTTTGACATTTAAAGTATTCAGTATTTCTGACTGAGTGGTATAGGCTACGCTATATCAAGAGCTATATATATATCAACCAATCGCACTCTTGTTCTTGATTCACTTTCACTACGGTATTCATGTTACTAGTTGTGAAACATTCGAAGAGCTCTCGTCACTACGCTGTCCATCTGTAAAGTAAAACAAAGAAATACCAAAACATTTTCACTTTGCCTTGGAAAGTATTTTTGACCTCCTTCACAATTTATTGAGTTTCGTTTGAAGCCAAATTAAAGTTACAAAAACACAGAAAACGTAACCAGTTCTATCATTTCTTAACAAATTTATAGAGGTATAAAATGGTGGCATATTACGAACATATAAAAAGAAAGAAGAAAATGGGAGGGATATTTTACCTTGTCATACTCTATCTCGTGTCCTGGAAGATACTCATGCATTCGGTGGGGGCAGATATGTCGTTCAGCTTCCAAGAAGAGTATCGGCCTGAGCCTAACATCGTACATACGGGATCTGTTGTTCATTTGGAATGTTCAGGCAACGGTTCAGTACACGTTAATGTTAGCTATGGACAATCGAATAACTGGAATAACTTTACACTTATCAGAAACTCTTACCTATCCTTGGGACCATCTTCCAAGCATAGATACACACAGAAGTACGGCAAGCCTATGCATGGAGAAGACGTCTTGCACATTTTGACCATTGATGGTATAGACCGAAATGATAGCGGTGCATACTTTTGCGGGTTCACTCAATCCAATGTAGTAAAAAAATTGATCTTATATGTAGTGTACGCTCCTCAATGCAGAGCATCTTGTGATGAATTTTGTTTTATCGATGAAAACGGGCAAAGTGACTTTGAATTTAATTGTACCGCAAGGGAAGTGTACGGAGGGTACGAAACTCTCTTTGTTAGGCTATTTCTAAAGAATGAACTTCTGACTAACAACATTACAGCATTTACTAAACAAGAAGGAAGGGAAAGAGAAAATACTTTGTCGTTTTCTACATTTATTGATAGCTCGAACAACAACTCTTTCTTTAAATGCAAAGTTACCTATTTGATATTTGGAAATTTTAAAGATACAAAGTATGCAGAATCCTGTTACTATGGACCTCTGTTAATTTCACCAGCTGAGACTGAGATTTCACCAGCTGAGACTGAGATTTCACCAGCTGAGACTGAGATTTCACCAGCTGAGACTGAGATTTCACCGACGCTTAAAGACGTAAATACTGACGGATATACCCTGAGCACACCTGTTTCAAGTGGACATACTTGGAGCGATTTGCTGCATATACTGGTAGCTGTCGCGTTGTCATCCATAATTTCCTCGATATTAACTTGTTTAATAATAAAGGTTATACATCAGCTGTGTTTTAAAACAGAATCCACAGAGGCTGTCGCGGCAGAAAGCTACGTCACATACGTGGGACCTGAGGATGGAGAGGTGCCAGAGTGTCCTTCGGTGGAAAAAACGATGACCTTTTAACGTATGACCGATCAATAGTTAGTGATACCAACGTATATGAGAGCACCATTCTTCGAAAGACAGATGAAAAGCATTACCGCACAGGACACATCTACGACCTTTGTCCAGAATCGTCAAGAAATGATAACAGGGAATATTACATTTTTGAATGAGTGGAATAAAATGTGTTGGAAATATATCGGCGTTGAAAAATATTAGAGTACCAATAGAACAGCCGAAAAGTGGTTCACATTTTACCTACGTGTGTCTATGAATATTGGATATTAATATTCTTTGCGGCGTTTACATGTTAATTACATGATTGTATTTCCTCAAAACCAGCCTACCAGAACAAACCAGTTTTATCACTGATTGCAAACAGGTCGGTGAATTGATCCTTCAAGTGCTATATTTATCTCAACCATTGGAAAGACAAATCATTGAACATTTATCAGAACCAATCGGTAAAACATCTACGAATCTTCCACTTTTGGGGAGTGCCGCATGCGTAATCGAATGCCTTTAAGCTACAACCCCTGTTGTGATTGCACTAGAATTCTGAACAAACTTATTTTAATACGAAATGAAGTGATGAAGAATTCATAGGCTTAGTTGACGGGGGCAGACGAGGTGTGGAAAGCTGAACTATGCTTCCGCCCACCGTGACTTTTCAAGGCGATAACTCGTAATTTGCCTCCTGTGAGATGCTACAAACTGAAAAGTAAAATAACCAACTTGTTTCAAAAATACACTTCAAAAATTATACAGTATGCACCTCAAATATTTTATTTTGCGAAAGAGGATGGGTACTTCCTACCCTAGAAAGGTGGTCTGAACGTTCAGTCCCGGGTATGACCCAGCTTTCTATGCTAATGGAAGAATCATAAACTTGATGAGCAAGTATAAACATGATGACGGTCACTTTGTATGAGTTAAATTTGTGTTAGTTAGTATTGAAAATTAATTATAACACAATTCAAAGTACTGTAAATACTTTTTTCGAGAAGTACGTTCGGTAGCAATATGGGGAAAAACGAAGAAGTTAACTCGGTATGTTCGATGCATTGGTTGTCAGGAGTTGAAAAAAGTTTAAACAGTCTGTACAGCAGAGTGTGGTTACTATCATAAAATTTTAAAGAGCAAACACACTTGTTTCACCTTACATTAACATTCTTCTATCCACTACCTTTTAACCAGGTTTCATTATTTGTAATACTGAATTGCTAAATTCATGCAATACAAAGGCTGAGTTTACTTTTAAGATGCTTAATTAGAGGAGGCACTAATTAGTTAAGGCTTAATTTAATTTACTTGGCATGTGGAAGGAGTTCGCATTCAATTTTTTACTTGTGGTTCTCGAGAGATTAGAAGATAGATTTATCACAGTTTAACCAAAAATGAACCTAAAGCAAACAAATTTGACACCATATATAGCCTCACATTTTCCATTTATAAACTCTGTTTGGTCTTTCTTAAACATTAGCAACCAATTGTCTCTTCCTTAATCCTTATGCTTTCTTGATGTCAGGTATTGACAGTCTACAAATATTCATTTCCATGAGAAAACCATATCCTTACCTACGATCAAAACAAAGAAACAAACAAAAAAGAGAGATAATCATAGAAAACAAAGCATCACTCATTAACGGGAGGAGATAACATTACTCCTGCTGATTCTGGTCCACTTTAGTTAAGAAATGTAAGACACATAAGAATTCGTTAAAAATTTCGCCAGAATGCTAAGATATAGTTTCTGTTCCATTCATCTGCGATTCATTTTGACTGAAAAACCTTCCTTTAGTATGTTTTGAAATAGTTCAAAAGACATTTTTTTTTGGAAAAAGAAAATATGGAAAATTTGGACATTTTACAGTACTTACTTTTCTCCCTAAGTCTAAGATGAGTGCTTAAAGTCTACCAATTAATGGAGCTTTTTTGGCCAAATGTCGTCAAAAAATTGAAATAAAATGTTAGCACCTATTTTCTTTGTGGGGCGTTGAAGCGATTAATTTTTAACACATTGACACAAGAGTGAGGCTGCCTGGAGGTGTTCTGGTCGCGGACACTAATTGTTTCAGCAGAGAAAAGAAGGAAAATGATTAGTTTGTAAAGGACGGTGCCTCAAGTTTATTCCACAACTCACCTTAGTTCGTATCCAGTTGAACAGTTACGCCCATACTGCAGGCGCGTAGCCATGAGGGGCGAAGGGGGCAGCCGCTCCTCCCTTGACCATATTTTTGGTATTTTTCAAAGTTAATTTTTAGTGCTTCCCCTATTTATATGCGGTAAATAGGCCTGGGAAGTGCCATTGTCAGCGATCTGGGAGGCATTTGGGGACAAAATTTTCTTGCGCTTCGCGCCAATCCATGGTGGCGCGGAGCGCTGAGTCTGTCTATGGGATTCACCCCCCTAACAAATTCCTGGCTACGCCCCTGCCTTACTGAGCCCTTATATCAAAAGGGTTAAAACTTTCTCTCAAAAGCGGGAGGGCGGTGAGATATATCCTTGACCAAACCTGTGTCAAGAGCGGATGTTAAAGACCTTAAAAGCAAGAGATTTTGGGCTTACCCTGGCAAAATTTGGAGGCCACTTATAACCTGTGGTGTAATCTGACGCATTCTTTCAAAATTTCAGTCCATCAGATGGCTGTTCAGACCATTTTCGAGTTTGATTTCACTGTACGTAATCAGCTATATTGTAATTAATGGAGTCATAAATATATGCCTGCTATTTTTTATGGTTCTGGAAAAGTGGGAGGTAGGAACAATCCCCTCCATTTCCAAAAGTGAGGGAGGCATGTCCCTCCATGCCCCCTCCTGTTGACGCCCATGGACCTACTTTCTTGATCTACATATAAAACATCTACTCAAAGGTGGGATAACGGGAGCAAGGGGGAACCTGTCCCCCTTTACTTTTTCCAGAGCTTAAAAAATAAAAAAAAAAACATGAGCGAAAAGAAGCGAGACCAAATAAATGATAAGAGAATTTTCACTAGCCTTTTATGATTAGATTTTGCAATGCGAAATAAAGGAAAACATTAATATAAAAAACCATAAAAATGCTAGGAAGATCTTTCTCGGCGCGCTTCGCGCGCACCCCCAGAGATAACTGACAGATAAAATTTTGTCTGGCATCGTAAAATTTCTTTTCTCCTACCTTCCACACTATTGTGACTTGAAGCTTTGAAATATCGGTCACTGAAAGTACTAATGTGCGACATTAAATGCACCATGGTCCTTGCAAACAATACCCCAAACCCTACCCATGTATAGGGAATCGCAGTTCTCGCAAAAATTTTCGGCGTGTTTCGCATGAGCCTTATATAAATCGATGTGTCATTATAGTACTGCTGTACTGTTATGAGTCGGAAAACTTTGGTGGAATTGCCTCGTTATAAGTTCCTGAAGGACAGCTTGAGAGAATTACTATTTCCAAAGTCCTCGCTACACCTCTGGCTGTTCACTGTCCTCACCAACTACCACCATCCTCAGCCAATCGACTGATGGTTACTAGTCTAAATTTGCAATCATCATAAGAAAACTAGCATTTCAAATTGCACCTGGGGGAAGCAGGACAACCGTAGAGCAGGGTATAGGTTCCTATGTCTCTATAAAAGGGGCACCTTGGGAAAGTAGTAAAATATTTTATGCAATGGAAAATACTGCATTTCAAACTAAAGAAAAACAATAGCAAACATCTAAATGTCTTAACGCTGTTTTCTTCGGCGCGCTTCGAGCGCACCTGTTTTAAAATGTTGTTTCGGGATTCGGGGTTACTTTCTGTAGAACATCTTGCTTGTCATAACTTCTCACAAACTCTTCTACTATTATCAAATCACCAATGTACCAATGGCAGTAGGTAGCAAGGGGGGGGGGGGATCCCCTCCTAGCTCCTCAGAAATTTTCAAAGCAAAATTTTGATCACCACCAACCTGTGTAAATTTATCGACTCTTTAAAGATTGTTTAGATCAGTAATTCTCAAACGCGGCCCTTAGGGCCTCATGTGGCACCGGGCCCTATAGGTGCAACCCCTGAATTGATTTAACGTTTTGGAAAATCATATTCTGCAAGAAGAAACCCAGTAGCAAAAATATACCCCGGAAATCTTAAAGGCATTGTCTGGTGGCATTTTGTAGGGGTCTTTTAGGAAAGAATAAAATTTTTCACTACATGTCATCCAAACCCCATACCAAAACTTCATTCCTAACTCAAGATATCCCCTATAAAAGACTGGTTACTTTTGACAAAAAATACCTCCAGATTTCCTCAAGGTCACAGAACATGAAGCCAAGTGGGCAAATTGTCTCAGATTCCTTTTGTTATTCTTTATCATTGGATACCTTGTTTGTCCTTGAAATTTGATACCGTTGGAATGTTTAGATGCTTTTCCGTGTATATATAGTGTAAAACTGTGACATACGTATCGCACAGCAAATAAAGTTATTAAATAATCAATTTAGTGATATCAACATTATAAAGAAATACAAAAGCTACACCTAATCAATTTGCCCAGATGACATCACATATTTCCCATCATGCACTGCTGAACATGAAAATAAAGCATTTCTTCAAAACTTCATATCTTCCAGATGCAAAATGCTATAGACATGGGGTTTTCACTGCCTAACACAGAAAATTTTTCTGCTTTTTTTGAAAACATCAAATTTGGTCACCAGAACATACTTTGAACTGCTGCGTGGGGTGATTGTACAATCACAGAACGTATCGTGTTGAACGTGTCTTGGTTGATTACTCAAATGAATGTGCAAATATCTGTTTGAAAGTTTCAATGATATCGGCCGATAACTTCGTAGAATCAAGGTAGTAGAGAACTTGTCAACGCAGAGCGTCTTGAAACGATTTACTGAAAAAAAGGGTTTCATTTCATCTTATTGAAAAATAATTGTCAGAAAGTTATGAAGAATTGTAGGACTGAAAGGTAGTATCACTGACCGCGGAGCCAATTTTGAAGTGGGGGCTAATCATTGACGCAGCCCAATATGTTCAAGAAAATAAAGCCTTTCAAGGCGGCCCAAAATGCCCACAGCAGAAACAGTGTGGGGGCTAAAGCCCCTGTAGCCCCCCGTCTCCGCGGTCCCCGAGTATTAGGCAGAGATTTGATCGTAATGTGTTTGGTGCTTACAACAGGTTATGAAATTAAGGGGAAATCCGAGTTGTGAAAGAGACTTAACCTTAATTTTTCTGACATGGCACATAGCTCATTTCAACGATATTTTAGAGGAAGGTATTAAGAAGAAATGGAAAAGTGTAATAGGGAGGAGGATTGCTTTTCTTAGTCCCCCTGCAAACTTACAGTTAAATAGAATATTTTTGTCTGCAATTTGCCCCAGAACTGCCTAATGTTCAAAACAAAATCTGGAATTCTGAGATGTTTCTTTTAGGTCATTAGCTTAAAACCGATGACGTAATTTTCTATATAATATTTATTTTGTCAACATGAGGTAAATTGGCAAAGCTAAACTGGAATCGATTCTGGTAATACTCCTGTGTAATACGTTTCATTCCAAACGTTCCCTTTTAATTCCCTTCCAGTGGCGTAAGTAGAGGGGCGAAGGGGAAAGTCGGTCCCCCACAAAGCCTCCGAAGACCTCTGTCGGAAATTTCTAGTCTCTGACGGAAATTTTTACCACCTTAATTAAAAATTCTTACAACGGAAATTAGTAGCTAAAATTATATTCTTAGGAGTTGACTTACAACACTTCTTATGTTTTTAAATTGAGCAGAATTACACATCGAAATTGTTACTGAAAAGGCCTGGAAGTGTCATTTAAGGCAATCTCGGAGATATTTTAATCTAATTTTTTTCCGCGCGTTACACGCCAGATGATGGTGGCGCTACGCTTAGATAGTAGGCTACATCATTACTTCAAGATAATAATCTGTCGGAAATTTTTTGCTTTTGCCCCCCCCCCCCCTCCCCCACAGAAAATATCTAGCTACGCCACTGTTCCCTTCTCTACACAGCAGAGAATTCTTTGGCAAGATAATGCACCATATTATTTATGTCAAGCTTTTTGAATACACGTACACCTCGTTGATTACAGTGCTTGCCTGCAGTTTGTTTTATCTCGTGTTATTACTTACTGAATGGGGAATTTCCCGAACAAAATGTGACTAACATATATTAAACAGATATGTTATTTTCATTATTTCCAACTGGTGCTGTGGCCAAGTGGATGTAGGGGGTGGCATTTGGTGGAATGAAGCTTAAACAACCAGGAGGTTCAGTCAGGGTTCGATCCCCGGCCAGGTCAAAGTAAGGTGGGTTTTTAGTCCAATATCAGTTCATGGTTTTCCCATCTGAACTTGCTTTTCCAAACAAGCTAAATTTGCTTTAAACTGTTGAGTTGTTGAGCCACCCGAAGTGAATTTATAATTCATAAGCCACATAGTTTCCCACATTCGTGGTCTCTTGGTGTCGTAAAAAACGTTCTTCGAGGCCTTAAATTCATGTTTGAGTAAAAAGAAATGATACCGTTTAATAATATGCTTTCCACTACGAGAGGGCTCAAAGTGCCTTAGAAAGATTTGCCACAATCCTCTTTTTTATTTCGAAATGTTCTGATTGCTCCTGAGACGTACAGCTTAGAAACCGTTGAGGCTACCATGGATACAAACATTTTTCCGTTTTCCAATTTCCCTACGATAAGCATCTAGCAACAAGGTACTGACAGACCACTTTCGTCGTTGGTATGAATAGTGTAGCTGAATAGCTACCGCTCTGCAAGCTTATTCAGTGCTCTGGAAAATGATAACAATTTGAGTGTTAGAAATATGTCGGTAAGACACGCTGAAATTTCGAAGGATACAAGCTTTTAAAAAAATTAAAATGCCAGCGCGATCAAAACTTAGCTTAACTTTATCTGTGGTTATTCGGAGTTTTATAAACGTTGGAGGATAAGTTCATACATGCGCGTGATCAAAACAATAGCTAGTTTATGAGTGCAAACGGTTGACATGCAAATTTTTTTTAGTGTTAGTTATATCAAGTAATAGGGCAAGCGAGTGGGGGGGGGGGGGTTAGAATTGGGAAACCTGTGAATCCAAATGAAAAAATATTTATATATTCTGTAAATTAGTTATGAAAGCTAACGGGTTTACTATGCATGTTACTTCGCGGCAAATTGATCAAACATTGTGTGACTAATAACTTTGAAAACGTTAACAAGGTTGCAGTTTTCGAATGTAAATTGTGGTATCCAGATGACATACCTTTTTTAAAACGACCAATCTGGACAACTTCAGTGACAATACTTTTATCCCTCCTACGGTGTGAGGGCAGTCAAGGGGTGTGGCTCTAACTAGCCATGATGGACGATAAACAATCGTAATAGGAATGCAATTTACGTGCGGTATCGAAACTTTTGTGAGATGCAGTAGGCTATATATAACCTCATCATTTTCGTACATAAAATCGCAAAGGCTTACTCTTGATTGATTTGTTAATTGTTATGCTAATTATAAAGTTTACTTTCACTATTTCTGTCAATAAATATGAAACTGCACAGGAAGTTAATTAACTTTCACGCTCTCCTGCATTTTAAAGTTGGAAACTTAGTTTCGTCTTCACAGCAGACAAATATACGCAAGTTTTACAAACATTTTTCGTGGGTAGTTTAAAATTTTAAGTTCAAAAACAGTTACAAAATTTTACTGGGAACGTAATCGTTCATGAACCTGTCAGGGCCGTAGCCTCGTAAAAATCCCAAGGGGTGGGCAGTCATTGGCACTATCTAAGTGGAGCCCCCGATGACGTACCTAGGACATTTGACACTCGGGCTAATCCTTCCTTTGTCACCTCCTCCACGGAATCGCCCTTAGGGAGGGGGCAGGGGGTAAGCGGAGGGGTCACATTTACGTATGCAGGTAAGTTGCAAACTGGTGCTATCTTTGGAAAAGTTTTATACTGATAATATTTTAAGAATTCTCATTGTAAAGTGAATATTGTTTTTTTACTTGGCTTGGTTAAAGGGAAGGAGCTCTTCGCAGGGGAGGGGGAAACAACCTCACTGTTTGAGAAATCTTTGTTATCGTGCTATCTTTTGTCAAAGTTTGAACTGATTGTATGGTTTACAAT
The DNA here is from genome assembly GCA_029531755.1 of Holothuria leucospilota. NCBI lineage: Eukaryota > Metazoa > Echinodermata > Holothuroidea > Aspidochirotida > Holothuriidae > Holothuria > Holothuria leucospilota. The sequence goes on from CM055981.1 coordinate 39,525,086, forward strand.
TTTTGCAATTAAGTCATTTTCCGTTTTTTTTTTTTGGGGGGGGGGCAGGATGCAAAGGAGTTTGACCTAATGTGACAGCTTTGGGAAACGTTTGCATAAGGTTGATGGCTTTGATGCAAAATGTTGGCATCTGGCAAAATCGCACTATATGTTCGAACTTACATGTTTAGAAATTCTCAGTATTTAGTGATTTTCTTCGGTCGTTAGTATGGCTCAAAGGCCACTCTTGTTGTCGCATACAGAAGGCCTACCATGAGATTTTTGGGGTCAAAATTACTCCCACATATTGCCGGAAGTGATACTTTCTATAGGCCTTGCAACTTACATCTCAACTTTATGTTGGGATTTCATCCTTTACTGACTTCAGGAAAGGGGTAAATGCAGAAAATTTATTCAGTAACTTGGTGGGAAAATCAGGATTTAAAATTGCACTGCAAATTTATTAATTTAAGCATTGAACTAAAGGTAATCTGGATTATTTCGTGAAGCATGCTGCGGCATGCGGACAAAGAAAGAGTAGGTCTATACTAAAAGAGCTCTAGCCTGCATATCTCAGATGTGTTCTGGACATCACGTAGTTAATGGTGGTGCAGCAACATTCGTATTGGACATGGACGGATCCAATATTTAAGGAAGAGGTTCATCCGTCAGGACTAGTGGACCACATAACGCACCTAAAGCTGGGCCCGGGAATTTCTCGAGGAAATTCAGGAAAAAGGACTTGTATGCGATTTCCAAGGCTCTGCGGACCTTAAGATTATGATTGCTACAATGAAATTTTCAGTATTTGCCGTATTTGTTGTTAATAGACTAACTTTCTTTAGGTTTCGGAAATTCCGCTGGATGGGGGGGGGGGGGCTGCAGGCCACGACCCTGCCCTGTTTGGTGTAACACTGTGTTACAACTTTACAGAGACAAAGTGTCAGTGCAAGCTGAAAAGTACGAAAAATGGCAGACATATGTTCGATTTGGTCACATGACTGAAGTGTTTTTACAGCATTTGTGAAGTCCGTTAATACAGAGATGTTATTAACCTAGTAAAGAAAATTCTGCAATCTTCTGATTTTACTGGGATCAGTCATTGATCTACAATTCTGGATCAAATTATTGGGACATTGTCGATTGTAAGATATTTTCAGGATGTTTTAACGTCCACCGCGAAGCGTGTGCTATTTACTTTAGCGCCTGCATGATGTGGCATGCTTTGCCATCGAAATGATATTGAAGACGGGTGCAGATTCTTTTTTAAGATACGTCATTGCAAAGGATGGCAAGGGTTCAGCTCATGTTTTTGATTGAATCTACAAGGGAACGCGTTAAGGACGATCCTTTTATATCATCAAGTATGTTAGGAAGAAGGCACACCATCTGAGAAGGTTTTACAGAATTTTAGCACAAAGTAGCCTACAGTATGAGAGAAGATGATTTCAATTGCTTCCCCGAATCAGAATTTTGAACAATTTATTTCAAATGTAGTTTGCATTTCTAGTAGTGAGCATCATGGTGTGAATGGTCAAATTTGAATTTGACTTTGTTTGAAATACAATTGAAAGGTGCCGCGGTAAATTTACCACGAGTCCTATGAAATTTCCTCATTAAAATTTCATTTTGAGAACAACGGACGTCTGACCTACACGTTTACTCAATTTACCAGGCTTGTGGGAAGGGTAGCAAATAACTTGTCTATTATAATCAGTTAGATGTATCACGGTGACATCCTTGTTTCATCGATATGGTCTAACGAATTTATAAAGATATTACTTACATCAGTTGTGTTCTCAAATATTCAGCACAGGCCCGTAGCCAGACAAGACACTGAAGGGGGAGGGGGCGAGATAGATTCCAAGAAGGGGGAGAGATATGTTGGGTGTGGGGCAGGGCAGGGCGGAGCGGTTCGGGGCGAAATACTGAAATGCATTAAGTAAGTGGGAATCTTTTATGTGCTTGGGGACCGCGTGTTTGGTCTAGTGGTAGAGCATCCGCCTCTCACGCGGGAGGCCCGGGTTCCATTCCCAGGTCGAGTCATACCAAAGACTTTAAAAATGGAACCTTCTGCCGTTGTGCGTGATGCTCCGCATAAGCAATGGAGTAAGGGAAAACAAGCCAGTGAGCCACAACTGGAAAAAAGGCCGTGGCCGGCTCGACTTGAACCAATTGGTTGGAAACTGGGCCGTTAAACCTCATCTAACTAACTAATAAACTAACTTTATGTGCTTGGGGGCGATTTTTTCCAGAGGGACTTTCCCCTTCTCTGCAAATGGTTTGCATCAGCACCGTTAAAATATTGACCCTCCTAGCTGTGTTTAGGGCCCAACCACAAAAATACACCGGGTAATTAGCTTTAATGTATTCCTGCATTTAAGGTGAGCTTTAAATGATAGGAAATGCTGTATTAATTACTCTAAAACAGCTGTTTTACAAACCCCGCCACTCTGTAGACTAATTTTTTGGGTATATTATGGCACCAACTTTGTCTCGTCTGAGGCGGTTGCAAATGCATCGAGGAAAGGAATGCCTTTCTGTGGAGAGATGTTTGTGTAAATCAGTTTTGTTTTTACTACTCCACCTGAACTAAAAACTCATAGGTAAAACTAGGAGAGTACTACCTGACCAGTTTTAGAGATGCCAAAATCTTCATAGATTTGGTTTTCAATTATTCAGAATAAAACCTAACAATTATTGTGAAAGAAAACAAACATATAGCCTAACGTTACATAAGTATTTTGTATTAATGTGTCCAGCATTTCTGATTGAATAGTAAAATAATGTGAATAACAATAGCACTTCGGCATTCTTGCTTCACTTCACTATTCCTATGTTCAATTGTGAAACTCTCAAAGAAATTCATTACTAAGATGTCAAGCCTTTAAGTGCTACAAAGAAATTTATAACATTTTCACTTTGACCAGGAAAGTATTTTTTGACCTGCTTCACAGTTTATTGAACCTGGATATGAGTCATTTTTTTTTAATTTAATAAACAGAGAAAACGCAATTCATCCGTCTGTTTGATGCACAATAACACAAAAAATTACAGAAGTTTAATATGGTAATACGTAGTCACAGAGAAAGAAGGAAGAGAATTGAAGGTAAATCTTGTGTAATTACGAGCTTTGTCTTGTACTGGAATACATTCGTATCTTCGGTAGAGGCCGACGTGTCATTCAGATTCCAAGAAAAATATAGGTATTGATCACACATCATTCATAGGCCTATGGGTTCTGTTATTAATTTGGAATGTCAAGGCAACAGTTCAATAAATGTAAATGCTAGCTGAGAAAATTTACTTATTACTCTTCACTTATCAGGTTCTCCTACCTATCCTTTGGACCATCTTCTAAGTATAAATCATAGAGTAGGATATAGGAACTAGAGTGCTCACTCCCCGAAACAGGTTTGATCACATGGAGACTCGGCCGCCATAAAGTTTGTACACACATGTTCACACACAGCATAGCTTCTTGCCTCCACCTATAATGGCAGACGGGTCTCCATCACTGGGATCTACATGTAGATCAGTGATCCCCATGCAATCACAGCGGATTTACGTACGCGGTATCAGGAGTGCGCACTCTAGTTCCTATATCCTACTCTATGGTATAAATACGCACAAAAGCACGGCAAGCATGGAGAGGATGTCTTACATATTTTGACAAATAAATGGTACAGATCGAAGTGATGGCGGTACATACTTTTGCGAGTTCACTGACTCCGGGATAGTCAAAAGATTGATCTTATATGTAATATACGTTCCGCAATGCAAAACGTCTTGTGACGAATTTTGTTTCACAGATGGCAGAAGGAATTTAAATTTAAGTGTACCGCAAGGGGAGCTCACGAAGCGTATATATAAATCACTCTTTGTTAAGCTGTATCTAAAGAAAAGAACGAACGTCTGACTAACAATGTTACAGGATTTTTTAAAGAAGAAGAGAGGGTAAGAGAAAATGCTTTGTCGATTCTAAATTTACTTATAGTTCGTATAACAACTCTTTCTTTTATTGCAACGCTACCTATTTGATATTACGAGGTTATATTTACACGAAGTATGGAGAATCGTGTTATTATGGACCGCTGATAATTTTACCAGCTGAAGTTTCGCTGAATAATAAAGACATAAATACTGAGTGACATACCATAGGTGCACCTACTGTCACCAGTTGTCATACTTGGAGCGACTTGTTACTGGTTGCTGTCGTGATCTCATCCATTATTTCCTTTATACTAACTTGTTTAACAATTAACGCAATATATCAGTTGTGTTTTCAAACACAGCCTTTCAGTGCCATACCCGGGATTTCCTCGCGGGGGCCATGCAGTATGTTGTGTGATCGCCGGCCCGGGGGAGGGGCCTAAGGGGAGGTGTCCCCCTCCCCTTTGAAATGTTTTGAAAAATTTGTTGTCCTTACATGCAATCTGGTGCAATCACATTTGCTACCTTTTGAAGTAAAATATGTGTTAAAAAATGTTCGGATCTTTAGGAGCTAAAAAATCGGCATCAGTGAGAGGGCATTGCCCAATGGCCTCCCCCTGTGCTCGCCACTGAAGACCTCAACAAGAACCACGGAGGCTACCGCACCACAAAGCTAAATTACATACGTGAGACCTGAGAGTGGAGAGGTGCCAGAGGGTCCTTCGGTAGAAAAAGAAGATGACCATCCATCATATGACCGATCAATGGATATGAAAATGGGAGCACCAGTCTTCGAAAAACAAATGAAAGGCATTGTCACACAAGTCATATCCATAAACTTTGTCCAGAAACGATGGGAAACGATAACAGGGAATATGAAATTGTCCCCTGAGCAGAATAAAGAAAATGTTGCAAATAATTAGGACTATAACGTTTTGGAGTACCTTTACGTGGTTCAAATTTTACTTACATGTGTTTATGAATACTGGCTGTTGTAATGAATGAATGCGTCGTTTAAATGGTAACAAATTTATTCCATCAGAACCAGAACAAACCAGTTTTGTGATTGCAAACAGTTGGGTGGATTGATTTCTCAAGCGCCACTTATTACAACCGTTGGAAAGAGAAATCATTGAACATTTATCACAGCTGATGTTAAAACATGCAAATCTTGGATTTTTACGGAACTCATCATCGTAAACCTTAAAAGCTACAACCTTTAATGCGGGATAAGCAGGAAGCAGGGGAAGGGGGAGGGATTGGCAGAATTGTGAGGGCTAAAGGATACTTTAGCCCCACTTTTCATAGGCGATAATCCTTTATTTGTCTTCTCTGGAAGATACTGAACTGAACAATATCTAAGTTTTTGAGTAAATGCACTTTAGAATATTCCATTTTTCGTCAAAGGGGAGGGTACCTCCTTTTCAAGGATGGCGGCCCATAAAGTTCCTACGCCTATAGAAGAATCATAAACAGGACTTCAAATATTGAGAAAAACGACAATGTAAAACTCGGTACTTGTGGTGCATTGGTTGTCAGGAGTTATATAGCTCAAAACAGCCTTTCTGTACCGCAGAGTGTAGCTATTCAAGATAAAAAGTAATGGGAAATCACCGTCTTTCTACCCATAACTTTCATACCCTTAAGCTAAATGATGTATTTCCTACTGCTTTTTAACCATGTTACATTATTTGTAATACTGAAGTAAATTCATTCAAAACGGCGCCTGGGTTTATTTTACTATGCTTAATTGAAAGATGGGTCTATGGAAGCTTAAATTCACTTTTAATTTATTAATCCAGAATGCTGCTAAAATTGTATTCGATTTCTACTTGTAGTTCTCAAGATATAGGTAGATGAATTTATCACAGTTTAACTCAAAATAAACCTCAAACAAGCAACCATAACATCACGACGTTACATTTATTCATAGGCTTTTTGAATTTGTTGCTCTAATGAAATCAACAACCAATTTCTCTTCCCTTATTTTCATATTTTCATAATGAAAATGCTCAAGAGGCTTGCGTAGATTACAACTTTTTTTAAGTTACCAACCGTGGTGGACATAAAAAAATAGCTGAAGGAAACAAACCTATTGAGTTGCTTAATTGTGCTATAATAGCTAGCCTTAAGTTTATTATTGACTTAAGGATAAAAACATTACAAGCAAGGTTAAAGAACTCCGCGAGGTAATATTTACTTTCGTTATTTCTATTAAGAGCTGCAGACACTGTTTTCTTGCTGAGTTCGACATGCAGTGTTATTAAAATTTTAATTGAGTGTTTGAAAGTAACAATAGCCATCACAGAAAGATCTCTTCTTTACATATATTTCACAAGGTTCATTAGTGAACGACTTGGGATATTGGTAGCATAGCATGATAGTATGAAAAGAAAGGAAATGGAAGGTGTTTTTCATATTGTCCTGCTGTTTCTCGTGTTCTGGAAGACTTTCATATTTTCGGTAGAGGCAGGGATACCATTCACCTTCCAAGAAAATTACACATCTTATAGTGTCCTTTCGGGATCGGTTGTTCATTTGGAATGTTCAGGCAACGGGACAGAAAATGTAGAGATTATCTTTGATTATATTCATCTTCTTATCAGGAATTCAAGACTTTTTCAGACATCTACTAAGTATCGATACACACAAACAAGAGGTAAGAAAGTTGAGGATGCCTTACATATTTTGACAATTAATGGGACAGAACGGAGTGAAAGCGGTTTATATGTCTGCTTTACTGAATCCGGTCCATTTAAGCAATTGTTCTTAAATGTAGAGTTTGTTCCTCATTGTAGAGCATCCTGTGATAAATTCTGTTTTGTCGAGGGCAACGGTCAAATTGAATTCGAATTTGATTGCACAACAAGGAAAGGGTTCCGACCGCTTCGTGTAGATTTATATCTAAAGAACGAACTTTTGTCTAATAATGTTAAATTGATTTCCACAAATGTAGGACTGGAAACGGATAAAACGTTGTCGTTCTCTACTTATATTGATAGTTCGTTTAACAATGCTTTCTTTCATTGTAACGTTACTTACAATGTGCCAGGAGCTAATACTGAGTATCAGGAATCGTGCACCTACGGACCTCTGATTATTAGAACTGCCTCTACTGCAATTTCACTGACTTCTACAGACATATACACCGAAAGATATACCCTTAGCACACACGTCACCAATAGGTTTGCATGCCGTGTCTGGTTAATTTTACTAACTGCAGTCGCGGTGTCGTCCATAGTTTCATCTTTAATGACTTTTTTAGTAATAAAGCTAGTACATCAGTTGTGTTTTCAGACCCAAATTTCAACAAAAGCCAAGTTTATACCAACAAACTATGTAACGCAAGTGGACACAAGGGAAGGAAAAGTGCCTCAAGGTCAGTCATCAGCAATTAGAGATGGTTTTGCAGTTTACCACCGATCGATAGTTGAAGATAAAACTGCATGTGAAGAAGGAAGTACAGTGTAACTCCTATAGGCTCAGACCGTGCTGAGCATTCTACCAAAAGGGGGTCCCCGCTACATTGATGCACAGGGAGAGAGTAACTCTTTGGATAGGGAGAGCCCCTAATTGTTTTTGCACCGACTTAATCAGAAAAGATTTATACGCTGACTGATACTTGTTATATTATTTTACAATTCTTATAGTACGCTGATAGTATTGTTTTGTCATTTCTCTTGATTTATTTTAGCATTAAATCATATTTGTCAGCTGGAAACAATGTGTAAATGGCCATTCAGATGTTCTAAACCAAGACCCTGCATTGATTCTGCATAAATTCTTGGACCTTGGACCTCCTGATCGGGGGCCCTTTGGGCACAGGGAGCCAGGGCCCCTAGGCTCATCGTTACGCCACTGAGGCAGTATCAACCCATGCACGAGGCAAAAATGATGGTCAGGACCATCCATAACGTCAATATGGTAAGAGGAAGGTACTCAATCTCAAGATGCTTCACACATTTTGCTAATATAAAGTGAATTCATTAAATTCGTCAATGGATGCAACAAAACTTTCTTAAATTGAACGATGATAAACGGAATTTTTACTTTTTGGATCCCGTCAGTAGCTATCTAAAGTCGACATCCCCTACATTAAAATAGGTGACTCAAAAATTTTCCTGCCTCACAAGCTAGATGTGTTGGGGTTACTTTTGATTCTGCCATGACCATAGAGCCACACATTTCCAGTGTTATCCGTTCATCTCAATTCATATTCGGAACATTAGCAAAATCAGGAGATTCTAAAACCGTGATGCTGCTGAACAAATTATTCACTCATTCATTACTTCTCGGCTGGATAACGGAAACTCACTCTTGTTTGGTCTCCCCCAGTGCCAGATTACACGACTTTAATGCCTTCAAACACGACTGCACGGATTGTTACTTCGTCAAAGTACGAGCAAGAGATCAGATCCGGATCCGATCCGGGGCAGGGGATCAACTTGCAATTGGGAACGTCCTCGTTCCCGGATCAGATCTCGAGAGCTTGATCGCCTCTTTGGGGGAGGATCAGAGAGCAGCCGATGAAAAAACAAGGGAGAACACAACCGTGGATCAAGGTAACATGACATCAAAGTGCATTGCAGTCATGACATAGACAGATTGAGGAAAAAACGTGACCTGCATTCGATGTCGCAACTTCCTGTCGCTTGAACAGGAGGAGGCGACCAGATCTCGCCCAGTGCTTCAAATGGGAACATTTGTGGTTGGCCACAACATCTCTCATGCTGAATGGCCATTGGAAATCGGGAACGTGGGAACGTGGTATTTGAGTCTCCACACTACTCCACCTGAACTGAAAACTTATTTGCAAGACTAAAAGAGTACCAGCTGACTGTTTTAAGGATGGTCATGGATGGGATTCCTTATAAGTCAATAATAGACGAAACACAATTACTATAGGAAACAAACGTATGACGTTGCTTGAGTGTTCCACTTTTACCAAGGAAATGTTATTCCAGATAACACCTCCCCGCTTTTACATTAAAAGCATGCAGCATTTCTGACTAAATGTAGCCTAAGCTATGTGAATAAGAACCAATCGTACCCGACATTCTTGCTTCAGTTTCACCATTTCTGTTACTAGTTGTGAAATATTTTATTAAGAACTCTCCTCACTTAGCTGTTAAGCTGTGAAGTGATAGATCAACAAAGAAATACAGGTACATTTTCACTTCGACTAGGGAAGTATTTTTGGCCTTCTTCACAACTAATTGAGTTTAGTTTTAAGTCAAATTGAAGTTACCAAGAACAGAAAACGCAACTAGATCTATCTATCTGTTAAGAAATTCAGAAAGGTATAAACTGGTATCATACACGAACATAAAAAGGAAAGAAGAAAATGAAAAGGATTTTTTACATTGCCATACTCTTTCTCGTGTTCTGAAATACACTCTTGTATTTGGTGGAGGCAGACATATCGTATAGCTTCCATACTGGTAGCATATACTGGTAGCTTGGTACTTGTTAAATTATAAAGGTTATACATCAGCTGTGTTTGAAAACATAAAATTCAAAAGATTCCACAGAGGCAAGAGGGCAAAAACTACGTTACATGCATGAAACCTGACAATGGAGGGTGCTAGAGAAGAGGCGTAGCCAGGATTTTTTGAGCAGGGAGCACTGGGGGCCACGAAACTTTTCTAGGGGCACAATTTCTAAATTCTCTCCCTCTCTATAGGGCATATATATAGAACTGTGCATTCAAAAATTTTCCAAGGGGGCACCTAGGGTGGCACGGCTCTGTCGTGGGGGGTGGGCACGTTCCCCCTCATGCCCCCGTAGCTACGCCACTGTGCTAGAGTACGTGTCCTTTGGTGGAAAACAGCGATGACCTTCCAACGAATAGCCGATCATTAGTTAGTGATACCAAAGGATATAAAAACGAGAGCACCAGTCTTCAAAAGACAGATAAAAGGCATTAACCACACTGGGCACATCTATAAACTTTGTCCAGAAACGGTGGGGAATGATAATAGGGAATACGACTCTGTCCACCCCCACCCCCCCCCCCCCCCACCCCCCCCCCCCCCCCCCCCCTCCCCCCCCCGACCCCCCCGCACCCCCCCACCCCCCCCCCCCGGCCCACCCCCCCCCCCCCCCACCCCCCCCCCCCCCCACACCTTATGATCAAAAGTCTCGACACAGACAAATTTGGCGAGAAAAGTGCAGTAATTGTGCCAGAAACGTAAGTTGTTTGTTCGAGCTAGGATTTTTGTGACATACCTTTCCGTCTATATAATACATAGTATATAGTATACTATACAATGTTAAGGTGCGCCTGTGTCCCCAACTCAGACTGCATGTCATTCACAAACTGATTTTTTTTATAAGGTGCAGTCTTTGTAGTTTGCTTAGAGATTGGTGCACACCTTTTTTTCCAAAAGTCCCCTGACTCTCTGGCGACGAGCCAGGGGCGAAAACCAAACAATACCCCCGAAAGAGTAACAACGTCCCCAAAGGACAATCCACCTGACAGTGGTCCCGTTCTAGACTGGCTGAATAGAACAGGTCCCACCTGGGAGCTCCGCCGTTGAGATCACGGATACTCCTGCGCCAGGTAAGTATCACCTCAAGATCAATTCATCATTATTCTTACATTCATAATCCAGTCAACGAGCTCCCAGCCATTTCCAGGCTTCATATCCCTCGAGCTGTTAACCCACCCTGCAACCCTTTATAATTGCACACACCCGACCGTCTCTTTGGCAATGAGCAGAACGATCGGAATTTGACAGCGTTGCTTTATGATGATAGCATTGTCAGAAGAAAACAACATCTGAATAAACATTTAAGGCGGGAATAAGAACTAAAGAGGGGAAGAAAATGAAAGAGGGGGTCGGAAGAGTGCCGACTCTAAAAGGACTCGATCAGTGAACTTGATGAGAATGCATTTATAGGCGTACGGGACTCTTCCAATTTTTGGGGGGCAGAAAATGTTTGCCCGAATCTCAAAAAGTTGCCCGAATTTCGTTGCAGTTCAGGTGCGTTCCTAATGCGGTGTTTGAGGCATCCGTATACAAAATGAAATCATTGTTGAAACGGAGAAACTCGTACAAGAAAAGAAAGAGACATACACGATGGACTGCGTGCACTGCTTGTATAATCGAGATGTGCTTTAACTGAATCCGGCGGCAGCAGGATGACATATGATTGTACAACATCCTACATCGAGGACTAAACCTAATTAACATAAAAATAGCAAACATAACACTCGCATACATATACATACGTACAGCTGGATACTCACAGCTGACTGATGACAAGAACAAAATAGTTACGCCTTAGTTAGTTAGTTAGTTAGATAAGATTTAACGACACACAAACACGAATGTGTTATATAATGTCAGTAAGATAAAGGTTCACGTCCTCCCCTTTAGTCGCCTCTTACGACAGGCAGGGAATACCGTGGGCATATTCTACAGCCCCCAGCCCACAGGGGGCTACAAAATAGTTCCAAAATAGTAACAAAATAGTTACGATATTTACACTCTTACAATAACACTGCAAAACGACCTTATATGTAATGAAAAAGCATTTCACCGCAACTCCTCAGGCTAGTATGAGTGATTTCAGCTGAAATGCAATTTTTAACGATTCAAGTTAATCTTAATAGTTTTGCTTCTCCGATGATCCCTTATTTAGCACTCTGTGGCTCGATCTCCCAATGAGGACTTATAATCCCCAAAACTCGGCAAAACTACCTTGTAAATGTAAGATGCCTAGGGGCGGAGGTGTGGGGGTGTCACCCCCCCCCCCCAATATTTGGTCGCCCGTAGGCAAATTTTCGGTCTGTCGGCAAAAAGGGGAGAGGGAAAGGAAAAGAGGAGGAAAAGAGGAGAGGGGGAAAAGGGAGAAAGGAAAGGAAAGGAAGGGAAAGGAAAGGAAAGGAAAGGAAAGGAAGGGAGTAAAAAGGAAGACGGAGAATGAAAGGAAAAAAGAGAAAGAGAGAATGGGAGCCCGTGGCCAGTCTGTTATCGGCTTTTTCGATTTTCAGCTCGTCATCTTATTGGCCCATTCAAGTTGAAGGCCCGTCGGCAAATTGATTATGCATGTGACGGCCGTCGGTATACAGCCGTATCAACGGCCGTCGGCCGGTGTAATTGGACGAGTGACTGAGTCCTTCGGCAACTCGTAAAAAGAAAGGGAATCAGTGGTGGCGCCAGGCGGGGGCAGGAGACCATGCCCGGGGAAGCCCCCCCCCCCCCCGTCGGGGAAATTTTCCGATTTCGTCGAGGAGCTGTTATGTATACGATAAAATATGTAGTCCCTGACAACGGCCAGTCGCTTCGACGATTAACTTAAGTTTGGCCTAAATTAGGGCAAATTCTTCAATAAAACCCCCAAATTTTCCAATTTTCTTCTTTAAAAACCCAACTTCTTTTCAAATTTTCCATGGTAAGAGCCTAATTTTTTAAATTTTCTCGAAATAGAGCCCAAAATTTTCGGCGCGCTTTTCGCGCCAAATTTTTCCTTCAAACATCGTTTCAGTAATCTGTCGGCCTCGTTGAGGCTTTGGGTTGTTGGCCCACCGTCGGGGAGCTTGGCCCAGTGGCGGATCCAGAGGGGGGTCGCCGACGTCCGGACCCCCCCTCAAATTTCCCAATTTGCCCTTTTTCAAAATAGTTTTTTTTTCACACTAGCCTAACAAAATAAAAGATAAAAAAAAAAAAAAAAACCACGACAGTTTGACAGGTAATGACAGTTGCCCAATTCCGAGGAAATTTTGGTTACCCCCATCCAGTATCGATCAATCCACCCGTAAAAGTCTAGCCATGTATCGCAGAAACTTTCAGCAATATATTTGACTATGGTAGCCTGTATTGCCCGCCCCGAAACACGAACAGCGCAATCGTTTTATAGAGAATGTGACTACAGTATGTCTTACTGCCTGCAATGGAATAGGGAAAAACATGCCAGTGAGCCACAACTGCAAAAAAGGCCGCGGCCGGCCTGACTTAAACCAGTTGGTTAGAAACTGAGCCGTAAAACCTCATCTAACTCTAACTCTTACTGCCTGCGTTACAGTCAGGCATTCTAATCACTTTTTCGCTTGGAACCACGTGTAGCGTGCTTGGGCTTTCAAAGTAATACAGTAAAACGCGCAGATATTACGTCATACTCACTAGCTAGCGCTTTATGCAAGGTATTACTACTGCATTCTTATATTAATTCCAAAAGGTCACTGCTAGTCTTTTGGTCTAACAAAATAATGTTCAAACTGTTCACACTCCTTAAACGCTACATCTACGAAACCTTCCCTCTACCCGCTAGTATCCCTTCTCTCATGAACACGATATGATATTCATGGTCTGGAATTACTCTCTTCATTTATTAGTGTTGCCCTAGTGATGGGAATAAAAAGCCAATCTTAGTTTAAAGTTCACAGCCAAGAGTTGACCAGAAGTCGCAATGGACGAATCGGTGTTTGTTTCATTTTAAAAATACTATATGAAATCACCACCAGGTCAAATAACGCAATGTTACTCGGTTCAATTTTTTGACGTCTTTGGACCGATGACAAGTCTGCTGTCGCAAATAAAAAGCAAACATTCGACTTCAATCATCTGTTTTGACAGAGTATTTTTGACAGTCGCGCCGCAACTATATAGGGAACACAACATACAGTATTTTAACCCCCTGCTCCAGTCGAGATAGCGGTGGCGCCAGGTGGGGGAAGGGTTCATGCCCCAAGGCTGACAAACTATCGGGGAAGTTTTACAGGTTCGTCGGGAGTCCTAGTCGAAAGTATGCAGTCCCCGACGACAACTAGTCGCCCCGACGTCTTACCTGTTTTTGCCCTTAAGAGGATAATTCCTCTAATAAGAACCCAAAATTTTCGGCGCGCTACGCGCGCTTTAGAGTCACTCTAGTCACTCTATTTTCTTCAATAGTTCCATTCCGCAAAACAGGATAGCACAAGTCCTTTCCACCTTACCAAGTAGCATATAGGCAGAGTACATAGTTTATGTAAAGTTCGTAACTTTCATCCCATATCGCAAAGCCTAGTTGGTGTTCTCTTGTGTGTGTGTCATGCCGTAGAGTCAGTTGGTGAGTGACTTACGGAGCAAAGTTTGGCTATTTCATCTTGTAGTCCAGGTGGTTTCGATAGAAATGTATGTTACACCCGGTACGGTCTACAAACCCACAGTTCGTTTTTTGTTTCGTCATATGTTTTATGTGTTAGCCTATCAAACATGTTCCCCCGCTTCGCGCGCTTTTCAATTTCACGATCCAGATTCAAAGAACACTATCAGTGCGCAACTCGGATCTTGAAGTATTAACTGATATGATGCAAAATATGCCGGCAATAGCATGGGATAATGAGGCTCCTCCATTTGCCCTTCTCATCATCCCCTCGAAATAGGGAATGTCGGAACTAATTCGGGTAGCTGACATGGCCCGGCCCCCTGTTGGAAAATTCTGCCGCCACACATGGTAGATTTACTTATTTTGGCTTTCATAAGGGTAATTTCTGGGATAAAACCCAAAATTTTCTGTACTCTTTGTCCACTCTTCCTCAGTTCCGTTATACTTATAGCTAAATGTAGTACAAACCCTTTCCACCTTTTCAAGTTAATAAGTAGGAATACATGGATTTATGTACACATGGATTTATGTAAATGTCAGAAATTGAATCGCATTTCGCTAAACCTGGTTAACGTTCACTTGCGTCTGTCGTACGGTACGGCTAGTGACTCGAGGAGGGAAGTACAATTAAGTTATGCCCGATAGGGCCTAACTGTCCAGACAATTTTTCTAAATAAGCTTTAAATTAGTACAAATTCTTATCAGTGTAGGCTTACCCCAAAAATTTTCGCGCTTCGCGCGCTTTGCATTTTCACCGTTTAGATTCCAGGTTTTGATTCCAGTTTTTGCATGTCTCTTGGTTTATCCTTTCTTCAGTTTGTCAATATGCCGTAAATTGTATAATCGCTGACGTTTATGGGAACCAAAATTTTAAAAAAAAAATGAATGTGCCCTTTTTATGTTGGACCCCCCCTCAGAGAAGACCCTAGATCCGCCCCTGTTGGCCCCCCTGTCGGGCAAATCCTGGCTCCACCCCTGAAGGGAATTAAAGGCTTCCATATAGGAGCACTATTTCGGGTCATATTACATATTTGAAAAACTACTTTCTGCATATTATTCCTCACTTTTATCATCACCATGGGGAGCAGCACCCTATTACCCATGAAGTAGGCATCCTTAGCCCGTTTTCTAAACCCTAACCTTGACTTCAAACAAATTTTGCAAACTCCCGAGGATCCGGTTTACCCACAAACAACCTGGGAAAAAATAATGCATCCAGTGGGGCAAAAATAATGCGTGCCGCGCGTGTCTTCCCTTCACTGCAGTCTCAGACTTTTAACTTTTGAACACCAAAATGAAACAGATACAGAACCCGTTCTGGCGTTCAAAGCACATTTTGAACGCTTGTGTTAAGATTCTGAACACTTTTTCTCCCTTTTTGAACGCCGGACGCCTATTTGAACACTTACCGTATTTGAACGCTTGACGCGTCTAGTGTTCAAATTAATGCTGAACGCATGGTGTTCCAATTCTGAACGACAGGTCCAGCTCCTCAATTACAGTGGCATGACGGGACGAATAGCCTAACACATGAAAATTATCCGGAATCTTTGCATTGGATAATGTATTATGAACAAAAAAATACCAATCCTGCATGAGACTTAATTTTTTGCCCAGAGATTATGCTAAAACCTCAGAGCTTCCGGGGGCTCCGCCCCCTGGACCACCACCAGTTGCCTTAAGGCGAGCCCAGTGTTTTAGCCAGCCCCTATTTGTGCGACATTGTCGCATGAACGGCCACAAATGTCGCACAATAAAAATTTGACAAGCAAATTCCACCCGGGTGAAAATTTTGAGGTTTCTCATTAGGGAAGAATTCAACTCAAATATTGCACCATTTGCAATCTAGGCACCTTTCAAATTCCAACATTTTCCAAAGGGGAGGGAGACACCCCCTCCCCTTAGACCCTACCCCAGGCCACAGATCAGTAAATGTGGCACAGAGGAAACGTCCTAGCTGAAACACTGGCGGGCCACCCGCTTAAATCTATCGCGGCTTGACGAGAGGAATAGCCTAATACATCAAAAATTATGGGGGATCTTTGCATTTGATGATGCATTATGAACAAAAATATATTCATCCTGAGACTTAATTTTTCACCCAGAGATCAGAGTTTCCGGGGGCTTTGCCCCTAGACCCCACCAAGGGCCCTAAGGCAGGCCCCTGGACCCCACCCATTAAAGCTAGTTTCCGCGTTACGCATTACCAGATCTGTTGGCAAAACATAGTCTCTACATCCCCCCCCCCCCTCCAAAGAAAACACCTTCGATACGCCCCTGACAGGTCTACGACCACCGGTCGGTTCCACTGACGTCATGTGATTGTGCGTCTCATTGTTTTTGAAGGGCAGGATCGCGCGTCTCTGGTTTGGAAGGACAAGCGTCCATTGTGTCACAGTAGTATCCATGGTTATGCCGTGCGTGTGTGCTGTAAATTTTGTACTTGTTATGCAATGTGGGTTCTGTTTGACGGGCGCCAGTGTTCACAGCCTGGCAGTGGCGGAGCTTCTATGTAGTTAGGAGGCGTTCGCCCCCCCCCCCCTCTCTCTCTCCCTGACGGACTCAGATCGCCAGTCGGTGCCCTTTTCAGGTTGTTACTGTACTTTTCTTTCTCACCATTATTGGCATTGCTACTAAACAATATGACTAATAATGTTATTTTTAGGTCCACATAACAAAATGCCCAGCAAACAGCGGCCTTTACCTGTACTATATTCCAATGAGAAGGGTCATGTGCTGAGATCTAGGAGGTAGGTTTAACTCAGACTTCATCGGTTTAAATTCCAGTTGAACCCAGTTAAACTTAGTTCAGCTGGGTTCAATTGGATCGAGTTGGAATCCAGTTAGAACCCAGTTGAAAACCAATCGCAAACCAGTTAAACCCAGTTTATCTAATATGGAATTTGGGCAAATTCAACTGGGTCCCAGTTGAACCCAGTTGAATTGGTCAACTGGGTTCATCTGGAGTTTAGACCGGGGTTGTCTACACGCTATATATGCACTAACCTATGGCTGAGCTTTGCGTAGGATACGGCTTCCCAACCGGGCGTGATAATAAGTTTACAACATACACAGAGTGACCTTTATTTTACCCTCGCAGTCCCCAAAAAGATATTGAGAAGGGCGCAAAAGTAACTGTTGTGAAAATAGCCCTGTTCCCGTCCGGGATAATTGTCAACGTGAGCAATAAAAATAGCCCATGCAGATCCCAAAATATAACCTACAAACTGTTTCCCAAACCATTTGAAAAGAGCCTTCTGGTTAAAATAAAGTAAAACTGTTGTCCTAGTCAGCTAGTGGGAATGACTTTGAGTACTGGAGATATATCTGATGAGCAATTTCCCTGTTGCCCTCCTACAGCTCCCTGCTGCAAGCGACCATTTTCAAGGATACATGGGCATGATAATTCCGGCTCGCTTAAGCCGCGGTCACACTACAACGAATTCGGATCGGATTCCGATCCGATTTTTGTGAGTTTTTGTTAAAATCTTCTCCATTTCGGGTCAGAAAGAGCCCAAAATTTGCCAACCAGTGTAAATATATGACTTGCATCAGAGGTCTACGGAAACGTTAAGGTGCCGTCAAAATGTTAACTTAAGTGCTTAGTAATTCAACAAAATGATGATTTTTTCACACATTATCTCACCATTTTGCAGAAAAATGATCCATTGCGCAGTTATCAGAAATAAGCAATTCAACAGTTTGCAAATAAACGACGAATTACGAAGATAGTGCAACTTGACAATTTATCATTTTGCAGAAAAATGATAAATTGTGCAGTTATCAGAAATAATCATTTCATCATTTTGCAGAAAAATGATAAATTGAGCAGTAATCAGAAGTAATCATTTCAACATTTTGCAGAAAATTGATGAATTACTCACTTATTGAAACTCAGTAAATTGACATTTTGCAGAAAATTGATGAATTATTCACTTACCAAATGTCATCAATTCACCATTTTGCATGAAATTGATGAACTACGTACTTAGAAGATCTCATCAATTTTACATTTTGCAACAAAATGATAAATTACTCATTTATCGGAACTCAGTAACTTAACATTTTGCAGAAAAATGTTGAATTACTCGCTTACCAAATGTCATCAATTCCCCATTTTGCATGAAATTGATGAACTACGCACTTAGAAGATCTCATCAATTTTACAATTTGAAACAAAATGATAAATTACGCATTTATCGGAACTCAGTAACTTAACATTTTGCAGAAAAATGTTGAATTACTCATTTACAAGACCTCAACAATTTAACAATTTGCAGAAAAATGACGAACTACACATTTACCATATGTCTACAATTTAACAATTTTCAGAAAAATGATTAATTACACATTTACCAGATGTCAACAATTTAACAATTTTCAGATAAATGATAAATTACTAACTTACCAAATGTCATCAATTCAACATTTTTGCAGAAAAATGATGAATTACTATTTTTATCAGATCTCAATAATTTGACAATTTGCAGAAAAATGACGAATTACAAACTTGATAGAAATTATTATTTCCACATTTTGAAGAAGTATAATTAAGTGGGTTTCCATTAAAAGGAATCAATTAAACTTGTTTTGCTACCCAAAATTTCTCTTTGACTGTGTGTTAGCGGCAATCCGACGACTTCAGCATCAGCTGACCTCTTCAGGTGTGGAGGGTGGGGTAGCACTTGCAGAACGTCCCTGAAATTGGAATTTGAGATTGGTGCATAATGATTTTATGATACAGGCGCATAACCAGACGATTTAGTCGAGGGATTAGAATTACCATCCCTATTCATGCTTTTCAAATTAATTTTGGAGCTGGCGCTCCACCACCCCGAGTGCTCTGGGTCCATGTCACGACTCCGTGAGGGCCAGGCGAACCCTGAAGCTCTGGAGTAGCAACAAAAGTGTGGGCATGAAGCATTTAATATTCAAATGACCTTATGCGATTTAACCATATTATACCATATTATACAATTTAACCATATTTTGTAACAACCTAACTGTACGATTGGTTTGATGAGGGGTGGCTTGTCGGTGGGGAGATGGCGGAAGATCTTATTTTGGGGCAATGATTTACTTCAGAAATCATCAAACTTTGAAGAGGTATATCTTGAGAACGTTACAAGATGTTGAAATAATTTCAACGGACCTTTCATTTGGGGGCATTTTATTCTTTAACTGCCGGGTAAATGAAAACAGCTCTTTTTGATAGCATGTCAGTATAACTTTTAACTGTTTCAAATGGAATTGGATGTACACTAAACAGACTATAGAATCACATTTGATCATTTTTTTTTGTAATAACCAAACTTGGATTATCGTTTGGTCGATTTGATGGTGCACGGGATAGGGTGAGTGCAGGTGTGGGAAGTTGGATTACGGCAGGGGTTGCACGCAGGGCCGTCGCGACCGGGTGGTGTGGGGGTGTCTCACCCCCCCCCCAAAGTTCGTCAGAGCGACGGTAGTCGGAAAATCTGAAATACCAGTGGGAATTTCTGATTCCTCAGTCTAGCATATTTTTCAGACTGAGCCTGTGTCAACTTTGTATCTATTTTCCAAGTAGATCGAGTGAGAATAATACCAAACATTATTTTCTTCACGTAAAATCGAATCCCTAAGGATCGATGAGTGGGGGGGGGGGTGCTGGGCATTTTTCCCGACAAAAAGGGTCACATTTCCCGACACGAATGAAAAGTGCCTGTATCAAGAAAGGTTAATTCTCAAGCATTCAGGGTGGCAGGATTTCTCTTACGGGTTGGGGGGGGTCATGCAGTAAGTTATGTGATCGCTGGTCTGGGGGAGGGGTCTAAGGGGAGGGGGTGTCCCCCTCCCCTTTGAAAATTTTTGAAAATTTAGGTGTCCTTAGGTGCAATCTGGTGCCACATATGCTACCTTTTGAAGTAAAATTTGTGTTAACAAATTACGTATTTTTAGGATATAAAAAAAAAATGGCATCCGTGAGGGGGGCCATGGCCCAATCCCCCCCCCTCCGCATACGCCACTGTCTGGAACACACTTTTGCGCACCAGAACGAAGAAATTAACTGTCTTTAACTGACATTGAATAGGTATACACACTGAGGTGACCAGGAAATCTCAGTCTGTCTTTGTATTTCAAAAAAGTGTAGTTTGGTCTTACCACCGGTCTAGATCTTTAATGATGCATCGGAATTAATGGTGGGGAGGGTGGTAGAGTTTCTGTGGAGTTTTGCAATAATTATATTTTGTTTCATGTGAAGTAATGAAAATACAACAAGAGGAGAAGGTGATTGCGCGCGTAGCGCGCCGAAAACAACACTCTTACACTGTTAAAAATGTTTGGCAAATATTAACCAACTTTTTAACCAACGTTGGTCCAAATATCAACATCCCAACAAATTGGGTAAAAATTTAACCAGTTCAGTTGGTTTAAGTTATTATCTAGTAGTTGGGTAGTACTTTAACCAACTATTGAAAGAAATTGTGTACCCAATAAATGGGAATCCTATATTGCCCACACAGTTGGTTAAAGCCAAATGCGCTTATACCTCTTGTTGGACAAAGCGTATTAACCAATACTTGGTAAATATGGAGGGTTGTAGTCTCTCCAGATATAGCATACTGGGAATTTCTTTCCCAGGGGCTTATTTTTTGATATATATTATGCACTGTATATTGGCTAATGATATCTATCCCTTTCGAGCTTTCTTTTATAGTTTTAATGAATCACTGGTAACTGAGGTCATATCTAATGAGTAAAATACGTTAATTACTACAATATATTTTGCATGAAATGTCTTTAATGCACAACAGTCGTTAAAAAAAAGACGTTAGAAAATGCATCTACACATTGATAGGTACATTGTTGGTTAATGGCAACCCACCGGCCCCAGTTAAAAATCTTTGGCTTAATAATCTGTTTCGTTTGTCACCGAGCTCCGTATATAAATTAGTCCAAAACTATCATTTTCCTAAGGCACTGTAAAATGATGCTATGAAGTTTTGTAGTTCCATCAATAAGAAACAGTCATCCTGAGAGCTTTTTCCAAAAGTCCCCTGACTCTCTGGCGAAGAGCCAGGGGCGAAAACCAAACAATACTCCAGAAGGAGTTCTGCTCCCCGCTGTTCCGCAGCATTCAAAGACAGTTTACTCTTTTGCATGTTTCAAATTACAATATATAAAATCTTATTCGGACGTGAAAGAGAATATACAAGATTCTGAACTTTCATTGGATAGCCGTTTTGCGCTAAATACGAATCGTCGAATCTCATACAAATGTGTGCTAGTTCGTACTACTATTTTAACAATTTTATAGAAATAGCGGTCGCTTTTATGGTCTAAAATAATGTACGAGTTTTCCTCTTTGGCCAATATAAAAGATGCCAAAGGGAATCATTCAGATTTTGGAACCAATTGCTGATTATGCAAAGAATTGTGAAACAAATCGAGTCAAGTGTACTGTTGTTTGGCGCAAACACTGCAGCCAACAATTTACCCAACTAATTAGCAAAAATCACCCAACAAGTGGGTAAAGTGAGAATATGCCCAACTGTTGAATGGAAGGTTGTCGTCAGTAAGTTGGGTATTACAATACACGTGTATGGAAGGGAAATTTTAACCATTTTGTGAGCAAACATTGACCAACATTTAAGCAATAGCTTTTGCCCAACAAAAACTTTGCCCAGCGTTTTAACAGTGTAGGGACATTTTGGTTGTTTGCTTTCATTTTACATAGCAATTCTTAATGTAGCCTACGACTTACACTGAACATACCATAAATTAACATTAAAAATTGCAGCTTGAGCTTTGGGTTCATAATATCCATGATCGACTCAACCGCCATTCGATTGTTACAACGTACTACAGGTTAGAGGGTTGGGAACTAAGTTTACAATGGTTGCACGGGATTTCGCAATAATCCAAGTCAGTTCCATCCTTCTTGAATTAATAATTGGGCAAATGGCACACATGAAAGATGAGCGCGAAGCGCGCCGAAAATAGAATTTTCAAGACCGTTTGGTAATGTTATCAGGCATTGCATCTAGAGTAGGAGTCAGGAAAGCAAACTTCTTTTGCAATCGTTGGACTGCAAATTGTACGAACTTTCAAGTTTACAGCAAACGCGAATGCTCCCGACTTCATGATTTTAGTACTAGGCTAAGTTGAAAAGCAGCGCACACTGCCAGCGAGTCAACTGCTACGCTACAGTAAATACCAGTCGCGTGGCAGATGGGTCGGTTAGTTGTCTGCCAAATTTTGTTCTCGACATGGCTGTCGGGCCCGGTTGCGATCCGACAGTCTTCTTCAACTTCATTGGAAATACCAAATTGTTTAATATTCGTAATTAAGTTGGGAAAAGGAAGGGTCGTCGCAGTTTATAGTAAGGTCATGGCAGTGTACAGCCGTCGTCCACCCAAAGGCAACTCATCTTTTAATGAACTGGCCAATAATGAAGCCTTTGCAAAATCAGGTGATTGCCCAATGTGCTCGCCCCCATGTGTTACTTATAAACAATAGTTATACTTTTGAATATATCCACCTCGACAATGTGTTGCGGTTATGGTTAACCTACAATCCGATTCAAATAGCAACTCCCTGACCCGATGCATCTGACTACTAATACCACTAACTCATCCCCGACGAGCAGTCAGCACCCAATACACATAGCGTGTACAGTTTAAACTGATCTGTGTTACGAAAACTGTAAGTCAGGGTGAGTTGCATCACATTCCAATAAGGCTTTTGTTTCACAGTGTCGGACATAGGCCTAGTGTCTATTTAATGTCAGACAATTGTGCAATACGGTACTTCTACTTTCCCGACAACTGAATGACTTCAAAATACAATGGCTTCCAGAATAGTGTAGCAGATCCCACGACACATTACCCTTAATTTTTGATTACTGTCAGGGGCGTAGCTGGGGGGGAGAAGGGGGGCAAGTTGCTCCGGGCGCCACCTTTAGGGGGCGCCAAATCGAGATCACTAAAAAAATGTTAGACCTACCATTTGATGACCATGCTCCATTCTCAAGTTCGAGGCCGAACTTAAACCTATTCTAACCCCAACCTTGATTTTGACACGAACATATTCTTGCTTAGAACACTCGGGAAGTGCCGTTTCCGGCCATCTCGGGGTTTGTAAAGCCGAAAATTTTGTGGTACGCTCCGCGCCAACCGATGGTGGCGCTCCGCTTAGATAGTCCTGCCGCGCATGACGAAGTATTCATAAGATTACCCCCTCCCCCCGAAGATGGGTAGGGGCGCCAACTTCGCTTCTTGCCCCAGGCGCCACAAAAACTTGCTACGCCCCTGATTACTGTCCCAACAATATATAATACCGTAATTTCCTGCCAAATAGAGAAGTTTGCCAATACAGTAAAATCTGGGTAGGGTTAGGTCTCTGGTCAGTTCACCTAAAACATAGTGATCATATAAGTTCCCGACATTTCTGTAGCCCTAAATAAAAGGTTTTTTTTAAAAACGAAGTCAGGGAACTCCAAAAGAAAGAGGCAATTTTTTTCCCGACACCGGCAAAATTTTCCCGACGGACGACGCTTTGAAAATTTCGGCGGGGGGGGTGTAGCACCCCCACACCCCCCCGGTAGTGACGCCCCTGTATTCATCTCATTACCATTATTAAGGTAATTATACATGGAACTATTCCGATCACAACACTTTCCGAAAAACAGAGATACATCTCCAAACATCTGTAGGGCCTCGCATCAATATGGGATCTTTCAATCTAATTTGTAGCATACTGTGGAAAGGTTGAAAGTACGTATTGGACGCTATACACTTTTCAAAAAAAAAAAAAGATTGCGGAGCGCTTCGCGCGCAGCCATTATCGGTATAGGTGGTGATTGTTGATACACTTAGGACCAAAAAGCATTCTGAAGTGCGCTTTTTAGTCCTTCATTCCTTTTGCTATACCTATCAGACCGGAAACCATTCGTCTGGAGTTTTCGTTCAAAATTAGTAAAAATCCGAAAGATGTAAAGAGCTTGGCGTCATACTCTATATTATCATTTGGATGACAGGTAAGAAGTATTATGTCTTTGCCCAATTTTATATAATTGATCCAGAATTTCCAGGTATCAGCCAGCCTTAGATACCCTTTTATAGTGCACAATGGAGGAAAGAAAAATCTTCGTAATAGTCCAAGAAGGTTTTTGTTGACTCCACGACGGATTTTTGCGAAAAAAGTTGTTCAAATAAAAGACAGTAAAGAAGCCAAGGGGGGGGGGGGGGTCCTCAGGAGGTTTGTTGACAACGTTCTTTTCTCTAAGACAACTTACTCTCTTCTTTTACCTAAACAGAAATTATAATTCACTGTAAATTATCGACATTTCCCAGCCATATATGAACAGCTCAAAAAATATCCCAAATATAGCACCATTTTGCATCTAGGCAACCTAAAACTAATACAAATTTCTCAAAGGGAAGGGGTACCCCCTCCCCTTAGACCCCTCCCCAGGAGGGCCCTTCACGTCGTGACAAACGAAGGATCCCTACTGCTGCTGAATTCCCAAATTATGAACATTTTTCAGTCATATATGAGCCAGAGGCGGCGGACCCGGGAGGCTTGGGAGGCCCAGCCCCTAATGAAAAAGTGAGGGGGATAAAGGAATGTTCAGCCCCCTCCCCCAATATTTGCCAAGTGCAGACATAAGATCCATACGGTATTTCAACGCTGGGTACATGCAGCTTGGAAAACTCGGGAAGTGTCGTTTCCGGCCATCTGAGGGTTTTGTAAAGTCAAAAATTTTCTTGCCCACTCCGCGCCAACTGATGGTGGCGCTCCACTTAGAAACATATTAACATTTTTCATAGATTGGTTTTTTATAATTAATTGAGAAATTGCAGACTTGAGATCCATATTTTCAAGGCTGGGTACATGCAGCTTGAAACACTCGGGAAGTGCCGTTTCCGGCCATCTGAGGGGTTTGTAAAGTCAAAAATTTTCTTGTACGCTCCTCGCCAACTGATGGTGGCGCTCCGCTTAGGCAGTCTTCCTGGCATTCAGCCCCCAATATTTTTTCCGTTCCACCGCGCCTGATATGAGCAGCTCAAAAAATGTCCCAAAGATAGCACCATTTTGCATCTAAGCAACCTTACATTAACAAAAATTTCTAAAAAGGGGAGGGGACACCCCTCCTCCTTAGACCCCTCCCCAGGACGGCACCTTTATGTAGTGACAAAGGAAGGATCCCCACTGATGTTTATAAAAACGCAGGGCGCATAAAACAGTGCACTATACACGCTGTCGCTCAGTTGGAAAAAACATCCAGCCAGTCGGAATTTGGGACCTTCACAGTTCACACCCCCCTAAACATATGACCCTAGCTACGGCCCTGGTTGCACGGGGCTGTGTAAGAATTATCCATTCAAGCTTTTTTATACAAAAAGCAATAATGAGACAAGCAAGCCGAATAAAGCACTTTTGAAGATAGCTTCCCTACCGAAACTGTGTTTTTCTTCAATTCATTAAAGTTCCTTCTTATTTTCTCCCGTCTTCTTTCCTTCTCTATCCTTGTTTGCTTTATTTTTTTCAATTACTTTGATCATTTTTTTCTGCCTAGAATAGATGGGTTCCTTCCCACTAAATCCTCACGGGAGGATGAATGATGGTAGGCGAGGGGTACATGAGGCTTTAAAAAATGTGCTCAAACTGTCCTGTCAAAAGGAGTAACAATAGCCTACAATTGCGTAAGATTAATGAGCACGAAAAGCGCCGAAAAGACCCTTTAGTATTATGAATGTCTTGCATCATTTAACATTGCAAAAGTTGTCCCATACTTAAATTCACTCTTAATTGTCTCTTCACTTGTCAACTTTTCTAGACCTACTCATTGGAGTTCTGACACCAAATCTTGTTTCGTGGCAGCGTAACTGGTCCCTTTCCACACATTGTGTGACCACCAAAGAAAATCTTTATCGTGACAGTGATTTAAAGTGTCCCTTATTCATCAGGGCCGGATCCAAGATTTTTGAAAAGGGGGGGGGGGAGGGGGCGTAGCCTTCACTGGTCGCCGTCCTCAGGGAGGGTGTCCCCTCCCCTTTGAGAAATTTTTGAATAATTAAGTATCCTCAGATGCAATCTGGTGCAACATTTGGCGTCATTCGAAGACAAATTTTCATTTTTCGGTTAGCATGTTTAGCCGATATTTTAATTCGGCAACAAAGTTATTGTACGAACATTCGAAATTGGGGATGAAGTGAGAAAACTTTCAAAGCAAAATTTTTATCACCATCGACCTGTGTAAATTTAGCCTACCGATTGTTTGGATGCAAGTTGTAAAGCAAGGAGTGCCATTTCGACACCGTAATATAGGACAGGTGTGTGTGTGCATGTGGGGGGGGGGGGGCTCTCTTCTTGAGGATACTCCACTCAGCTTTTCTGTTACTCATATAGCTAAAAAATATAATAACTGCGATTTTTCAGCACGCTTCTCGCGCACCCACTCTGAGCCCTATTTCTCCCATTCACGAAATTATTCTTCCAAAGCCTCGGGAAACCCTTCAAGTAATACATTCTCCCCTCCTTCCTTTAATTCTCTGCAATAAATATTCCGGCCAACTGTTGGTCATACGGAGTAAGAATATAACTGTGATTTTTGTGGCCTGTTAAGTGGCCAACATATGTCATTTGAAGTTGAAGATAAAATGCATCATTTTAATGCCTACATTTTTGTAAATACACCAGAGCAGCCAGGCGCTTGGCCTACTGGACTCCACCGGGGTCCTTTTATTGGTACGCCACGCGCCCCAAGTGGTAGCGCTCCGCTTAGAAAATGTCTCGAAGGTCCCTTTGAGGATGGGCCATGAACCTTTCTAGGAAACGTCCTGGATGTTCAGCCGTCTCTCCACCGACAGGCCACCAAGCCACCAAGGCACCATCAAACTTATAGTTACAAAAATATGGTTAAATATGGTTAAATTGTGATCATCGTGACTTGTTAAGTTCGCATTATGATAAGACCATTTGAATATTAAATGCTTCATGCCCACAATTTTGTTGCTACTCTAGAGCTTCAGGGTTTATCCGGCCCCACGGGGTCGTGACATGGACCCAAAGCACTCGGGGTGGTGGAGCGCCACCTCCAAAAATAATTTGAAAAGCATGAACATGCAGGGACGATAACTTTAACCTCCCCCCCACCCCGTTACGCGCTTGTATAAAACTATTATGCACCGATCCCAAATTCGAATTTTAGGGGCGTTCTGCAAGTGCAACCCAACACACACACGCACACACACGCACACACACGCACACACACACACACACGCACACACACACCTGAAAAGATCGGATTGCCGCTAACTCACAGTCAAAGAGAAAATTTGGGTAGTAAAACGGGTTTAATTGATTCCTTTTTATGGAAATGCACTTAATTATACTTCTTCAAAATGTGGAAATAATAATTTCTACCAAGTTTTTAATTCGTCATTTTCTGCAAAAATGTTGAATTGATGATATCTGGTATAAGTGAGTAATTCGTCATTTTTCTGCAAATTGTTAAATTGTTGAGATCTGATATGTGAGTAATTCATCATTTTTCTGCAAAATGTTGAATTGATGACATTTGGTAAGTTAGTAATTCGTCATTTATCTGAAAATTGTTAAATTGTTGACATCTGGTAAATGTGTAATTCATCATTTTTCTGAAAATTGTTACATTGTTGAGATCTTGTAAATGAGTAATTCATCATTTTTCTGCAAAATGGTGAATTGATGACATTTGGTTAGTAAGTAATTCAACATTTTTCTGCAAAATGTTGAGTTACTGAGTTCCGATAAATGAGTAATTTATCATTTTGTTGCAAAATGTAAATTGATGAGATCTTCTAAGTGCGTAGTTCATCAATTTCATGCAAAAATGGTGAATTGATGACATTTGGTAAGTGAGTAATTCATCATTTTTCTGCAAAATGTTAAATTGTTGACTTACGATAAATGAGTAATTTTTCATTTTGTTGCAAAATGTAAAATTGATGGGATCTACTAAGTGAGTAATTCATCAATTCTCTGCAAAATGTTTAAATGATTAATTCTGATTACTGCTCAATTTATCATTTTTCTGCAAAATGATGAAATGATTACTTCTGATTACTGCTCAATTTATCATTTTTCTGCAAAATGATGAAATGATTATTTCTGATAACTGCACAATTCATCATTTTTCTGCAAAATGATAAATTGTCAAGTTGCACTATCTTCGTAATTCGTCATTTATTTGCAAAATGTTGAATTGATTACTTCTGATAACTGCGCAATTAATCATTTTTCTGCAAAATGGAGAGATAATGTGTGAAAAAATCATCATTTTGTTGAATTGCTAAGCACTTAAGTTAACATTTTGACGGCACCTTAACGTTTCCGTAGAGGTCTATGAAAATGAAATGTTAACTGATTTTTTTCGTGACGTCACATCGACGGACAGCTTTTATCGGACACGCGTAGTCCGATAGCAGCTGTCTATCGATGTGACGTCACGAAATAATTCGTATAAACTTAATTTTCATTAATTTACATTAATGCAAATGGGGTGTCTGCATTTTCCCTTTAAGGCATCTAGTTGTATAATGTGACTCATGGGTGGAAAAAGTTGGGAAGCTGGGAGGCTTCTTCCCTGGAAATTTAGGCATCTAGAGGGAAATTTTGGCAATGGGGATGTAAATTTACTGTATATGAAAATATGGAACTAATTGTGGGCAATTTGACTACCTTCTCTGTTAATAAACATTTTTCTACCCCTGTATGTGACTTCCCAAGGAAAGAACCTCATCGATCTTTCCCATTCTGATTTCCGCAGCCAACATCGTATACAAATTTGATCAATCTAGAGCAGTGGTTCTTAACCGGTGGTAATTTTGGTATCTCAGGTGGGTAATTATTGATCGCCGATCCTGTCCAGTATCTTTTTCTAATTATTCCAGTTCTGTAAGATTACTCCCGAGTCCGACGATCTGACACTGTGGTGAATGTAAGTACTGAACCGTAGTACGATAACGGTACCAGACCCATTTTAGTGTACTCACATATTTGGGAGATGATTAACTAGAACCCATTTAGGACTGCTTTATGGAAAAGTAAAGGATTATACACTGGAAAATTGTCTCCACATTAAAGTTAGGGTACTTTAGGAAAGCAGGTTAGGGTCCGTTTTCCCGCGATATTGGGCATGTTCTTTCAGTGTCGTCAAGTTATTACTAGGTTATGCATAAAGCGGTCCTGAAGGTCATTGTCTTTGTCTAGAGACATTCTCTTCGCTGTGAATGTGAACTATGGGAGAAAACCACTTTTGACTTAGGAGGGGATACACAGGGTGGCTTATTGGAAGGGGGGAATAGGACGAAAAAGGTTAAGAACCACTGGTCTAGACTCTAGAGAGATGAGCGCGTTCATTTCAGGAAACAGTTCTCAGCAGTTCTGATAACATATAAGCCTACTATATATCGCACTTGGTTGAGTCGTTACAGCAGGGAGGTGTACATATTGTCTGACAGATTTTGTCGTTGTATCTCCTTCCCAGGGAGGTGTTAGGACCTCCGTGGTTACAGGGCCGTAGCTTGGGGAAATCCCTAAGGGAACAGCTCATGACAGTGTCCGGTGAAGTATCTAGGATAGATGGCAGGTAGGAGGATGAAGTTTGTGATCCGGTTTGGCCCTGAGGGTCTAAGAGGAAGGTTCTAAGTGGAGAATGCGATATTTATGTGAGGTCGCTTAGGTGCAAATTGGTAGTCTTTGAGAAAGCTATGAACTGATTTTATTTCTAGAAATTATCACTATTTATGGTCTTTTATTATTTTGCAATGGGGGTGGGTTTGTCTAAGGGTCGAGGTGACCCACTTATACTCGTTAAGAAGTTTTTGTGTATGTTATATGGTTAAAGTGTAAAAGGGTGACATCTTTGAGAAAGGTTTGAATAGTGGTTATGTGTTAATAAGTCACTTTTTCGTGCCTTTTTCTATTTTCTTTTTGGCTGGGGGCGCAGGTGCTAAGGTCTCTCACCTTTGAAAAATTTATTAGCTGTGTTGTGGGCATCATCTATGACAAAGGAGGTCCATTCTTCAGTGCGTGTTCCGGCAATTAGACCTGTCGGCGACGGGGGTCCGGGACCTCCAGGAGAAATTTTGGGAAATGGGGGTCCTTTTATGCAGTTTTCCAGGTTCCGAGGGCCCCAAAACATAATCAGGGCAATGGAATTTCCTATCATTTTTAGTTTTTTTAAGAAGCCTATTTTGCATTTCGGGCTAGGAAACTTCAGGGAGCAAGTGAGCCCCTTGCCCCCACCTACTCTGCAAGTTACGGCCCTGCCCAGGGGCGGGATTTGATGCATAGGCGTAGGAGCCCAAGTTGATTTGGGGGTGGGGGGGCTGGAACGACTTGCCCGAAAAATATAACCCAAAATTTCCGCGCGCTCCAAGCACGTTCGACGTGTTAATGCACATATCATATGGACATTCTTCCTTTATCACACCGCATGCCAATAACATAATAGTTATCAATAATTTGCCTTGTTTCTACCTTCTTTATTGATTTTAATTTTGGCGGAAGTCGTTAATCGCCGGCCTAGGGAAGGGGTCTTAGAAGAGGGGGTTCCCCCTCCCCTTTCAAATATTTTTGAAAAATTAGGTGTCCTTACATGCAATGATCTGGTGCCACATATGCTACCTTTGAAGTAAAATTTGTGTTAAAAAAGTTACGTATTTTAGGTAGAAAAAACATCAGCATCAGTGAGGGTGGGGCATTGCGACATGACCCCACAAATACACCACTGATAATCATAATATAAGTTTAACCATTAAAAACACACTGATGAATTAATACGGAATATATAGGTGCTGGTGCAATTCAAATCAGAACTTTATATTAATTACCAAGGAAGTTTTTAAATTATTAATACCCTTTAGCTACATCATTGCATTATTTTTCTTTCAGTAGGTGCCCGAAAAATTTTCAGCATTTTGCCCGAATTTTCACAAAAACTTTTGGTTGAGGGGCTGCAGCCCCCGGCTCCTACGCCTATGATTTGATGTCTGGAAGTGAGGGAAAACCTGGTCAAAATACCAAACGACGTCGAAGGCTCCTTTGAAGAGAGGTGTACTCCTTTAAAGCGTAGGGTCCAGGGTTCGGTCGTATGGCCACTGATGGGGTCCAGAGGCAACGCCCCATAAGCCCGGTGGTATTAAAGAATTAATATCATTAGAATAAAGCATTTGGTTATCTTCAAACTCATGGGATCTGTAGGTAAACAGATCACAAAAATCACATTGTGGCCATTTAAATAATAGCCCTACTCGGAATACCCAGAGAGCTCATTGTCTACAGGAAGCAACCTTGCACAAAACAATATTTTAAAAGGATGCGCACGAAGTGCGCCCAAGGACACAGCGGTATTTAAGATCTTCGTAAGGTGTGGCTGGCAAAGCTTTCAACCGCAAGCCCCAAATCGCGAAGAGGCTGGGAACCGAGGGTCCTCCTCAATTTTTTTTCTTATATGGCTTTGTGGCCATTCTGAATCATTTCTAGAGATAATCCCACTGCTTCCGTGTGTAATTTGAATGCTAATGAAATATTTTTTCCATAATGATATCTCATTAAAGATAGTAACCGTCGGTCAATTTGATTAGGATGGTTGCAGTTGGTGGGAAAGGTGAACTGCGGGAGGGGTTGCAAGGGTTTTAGAAATAATAACAGCTATCCTAAAAATGTAATAACGAGGCAATTTTACAAAAGTTTCCCAAAGGACAGCAGTCCTAACGTAACAAGTATTTATATTGAGTTCACGCGCCGTGTGCTAAAATTGTATTGAGAACCTCTAATCCCCATATAGGGCCAGATTTCTGAACAGTGTATGCAAGGACCATTACGTGTAATGCCGCATATTTAGTATACTGTCAGTGACCCTTACTTTAGGGCTTCAAGTCACAAAAGTGTGGCGGGGAGTTGATGCCCATGCCTTGAAAGAAATTTAATTGAGGTACCAAACAAAATTTTTGCAACAGCAATTACCCCTTTGCCCCCCAACTTTGAGCTCCGCCACTGTATAAGTTAAAATTTCTGGCAATAAATTTTTATTGTATTTGATGTTAATGTTTCCTTTATTTTACATTGCAAAATTTACCATAATATTAAATATTCCCTCATAATTTCTCTGGTCTCTCTTCCTTTTGTTCATTTTACTATTATTTTTATTATTATTTTGTAAGTCTAGAAAAAGGGGGTAAGGGCGATCCGTGACCCCCGTAATCCCGCCCATGGCCCTGTCTTTATTCTAAACCAATGCGCTGTGTAAAGCTTTATTCACAAATCCTCTCACTCACTACCATTGATCAGAGGGAGGTGTTGTTGGTTATCTAACGATACCCCCGTAATTTGGTGCATTTCGAAAATTATTATGAGAAACATGAAACCACTGGCGGACGAAGAGGGGACTGAAAGTTGCAGCCCCCTTTCTGAAGCAGACAATTTGCTCTTTCGGGCAAAATACCCACGACTTCAGGACAAAAATGCAGTCATGCACTTAAATTTCGAGCAAAAAGGGCTTCATCTCCTCAATCAAAAGTATAGCCCCGAACGCTTAGGCCTAGGACAACTCCATTCATAATCCTTCCATACGTCAACACCTTTGCCAGTTTTATTAACTTTTCAGGCTACTGCCATGAACGTGGATGTTCAGTCTTCAAGGATAAATCAAAAAAGACTGCTACTTGGTCTTATTCCCAATTCAATTAACAGACGATGTTAGAAGTCACAATGCTAGAAAAATTCGTCTAATATCCACAACTTTGTAAATATGGAACTTCGGTGGTTTTGTTCTCCATGGACCCACTTGGACCAGTGAATCACAACATTCCTACTGCATATTACTAAAAGTCTCTAAACAACGTATTTTAAATGAACGGAATTTCCAAAGAAATGGAATTTTATGAGCTTTAGACCAATGTCTGCATATATGATTAGCAAACTAGGCCTGTCCTTAGGTTTTGGCTATTTGTTTTTTAGTTTCATTTAAAATATTTTGTTACATCGTCCTTAGGACATGGCCTCGTTGAACCCCATCCTCAGTGTCTGCCAGGGCGGATACGTGAAGAGTCTCAACATTAATCTAAATAGCGAATCGGCTACGCCTTTTTGGCTGGTTTATGTCCCTGTTAATGTCTCACAATTGCTCACCTCTGTTTTTTTTATTATTATTATTAATTATTATTATTACAAAATTGCTGAAGGAGTAGATGTATTACTGATATTTTTGAGGAGGAAATTTTTGCTAGAAATGCGTAAACACAACACAAGTTTTGTCGGAATGTCCGCAGAATTTATGCAACGAATTGACTTGCCGGATGAATCAATAAATCTGTATGAAAGAAAGGGGTGCCACTGCACTGGTCGCATCCCTGTCACTCGTCTTATGACTGGTTTCAGGCCCGTAGCGAGACAAGTTGTCGATGAGGGGGTAGGGGTTGGAATGGAAAAGATGTTTTACGGGGCGAGATACCTGAAGATATATTTAGGCAATAGCAATGTTTTTCTTATTAAATATTCTTGAAGTGAAAATATTCCAGGGGCGTAGCACCTGGTCCCCCTTGACAATGGCCTTAATGGTCATGCAAAGAGCATGAATATCAGGAAATATTACCAACTTTTGTTGCTCGTTGAAAGGCATGAAATGTGTAAGGAATTCAGCCTCCTATCCACCGGCTGCAGTCATATCAAGTAAAATGCGTCTTAGTATAACTTTGTGTTCAAAACCAAGGAAGTAAAATTTTGATTTTGGGATCTGATGAGAGTGCGCCCCAATATTGTTTGGATTGGGGTAGACCCTTCAATACAAGTATAATGTCCTCATTTTTTTTAAAATACCGTCGGCCTCACTCACTGGACTCTACACGCCGTCTACAGATGGCCGAAGTTAGAGCGATGGCATTCGCTGCTCAACCTTTATAACATAATATTTTTGCAATGCTAGTCTTAATCTCATAACCTTTCATCCAGCGCAACACGCTGTTTTGGGGCACAAATGTTGATTATGGGAAAGATTCAATGGGTTGAAGAGTTCACTGTATTGCGAGGAGTCCAGAATTCAGCTTGGTCACCGATCCAGGGGCAAAGTCATGGGTATTAGGAAAAAAGTTTAACTATCTACAAATGACATTAAATGTGCAAATAACACAGTTGATTCACAATTTGACGATGTTTTTAAGCTTATCTCGTACTCAAGGCCAGTCAACTTCGTGACGCATTAGGAACTCGCCTGTTGGGAGGATGGATGTTTCCTGACCAGGGATGCATGGGGTTTTGAAATAGATTCACCCAAGCTGTACCTATGGAAGAAGGGGACTGCTCTCTGATCTGACATCTCTTTGTTACGTCTCTACCTTCCGACATGTCTGTGAGAGGCCAATGCTATCATTGCATTCCTAGACCTTCAAAACAGGAGTAAAAGACACCACAAAAATTCTTCTATTGATCTCACATCTCGAGATATGGTCCAATGTAAACGACGGTCATTTTGAATTCATGCAAATTAGGTCCGAAAAAAGTCACATGTGAGTTTCTTTGCCATCTTCGTATTCCTAGACCCCCAAAACGAGTATATACTCTAACCATACAGCTACCCCTTCCACCCTACTAGTGTCTGGCCAGTCCAAGCAAAAGTAGGCCTTTAATTTTGAAACAGCTCAGGCTCATGAACAAAGAGTTTTACAGAAATGAGAAACAAAACAGAAGTTAATGGGTGAGGCCATTGTTATTTTTACTTCTTACATCAAAAATGAAAACAAATGCATTGAAAACTTCCAAATGGAATACGACAAGAAGCAGTGATCGTAAACACAAGAAGATGATTATTCACAATAATAATATAATAACTGGGTCAAAGATGAAAAGGGCAGTTAATATTCATGAGGTGCACTGTATAATTAAAGGACACAACTTTAATACTACTAGATTATGACAGTCACAATTTCGACTATAATAAATTGCAAGGAAAATTTGTACATGATTTGCTTTCAAATCTTTTAAAAAAGACATGAATAGTTATATAAGAAATATTATTAATATTCAATATTACTAGAGCCACAAAGGGGATAGTCATGTGATAAATAGTTTGACACTGAGATATGGCCTATGGTGAATAATTCACAGCATGGTTGGTACCTTTCTGCCTAAGTGCCAATGCACTTTCCAGCATCTGATTTCAAAACTTGTTAAGTAAAATTACACATTCATCTTCACTTCAAAATTTCAGATATAAATGATGTCATTATTACATCATATGAAAAGAATCTTTGAAAAATCAAATTTGACATAAAAATTTGTATCACTGAAATAAAGATGCCAGATTGAGCTCCCTTTTTTTTTCCAAATTTAAGTCCTTTTCATGACTCTCTTCATTATTTTGCTAAGAAAAATCATGATGTGAGTAATTGTCGTAATTTGCAAGCATACGAGAGAACCATCAGAATGGGGTAATTAACATATGTCACAACTTGTATGACTTTTTGCTTCATTTGGTCCTTTCAGTTTTCTGATTTTTTCCACTTTATATTCTTAAGTTGTACTTCTTTTAATGATTTACAAATCATGCCAATTCCACCTTTGCAATAGTTTTTACAAATTGATAGTATTTGCAGTGGTATGTCATTTTAATAAAGTGTTTCCATAAAGGACTCATCAGGGACTGACACAAATTTTAATCCCTTTACAACAGGGATAATTCTAGCTTTTAACTTAACGATTCTTTAATGTGGGTACAAAGAGGAGAAATAATTACATCAACATCTCTACATTCGTCAAAAAGATAAGAAAGATGAAATATTACAGTGACGATAATCCCAACATATAACCACACACAAACCAGGATGTTTGAAAGAAAACTAACGCAATTTGCACATAAAATGTCTTATTTTCATATTTACATCAGTGACAAGGTGTAGACGGAATACATGAAGATTACGCTGCTGCATGAAGTTCCAAAGATTCCTTCTTTCTTTCTATCCCAAAAGTGAGTGGAATTGTAATGCATTTATTAAAATCAATGAAAGCATATATTTCTAAAACATTTAATGTGCCATTATAATATGGGCATATTTTAAACTGATCAAATTTACATATTCCCATTCAATTACCAAGAGGGGAAAAGGAAGTAATCAATAAAACCAGCTTTACATATTCAAATTCAACAAGCATCTTTCGTAGCTACTAGTTTTAATACTGCTAAATGGCATTTGAGTTGTGTTTTTTCGACATGCTTTGTTTTCTGGCAGTTTATACAAAGTTGGCAGTCTACACATCTGCCTATGAGTAAACAAAACTAATAGTTATCTACCTTCAATGTTTCTCACACTTTATGCTAAAAATTTGAATGAATATTCATTTTGCTAGTCAAGTACTATCAAACTAACAAGCAATTACCTGAAGTTGTAACAAGAAATTGAATTATGTAAATTGAATCTTTCCCTTATGCTAATTTTCTATTTTATACTGCAAATATTACTGCAGTCTTCATCAAAATGATCCAGCAATTTCTTCTACATGTCTTACTACAGAAACTTAATACATCATTTCTAATAACCTGACAATTTTGTGCAATATTTCTACAGTCTTCAACAGAAATTATTTTTTCCCCACCACAAATGGGCCATAAAAGTAGAATGTACAAACTGAAATCCACAATTTGAGGATTTTGAATGTTCATACAGTTATGACAACAGTTCTGTGAAGATAATTACGCCTGCCAAATACTGCCCTCCTCAAATGGGACATATCCCATCCATACATGCTGGACCAATACCGATAGGGATTAACCAGACAAAGAATGGCTAGCCTCCCTTGCCAAATGTGCACAATCTGGCCTTCTATTATTCAATGCAACTGTTGAATTGGGCAGTGTGCAGTAGGATTTAGATGGACTTATCTAAAGAGGCCAAAATTTACCAAGGACTTTCAAGATGTCTGGAGGAACTTTACTCAGTTCTTGTAAACTTAATCTATACTTTACACAAATTTAAAAATCCTAACATCTCATGATCTTTACTAACATAGTAGAGTAAGATTAACTACATTATTCCAACTTCCAACTTCCTTCTTTCCATTGAAATCATCTACATGCATTCAGTTTTCACCTAACAAAACCTCATTTTACAAAACCATTGAAATATTTTTTTCCCCTTCCTCCATCTGAATAAGTTGTATAGCAAAACAATATATATAGCTACTTTTTCCCTAAAACCGGAATACAATCTACATAGAAGGTGCGCTATCATACCAGTGTCTAACACCATATATAATCCAATATAACTCTCTTTACTGCTAAAAGTTTCATTTTTACACTAAATTTACAAACCAAACAAGCTGTACATAACTAATGCTTTAATTTTACTTAAAATAAATGCCTCAAAATTATACCTCTGATTACCCTTCTCACAAATTAAACCTTTGTAGTGAAAGCATATAGTATTCTTGGACAATGCTAGATTAAATAACTTGCAAAATTTACTCAAGGAGTCACAAAAAAGTCATCAAAAATTTGATGGTTTCCCAGAAATTTCTTTGCATCCATTCCAATATTCACCTCCCCTCCATACAATTCTTCAATTTTAATGAAGTCTTTTGTAAAAAAAATTAAATCTGCTGCATAAATGTTCAATTTCATCATCCTTTTGCTTCATAAATATTTTTTACTTTATCTCATTATCCAAAAGGTTTGCCCTCAAAACCAGTCTGTACATCAAGAAATGGTTCTGTACAAGGAAAGTGTCAACATATCTGAAAACATTCTGAAAGTAAACAAAAACTGAAAAACCCAAACAGAAACTAGAAAATTGTTACAATAAGATTGCCTCAAAGGCTTTGAATAAATAAATAAAAATAAATACGCCAACAGAACAAAATTCTAAAACCTTGAAATAACAGCACAAAGGCTTTGGTATAAGCGTGAAGGAATAAGTAAAACGACATAAATTGCTTAGTATTTCAATGGGCCTGACACTGTTTTTCCAAGCTCGAGTAAAAAACACATTTTAACTATTTTTTTGTACTTTTTCTTCCAAAGGGTTCCATAAAATATTCATAAGCAGCACAAATTTTATCTTCATACTCCTGAAAAATTCTTTTGGCTCACTCTGGTATAGGGTCTTCAATGAGCCAATTGGTTTCCTAACCCTCAAATGTTAAACTTAAATTTATCATTTTTAATCGGAGTACATTCTTTTTTCATAAACGTATTAAGGTGTTACTTGAGCTGTAATAGGAGCTGTATATATCTATATACATGTCATACTTTACACTGGAGCAACAGTCTGGATTATTGTTGAGCAAGATTGGCAGTTACGGACAATAAACTGAATCCAGTGTACCAAATTCCTTTGATTCTTTAGTGGAATATTTGACCTGCTGATACCCAAAAGCTGTTTATATACCCATCCAGATGTTATACTATTTATACCTTTAATCCTCCAATCCAATATGGCTCTTCACAAGGACTGGTAAAAAACTTGAGAACTGGGAAGGTTCCAGCAGCCTTGTGGATATCCTCCCAGGTTTTAACCTCATCTGTGAAGGACAAAACTTTTCATAGGATAATGCTCACATGTGATGAATTTTGTAATATGATATTTAAGGTCAACAGAGATCACTGAGATGAAAGCTCACCTTGTCATGCTTCATGACCAGGTTATGAACATTCATAGATCTCTTACGACACAATAAAGCATCTTATGACACTTTTATAAATATTCAGTCTGGTTATGCATAATCATCAAATCTCATGATACAGGAGTCAAATGCAGAAAATATTCACATAACTCACAACTGTGATCACAATGCTATGAATATCCATGGCATACATGATATTTCCCACACACCTGCTTCAAACAAATAAACTTGAATCATTCTTTCAGAGACTAGGATTATCTGTTCAATTACAAACCAACTGAAACAACTTCACTGCTAGAAAAAGTAGACCCTAAAATTTCAGATTTGAATCATCCCACTCAAGTGGTGAGCCTTTATATTCAACACAGACTGGAATTTCTTCCTCCGAGCTACTGCTCATCTCAGAACAGTCATCATCATAATCATCATCGCTGCTGTCTTCTGCAACTGGTTCGATTGGCTGTTGGAGAATGAAGAAACAGATGATTCTAAGCAAACCTTTTAAACATATGATTCAGCTTCTACGGGGGATGACAAACATGACACTACATAAAAAGTTTGAAGAAACTGCCATTAGGGAAATCAAATTCCATGATTACGTGAACATCTGAAATCATAATAACATTTGCGTGAGGCTACATGTTACAAGAGGGTCAATATTCCCTCTGGATGCTATTTCACATGAAAGAGTTATTGTCTATGAACCTTTGTTCAACAATGAAGAAGCCAAGGAAAAATTATTCTTCTTTAATTGACATCTAACTAGAATACAAGTTAAACAAAGCAATGTCAATAACATTCAAACTTCACACAGTTTATTCCCACATCTGTAGAAATAGCAATGTTTGCCTTGAGCTACCATACATAAAGGCAATATTCCCTTGCACACTTTCTCACATTGCCTTAATACCATCTTTAGCTGAACAAAGAAGTCATCAAAGAATATTTTTTGTAAACTTGCAACTATCATACTAGAAAGTTCAACACTACAACCATAAAATGTCAAAAATTTACAAATCTTTCATGTCACCCTGTCTCCCCTCCTTCTACACCCAAGATCTTTTTATATGAGGTCACACACATTTCAGCAAACATGTGATTATTACATACTAAAAGGCTTGAACAAATGATCAATTGAAGGTCATAAGCAGTCCTTCCAACCATACCTGGAAACATTAACTAAACTGTACAAATCTTCACTTATTTTCCTTGCAGTTATTTTTCAGAATGTAAATATTACATATCAAAGTTAAACCCTGCATCTCCCTTACAAAAAAAAAATTATTCATTAACAAACCCATCAACACGATTTAAAACAATTATCCATAAATACACAAAGAAGCTACACTCCTTCAAATCAGGATAACTGCAATCACCCCAAAAACATTATGTATCAGGGATTGAAATATCCAGAGGCACCTGGGGTCATGGCAGTTGGACCCTTTAATTTGCCTTGATGCCCCTCAAAAGTCACCTACACCCAAGGCCATGGTGACTTTGATACCCTTTTCTATTATTTCTATTTAGTTCACTTTAGTTTCCAAGTTTTGTCATTGATTCCCCCTTTGCTTGGTTTTGGTACCCTGACAAATTTCCGCCAGCTGGCAGCAATTTGGCCTTGCTTTTCCCCAGATCCTACTTGAAGTCCTGCCCTGTGACACATTATTTTCAGACCACTTTTGGATGTTATACATACCCCTTCCATGGGATTGACTGTGATGTTGAGTGGTCCATCATCCCAGTCCATATCCTGTTTGTCATCCAGAGCCTTGTTAACCTTCCGCGTTGTGTACACTCTGAATACTCCAACGACAATCATAAACATGAAGAAACCAACACAAACAACGAGGACTAGTGTCATAGCTGCAAGATAAGAACATTGAGTTTTTATGAGAAGTTTGCATTCTTGTTGTTGTTGTTGTTGTTTTTATTTTTTTGTATACTCCTTTAACAGTTCTTTAAACACCTTTCTGACCATTTTTTCCCCAAAAAACGGTGGGGGGATATGGTAACTTTATTCCTACAGTATTTACAAAAAAAAAACAAATTGTTTTTCTTTTCTTTATTGATTTCATCTTACGAAACATTTCTATAAGATTATTACCTCTGGAACTATCTAGCATTCCAACTTTCATTTTCAGGTTCTGTAAGTTTCTTTCTTACAAAATCATGTTTTTACTTTATTGTAATAATCTATCTTTAGGTTATCTTTCTGTTTGGCTCTTTTCTGCATATCTTCCCTTCTGATTATTTGGCATTTTCTTGTAATGCTTTTCTTGTTACTTTCTCATTCAAGATGTAGCTTAAAGGTTTTCTTCACAACTCAAACTTGTATTCTACAATGTGTGCAGTCCTTAGTAAACAATTTTGTGCATCCCCTGCAGAAATTTACCAATGCTTGAAATAATCACATAGACCTTTTGTCTTCTTTGTCAGTATTATTTCCATTAATGGCTGAGTCATATTGGCATCATGTGAGGTGCCACTTGGGAAGTCTGAAAAAATTTTACTAGTTTCAACTATGAGTAAGGCAGAATACTGGTTAAGGCAATGCACTTGTGATACGAGGATTGCCGTTTTAAATCCTGCCTGGGTTCATTACATTGGGTCCTTGAACTAGATGCTTCATCTCAATTGTGTCTCTCTACCCATGGGATAAATGAGTACCTGTGACATCAATTTTGGTGGTGGTGGTGGGGGGGGGGGGGGGGGGACTGGCCCCATTACATCTGCTTTAGAGTTGGTTCTAAAGCAGAGGCATTGTGTTTGGAACACTTTACCATCGAGCTAGGGTAGTATGTGCTGCACCTTTGATAAGGACCGGATACGTACATGTCAGCACAATAAAAATGCAACTATTATTATTATCTTGCCAAAAACTTGGGAAAATGAGCAAGTAACCTTAGGGGAGACAAATATCTATACAAGGAGTCTGATCTTGTATGATCCAGATCACTGGAATGGTGAGAGTCTGTATATGCAACACTTATATGCAAATGCAGAGAAATTGTGCTAGCTTGATTTTGCGACATCTAGCTGTTAGCTTCTTGTCTTCATCAGAAGTTTTCTTAAAGT
Organism: Holothuria leucospilota; assembly: GCA_029531755.1. Lineage (NCBI taxonomy): Eukaryota > Metazoa > Echinodermata > Holothuroidea > Aspidochirotida > Holothuriidae > Holothuria > Holothuria leucospilota. The sequence continues at coordinate 39,566,807 of CM055981.1, forward strand.
ATCACAACTTACTTCCTTGGCTAATTTCCATTAGTCTCACAACAGGGTAATATTGTAACTTTCAAGGGATTTCATACCTTATAACTCCCCTAACAAATTTAGAAAAGGTGTCATAATTTAGCACTGTCTTAAAAATACCCAGTGATGTCATACCTCCATAGTCTCCATACAAATTTCAGGTATGAGTAACTGTAACTTCCTTTACATGTTTCCAGTGCTGCAATAACTGGGCACTCCCTTTAAAAACTTTCAGTGATGTCATAACTGAGAACTCCCCTCACATAAGTCCAGTGATATCATAACTGAGTGCTCCTCATACAAATTTCAAGTGATGTCATAACTGAGTACTCCCTTTACAAATTTCCAGTGCTGCAATGACTGAGCACTCCCTTTAAAAACTTTCAGTGATGTCATAACTGAGTACTCCCCTCATATAACTTCAGTGATATCATAACTGAGTACTCCTCATAAAAAATTCAAATGGTGTCATAACTGAGTGCTCCTCTTCCAAATTTCAAGTGATGTCATAACTGAGTACTCCCCTTACAAATTTCCAGTCATGTCATAACTGAGTACTCCCTTTACAAATTTCCAGTGATGTCATAACCGAGTACTGCCTTTACAAATTTCCAGTGATATCATAACTGAGTACTCCTCATAAAAGTTTCAAATGGTATCATAACTGAGTACTTCCTCACAACTTTCCAGTGACAACAGGGTTTTCACTCTTCATTTTGTGCAGGAGTCACTGACCCTTGAGAATAAATTTACAAGAGTCTAAACTAAAACAGAAGGGGTCAAAATAAATTTGAGTTTAATGCAGCAAACTTTACTCCTGTTTTATCTTTATTTTCTATATCATTACATATTGTTGGGTGAAAAGCTGTGCGTCAGTTTGACCCCAGAGGTTTTGTGCCTGTGCGTCAAAATCAAAAGTTGTGCGTCGTTGACCCTGGTGCCCGAGTCTGTGAAATCACTGGATAACAGTAAGAATGAGAGGACACAGACTGAACCTGATATTCAAATAACATCTCACCTGGTGATGAGGATCGTTTCACCACTGTGGGGGCATGGTGCTTCCCACTATACAACTGACTCTTGACCTGAAAGTGGTTTGGCAAGTGACCCCCTGACTTTGATTGGTGGGGTGGAGCTTTCTTGTGTACTAATGACACCTGTGGGTAAAGAACAATCAAATTTGACAAAGTGTCAAACTTGTACCAGTAGTACTGAAATATAACACACAACCAAAAGAAAAACAAAAACATTTGGCATAATTTTCACACCACTGCCTCACAGTGTCTACCTGCACAACAGAAAACATTTGAGAATCTGAGCTGTTTCACTGGCATTTCATGTTTCACTTTAACTCCCATACAGGCAAGACAAATACAGACTTTACTTGAACAGTCAAGATCTTGGAAAAATAATTTCCAGACATGAAAAAGCAATACAAAATTCTGAATTTTGCAAACAAAATCAGAATTTATTGAAAAGAAAAGAAAAACCCTACTGTGATAAATACTGTGTCCACAGAAAATTTGGAGATTTTTAAATTTTAATTGCTCAAATGTATTTAACCTCCTAGTCAATCTAATAGTGGAAAGCTCTACTGTTAACACAAGGCCACTGAAAAGTCTTGGGGAAAGCATGGAAATTTTATTTGGGAAATCAAATCATGATGAAAGAGGCCTTGACAAGCCTAAAGGATTTCTTAACCGAGATTGACAATAAACAATCGTCAATCAGTCAAAAACCCTGCTAAATGCCTCACCTCTATTTCAAATGCATTGCTGACGAATCTTTCGTTGAGTTCACTGCACCTCACAGAGAGTGTCCTAGAGGGTGTGCTATTTGGAGCTTTGTTGATGTACACTACTTGGCGTAGTATTGCTTCATACGTGGCAACAGTTTTTACACCTGGGAAAAATAAAAAAGAAACTTCAAAAGATTGCATGTTTTAACTGTTTTGACTAATTTCACTCCAAAAAAGGACAGACATACTGAGAGAATGCTTTTTTCTTCTTTTTACATATCCTTTCTCTTTCTCTACCTTGCTGAAAGGAGAAAAAAAAATACATTTTTTTTTTTTTTTGAACAAAATTTACCTCCCTAACCTGTCACCATTTGATATATTTTCCCTTTTATTGTCAATTTGCTCATCCAAATCATATTTCTATGAACACTAAGGTTAAGTAAGATAGACTTATATAATTTGGTCATCTGTTTAAGAATTTCATTGAAAGTGCAACAAAGCAACCATATAATCACACAATCATGGTACCAATCAAAACATAAAATGACTTTTATTTTGACATTTTCATATAACAAAATTTGATGTAAATCAAGATATTTAGTCCCCTAACTGCAGATTTGTGATGGGTATGTACCCATACTCACACTCTGACACATGAACCTGTACCACTATATTTGGGAATGATTTGTACTGGTACTCTTACTGACAATTATTGCAGACATGTGAGTGGCAACTCATAAAAATAGAGGAAATTTTGATGGCAAACTTGGCATACATACGTGAAGCACTGCATTCTACGGGGTCCCGGAGCAATGCCCTTATATACTAGGCCAAGTACATCCAGGTTAACAAGGGCTAAGCCCAGTAGCTCTTTCTCAAATTAACAGCCTCAAACTAATCACACTGAACTTTACTTTCAAGTTTTCCTTCCCCCCTTCCCACAAAAGGCCAAACACCCTACAGTTGCTGGTATAAATAAACCTAGGCAGGCCTAGGTCCTAGCCACTTGTTCTTGTTGCTTTCTGTCATCTAACATCAGGCTAGGCCCTTGGCCAACAGTACACAGGGCCTATATCTTAACTTAGGGCATAGGATCATTAATTTTGGCTTCATATCTCTTATTCAGCAATCATCGCGACTATGCATCCCCCATGCAAACAAAATGCTTTTAAGCCCATTTTAAAGTATCCTAAAAACATAGTATGCAAACGTTGTGAGGATGTGGTTGCTCCCAAAGTTCCATGATACATACATCCGTATAGGATAGATCACTCACACTATACATAATACACGTTAGGATAGCAAAACTGGTGGCTGCCATAACTCACCAGAAAAAAGCATCTTACCACAAAATCATGCAAGTAAAGCTTACAAAAATGTGGATGGCTCTTCTAAAGTATTTTGCACATGTCATGTAAATATTAACAGAAATGTGCACTGACTGGTTCATGTTCAAATCCTCTGACGATAGATAATAAATAATAAGACTGAGCCAACTAGCCCCTCTATATCACTTGCACACAATAAGTGTGTAGAAATCACGCAGAAGCTAGTCAACCGGCTGGACGAATTTCGCTGGGTTAAAACCACACTGTTTCTGAAATTGTTGTACGGAAGCACGTGGTTACTGCGATTTGCTTTGTAGGCCCTATTGCAATGGGAACTTCCATCCGACTGGACAGAAATCCAAGGCCATGTTTGCACTTCACTGGGAGTCTGGGATAAATCACGTATGCAAGAAAGAATGTACATACTGCAGCCTACAGTATGACAGCACACTTTGTCTAGATGCTCAGAGCGGGAAAAACGGAAAGTGACAAAAGTAGCGGACTGGAAACGTTAAAAAAGCAGAATTCCGCTAAATAGCAGAAGTCTCACATGTCTGTTATTGAAAGTAACCCATTAACGAAATTTTGAACTTGTGTATTCCAAAATTTGTGTCCTCATAGAGGAACTTGTACTCTTTACAAAGAGATGTGCCTTCATACTTGTACTTAGATATAAAGACATTACAATTGTGCTTGTACTTATGACATTGTACTCAAATTATAAGTCCATCTGACTGGTTAGATATTAATCACTCTAAAGTATCAGCACTAATGCAATCACAAGGCCTGAGGTAGGAAAAGCTTTAAAAGCAAAAGAAGGATCCAATTTTTCAAGCTCACTCTAATGCCCATTAAATATAACTACCATACTAATGGGAAATACAGCTCTAATGACCTTTAAGAGTTCTCTTCCCATTGTGCCTCTTTGTTACTGAAGCAAATCACTCTCTTGTTACTATAAATTCAGCCTTTCCAGTCCATTTTTTCTTTTTTTTTTATTCCAGTCTTTCTTTTGACTGATCCTTGACATTAAATGACAGAAGTCAAAACAAGACAGAGTATACAAAGTAGCCAACATTATTTTATCAAATCTAGCATTTAAAAGAAAATCATTCCTAAATGACAAATAAGTGACACTTTCAAAAGAAAGCTCTGATGTTGTTTTGCAGTGAGTAACAGCTTTTTTTTTCAAAACCAGCAACAAACTAGCTGTTGTTTTATGGAAATCTCAGAAAAGAAAGAAAAATTCTATAACCAACTTAGGCAATACATTTACATAATGCCCTGATTGCTCTTTGACAGTGAATCTTTCCAAAACCTCAGATGAGCTACAATTTACAGCTTTAAGTGTGGTTTTACCCATGTTAAAGGATTTCTTTCAAGACATGAAACTTCTTGCTTGAAGTTAAATGAAAGTCAATTCAAAACAGTAAAAGAGATGCTGCTCTGTTAAAAAAAGCCTGAAGGCCCAAGAAAACTTCTCCTTCACCTTGAATAAGCAAAGTAGTTACGAATTTATTAGCTTTTATTGTTGGATGGTAAGTGAAAGCTTTATATTAAAAAAAAATAAAACAATAAAAGTGAACAAAACAACAATTTTAGTACATGAAAATCTGAGAATCCAAAAACTTTTCCTTATTACCTCAAAGGGGCTACAAATCATAGCTCAGTGCAATTTTATGCCACTTTCTTGTCTCTGATGTAGTTCACTAAAACCTTCTGAGACTTTTGTAATTACAGTTAATGTTCTGGGATTTATATCAAGGTGTGTATTTCAAGATGCTACATGTCTGTAAAATTACAGACTACAAGAGTTTGTGTTTGGATTAATTAATGGAAGTACTTGGGTGAAAAGTAAGTTTAAATCATTCTTTTTCTCCCCTTGAACCCAGCACACCTCCAATCAAGTATTCTTTAGCTTTGTAAATCATTAAACAAACACTGCTTCCATACTGCACAAAGCAGATGTACACAAAAAATAGATGCACATTCTTGTTTTGGTATGCTGTTTTCAGAATCTTAACAAAACTGTCCAAGAATCTTTAAAGAGATCACTTTTGACTGACACAATAGGCCCATTTTCACTTTGCACATAGCATTTTAACATCTTATCTCATAATTTCTTACACACCTGTAATAATTAATCCTTCATCAGAGGAGACAGCATTTACTGAATATTTCTTGCAAATATCTTCATTCAATGACAACCGTTCTCCTGTCTTGAATGGTGTTACCACGGTTACCTGGCAGGAGTCGAGATGTTCCAACCTGGCATAATAAGTTGTATCTGTCAGAGAAATAAAACTTACAAAGTTATAGACAAAATGGCAGAATTTAATGCTACAGGCAATTAACTACTAAATGATAGCATTATGGTGATATGATCTTTCACTTTAATACCTTACCTGAGACAGGAAGTAAAATGACATACGGTTTTTCCATCCCAGCAGCTCATACAGCACATTACAACCCTGCATTTGTATGGCTGTGGTCTGGTTCAAATGTCAAAACCAATCAAGCACAAGATAATCTCATTACACACTTGGGCTGGCCAGTGTGCTTAGCAAGCAATGGCCAACTTGGGAAAGCACAGGCAGATTTTCACAATACAATGGGCACCTTTGTTACCTCTGTTGAGATCACTCAATCATGGCTATTCTTTAATCAATTAAGTGGTTTGTTTCTTTATAGATAGGAAGGAAAAGTCTGCTGTACAGTTTACTGGAGAACTTGTACCCTATGACAACTTTCTTTACTCAAAACGTAATCTCACTTACAAACTACTACCAGGCTTTACTAATCTTTACTAATGTTACCACACTGACAGAACAATTAGCAGATTTGATTGCATCTAGCACATCAATTGAAGCTAATTTTGGAGTTCTGCAAATGACTACACAAGCCAAAGTTTTAAAAATATATTAAAAAAAAATGCCCTATGCACATAAAACAGATTTATTAAGGTAAGTTTTTACGGGTAGGAGCAATGAAAATATGGTCTCAGAAAAAAGGTTGCAGACTTTTTTCTTATCATCTCACCTGTCTCACCTGTGTCTTGATCTACTTCACCCTCATCCTCCTCAGCTTGATTCGAGATGGAGACAGACTCCAGCACTTTGACTCCATCATGGAGCTCTGCCACTGTGTATGCCACACTGGCATCACCTGTTACAATGATATTGGGGACTGGTACTTGCGACAGCACAATGAATCCATGAATGTCAGGAATGTGGATTTCTTGATTGTCACACCTAACAAAAATGAGATGAGGATATAAAGGCTGTGTTAATCATAAAAATATATAATATTAATAAAAATTTCTAACAAAAATACCTTTTCTTGTAATATTTACCATTCCTTTGGCCTTTTGAGACAATTGAAATGGTTAATGCAATCTTAGCTTTCACATCACTCATATCATTCCAAAAGGATCTGGAACATTACACATGCAGTTAAACCTCACAAAGACTGGAAAAGTGCACTTACGAAATCCAGGCTTGGAGTGGAGGGTAAAAGTACGACGTTTCAGTATTAGATAACAAGGTTTTCCAATGTGCCTACAAAAGCAATTTCTAACATGACTTCCAAAAACAACGGAGGTAAAATATGGGCACCGAACAGTAGAGATGAGACCTGGGGCCACTTCTAGACTGCTAAATTTTTTGTTTAGGGTGCTTAAAGCTTTGCAAGGAAACAGCCTGTTGTAGTTAAGAGGTGAGAAAACCTCAAAAAGATTCAACAGCTATATGTGTGCTCCACTTGCTTACACTTCCAAGAGCATTCTAGCATTACCCTTCAGTGCACCCAGTCTTATCTTCATGATTTAGAGATCGAGAATAAGTTGTGTCCTGATGCTGAATTGTTACATCTAGACAAACTTGTTTTGGTGAGATAACTAACCTGTGGTAAATATGAAAACTGGATGTATCACAGAGTAAACTGAGGAGTTCCTGATAAATCAGATAAAGAATGTTTTAGCTGTACTATTGCATTAAAACAAATATGACATCCACTCAGGCTGGCAGGGCAAACCATCCTCACAACTGAACTTTTTTTACACCACTGGAAGAGGGTGTGAAAGGTCAAGACCATCACACAAAAGAATGATAACTTAACACAGTTCACACAAACTTGTCAAAATGAATACTTACATGGCTGTGGTTTCAATTAAGAGGTCCCTGGATCCAGGGGTTGGGAATGTCCTGCTGTTGTAGTATGACACCTTTTTCAAAACTTGTGAAAAGCCTCCCTTAAGACTTCCCTGAAGGAAGAAAGTAAAACAAGGACTCCTTGAATATGTTTCAAATGATTGCATACCAACTCCTCCACTAGATGACAAAGCCTTACCAGTTTGCGAGTAGAGAGGGTACCATGTAAGATTTGCTACAACACTAAATCACCTACCACTTTCTGACTCCCACAGAGTGATAACCAAGGAGGGGGAGCAGAGGGTAACTAAGTGACCAAAGAATCATGTCAGACCTCTTGGCCTTTTCAGTGTAATTTGCTACCCCCTCTCCACAAAGTAAACCAATTATGCAGATGACATGCTGTTGAGCCCCAAAATTTTCTTAAGTACTAGCATTTTCTCCTTTGACCATCATTTTTTGTACCCCTCTTTCAAAAATGAGACTTCATATAGTTTCCTTTTTCAGCCTTCAGATAGAACTGAGGTCCAACACATATTAGTAATTATATAAACTTGAAATTTCACACCATGAACAACCTGGATTGCAAAGTGTTTAGCCTCAGAAAGCTAACTTCGAACTACAAACTTTTTTTGTTATTTTTAACAGAAACTAGGAATTTCCTATTGCAATCAAAAGTAAAACCTCTCTGGTAAAACCTCTGCCTCCTTTGCATCCAGCTTAAAACATCACATTGTCATTTTGTAAGGCATAGCATCCTCTCCAAGCACCAGCAGGCTACAGAAATTATACCAGCAGCAATTTCTGTAAGCTTCTTTTCAAATTTTGAGCTTTTATGAATAAGTGATGATATTTTACCTTTAATGTTAGAACAGTCCCCTCAGCATTGAGATGCACCACCTCCAGTGGCAAATTTCCCATATCGATTGACAACCCCTCTTTGCAAGCAAACAGGCATGATATGACTTGTTCACTCTCAGTGTTCCCTGGTAAGATGCTCATGCCTGCCAGGTAGCCCTTGAAGAAGCCACTGTAAGTGCTAGATGCCCCTGCAAGACAAAAAAATATATAAATAAATTAAACACTTTGTTTCTTGCACAAGGTATTCGGCACTTCCATTCAAATAAAATTTTACCAGCATTCAAGGACGATAATATCTACAAGGAATACACCAACATTAAGACCTTTCAAAGGGTTAATTACATCCATTTTACTGAAAGTGGTTTTCACAAATTTCCTCAAAGATAAAGCAAGCATTCAGACTGATCAACAGTGACACTTGACATGGACACAATATAACTCCTCCAAATTCTGGCTTGCAAACTATCCTTCAAAACCCACTCAGTTAATTGCCCCAGATTTATGTCAAAACACCAGCTAAATCTACCAAATCTCCTATCAATTCTCTTCAAATTATCTTTTGTGATGCTTGCTAACATAGACATTATTACTAAGGGTAAACTCAGTAAGTCTTCTCCATAGATCCTTTTCCAAATAACAATTACAAAGGATTGTGGGATAGAGTTTGGTATGTGTCGTATTTGTCAGTGGCATATTACTGTGGCGAAAAACGATGCATACAAAAACACTATCCCACAATTCTTTGTAATTGCTATTTGGAAAAGGGTCTGTGCATTGAACAATTTAGTAACAAATATATTGTCACATGATTAAAAAGAGCCAATCATGAATTAGGATACCAGGATATATGATTCAATTGAGTTGACTACATTTGCCCTCTAGTTTGTAGTCATCCTACCATAGGAAAGGTGAGCATGTTACTGTACCACAGCAGCTCTCAGGAGCTGGAAAGTTTTATGCACAAATACAAAATTGTTCTTTTAATTTATTGCAAAGCTACCCTTGTCACCTCATTGTTATTATTTTATTTCTTTGGCTTTACATCTAACACAAACTTTCAGTAAATGGGTAATGACATACATCCAAGGGAAATACAATGAAAGTTAGACACCATGATATAGATCGCAAATTGTAATTACTAAATACTAAATATGCAGAGCCCAAGGTTGAATGTTTTACAACCTTAGAGGCAGTTTTAAAATTCAAATTAGATTCTGGAAGATATTTGGCCAGACCTTCAAAAACTCTGATTTTACCAGTTTTCAGTTTTTTCCACTTACTCCTTAACTGAAGAAGGCATTTAAGGATGTTGGATCTTTGAAAAAAGATTGAAGACTAGAATGTGTCGCAACAATAAATATTTAAATTGAGAAAACCAATTACCATTCCAGGCAGCACCAACTGTGAGGGTGGTGGATGTGCCAAGGTGCGGAAGAGGCCAATCGTTAGTGATGCGACTAGTCTCGTACAACTTCGTGTCAACAAAAAGACTTATCTGTGAGACAAAGCAATGCAAGAAAAAGACATACAGAAAAGTGTGAAGCTAACTCAATGGTTATGCATACAATGTAGAGAGAGAAAAATCTAGTACGTAAGTAGCAGATATGACTGAATCTGAGCAGAAATAATTACTTAACTCCTTGAAGAAAGGAGTAACCTACTGTATGTAACTATATCACTACATGAAAGGTGTGTTTGATCTGGGTTTTTGATGTCCACCTAACTGGTGGTTTGGACAGAATCAAGACCACCCAAGACCAAAGAAGCTTCATACTCATATTATCCACACTGGCATCAGTTTCAGGGTAGTCCAAACCACCCAAACCACAAAGCTCTCAGATCAGACCACCTGAGCTTGACTTGATCAAAACCAGGACCACAAGGACCTTGGTCTTGTAACTACTCAACAATTGCTGTGAAGTCACTAAGGCCACCAAATACAAAATTTTGTTTCGGGTGAACCTGGTTTAGTCCAGATCCCTTTTATGCTAGACTCTTCAAATTGAAAAGAAATATAACACAGTTTATGCTGAAGGGCACATTTATGCATTGGCATTCCACAATGCCATGAAACCCAGCCAATACTACACATAAGCCACCACCCCCCTCCCACTCCTACCACCCCAACCCCCACTCCATTCTGCATACAAAATACCAAGTGAAACTAATGTCTCCAACTGTTACTCTTCACAGTTCCCCTTCAATAGAAGATGAAAGCCACCCAAGAATCTCATACACCAGCAGTACTTTGAAAACAATTTGGCATCTTACAGTATTCATAAATAAAACATTAAAAATCATTCATTTTTCACATCATCTCAGACATGCATAATTAGCACCAATTTAAGTACAACAAAACTCATACAGTAAGGCTTTGTACTTTCTGCCACACTGAATGAACTACCTAGCTTATGCTAAAAAGAGTGCCAAGATAATTTTCCATCGTGACAGGATTATTCACAACAGAATGTGGGTAGTTACATCATAACTTTCATACATGTACACAAGTTCCATTTCTTCTGTCATCAAATTGATCTTCAGCTTTTGAGAAAGTTCCCTTCACAACTAAGACCACAATGTGCCTAAATGACCTCCACTCCTGTACCACATACAACATGCACTTCTCATGTAAGTCACAATAAAAACTTCTCAATTCTAGCTAATGCATCTCTGTCCCTAAGCAACCCATATCATTTCATAAACAGAACCATGTATATAGAAACACCACACAGCTGATATTCTGTTTTCAATTGGCACGAACGGAAATGGCTTTCACTATCAATTAGGACTGAACGAGCCACCCATGCTGTGGCTGATATCATGATACCTTTCTAGTGCCAAATTTCCTATGAATTTTTCCTGTTTCCTGGAGTAACTGGAACTGTCAGTTTGACCACTATTTTTTTTTTGTCTTTTCGAGCTTAATCCATTGAAACACATATATACACGGGAAGGACATTCATGGCTGTTTTCTTTTTCAATTTGCATTCTGTTTTGCTGTTTATGCAAAAGTTAATTGTGAGGCAATGAAGATACGAACCTTTCAAAATGACAGATGAACTGTTTAAAGAAATATACAACACTAGATACGAAGAGTTCTTTTTTTCTTTGTGGGGGAGGGGGGGAGGGGGGGAGGGGGGGGAGGGAGGGTGAGGAGGAGGGAGACTGGTTGGTTGATGTGTATATAATGTACACAGACTACACAAACTACCATAGTCATAAGTAGTTAAAGTAATCTTAACTGATGATTAAGTGCAGAATGTCAATTATTAACATTTATAAGATGGTACAAACACCCCCAGTGCATGTCCCAATGGATATAAAGCACGTTTCTTGACAGTCACTTCCCTCCTAACATGAAGATATGAATCCCAGCCCTGCTACATTTTAAAAGGTTCTTCATCATCTGCATATATTCACCATGGTCATTACAGTTTCCACTTTTTCATTTCCTAAAAATAACAACTTTGGAGTAGTCCAATAAATGGCCTTGGCTTACAAATGACCAGTGCTGTACAATGCAACCAAGTCAGCTGCAAATTCACCCTGAATTTAACAAATGTGAGAAGATGATCATACCAAGGGGCCAATGCTCCTAAAGAAAAGCTCGCTTTGGCACCCCTATACACACTTCTACTATACTGTCAGTATAAATCCTCAAGCAGGGGATCATTCCCATGAGAGCTGCATACACCACCAACAGCCTGTTTTCCTTCATAATTTACAGCTTCCAGAGTAAAAGCCCCTTATGGAGGAGTCTCCCCCCCATTATTATGTGCAAATTTTTAAGATTAATGAATTTCCTCACGGAGGTTTGTAAAACAGTTGATGATGCTGGCACCCATTTTTAGTGTATGTGCCTGTGCATACTAATCCTTGATCATCTGGTACAACACAGCAAACGACCTTTCCAAATTGATGGTAGCTTCATGTTGGTGTTAGTGACAACAATGGTCAGCAAACCCTTCACTGTGCAGACATGCTACCACAAAGTGCATGAAGCCAATGACACACTACAAGAGGTCACTCATCAGAAGTTCTGCTGTTTTGGTCTCTTGGTGTTATGTTACATTTCCAGGGATTCTGCCAGAAATTTGAAAAAGGGGGGGATTTATTACTGCTTAACCCCGAGTCGAAATTGGTGCTGTCCTTAACCAAAGTTACAAGTGGGTTCTGGGGGGCAAATGCTTGCTTCAAGGCCCCTTTAAGGTGCAAAATGAAGGGTTTTAAAGGTCATTTATTTATGTAAGTTCAAGCATTGCTGCAAAAGTGTCCTCTTCAATAAGAAACTAAAATGTTGAAAATTTTTTATGTTTTTATGGAAATGAAGGGGGGGATTTTACCTCCCTTCTTCTGGAAAGGTGGGGACAAATCCCCTCCCCTTTCCCCCCTCCGACGGAAACCCTGATTTCAGCAAGTCTTCATTGAATCATGCTCAATCACTATACAACAGGTACTGGTACATTATACCCCTTTCTGGGGTGGAAAGTTTGCTAATTTGGGATACCCTGCGTAAAGATGTTGTGATTAATGGTGCCCAAATAAACTGCTTGTTGGCTTTTACAGATACTTGGCTTGAAAATGGGGGCACAGACAAATGCACCCATTTCACAAACAACAGGAGGGTAGGGGAACATACCTGTGGGTATTGCACGTTGAATGTGTACCTATGCCACTGACTGTCGCACACATGGTCCAGTTTCCACCTGTACTCTGATGGGAATTCAATGTCTGTTGCATCTGATTCACGGTGCAGCAGGAAAGTTAACCGGCAATTGTGGAGGTAAACAGCATAATGTCTTTTGTTGGACCCTACAGAAGAGAGTAAACACCATATTCCCTGAGTTAAATGTTGATAACATGCTTACACTGTCACCGTACTTTTCATATAAGCAGAGTGATTTAGCCGGGTCAATTCTCCAATGCCACAGTCTGAATGGTTGGCCTATGGGAAGAAGCCTCAAGGGAAGGGGGTGTTGGAAAAAAATAATTTTTAAGGTGTGCCCATATATGGCAAATGTTACAATATCTGAGCACACGTACTAGCTTCTTTATTAGCACTTTAATGATGGAATGGTGGCATACTGAATATTGTGCCTATGCTAAAATCAAGAAGTATCATGAATTATCCATAGGTAAAATGTAACATGAAATGCAACCCTGTGAGAAAGTGCTCATTCCATTTATGGAGACATGATGTTTCATTTACATAACTATGTTAAAAATACAAAGGCCACTTTTATCGAGTGAATGGGTATTTGTTTCATCAGATATGATAAAAATATTTTGTAAATAAAAATACTAACTGGTGGCATTTAGGAGACCTTAAATTACATAATTAATGCTCTTCAGAGTCAATGAAAAAAACTATTCTAAAAATCTCCTAGTGGTTCTTTGAAACACGTTGCACTCTCACTAATTCAAACAACATTCATGACTTTGAGAAATCATTCGTCACCTCAGGATGTTGATGTTAATTTCGCACCTTCTTAGTTAGTAGTGACGTCAAAGTTTCCACTCATCTAGCCTGCAGCAGCCTTGTATCTTCCATAACCTGACTGGTTTCCAGAGGAAGTTCCTGAACAATCTGATTTCCTCTGCTCTTCAAACTCCTACACAAACACTAAAAGCAATTTGACAGGCTCTCTAGACCTCATGTCTCCATGAAATGTGCTCATAAATATTCACTATCCTTACCTTCAGTATCACTATTGGCTAGTATATATTCCTTGTCTCCTCCCACCCTGGGTTTATGTTTCATCCAGAATGAGATGCTGAATCTATCTGTCACATTCTTGGGGGCGACTTTTTCCGGCAGTGTTGCTTGAGAGCTTTGACCATCGAAAAAGAAAACTTTCTCACTCTCGTTTCCTTCATCTGTATTTAGGTTGGCCATCCATGGGGACTGTTGACTGGGAGACGGTAGGAGATCAACAGCTCCTGCTTCAGCATCTATAAATGAATATGCATATTTACATTTCAAAGAATACTGAATATGTATTAATCATTGTATTTCTAAGAAACAGAAATTTAGAAATCCTAACAGTATCTTTTTTCAAAGATTAATCAAGTTTGATGATAGTACTGTTTATGCAAGCAAGGAACCATGCCAGGCTATCTACGTAGGAAGTCACCTTGTATCATATACAGTTTTCTCAAAATTCATGAACTTTTTGAACATGAGGACCACAAGTGTGAAACACATCTCTTTACAGTGAATGCTAACTACATGATCATTTTCAGAGGGTAAGGTATGAGGGGATATGCTGATCTTGACATTTGTTTTCAGCAACTTTGAGTATGGTGCTTATGTAAATGTTTTGATAGATTCTACAAACTTTCAAAAAATGTCCCACTTTTAAGGAAAAGTTGACACCCCCAACCTTATTTTCAAACAACAGCTTGACCTTTTATATCTCCTCTTACTTCCACAGAAGTTTCTAGAATGTTGTGTGATATTTCGGAATACAAACATTTCACCATCTTGTAAGCGAACTTAACCTTTCATATCTCCTCTACATTGTCAGGAACTTTCTTGCATCATTCCAGATGTTTCAGAATAAACATCACATTGTCCTACATTAATAAACAATCCAGTATTAACAAACATTATCATGTGACTAAACTGAACCACACATGAATTCTAGGGGAAGGGGAGATGTGGGGGGAGAGCTAGATCAAGAGGGAAGTGAAGGAGGGGTATGCTCATTCATGAAGTCCTGAGTGACAGTGGCTGAATTTGCTTTTTAACTACTTACTGCAATTTTCCCTCTGTGACTTTAAGGAGTAGGTATCTCTGTCACAGCCAAATCCTATGTGATCCGTCTGTAACGTCAGCGTCGTTGTTACTTCACTGTTATTACAGACTGGATTGCCACAGGTTTCTAGGTAAGACTTTGGAGCAAGAAACTGGGCTGTTTCATCTGAAGAAAGCTGAACTTTTTGAGGAAAATCTGAAAAAAGTAACAAGAGAAAAACAAACATAAATATTTTATAATACACAATGTATAAATTATAGTACATTTCACAACAGGGAAAACTCTCACACCTGTTACCTAAAATATATGGTGTGTGTAGAGTAAGTCTTCATGAATATCTATACACACAGTATTTACACTTTGCATTATCTGGTCTGCATGATTTCTTGATCACAAGTGATCTACCAGAGTGGTGTTTACACCCTCCATTAAAGGGAGAAAGCAGTCGCCCCAAGTTTATTTTCAAAAATCTGCTAAATCTTACAAATCTAGCTCCGCTTATTTCGCTCATAAGTATTGTTAATTATTTTTCTTTATAAAAATATTGAATAATGAACATAACCATTGAAGTAGTTATTCTGCACGAATTCAGCAAATAAGTAACAAAAACATTGTCACATGATTGGAAGCAGCCATTCCTGAATTATGATGATGGGGTACACTAGTTCATATTGGGGGACTACATTTTCCTTTTAAATGATGTCTGCTACTTTGTTGGCTGCCATGTCTTCATCAGTCTTCCAAGCAAAGAAAGTACTATGATGTGTTTGCGAACAGTGATGCTGTAGCATAGGGGTAACCATGTACCTTTGTGACATGAATACCACCATGCCAGTTTGAAGTAACACTGGCAATGAAGCAAGGGTGACTTCATTAAGACAGAAAGTAGGTAGAGCGCCATCTAGGCAAGATTATTTCATTGCCAGCAGTTGTTCTGCAGTAGACAGGCTATCCAATAGTAGTGATAGGGGAGATAAGTAGGCGCAAAATAGACGCCATAGTATAATATCTGAGCAGTTCAAATATGCACTATCCAGATATTTATTTGGGAAAAGAGAGATACTGACAGAACCAATTTACTGAACAAAGAGCAATCTCTTCTCAGCCTTTTGACTATAAGATCAGTACTATAGGCCAGCTGTATCTGCTCGTTTTAGTCAATTTGGATTGGAGCCCACATGAGGACAATGAGAGGTCTGAAGGGTTATGTAGTTGCTCATGTTGGTTTCTCTCTGGGGGAGTAATCACTCCTTTGGGGAGTATTAAAGTTGTGTAATTTCTGCCCTTCAGCTCTGGTTGTTGGCACTTTAGGGAACATATTGCTTGATTGCAATACTTTAATTCATAGATCCCACAAAAACTGCTTGCACATGGTATAGTACAGTAAGTCACTTTACACTAGCTTTGCTTTTTTAAACAAACAAGATCCACATCTGAAGGACTTCACAACTGTGTAGCAATGCATGATCACTTCAACAGAATACAGGGCTGTACTAAATGAATACCATGTCAGAGCTAAGCCATGGTTTTCATATTTTTGGCAACTGTGGCCCACTGAATGGCATACCTGTACCTATCAATGCCACCTTGGCCATCATGCCCTTCCTAAAGAAAATACAACCAGATAGCCGCTCTTTCCCAGCCTAGTACTCTTTGAGATGGATACATATGCCCTAAAACCCAACATGTTATGTCCTTAATATACCCTCCTGATGGCTTAAAAATTTTCCAGTCCTGAGAACAGATTACTTCCAAATTAAGGGGCCAGTCTTTCTTCAGGTAGGTGTACTCTTTCAGATCAGAGTCTTACTTTGACAGGATTTCAAATTACGTGGGATGTTAAGTGTGACGAACAAACAGTACAGTTGTGTACAGCATACTGTACAGTAGTATGTAGGTATATGGTCTACCCTCCCAAAATATATACATGCAGTAATATTCCAGAACAGCTGAATTGAGATGTGTAGTCTAGTAGAAACAGTATCCCTTTCATTGGCATTTTGGTGATTGATAGGATAGAGGCCTCTACCAGGGCTGCCTGACATATCCAAGGGGACAGTCTACATTTCCCGTGCATACAGTACAATGCTTAAGTATGAAAGGCTAAGTAAGAAGAGGCTTCTACACAAGCTGTACTGCTTGTTAAGCACACATGATTTCTGCCCTACCTACAATGTGTACAGTGTATACTGCTTAATTAACACACAGTATACATGCAGCCAAGTATAATTGAGTAACTGTGCTATTGAATGTAAATTCTACTACCTCGAGCCATCCGTTATTGAGAATCCTGCATTCTGATTGTTCTTGACTCCAAATTTGGCAAAATAACGGACTCGGCTTCACTTCGTCCATTATTTTGCCAAATTTGGAGTTTCGACGGTTTATTCACCAATATAATAGTCCGCCAAATACAATTTATTCCTTAAGTACTCTACATACAACAATAATGGCAAGTATCGTTTTCGACGACATTTATTTGAGTCTTTTTTCACTAGATTTTATACAATATCAAAAATAATACAGCTGAGATAAAACTGGAAAAAGACTCGGGAGGAAAACTCAAAAAAGCTCCATGGAGCTTGTGGAAAGAGCCCTCCGTAACAGTACTTTACAACAACAAAGAGACAATGTTTACAAAAGGGAAAGAAAAGAATAATACAAAAACAAACAAACTAGATGAGAAAGAAAAGTCAGCTACGTTTACTCATTAGAAAAAGTTTGAGAGATTTTTTGAATAAGTTCAGAGAGTGAGAACGTTGAATGTCAAGTGGGAGGGAGTTCCAAACAATGGGTCCAGTGAAACGAATTGTTTGTTGGGAAGATGTAAGCCTAAATGAGGGAGTAGAAAGAGAATTCATGTTACGTGTAAGGTGAGTGTGTGTCTCATGTCGAAAGTGAAACAAGGACCTGAAGCTATTAGGAAGAGTATTGTTACACCAGGAGTACATAAAAATACCAATTTGATAACGATGAATATCGAAAACGTGGAGAATGTTGAGTTTTGCAAACAAGTCACGGGTTGTTTGAGACGGGTGATAATTAACTATGAGGCGAAGAGCTCTCTTTTTTTAAGGGACCACATATCAGAGGAGCAACAGCTTTTACCACTTTTGGCGGTATTTCATCAGGACCTGATGCTGAGTTTTTAAGATTTAAAATAATACGGAGAACTTCGTCATGGTTGGTGGTTACAAAATACATAGAGTTAGGATTTGGAGAGTTGAGATAATGACCAAAGGAGGTAGAAGAGACCAGAGGAATACTGTTTTGAATTCTTGTACCAACAGACGTAAAAAAGTCGTTAAAAACATTACCAATAACAAGGGAATCACGGATAGTAGTACCGTTGTGACTTATTTCCTCAATCGGTTTATCCTTACTCTTGCCATGAATAATTGAATTAATGGAAAACCATGTTTTCTTAATATCATTCTTACAGTTATCAAACATTTCATTGTAATAAAGTTTCTTAGCAATTCTAATAACAGAGGTTAAACGATTGCGGAAGGCCTTGTAAGCAATGAAATTCTCATTGGTCCGTTTACGAACATACTTCTTATACAGTTTATGCTTAGTTTTGCATGAATTTGCAATACCAGTTGACATCCAGATCTGGCCACTACTGTTATTAACGTTATTATTACGGTTGACAGATTTTGGGAAACAATTATCAAAGTGCTGAGAAAGGTAGAAAGAAACTTATCAAACGCGTCGTCAGTATGATTTTCTAGGTACACATGTTGCCAATTCTCGTTTGATATAAGGTCTTGAAAATATGAGATGTTACGTCGAGTATACTTCCTACAGTATGTTACGGTATTCCTTATTTTCCGTTGGCAAGAGGTCTCAAAAACAGTAAAAACAGGGAAATGATCAGAGATATCGTCTACTAGGATCCCAGGGGTACATGGCTGATTAATATTAGTTAACATAATATCAAGAAGGGTAGCTGAATTGCCAGTGATTCTGGTAGGAAGAGTGTGGAGAATTTCGAAAGCGTTAGAATGTACCAAATTCATAAACAAGTTAACATCACCACCATTCGTACTCATTAAATTGCAATTAAAATCACCCATTAGAACACAACCCTTGCGGGATGCTTCACTAGATTCGAAAACTGGAGTCAACTTTTCAATAACATCAGAATTAATACCAGTGGGACAATAAATCACCCCAACTAGAACAGAAGTATGGTGAGATGTCACTAGCTCAATAAAAAGGGATTCCAGGAAGCCTTCTAAAAAAATCGTCAAGTCAGGTCTGACAAAGTAATCGTAACTTTCATTAATGTAAAGAGCAACACCACCACCCCTTCCAACCCTTGATGAATATTCAGTCTTGTAGCCTTGCAGATCATACAAAGAATACAATGTATCTTCATCTCGAAACCACGTTTCAGTTACTCCAATTGCTGTAAACGGAATATGAATTGAGTTGAGAGAAATTTGTAATTTTTCGAAATTGCTATTCAAAGATCTAGCATTAACATGATAAAATGAAATACGATTATTTATAGAACATTTGTAACATTTCATTCATAGCATTGTTATCATAATACGCACTTTTACTAATTTTACTTTCAACTGAGTAAGGCTCATCTGATGAGAATGGATTACAACTATTTTCGCATTAAGAAATACTTTGCTTTGATGGATTTCTAATTACACAGGGAATATTTTCATTAGTTAATAACGTAGATCTTATTCAGACAAACAATATGGCAATTGATTAGCACTGAACAGGAACAGCATTTTCCAGAATATAATGGTTGATCTTGTAAAGACTTTAAACACAGACAACAAAGATGAGAAAGGATACCATCTATCATAGCTGACTTAGAGAACAAAAATACAAGAAACAAAGACTAGTGGACGGATTACATGGAAACCAACGGAAGATGCGAAGATATCCAGATGGGTTTGAAAGATCCTTTTGGGTAAGATAATAAACCAGCTTCTTAGAAAACTTCAATAGGTGTAAACAAAGTGGTAATGCAACGTCAATGTAGATGGAGGATTTGAAAGTATGACAAAGCTGGCAAGGATAGTCCATTCAATGCAAATGACACAAGTAGGGAAATTGCGAATATGGCGTCCAAGATAGTACGAGAAATTTAAAGCTGAGCAGTATAGGGATGAAATACTATGATTAAAGCTTCTCCAAGTCAGATTTGTTGACGATTTTTCGTCTGTTTCCGTCTTCCCCTACAACAAATATCGTGCCATCGGATGTCCATGAACGTTTAACATTTGGGTTTCTGCGGGCGATTGTAAAAAGTTCTTGCCTTTTTGTTGTTAGATCCTCGTTGATGTAGATCCCCGTACCTTTTAGTTGTACCCGAGCCTTGTAGAAACTGTGACGAATGTTATATGTACTAAACTTTACAATTATTGCCCTTGGCTTGCCGGTGGTTACTCCGGATTGATTAGGTCGGGGTTTAGGAGAAATCCTATGTGAGCGATCGATCTGATCCTTGGTAATGTTAACATTAAGTTTTCCGTAGCTTACCTGACAATAAGATCATCGGTACTTGCCTCGTCCCCAGATTCAGGAATACCATGGATGCGAAGGCAGTTTCTTCTTGAATATTGCTCTTGTGCATCAAGCAGGGAGTGGACTGAAGAGATCTCGTTTCTGAGGGAGGTAATTTGCTTCATGGCCTCGTCAAGTTGAGCTTGCTTTTTGTCTAGTTCAATTTGGAAGGCTTGGTGAAGGTCATTGCAAATTGTTTCTCTTACCGCCTCGGCAATGGCAGGTACAAGAGATTCAACCAGACTGGAGTGAAAAGTCTTCGAAAGGAGTGCTTCTTCAATGCCATTGCGGATAGCCTCGGCCATATTCTCGCATTCAAAAGATGCGCCTGAAAGTGTAGGGCCTTCGTTAGGCTGACGCTCCAAAGATGGCGACTGGCTTCTGGTTGGATAACGACTTGACGTTGAGTTTTTCCCTTGATTAATGGGCATTTCGACAGTAGATAAAGGATCGCAACAGCAGAAAGAACAGGAGAAAACGATCTACGATTATTTGAAGAAGCTGGTTTGCCGTAAACTTGGGTTTTATGAATCTTTATGAGACTGTGATAAGGACAACGTCTTCACATGTTGGAGGCGCTCTCTGTCTCTGTATAATGCACCTATTCCACCTATGTGTGTAATTCTGTTATGGATAACTACATATATGCATCTAGGCAAAATTCTGTGACACATGCATTTGCTCCCTTTACTAATTTATTTGTACTACTTTACAAAAACACCTGAAAATCCTAATCAATAACAGTGCCAGATTTGTACCTTGCGTCATGATTAAAACTGTAAGAAATCTCAGCATGCATACGCACAGATCCGTCAAATGTATAAAAAGTTTTTTTTTCCTTTTTCTTTTAATGCATGGCTGCTGAAATACTCAATACCTTTCTTGTATTTATAGTTTAAAGATAAAATTTTACACATGTTATTACATCACTCATGGCAGTTAATCAAATTTCAGGGTGGGTGAATTTAGGGACGCTATCGACTAGTTTGATTATGATGTCAAAACGGAAATCTTGGAGATAAGTAGCACACTTGCTTTCCTTTCAGAGAAACACTTTTCAGTCTTTGAATGTAGTGCGTTTAAAGCATAGTACTATAAAATACAAAACTTCCTAATATCCTAATCTGAAGATATATAATTAGCCTGCTCATGTAGGTCTGCACATGGAGTAATTACCCTTCAGAGTCTGTAGTTGTTAAGTATGTACTGTGTCTCACAAATCTAGCTTCATACTGTACAGTACATGACTTATCATGCATGCACGATGCAAAAATTTAAAGAAAACAAGATGTCAGAAATTTTTAAATTTCAGTTTTCTTTGGTCAATCAGTTACAGTATTACTTGGGTCTGCAAAACTATTCCTGATGAACTGCTTGGAAAACAAGTTTTTTTTTTTTTGGGGGGGGGGGGGGGGAGGGAGAACTTTCAAGTCATATATTTTCATATGAACCCCCATTGCTACTGTCTGGACCTTCTTTCTCCACTTTGCTGAGATTCAGTAAAGCATTATATATGTAAATGGTAATCGTGAAATTGACATACTGTATACAGTAAGTCATCTGCATCTAATATGCACGTATCTCCATGACTTCTAACAATGTATGGATTCAATACATGAATTAATTTTGCAAATATCTGCAAGCTACAACACTTCAAAATATAGCTCAATCTCAGAAATTTGGTATAGAATATACCCACTGGTTTCACACGTCAGTAATTGTATATATTTTACAAAAAAATTTCTGATTTAGACAAGGAACCAGTTCTACCATAAAGTGAGCTGACTATACTTGAGGCATTTAAAAAAAAAACTCCCTTGATTGTAAAATTTTTGAATTCACAGAATTTATTTTTTTGTTCTATAAATTTGTTTTTCCATTCAGTTTCCATGGTTGTGGGATCTAGTAAACTCTGACTTGAACTGCAAGATTTCTGTAAGCTGCAGAAGGAATGACAGCCACTTGAAATGAACTATGGTGCACTTCTTATCTGTTCTGGAATACAGTACCAGTATCCCATAAAGATGAATTCAGTCTGTATAATCCTACACACAATTCTAAATTGCTACGAGACAATGAAAGTTTCAATTTTAGCATTAGTGTGTATTTACAAAAGATGTCAGTAAGAACATATAGCCTGCACTTAAATTATACAGTATCAAACACACTTTTCAAAATAAAAATGTACAAATCCTGAGAAAAAGGTATGAAGTTTGAACAGTCCTGATTTAAGTTGAATGTGCAGTAGATCTGCTTTTCTCTGAGTACTCCAGCCTTCCTCCTCCTTGTGATTTGTAGTCAACTAACATTTTCTTTTACAAGTGTGTGTGTGTGTTTTTCTTTCTTTCATTTTTCGTTGGACAGTGGAATAAATATGGTGGGGCAAAGTGCTGAGGGATATGTGGGGGGATGTTTGCTTTATAGAGACATGTACCACACAGTTGAATATTTTTTAAATACATAGCAAATTATGATGGAATTAATGAACATATTTTTTTGGGGGGTGGGGGGGGGAGTGAAAGATGAGTGGAGGTTTTTGCTATGAAGTGTAGTAGCAATGCAAATCATAAACAAAACTGAAACCAGTAAATCCAAACATCTGAAACTGTTTCATAGCTACCTACGTAGGCTACCTGACAAGAATTAACAAGAATTTAGTAGCCTTACAGCCCTCCTTTCCACTGACATTGTAATTAATCTAAGTATCTGGTCTGTTTACTGTATAGCATTCAATATATGTATAACAAGTGTCTGTGCAAACAACTGTACCATATGGCACAATTTAAGATAAGTGCTTTGTGTAAATATACTGCTCCTACACTTGATAATTATATTCAAAATCTGCAAACCCCACATCAGGTTATAATCCACAGCATGTGTGGGTGAAGCAAACAAACAGATTCAAATTGCAATAAATACAAAATTCAACAATTTATTTTATGTATAGCTTATTGTGTGCTTTGTGTTTCATATGTCAATACCACTTATAAGTTCAGTTGACCATTAAGTAAACTGCAACGGTGGTTACGTACACGCTGCATCCGCAACTGTTATCCAACTATTTGAGTTACTAGTCATATGCTACCCCCAATGTCATGAACTTGAAAGCTGACGCATCTTATCAACACAATGAATGAGGACAATACCATACATTCCATTTGACTATAGTACTACATCAAAGAATGCCAACATGGGAATGACGATCCTTCCAGTTATTTCAAAATCCTTTTTACTTTAAAAATCCCCTTTTGGAGCAAATACCCAAATTTCATAGGAACCTATAATGTGGTCACATTCTTCAATGGTTACTTAACAAATGATAGCTACTACTGTTATAATGTGCATCACTACTGTATGCCAACGTGGAACTCCCCACAAAAACCTTGTTGAAAATCTTCCAGTAACTTGCAAGTAGTTTTGGTATTAACTTTTCCAACTTTAGGAACATCCAGTTTTGCCAAGTAGTATGTAAGGATTTTCAGTTTCTGTCAAGATGTCACTCAACAATAGTAGCACATTATCATGAGACAGCTAACATAGTTCACACACTTTTCTGAAAAACAATATCACTCCCCCTTTTTAAAAGTTTGCCAGAATGAAAACAGGTTTTCCAGCATATCATACTACTGTACCATCACAACACTTTGAACATATAATCGTCTCAGTTTTGAAACATTTATGTCATAATAATTTCTAACACAATGTTTCCATCTATTTTGCAATTGAAACTGCATGACTTTACAGCAATTTTTCAGTAACCTTTATCTGGAACAAATTATAACTTTTCAATGACATTTTGTTACTTTTTTTGAAAAACACTCACCAGAGGTATTAAAGCACATTGATTTTCAAGACCAGGGAAATTATGTTGTCCAGATATAAATTTAAATATATTTGAGATATATACTGTACATGTACTGTATAAAAGCGCTTTAAACTTGCCAAGTTATATTGCATGGAAAGAATTAAGGCGAAAATCCTCCAGCTAAGATACGGAGAAAATTTTTTAAGAATTTTTGACCAAAAGAAGAAAGGATACTCATGATTCTCGTAGAGGAGGATGAAAGATGAATTCCCACAGTATAAGGAGAGAGGAACTGGAACGATCCAAAATCGGATGAAGGAAAAATCTTCGAAGGTTTTACCAGACGATAGTCGGAACGTGTTTTACACGGAGAAAGAACTAGGTTCTAGAGTGCCCTCAGTGGGTAGGGGATCCCGCGGTGTTATTAAGTTTGCCAGATGGTTATTGCGGGCAATAATGGTATACATATGTAAACAGGAGGTAAGGAGGAGCAAAACAGACTTAACAATCTGAATGCAACTGTATAAAGTTTATGCACAAGTGGAATACACAACTAGCTGTTTTGCATTTCACAGGAACATACCCTACTTAAATGGATAAACCTGACTTCTACGTAAAGTACTGTACAGTTTATGCTCTAAAGCATTGCTATTTTGAAAATATACTCTGTTTCTATACATGTAGGTGCAGTTGAAAAATGTCATCCAGTGCTACGTGTAGCCAGTGGCATGACATCATCCAATGTCTGGCAGTGTTTTAATTGCACTTTTGTTTCTGCCCCTAATTTCAATACAAACCTTAGAAATATGTTTCCCCAAATATTTCATGGCTCTCACAAACAGCCCATATAGCACCATGACGTCCAAACAGCCAAAATAGTATCATGACCTCATGCATTGTACAAGCCGCTATTATCTTCATAAAAGGAAACGAAGTTACAAAATGGAAGTGTAACCTCAACAAAAGCAAACTTCCTGTTAAAAGATTACAAATGTATAAGAATACATAAACAAACTGTTAGCTAAAATCCCCAAAAAGGTCACGAGAATTATTCCCTTTTCCTTTTTGGTTGTCATTGTTTATAGTGGGTTAAGCTTTATATTCAAATTCTTAAAGCTAAGGAAGTTAATACTCATCAGTCTATAAACATCTCTACAATATCATAGCTACTGTACTGTAGGGTACACTTATGGGGGGATACCTTCTAGACTGATGGTTCACTAGATTAAAGATCTGCTTGACAAGAAATCTCCTCCTGATTTATAGGGGAATTTTAAGGATTTGGTTTAGATACAGAATTAGGTCTAGGGTTAGCCTCAGGCAGGATTATGGTTTGGGCTAGGATTATGGTTAGGGATTAGATTAAGTTTAGAATTAGGACCTTCAATTTAGAGAACCCTGCTTAAAACCATTACAAGTTAGGAGAGATGAAATATATCCTCACTAATCCCATGTAGGTACAGATTTTTTTTTATTTTAATGTTAACATTTTAGGCCCTTCCATGGTTCTTCTGTATATTAGTTATTTTAATTGCATATCTCTTGTATTCTGAAAGTTTTTCTTTTCTTTCCATCTTCCCTACAGAAGTTGTGTGGGTTTAGCAACTGTAAACTCTGCTGTAGAAAATCATTTCAGTATCATTAGGCTACTATTAATTTCTTACCCACAAATACCAATAATATACTTATAGTAAGCATATGTTGAAAGACATGGAATAAATGGGTACTGTATATAATTATTGGCATCCCACACTGAATATTGTACAGCTATCACTGAGTTTGTAACCACAATGTCCAAAGTGAATTTATAACCTTTGAAATTCTATCTGTTGAGAATTCGAGAGTTTCTTGCAAGACCTAAAGTCCACAAGACCGAAATTGCATTGAAGCATATGGGCGGAGCTGGAACTGGGTCGACGTGTGATCATACGATCATAATTAGGTTCGTGAGACCAAAGGACCATGAGACTGAAAGTGAAGCAGGGTTTGCGAGACTGAAGGAACGCGAGACCGAAAGTGAACTTTCCTTCCGTTTTTTAATTTAGGGTGCAAGGGTTGTCCTTGTGAGGGTTTCTAGGGAGAGCCAGACGCCTCTCCTTTGACAAATTTTTGTTTACGTAAAGTGGCTGCTACAGTATCTTTGCACATAACTAGCTTTGAACTTGTAAAAACCTGTAACCAGACAATTTAAAACTCCATTTTGGGGGTGATATGTCAGGGGAGAGAGATACCCGTGGAGGCGGAGGTGGGGGTTGTAGCTAATAGCTACCCTTGCTTGACTTTGAAACAATTACCCTGAATTACTGAATGACAGCCTCTAGACGCCCTGTAGAATGTTTTCCTTTTTCTTCAAGTTAATTTGCATGTTGGCTAGCTGAAATGCCTGTCAAGTCACAGAAAACACCTACCTCTGGAACAAACAACACAACTAATAAATGAGTTAGTTCCAGGAAGCAATGCAATGTTCCTTGCACCACTATGTTAAATGCTCACCCCTAAAATATAATGCATTCAACTGCCTCTTCCTAGGGATATTTTAAATTCAAACATCGATTTTCCAAGTCTGCAGTTTCTCTCTCTCTGACTCTCCGTGCAAACAACATTAACTCTGATATCTTCTACTTATCATTCCGGAGGAAATGACCTGAATTTATCTGGCTAATCCACAAAGTACATACACAACTGAAGCTTCGGTTCACAAAATTGGAATAGAAATCAATATCACACTCAAAAAATCGCCACCACGGGCCCTTGACTGCCGTTCTTTCATTTTCAGCATCAGTTAGCTTCCTTAACAAGCCTCTTGTTGAGGTCATCTGCTGAGCGCAGGTGTGAATAATTTTTACCACATACTTCCTAACACACAGCATTGCTTGGCTTGTCGTTTGTAAACTCGGAAGGGAAACGAATGACATAGATCAAATGTGTAGGATTATGTAATAAAAGTCTAGGTGAAGCTCATACAATCACTACACCAGATGAATCTTAAATCACTCTAGGACTTGCAACTTCTTAGGATTACGATTTGCAAATTGATACATTAAAAGAAAGTTTGGGAATGCTGACATGTAATTCTGGAAGGCAAAGCCAGTCCAAGGTTAACTAGACATGGCCCTCTTGATTAGCTTTACAGCTGACGAAGAAATAAATTAAAATACATTCTGGACATCCAATTACTCTCTCGTATCAATTACACTAGATGTGAAGGACGATGTATTATCATCAACAGACAGTACGGAGATGCCCACATCTTCTGTTCACATCTTACAGTGCTGGCCTCTTTTAATTACAGTTGTGTACACAGTATATTATACAAGACTCAGACCAGGGAGTTGCTATTTGACTCCCTACTCAGACAACAGCTAAATATCAAAGGTAAGATGACTCGAGAAAAGTAAAATATGCGGCAACATTACTTTTCCTGGAATATACAACTGAGTACTACACCATTTACAGGAAATGTCAGGTTTATTATGTTAATGATCAACTTTTCCTTTAAAAAAATGTTCTGGGCTCTACATATTCTTTTTTGCAAAATCCTAATTATGCTTCCTTATTTACTAAACCATTCTATTGAAATACCCCCCCCCCCCCCGATATTAAGCCTACTACCTGACTGGCTATGGTGGATTTACATAAACCTGCACATGTAGGCTTTAGTACACATACCAGGGCACATGATAAATTTGTGCAGCAACAGTTAACACAATTCTATATCACACATTTTTGAGGAAGGACTAATTTCATGAAGTGCGTACAGTGTACACTACTTTCAAATCAAGTTACAACATGTCAGTCATGAATAAAATTTAAAATCTTAAACTCCCCAAAGGCAACTGCACTATGCTTCGTAATATTCCTTATTGACATAACCATTCAAGAATCTTCTAAATTGTGACGTTATACCCCGACCCAAATGTGCATATGCACTTTTCCCGCCTTATGAGAAGTATGTGTATTCTTCCTTCCTTGCCTTTTCCAGCTACGCTCTTTGAAATTCCGAAACACTGCATCGGAATGATTGTAATTCTGTCCCAGAAAGGGAGAGATTCATATCCGTTTGCATCAAGGCTGCAACAGCAAATTGAAGATTCCGACTTAAAGCGAGTTAAATGAAGTTTGAAACGATAGCAGCAGAAACACTTATGAAATACTACTACCATTCTTTCAGTAGGCCTACGCTCCTTTGGTTGGAGATTCCTGAATAAGCAATGTGCTCCTTCCACCTAATCCTAATTTTCAGCTTTGATGGACAACGTTGCTAGGGAATGATATGTCTGAAATATCATCAGATTTTAATTTCAAATTGCCTCTCTGCCGATGCAATGTACCGCCAGACCCAATGCTTAAAAATGGAATTCAGCTCAAATTGTTTTGGATGATGAATTAAATTGAATTTATGAGATTTTATAAAAGCTCAGCAAAATGAAATAAAAGACAAGATGCCATTCTTAGTACACCTGCAATTAATGGTCAACCAGGAACTCCTGATCTCCTAGCTGCACAGGATATTACTCTACTCCCTGAATAATTATGAACATAAATTATTAACTTTTTTGTTTGGATTCTGCCAAAAAACAGTCTGATCTGACAGATTAATATTACAAGTAAATAGTAAAGATTACTTGGAGTGGCTTGTTTTACTAAATTGGGTTTCCTTACTGTAGCTTATCTAAAAAAAATGTTTTCCAATACTGTAAGTTGAACATTAACTCACAGCTAGTAGGCCAACAGAGAAATAAAACTTCAAATTTTGCCAGAGTAAAGGGAAATCTTTCTTTTCTACATGCATTACAAATTTTGAGTCATCCATGGCATTCAGGTGGTAGGATAATGTACACTTACTTCCAGAGGTAATTTTTACCAGTTTGCATTCTATCATTCTATTCTATATAAAGCTTAGGCAACTGACTGTTAGATATAGCTTTGTATGTAAACGAATGTGCACTTAATTCTTACTGCAGAAACATTCCCGTACTATCTGTAATACAGTATATATTCCTACAAAACGTACAGTGCTACAGTAATAAGCATGGGCCTGGATCATGAGGGGGATGCGTCACCCTCACTTTTTTGGAAGGGGGAACACCTCCAATAAGTCCCCCCCCCCCCGACTTTTTCAAAATGATGAAAACTAAAACTGTGATGAATTGTAATATAACGTAGATTACAAATTGACACTACATTTCAAAAGCTAAATTGCGCCCAAATATGGCACCATTTGCCATAAAGACACCTAATTTCCTTTTTTTAAAGGGGAGGGGAACACCCTTTCCCCAGGACGGCAATTCGCAAGTGGTGAAAAGTACCCACCCACCCCCTTTGGAGATGGATCCAAGCCACTGGTAATAAGCATGTTTGAAACAGGCAGAATTGTGTGACATATATTAAGAGTTAAAGATGGGGCATAGAGAGGCATGTTTTGTCACAAAATTCAAGTTTTTCAGAGCTCTTGTTTTACAGGGAAAAGAAATAGAAGTATATATTATACAATCCACAATTCCTCATAATTATCAAGGTAGGTACTTTTAAAAATGCTTAAAAACAGCTTGCCACATGATTGCAATATAAGAGTACCAGTAATACTGTGCTCACTCAACTTATCTTCCTAGTTTTAACTTTTTAATTAAGGGCAGTATAACAGCAAAAATCAGCAACTTCAATGTTCTTATAGACATCACCATGGCAACAGCAATCATCAGGTGTCTCAGCAAATGATTTGTTCAATGGATGGGACCAGCTGCGCTCTAATCCTGTTGTTATGAGTGACTCATCTTCCATTCTCACGACCCCCTGTGACCTTTCCTTTCAGTCTGTTGGGGTTCTTGATTCACTTGTCAACCGCATTTATGTTTTACAAAGTTCTACAGATTTGAACTTATGCAGTAGATTGACAACACTCTCTACTCAATTAAATTTTAGCAGTTGTTTCTCTTCAAGCTCTGAATTTAAACAATCTTTTCAACGACTCAGTTTTAATCGGTCGAAAAAAAAACTTCTCCTTTTAAATTTTAAGCAGTTTCTTACACCCCCAGAGCCATTTAGACATCACCTGTCAAACAGGCTTTGACATTCTGAAAAGATGTTCGTACATGTGTTCTCACTGGAAAGAGAACTGCTTGCAGATCTAAATCTTCTCTGTGATAAGGGGAGTAAAACACTGTCACAGAGAAAGCATGGTAATGATAATAATCAAACCATGTTTAAATTTACTGGATGAATTACTCTGTATTTATCAGAGCAAATGATCTGCCTACAGTATATACCTGAACACTGTTCCAGATTCTTCTGATTCGACTTGCTTCCAATGTTAAATCAGTTGGATACAGATGCAGGTACGAAAGTCCCTACAGGCAATCAATTTATGGCTTAATCCAATTCACAATAAGCAGTACTGTATAATTACACAAGGTGGTAATAACTTCTAGTGATACTGTTATACTTCGTTATACAGTATATGTTTCAATTCGGAATATGTTATGCTCTTTAATAGTCTTAAATTTGAAAGCAATATACTGTTCTCAAATGTCAAAAACCTGCTAGTACTTGGACTATGTAGAATTTGGCTTTTTGTGCATATTACATCAGGGCTCAAAATAAGCTTGAAAAAGGGCACAGCCAAAATGAGCAAATTCACTGTCGGTCTATGTTATTTCATAGGACATTGACTGAGGGGCACAACGGCCATCAGTAAGGACCGACATGCCATGGCTGTCGGTGCTGCCGGTTATTTCTATCCCTGTTACATACTGAAGCCTACTGCATATCTGGAGGCCTTTGTCTGTTGTACCCACTGGTTTGAAGCATACATATTCAATTTCTCAAGCAAAATCCTTCTAATTAGAACTCCCCAAAAGGGTATGAACATTGCAAGGAGAAAACCTGGCTCACATTAGTCTTAAACAGTCACAGCAAAAAGAATTAAGGATAGGGATAGCTCTCTCAGTAATGAGGACTCTCTTCTGTACGTACCACAATGATTTCCACTTTGCCAGGCTTTTACCCTAGGTAAAGGTGCCAGGCTTTTACCCTAGGTAAAGGAGGATTACATGTTATTAGAAAGGAGGAAGGGGTGATGTACATTAAAGACTGTCCTACAGGTATATGGAGGGTGACTTTAAGGGTTTGTGATGCTGAAATTTGCTCTAACAGGGCTCTTGGCAGGACTGGTACATCTACCTGGAATTATTGAACTCAAAAATGGTTGCATTCCCCCACAACACCTGCTCCTCTTTAGCAGTAAATACAGAAAACAAAGTGGGACTATTATAGCCCATATTGCGACAAAATTTTATTTTCCCACTCCAGGATTCCCTTAGCATGAATGAAGAGCACATTTTTAATGCAATTACAACTGTACAATCTTTATAACATTAAACAGTTATTCAAGGCCAATGTTCTTATTGTAACAAGTCTTCCAGTAGTAACGAAAGTTACTGTAGGTTTATTTTGCCACTTTGGAAAAGAATTCAAAATGCATAAAACTTCAACTTACTGTAACAAGCAATATTTTCCCATTCTGATACAGCCTAAAAAACCTCAATACGACCTTGCCCTACATTCTGCTACTATGACCCATGGTAATAATTTGTAAGCAGTGACCAAACATGAAAGGTATCAAACTTCACAGATCTGGCATTACTTATGAAGGTTGTGGACTTCACAACTCACCAGACAAAGACAACCATAACCAATAACTGTTACAACATGTGTTTTGCCTAAAAGCTCAAATTCCAGACAGTGGAATTTTAATATTGTCATATTTTTCTTCTAGGTCACTATAACCACAGATTTTACCACAATATTAGTAGTA
The DNA here is from genome assembly GCA_029531755.1 of Holothuria leucospilota. Taxonomy (NCBI): domain Eukaryota; kingdom Metazoa; phylum Echinodermata; class Holothuroidea; order Aspidochirotida; family Holothuriidae; genus Holothuria; species Holothuria leucospilota. The sequence continues at coordinate 39,598,811 of CM055981.1, forward strand.
ACATATGCAGCGGTCACTTCAAATTCACAGAACTGATTATTTTTCTTTCTTTTGACAGCACAGTTGTATCATACATCACCCCTTCCCCTCATTTTACAGGTGAAATATATTATGAAGTCTGCTCTGAGACAGAGCACCTACTGGGTACTTTTGATAAATATTTTTCTCAAATTTTGTTTGTATGTTTTACAGAGGGAATGCATTATGGTTTGTCATTTCCACCTGTGAAGTCCATAATGACAATCAACTACAAAATTCCTTAAAATGGGGTTTTTGTAATTAATCTAACAACCACACTTTCCTCATAAACCCAAGAGCACAGGACTAGACATTCATGTCTGCATCCTTCTCCTATTGGGCTTCCAGCACAGAAGCATGATCTCAAAAGGCAAACCAGCAGGTGGATATCGATTCGACATGAGAACAGTTCTAACTTCTTCAGAACTGACAAATTGAAATTTTTGACATTGCTGTAACTTTTCAATTTTTGAAGATCTGTACACCTAAAGTGATTGAGATGAAATGGAAAAAGCTGATGAAAAGCATACTCCCTGGTTCATCTTCCTTTCATAAAGATTGCCACTCTTCCCAAAATTACGCCTTTAAGGTCTGGTAACAAGGAAAATAACGTACTTGGACATTTCATGTAAAAGCATTAAAACTACACAAAATAACCACAACATCCATCAAAATCCATCAAATATTGACCATTTTACAAGGTAATTTCTACTTTACACTTATATCATGGATAAACATGATGTGCAAATTTGTGATGCTGAAAGATGGCCTTACCAAATATGGCTAATGTTTAAATAAAACCTTTGTTTTTTCAACCTTTATTTCAAGGACACTTGTAGCGCTGGTATGCCTAGGAGAATTTATTACGGAAGTTAAACTCGTTTTCTTGAAAAATATCAATATCACTCACCAGACTGTACAGTAAACTATCTGGTGAGTAATTAATCGATAATTTATATAGGCTTAACAAAAGAAATGCTATCACTATGCAACACTCCACATTATTTTTGCATGGGTAGTGGGTTACATCACAAGCATCAAACTTTGAAGGGGTATACTGTATCTTGAGAAAGGTAAAACATCTTGCAAAAATTCCAATGGGTCCTTCAATGGGAAATTTTTTTAACTGCCAAGTAAAAACTGCTTTTTCTGTTGGCATGTCAGCATAACTTTAGTACTGTACTGTATGATACAAAAAGTATAATACACACACACACACACGCATACACACAAAATGCCCAATGCAATACTTTTTCGTTAAAGCCACTGTGAAAACAGTTGTAGCTATCAATTTTACTCTTCTTTGAGAATCAAACTTGATTTTGCACAACACTGGCTTCAAAACTTTCTACAACACACTGAGGCCCTGACAGCACATAAAATATGTTGTATGGGCAAGAAGACTCTGGCAATATCAACCTGGGAATGCAATGGAGTGGATATGACATTTCATTCAAAGTTTTCGAATAATTTTAATCATTAAAAGTGATAGTTTTGTGGACAAACACATTTGCACACACTTCAGCTTTTAGGATGTACAACAGCATTAAACGTGGGTGTAAACTTAGAACTGTTAAGGTGCAAACTTCCAACAAGTACAAGGCAGCGTGATGAACTTCCCTACAACAAGAGTCAGGTTCTGGCTGGGCTTTGAGAAGCCTCCATGAGTCTGGACAAGACCTCTGGGTAGGTGTTGACCAGCCTTCCTCACAGGCCACGGCTCAAACTTTTAAGTATTTATCCAGGGTTCCCACTCTTTTCTTACATTATTTTTTCATGACTTTTTCATGACTTTTCAGGACTTTTTATTGAACTTTTTAAGGACTTCTCAAACTAACGTTGACCAGAAAGAATTTAAAAGTATAGTATTAAATAGGGATAACCATCTCTTATATCATTTGAGTCTATCTTGCAACTTTATGAACAGTACGGAACATTTGTTTTTTACAGCTCATCAATAGGGCCACTGATTTTAAGCTTCATAAATTACAAATTGCCTTTTCAACTTTCAAAACTTCGGAAAATACCGTTTCAAGCATAAGCACCTGACTTCTAAATGAATGGGTGCTTGGTTCATTTCGCCCTGGACCCTTTTTTCCTGAATACCCTGAAGGTACTACTATCCAAATATAATTATGTCAAACTATCAACAATGTACAAGAGAATCTGCAATTTGCATAATTTTATAAAAAGGTCCATAAGGCCCACATGAGATCTTAGACCCCCCCCCCCCCCCAAAAAAAAAACATAAACAGATCACTAACCAAGCATCATTATGACAGGATGTCAGCTCTAACATTACTGTAATTGGAGGAGCGGATGATCATTTTGCAATCTTTCACAAAATGGACCCTTGGGTACATCTTGGGCCTTGGACCCAAAATTTCTGTATGTACCCTAAAAGAATCAGTAACAGAGCATCATTATGACATATTATCAACATACTACAAGACAATTTGTAGGCAGGAAAGCATTTTGCAGAATTTCATAAAATAGGCCACTGGGGCCCACATAGGACCTTGGACCAAAATTCAAGACTACCATAAACAGATCACTAACCAACCATCATTAAGGACAGGCTGTCAACTCTGTTTAAACATTAAATGCAAAAAAAGTTAATCACTTTGCAGTATTTCACAAAATGGACCTTAAGGCCCATCTTGGGTCTTGGACCCAAAATTCCTAAACACCCCAGAGGTACCTCCTCTAACAGCAAAACATTATGACAAATCATCAACACTGCACAAGAGAATCTGTTGGAGGAGGAGCATTTTAAAGAATTTCATAAATTGAGCCATAGGGCCCACATGGGACCTTGGACCATAGATTACTGATCACCCTAAATGGTCCACCATCTAAGGAACATTGTGCCCAAGTTTCAAACAGATCCATGAAAGCATGTGGGAGGAGTGGCATTCTACACAACTGTGAACAGATAGATCTAGATAGAGTGATGTTATCACAATACAGTAGCTCACACCAGATCCTGGTGTGAGCTACATGTAATAATATTGATAAATTTTACATTTTGGGCAGAAAAGTACCTTTCTTGGTCAAAGTCACCATATCCAGTGGAAATTATGTTGAAAAGAAGTGCTTAACATACCTGGTTACGATCATATACCCAGCGGATACTTGTCACACACCACCGACCTAGCCTAACACACTACAGTATAGGCAAAATTGGAGCCTATACCGACGAAATTTTCCCGATTTCCGTAAAGTTCTTACTTTTTTCTGATCGTAATTTTAAAAGATTTTGATGATTTGAAGGTGAATTTGCCACCATTTCGGAAGGAAAACCGTCTGAATATGTCTTTGATAAATGCAAACATTCATTTAACATGGTCTGGGACAACAATACTCCATTTTCTGTCATAAAATTTATATGTATCAAGAGATTGATAATTTTTGCTGAATTCTGTCAAGTTTCGTGCAGAAAGTTCAATTCCATTTTTGCGATCGCAAAAAATCGGCGACCCTACATCAAAACTGCTTCAACAGATATATTTTTGTTAAAAACACAAGAAAATTCATGACTTTTCAGGACCACAGACCATTTTTGGTAAAATTTAAGTACTTTTCAGTCCTGAATTTTGAAGCATCAAAATTTAAGGACTTTTCAGGTTTTTAAGGACCTGTACGAACCCTGTTATCTGTGCCCCAAGACAAGGCAAAGAATGAAAGCCCTTTACAGTATGAAATCAAGTGCAAAAATCTTGCATAACGATGTTTAAAGGGATGAGAGAATGAGAGTTGAGCTGTTAGCCAAAATGTATGCCACCACACTGAGGGACGGGGTGGAGTCGAATCTGATGGCAGCTGCTGACTTAGCAGAAGAATGATGCATTATATACAGTAATTGATGAAGCAATATAACTGATATAGTAAATATAAATCTATTTGTGATTGAGAAGAGAATTATCAGGCCTGTGTGACTCCAATACATTTGGGAGTCAGGTACTCGCTGCCATATTAGTCATTGTTCTGAATCGAGTGGCGACTCTCACAATGATGTGATAGTTGACGGTAAGCCTTAGTTGACAGAAGAACATGTACCCCAGCACCAACAAACTCTAATCGCCAGTAAGTGGGGATTACTGGTGTAAATAGTTTTTTTTAGTAGATTGTTCATAGCATGCTGATGAGTATTAGTCTACTGTAGGCTTGCACTATATAGCTACTAGCTTCTCAATGGCTTAAATTGCTGTTAGTTGCCATTAGCAGAGAATAGCAACTGTACTACGTAAAGGCCAACTGAAGAGAAAACTTTAGATCAAAAAGAAAAGGACCAGAGAGCCAGCTGTATTTCATAAATAGAAAGAACATAATATGATTTAATTAAACTCCAGGATAGGATTTTTTTTGTGTCCATATTCTTGACAGTACTACTGAAAATTCCCCAGCAGTTTCACAAGTCCATGGAAAGTGGAACTGCTATTCGATCCACTCCTTAACCTTGAGTCGTGACTCTGAAAAATGGTAACTCATCCAAGCGTAGATTTAAAAAAGTGAGGGAAAGAGATGGCTTGATATAAGGAACAGTAAAATTACTTTTCTACCTGTAGATACTCCTTAATTGTACTGTAACTCACCTTTCCATCCTGGGATGCAGACGTGACCCACGTGGACAGTAACCATCACCGGCTCACTTCTTTTATGGCTGCAGTCTGCTGCCACCACTGCCAGAAAATAACTCTGCTGGACAGCTTCCAGTTCTTTGGTTGTAGACAAGGAACCTGTTGGACAGGTAGGAGAAATGAGATGAATTGCCAAATTTGTCCACATCAGTACCGAGTACATCATTTATATTGGTGTAGTAAGTGCACATGTCAATGAAGCCATGAGGGCTCTTGAATCTAGTACAAATGAGATGAAGTAGTTATCCAGACACACACACACAGACACACAACTTGTACATTACAATACCTTGTTTCTCAAGAAATCTTTTATTGCTCTGTACCTCAGTTTAATATAGAGGAAAGGTCATTTAAGAAAAAACAGTAGTGTGGCAAAAAGAATTTTACCAACCCATGACAGCAAAAGGCAGAGTTCAAAAGGTAGCTACTGTATCATACTACATGACAAAGAAGCTGATTAAAACAACTCTGAAATGGTAAATTTTGTAATTAAGTTAGCATTTGACAAAAAAGCAAATAATTGGTTCAACTATCCAAGAAAATGATGAATAGGAAATGACTGTTTTTCTCATGCATAAATTTTTATATGGATATAGTAACTGTGTGTGTACCCAGATACATGGCCTGGGTTTATACCAGTGCCCAGCAGGCTGGATCACAACATGATAGTACTAATAAGTATTTACAGTACTTAATGTAAAATATAATTTTATGTGGTGTACATGTACTTACCGGATAACAAACACATTACCTGTAAATACCTTTGCTTTATAATGTCATAGGACTACATGCACTACAGGAGCATGCTCTGCATTCCTACGCATCTTTAATTCCCATGTACACCTGTCATGCTAACACCACAAGGGCTTCAGTATACAAAGTACACATTCATGGAATTTATATGTATATGTTGACATGTAGTACATACTCAGTGTCCATCATAAACATCCAGTGCTTGATAGTCCAACTGTGCTGAACTATTCAGCAACACTGCACCATGATCCACTTTTGCAAGGATACTAAACTACTACTGTATCATGAACTAGATACAACCTATAATTCCTTCAACAGGCCTCTCTGCCAGCCTTCATGCAAGCGTACTGGATGGAATTTTACCAGTCAATCAATCACCCAAAGCACACGATTAAACCGTACTCCCCACGATAATTCTGATGAGAACTAATGCAGCACAGTATGCCTCTTAATGTACTGTCCTATATAGTGTAGAATTATCGATATGAGGTAGTACAGTAGTACATGACAAAGATGCATGCTGTAGCCTAACTGTACAGTTCAGCACTTGACTGTACCAAGAGTAACCATAGTGTACATTCCAATAACTGCTTTTCTGTATACAGTACCAGCTTCTAAACTTTCTGTATATACTCAAACATGCACGGTTTTTACCTTTATCAAGGCAAACTGAATGCATGAAAGCTGCCTAGTTACAGAACAAGTCTATTTTGCAAGGAAGCGTATACTGTACCCCGAAGACATAGGCCTATCCAAACAAACAGTCGGTTCACAAGAGATCGAAAGCAAACACTCTGATACGTCTGCAACTTTGCAGCTCATGTTCCATAAATTGGCTCTTACAGCGAACACCAGTTAACTTTATGTGTATATAAATTTCAGTGAAAACAAAGATAATTTTCAGTATAGTACAACATACATACTTAGAATGTCCCCCAATTCCTTGAGGTAATTATATTTTAAGATGGCAGTCTTCATCTACTAAATTAGCTGGCAATTAAAAAATATCATGTTGAAAATATGACAGGATTGAGAGGCTGTAATTTAGGTCATAAATTTGAAGGAAACTGTTTAACAAGCAAGTGATATTTAGACATGACAGCTCATCTACAGTTCTTAAACATGTTATGGTCACATAAGACTTGATTGACGACAACAAACCTAGGCATAAAACGACATCCTTGATACAGGTATTTAAACTTGGAACACATCTGCAAGTTTATACTGTAACAGCATGAAGCTTCAAGCAAGAAACCCATATGTGCCAATTTTGCCAAGCAATGGAAACATCACCACACACAGTTTTACAATTTCATATCTCTCCAAGTTCTGACATTCTGTCCAATTTTTCTCAATGGTCTTTCCTGAACAGACAATTGGAGGCATCCATCTTCTGCAGACAGCCTCTGACTCCAAACAAAACTGAAGATTGATGAGAGGAAGAAACAAAATGGGAGGCAATACACCAGAGTGAAGTGATGCACGGCAAGTCTTGAGGTAGAAGCCTCGTTTCCTCTGTATTTAGTTTGTCCTATATATTTTAACAACGTGAGCACTAGTTGTTGGGTTTACTTTTTGATGTATTTACATTAACTCTTTAATGTCTCCACCATTCCACTGTCGACATCTGACGGCCATCTTCAGAAAAGTAAATTTTAGCGTTTATTCAAATCTACAGACAAAGCGGTAAACAAGCACACAGTTCCTTTCATTCGGAACTTTTTTCTTTTCTTTTTTTTTTTTTTTTTTAGCAATATGAAGAAAGATGAGGTAATCATGGGCTTCCTCACCTCAAAAGTTGAACCACTGTCAACAACCTACAGTAGCAAACATATTTCAGGACAAGAGAACAAAAGTTGTCTAACACATACTTGATTAAAAGATAGGCAGAATGTCGCCATAACACATACAAAACACTTAGTCCTTCCCTAGTGATGTATAACGTCCTAAGGCTGGTGACTTGGGCCTGTTTTTGGAAAGTTGCAAAAATTTACAGTTAATACCAAGCATTCAACTTAAAGCTTTCAATTTCTACCAGAGGTACTATAGATGTACAGAGAAAAATCTGAATAAAATTCTTATTTATAGTTGGTATTGAACTTAGTTAAAGTTGCCATTTGCCAATGAAGGTATTTGCTCATTAAAGTATGAATAACAATTTGTGTAATCTGGAAAAGATTTGCTTAGACCTGAATATTTAAACACTGTTTGTACTTAGTGACATATTTAGCTTTTAAAGGTATTATCCAATGGAAATGTTTTTGTTAGTTTTAAGAGAATGGTTCTCCACTTAATATTGATACTTTTTAACAGGTTTGTTCATTTTTAATTACTTTCTTTTTTATTTTATTTTATTTTTTTATTAGTGCAGGTACCAGGGCTGGAAATAATTGAGGACCAAAGAGGTCATGGCCTTCCTATTTTTGGCAAAGACATTGGTGCCCCACAAAATGGGACACTTTTCATTTGGCCACCTTGGCCTCCAAGCCCTTCCAAACAAAATGCAACCAAGTGTATACCACATAACACAAAATCTTCAGTTTGGCCAATGGTGCCCTTTGAGAGCCATTAATATACCCTGCAAGCTTAAATATGAAAATGGCCTTGCCCTCATGATACCTTGTGAATTTCCTGCCCTGAGGGACCTGTTTTACTGTATATGTAAGCCACAAAACCACAGCATTACAAAATAAGACATACTCCATCTCTCCTTATTTTTTTCCACACTCTAAGTTTCCTTTCATTCACTTCACATTCCCAATCCACCTTGTACACCCAAACTCCTATCACAATAAAATCTTACTCACACACTATAATACCACTTCCTATTTAACATTCGTAATTCGGATGAATCACAGGACTTCTATGTGCTTGCCACCGTCTCTAACTATTTCTTCTTAAAAATTTTCAAATTAAAGGATGAAACAAGTTTGTCACCTGAATACTCAATTTGACCTGTTCTTAATTAAGACCTAAGGTTCACTTACACCATTTTTCACACCTGAAGAAGCTTTCCCACCCTACAGTTTTTTATTTTTCGTGTCATGCATGCAAATCGCAGCCATATGTCCTAATGGAAAATTTTCTCCAGAAACTACATGTAGCTGTACTGCACCAGAGACAAATGTAACATGTAGTATTCACTAGATAGACTGAATGAGAAGAAATGCCTACACTTGTTGTGAAGATCATAAAGACTGTAAAAATGCAATTTGTTTGTTTGTTTGCTTGTTTTACTTTTTTTCTGTAAGTCAAACTAGAGCAGCAGCGCTGCTGTCGCTCAACCCTTTAAAGTAGAGTTTGAATTAGAAAAAAAAAGTTACATGTACCTGTGCATGTAACTTCAAAATTTTACCTGCAGAAATAAATTTTAACATGCACCACCGAAGTATGACAATGAAAGACTCAAGGCTAACATTACCCGTTTCTTCCCTTTTTATAATAGCCGTGGCCTACAAGTATAGGAACAATCAGTGAGATAATGCATGCCACCTAGCAATGGCTATGCATGCAGGTTGATACCATCATTACATCTAGGGCCCCCTAAAAAAAACGGAACTTTGGCAATTCTCTGCGGAATTTAGCCAAAAAATTATCCAGCTCAATATACATGTAACTTTTTGGTACAAAAGATGAGCTTTTATTCTCCAAAACCATATCAAATGAAAGTCTGCATTTGTGAAAGAGATACACCGACATTTTACCATCTATAATGAGGGCTATTCAATCCTGAAATTATCAAATTATCAAGATCCAAAAAGGAGAAGCAAGTTATTGAAAATTGTTAAAATTTTCTGGGTATAGTCTGCAATTTGCCTATGCAATAGTGTGTTGCATAGGTTGCTCATACACAGCAGGCTTGAAACGAAAATTTGGGAATTTGGCTATGCTTGAAATGGAATTTTACAGAATTTTAAAATTTAAAAACATGATTTTGTTATTTTTCAAGCGGAAAATCTGTGGCTCTAACTTTAATACATTTCTCTTTAAACTACCATTAGGCCTAGGCCTACATGCATGCGTGCAGGTATTAAGCAACTCAAAGTTGCATGCACTGACAAAAAGTTACATGCATTGGTGCACGTGTGCATGCGTTATTTAGAATGCTGCTTTAAAGCGACGACCCGCTTGGGTTTGGTCCGGGAATACTAAACCTCACCTCCCTTCTGGAGGCGCAGTCTAAGACAAAGTAATATTCATCAACCTCCACTGCGACTAGTACTGCGCCCCCACTCAAAACTGGAGGCTCAGTGAACTTGGTCATTTTCCAAAACCATTAGCACAAAATGTATGTTGACTCGTTCTCAAAATAACAATCTTGGGAGATCATATGGCCACTATGATTTCGCCTCCTAGTTTTGCAAAAGGTGTTTTTTAACCGTATCAGGGTAATCTATAGCCATACTGTACTGAGAAGTTTGCTTGCTGTACACCACAAACTGAGCCAAATTTGGTCTTGAAATGAGGGATCATGCCACTCCAACTAAATTACAGCTGGTCTCAGAACGAATCAGTCTTACAGTTCATTACTGTTTGTCACTGCAGGTGTAGGCCTACTGTGTATTGGTGTAGCTAGGCTATTGTTAGGATTATGCCACAATGATATCATATGCATTGTGCGCCACGCCAGTATGACAAAGTTTCACAATCACGCCGTATGCCAAAAAGTCTGGCGTACACTTTCATATGCTACAAATCTGTCTAAAACTGTTGAACTTTCCTGTATGGGTATGAGCCTTAGCCTAAACACACTCACATGAATGTGTTGTATAGGCCCCACAGGCTAGGCCTATAGTGTCAACTAGGCCTACTGTAGATAAAGGGCCTAAAGTTTCAAAACGGTTTCAAATACAGAGCAAATATGGTGCAAGTCCTTCCCTTCAGTCGCTCTTATGACAAGCGGGAAATACCGTGGGCATAATTCTACAACCCCCACCTACAGGGGGCTAGCTAGGGTACCTGGCTAACATAACATAACAGGGGCGAGTGGCTCTCCTCTGAACTTGCTCTAAAAGAAGCTTGTCCTTTTCATAGAAGGGACTCCAAGCCTGGGCGCACACTGTCTAGATGGCTTTAAATCACCTGTAATAACTAGGCTTTTGAAAAATCAAGGTAAATGACATCAACACTGTGACCACAGTGCTAGTTCTCACATAGCCTAGTTCACACTTTGTTCCCTAACGGTAGCATGGGAAGCACCAAAGCAGCCTAAGATACTTAAGTTAGACTAGGCCTATGGACTAGACTAGCCTAGGCGTGACCGTATAATCCGCTCCTTCTACTCACTCTTTAGTGTAGAGTTTAGGAACACGGTAATGCTGGACCGTGTTGAAGGGCTAGCCTAGGCCTAGTCCTCAGTAAAGGACTGTGGTCGTTCGCCTAGCTACAGCAGGGAGCTATCGGCGACCCACTATACACGGGCCTTTACTGAGGACTAGCCTAGGCCTAATTTTAGGCCTGGCTAGTTCAAATTGAAACTTTAAGAAAGTAGGCCTAGGACTTGACTAACGTTACTTGCTGAACGTTGTGCAAACGTTCATATCGTGAAAGTAACCTGTGATACACAGTTTGCACTGCACTGCACTGCAGTAACTTGTTCACTACAGCTGTGAAACCGTAGCATAACGTGTCGTAACCTGTAAGTGCAAACATAATACTTCACTCAGTGCTTCCACACCCTAAATTCATTTTTCCTGAAATGAAATCTAAGATTTCCTGAAATCGGCAGGCTATCGCCTACTATAAACACACTCCCTCCGAGTGTTTGCTTCTTTCATACGGACCGGAATACGGCAAAAATACACGCAATGGGAGTCACAACTTTCAAAGGAATATTTTTTAGAAAATTTGTATATATCTCAAAACTGTCCCAACCAAACCTACCCAAAAGTACGAGCCGAATAGCCATCCCCAAATTAATCATTCACAAAAAGTTGTAGGCAAATCTGTTCCACTTTTTAAAGCAGGGAAACCTCTACAACAGAGAGACAGACACTTTCACCCCACAGTACCACATAGCTCCACCCACACTTCGTGTGTTGAGCTAAATATACTGTAAAGTATCTGGAGTCACAGTCACTCAATACAATGAGGCAATATGCCAAGTTTCAATTAGTTACGAGTGTATAGCCCAGTAAAATCTTTAAGTGTCCTCCCAGGCTATGTTACAGTATTTATAAAGGCCCTTTCAAGGATGCAGGATGACAAATATGCAATAAGATGATTAAAAATGTTGAAACAATGTTGTAACTTAAACACCAGGAGAAATGATGCAACACCACACAATAAAATTGAATTTTTCAATTTTTTAAGATTACATAGACCGTGAGAGATATTTTCATGTAATTCATCACAAAACCATATTGCCATATTTTGTATTTCATAGGCTAATCAGGCATAATATGGCTGATAAGAAAATCCCTGTGTGCTACAGAAAAAGTTGCCTGCAGTGTGAAATGCCTGTCAATATTTTTACTGCATATTATTCTATCCCCTCATTTCATGTCACAAAAAGTATGAAAGGGTCACAAGCAGTCTTTTCTTTGTATAGGACCATTATTGCCTTATATTAGAGAGACTCTTGACCCGGAACAGTTCTGCAACCCTAAGCTCCCCTGGACAATTTTCCCCACATGCGATTTTCCCCAGACTCCCTCTTCAGGACCATTCCCACTTCTTATAATTTACCTTGGACAATTCCCAACCATAAGAACTGTGTCTATCAGTATATCCAATCACTGCTAATACTTAATTTATCCTTCACAATGGTCTTCTTGTCACTGTAAGCTTATTATTGAAAGCTACTTCCCATTCTGAAAACTCTGAAAACTCTTTTGAATGATTTAATTGTCTCCAAAGCTTCTACACAAAAACCTGAACCTACATGCAGGCAGTCAGTTTGTACAGACAGGAATTCTGCATGAATAAAGTATAGGCCTGTAAGGCTTCTTTTATACATATACCTTCAAAATCTTTATACAGGGATCAATTCAAACATATCCATGAGCCTTCAGGGGTACAGAAGGTTTTACTGACCATATACACTGTAGAAAGATGTCATTAACCTTTCCACAGCTATAGAAAAGTTACAGGCTTCCTTGTCTGAGCTACAGTATGTGTATGTTGAGCTATAAATCTTTCAACTACAACAAGAGTGAGGTAGATCCAAGTTTGGCCACAGGTCAACACTAAATAAGAACTGTATTGTGGAGGTTACACTTTACCTCCCACTCATATCTTACTTTACTATTTAATGGCTTTTTGGAAATTTCATTATTATTTTAAGACATTTGAAAAGAATACTTTATGTTTCCACTTTACTGTTTAAATGCCGGTAATTGTGAAAGGAAATTTTTGTCATATTGTGAAGGCTACACAACTGTGAATGAAAATACATCCATCAGTACTCGCCTACACCTCAAAAGCCAACTCTTGCCACTTCTGGGTATATGCTGAGCAGCTCTACCTTAGAATGCAAAATCATCACTTCAGATATTCTGTTTCTTTTAATAGGATGGTATGACCTCAAAACATTTGATAGACAAAAATACTGTCGGGAACATGCTTTCCATTCTCCACAAATTCCTGTTTGCATAAGAATCCCCCTTTCCACTCCCCCTTTCCACTCTCTGTACCCCTTCTTTAAAATCAGAATAGATATTTAACACTTTCTGATGAACAATTCAATTTGACAATCTGAACTATATCCCCGAAGAGGTTCGACTCTCTTTTTAATTTTCTCTGCCATTCCTCCCCATAACTGCTTTTCTCTGCCATGAATCTCTGTTTGTTATTATTCTTTTATCATAATAACGAAAGTATAGGCAGCAACTAAATCAAGCTTCATATTTTCCTAACACCTACATACCAAGAAAATAAAACTCTGACTTAATTATTTTGATAGACTTTATCTGAACCATGGCTCTGGGGTACAGACAATCAAAAATTAATCTAGCCTTCTTTGCACATGATTCTTACTTTAAAGCAAAACATGGGTACCTTCGAAAGGTTTTCATCGACAGCAAGAAGTAGCACATTGATTTTGAGATTCGGTTGACGCAAGTAGTTTTAGTACACTCCCAGCCACAGGAGATACTGAACAAATATTTTTTTCTGACGCAAGGCAGACATTCACATTAATACATTTCGTTGGAAGTTCCCACCATGCCTGTTAAAATTCACACTAATATACTGTATAAAAATAATTTTGCGAAGTGATGCGTAATGGACATTTTTCTTTGCCCAAGAACGGCTACCACCTTTGTCTCATGACTTTAAAACTAATCTCCATTATCCAGCAGCTAGCTACCCATTTCCTTTCTGAGATCCACAAAAGAAAAAAAAACAAAAAAAAACAAAAAAAAAACACCTTATACAGTATTCCTTCTGAATTTTCTACAACCATTTCTTGAAAACCAGTTAGCTATCTGTCATTAAATCTAATTTTGTAAACCTCGGATCAGTAATTTTTTTTTTTCCTTTTTTTGGTATCAAATTTCAGTAATTTCAAACCTGAAAGTGAAACATCCTTTCAAGTGTAATAATTAGCCCTAATAAATACGTGCACATTGGTGGGTGATAATATTTTTGACATCTCTCTAAGTGACAAAGAGCTTTTCTAAAGTATACAAGTTGAAACATACAAAAATAAATTTATACAAACGTGCAAGCAATTGGAGGAACAAACAAGTCAAAATTACCATACCTTTCCCCATGTACAGTGTACGTCAAATTACTTCTTGGCATTATGAATCTTAATTTGGTTCTTAAACTTTCTTCCACTGATAATTCCATCACTTTCCATCACCCTCACAGCAACCATTTCATGACTTTTCCAAGACCTTTCCTAACTAACCATGTACTTTCTGATTTTTAGGGAGTGAATTACAGCTAAAATTTTAGTCCGTCAAGATGGGTTTTTTTTCCCAAAATTTTGAAATTCCATGACTTCCAATGACTTTTAAATTAAGTTGACACTCTTTCATGACTTTCAAAGCCTGGAAATTGCAAATTACAAAATTTCATGACTTTCCAGGTTTTCCCTGACTTGTAGGAACAACAGGACCTACACTTTGATGACTGCATATGTTATGATCCAACATCTATATACAGTATGTTCTGACATGCATACATCTTAGGGTTTAGGGAAAGTAGCTAGTTTAGGAGTTACTTCAGGGTCATGGTCAGGAATGGTGGAAGGGGGGGGGGGGGGTAGACAGTCTAAAGCCATGTGAAACACTGTATGTAGACGGTCTCAAAGCCACACAACTGCATATAATAGTATTGGCATGCAGATGTTAGAACATAGAGATGTAACCTACATAGCTACTGTATCATTTACAGCTGAAGTAAAAAGAGAGTCATATTCCAACAGTAACATCCCAAAAAGAAGGGATACCAGCAAATCCAAGGAGGTAGATTACTGGGTATGGATTCACTCCATTTCCATAGGCTCCCAATTTTGAAAAAGAAAAACACAGAGTGCAATGCATCTTTAAGCTTCTGACTTGCTAAGTGAGATAGGCTGCCTAAAATAAGCAAAAAATAGGCCTTTGCCGGAAATAATTCTAAAACAAAATGGCCGCCAATGTAACGATCATAATGTATCAAAATAATCACTAAAAAGAGGAGGACTAGCAATTTAAGTTTAGCCCTCTGTAGGAGGGTGCCTTCCCCTACTGCGCTTTCCCTTTGCCAGGGTCTTATTGCAGGAAAGCAAGAATGACATCTATAGGAGTTACGTAAAGACTAGAGATGGCAGATTGTCATATTCTAGGCATTGTTAAAGGGTTGGCATTCATTTTCATACCAACCTCATTTGTGAATCTTTGAACAGTTGAATGAACTACAATCTTTTCTTCTATCTGATCTGTACTTGCTTGTGCTCCTTTATAAATGGCTTAAGACCAATTTTATCCTGTCAGTAATAAATATTTCTGTAAATGGGCTAGAAACCCTGATAGACTCAGTACACCTTACATGTAAATATGACTAGTAATTATAATTTCAACTTAAAGCAACTTATATAACAATAGCTACAGTTTCCCTTTAAGCATGTTAAGCCAAGCCAGGATTCAAGGATGAGATGTGAATTGTCTTCAACCCTGAATATAGACATTCTTGACAATAAATAATTGATGATCCTAATAAAGGTTAACCAGAAATGAACAATCAATCAACCACATTCCCGAGGCAAGCTCAAAAGATACCTTCATTAATTCAATAAAAGTGACCTATTCTTCCACAAATTGACTACTGCAATTTGCTTTGCATCGATTAAGTCTCAATGTTTCAAAACCAAATATTTCAGTTAGTTGCAGAAAAAATTACTTATGGAAATGAGAAGAATGGACCTGTAGTCAATATTAAGTTTACAATACGGGCTCTCTATAGTTCATATTTGTTTGAAGCCTATTTACCCACTTTATCTAATATACCGGTACTGTATAAAATTATGTTGGAATTTCCCAGTGCAGATTTGCTCTCAGAATGGGCAATAATGTTGGGTCATAAAATGTAAAATACCTAAAGTTCTGTAGGCCTAATTGAAAAAGTTTTCACAACACTATTAGGCCTTATTTTAAATAGTTTCTATGACAAATGTAGCCTATGGTATTCCAGATTTTAACACAGCAGCAGTCATACTAAAATTGGTGGGGACAGACTACTGTAGCAGATGACACTCTTTGCTACAAAGTCACCTGCTCTTGGCAACTGGACAGGGCAGTACCTGCCAGCTGAAAGAGGGGAGAAATGTGAAAAATGTGCAAAGATACTGTCAGGGCTGCAAACAAGTCTATTTCTGAAGAAGCATGTCAAATTCCCCATAATGCAATTTCCCCTGTCAATGGGGGAAGCAATGTGTAGGCCTGCATGCCAAGGTACAACGCTACACAGATAAGTACGGTAACGACAGGCTACGAGCCAAAGCTAGGACCATGAGAATCCACACACTGGAAAGGAAAACTTTCCCTTTTAAAAAGCTTTGACCGATCCTCACAAGGCGTTGGCAAAGGCTTAAGAGGGAGGGAGTACTGTATAAACAACTATTATGATATGACACTTAGCTTTAATTCTTGTCAGAGGACTGGAGAAAAGATGGTGACTTTGAGACCCAGAAACCTCCAAGGCAATAGCTTTGCAGCAGAACGAGAATGATGATGAGTTGTTAGCTAAAATGGCTGACATTGGGGGCACAGTGTCAAAACTACTCCAAGTTGTGTGCAGCATGCAAGATTTATGCAAATTAGATGTAGCAAGGAACAAGTATATGTCTCCCAGCTGCGAATTACTAAACTTATCCTCCAAATATGAAAATTCAAAGATTTCCCAACTTCCTAATTTTTCCACTATGAGTACTCACACCTTGGCTTACAATGCAGATCATGTCAGGCAGCTATAAACAGTACCTTACTGTATACATGTATGTAAGTTCTTAAGAATGATGGCTGTCTACAAAAGACCTAAAAATCTGGGATCTATAGCGACTTCAAAAAGAGCTCCCTCTAATTTTAATATTAAAACATTCAAACCCTACATCTTTCAATCATATACAAGATCGAATGAAAAGTTGTAGGCAACATAATACATTGCAATGATTGGGTTGGTGATACATGTATCTAACCATAGAGTACATAAAGCAAGGTGCAACAACCCTCATGAAAATAGAATTATGAACTGTATGTTTTAAAATTTATTTGGAATCTGATGCAAACCTGGAAAATTACTCCTTCATGAATATAGGAAATTAGAATTGAAAGTTTATTGATCACATTATCTAACTGCCGCATTCATCCCCCTGAGATATCTAGGCTTTCTGCAAGGAAAACGGAATCTTAAATTGATGACTGAATCATATGAACAGGAAAATTTCTAAGAATTGTTTGAAAAAAGGGGTGATGATTCGGATGAATTTAAAGAAGCAGCCAGACTTGGAAACCAGCTGAAATA
The DNA here is from genome assembly GCA_029531755.1 of Holothuria leucospilota. Taxonomy (NCBI): domain Eukaryota; kingdom Metazoa; phylum Echinodermata; class Holothuroidea; order Aspidochirotida; family Holothuriidae; genus Holothuria; species Holothuria leucospilota. Next base: position 39,616,171 of record CM055981.1, read on the forward strand.
ATAAACACTTTGGTATCTGGGAGCAAAAATCTAATAAATTGGTAAGCATTCTCTATGAAAGCCAAGCACTTAATGTAGAGACAGAGTTTGAGCACAATAATAGATAAACAAATTAAAATATACAGCTGGTTGAGAGTGCAGTTACCGAAGTACTTTGGTGCACGTAATACGTAATGGAACAAAATTAAGTGTCAAAAGAGAGGCAGTGAACACTCCAATGCATACAGAGCTTTTTAAAGACAGTTTCAAGTATCCATGGTTACAGTCCTTACTAGACCTTTCAATGTTGTGCCTTAATTAACTGTTGAATCAACAATGAGACTCAGACATGAGATGCAGTAATTATACCTAGATTCTTAAAAAGGGGCCTATCACATGCACTGAAGTTGCCCACAGAAGTTTTGGCCCAAACTTTTACTAGGAAAACAAACTATCTAAGTTCTTTACAACAATATGAAGCAAAAATTAAAATAAAAGTGGCCCTCAACCCAAAGCATTGGAAAACTCATCCAGTATTAATAAGGTACAGTAGTGTACTTTTTAAAGCAAATTTACCCCAAACCTACCCGTTTTGTAAATCTATTATAAGCCCTACTTACCTCACCTATTACTACTATCGGACAGTTCATCTACCGCGGAATGATCACTGGCAATGAATTACCCCAACTAGATGGTGCTATACTATATCCCTGAGCTGACTACCCTAACTTGCCCTTGTTTCATTGCTAGGGGAACATCTAAGTTTGAGCATTTCGTGGTAGATGGACTGTCCAATAGTAGTAATAGGGGGAGGTAGGCAGGAGCGAAATAGATTATAGTACTTGAATTTGGTAACATGCAACTCACAATAGATTCCAAACGACATGGGCACTGCCACATCATACTTTTACAACTTGGGGAAAACTTTCAGTTCAACGCTTATTTGTTTATGGCACAAGTTAGGAAACATTTCTGTCAGCACAAGATTGGCAGAAAGCTAGCCAAACAACATCCTATCTTTAAAAAACAAGGGACTTGCCATTAATGTACTAGGTAGCCTATGTACAGCAACCCTCAGTACCTGCAGTAACACACCTCAACAAAAATTTCCAAACCAATTCATTCTGGTGAGCAGCAACAAGAATCCAATCACACCTAACACCAGTGAGGTGCCATGAGTGAAACGTTACTCACCGATGGTGGGTTGGCATGCAGTTTTGTTATTAGGCCTGTACATTACACTAGTTAACATTGCCAACTACACTGAAGTACATTTCTTGTTTTGAGTTTCCAAGCTGCCTCCAACTAAACTGACCAAGCCTGCACAGCCTTGTAATCTGCTCATGAATTTTTTGTCCATTTTCCAAATTAACAAGTGAATTTACCTTGCTGTGAGATTGTGAATGGTACGTCAGGCGTGACGATCTCATAGCCACAGATCATTGAGTTGGCCTCCGAACAGTCATCATCCACAGCCTCCAGTCTTAGAAAGTCCGTTGTAATGACACCTTCATTGACAGTGGCCTCGTACGACTGAGACTTAAATTTGGGAGCATTGTCATTACTGTCGTTGACAAGGATGTGAACTTCAGCACTGTAAAGAAAACCAGATACCAGAATTTTTGACAAAATTTCAAAACAGTACAGTTGAATGCTAGAAGTAGAAATCAAAGTTTCATAAATAACCATTGAAGAGGAATTCCTAAAATTGGGAGTGGAGCTATATGAAGCGATTTTGACGCAATGGCTTTTTGATTTGACGCACTGATAATCATGACAAAAATAAAAAACAAGAAGGTTTCATTTGAGGTGATGCAGTGTGAACCCATGGCAATGAAATTTCTATTGAGTCAAATTTTCTCACACTGGGTATATTGACCCAAGGGATAATTTCTTAGAAGAAACACTAGAGAGCAGTGCAGTTTGTGGTGTAGGGTACAGTAATGGACACCATACTGCAGGATCTTCCTTTTCCCCCAAGAAGCATCCTCTCTACCTTAAACCCTTTCCCCTGCATCCCACTTGCAGTTGGACACATCTCACAAATATCACATCTCTACATATATACAAGATAGCAGACATACAGTAGGGCGCAGTGTCAGAACTGTCCCAAGCAGTGCGCAGCGTGCGAGAATAATGCAAATTAGATGTAGCAAGGGGTAATATGTCAGCAACGTGAATATCACACCTCTACATATCTCCTGTAATGCCCAACCCCTCCCCAGACCCTAAACTCCATGAGAAAAATATTGCACAGTACAGTATATACTGTATTCTTTGCAATTTGCCATGTTAATTTACAAACTTACAAAATCTGGTTGGGTTCATTTACAGTATTGCACAGTACATACTGTACTGTAGGTGAACCCAAATACCATGCTTGCCTGGCAACACGAAAGAGACACAAGCATACTGTACAGTAACAGATTGGGTTACACAGTAGCAAATAATGAGAAAACACACTGTCTGGTGTAACATACACGTACTTCATGTGTCAAACCGCACATCCTGTATTAACAGCTACAGGAAATGATTCATTTCCCAGAATTCAACGTTTTTTCTGTACTGACATTTTTAGTGAATGCAATTGTAACAAATAAACTTATATGCAACTCTAACAATAAATCTATACACCAAGATTATTCAAACATAAATGGCGCATGAGACTGCATCATTACTACGACAGCTATTTGCAGGAAACCTCAAAGGGCATACTGTACATGTACAGTACACCACTGTGCATTTAACATGAGTGGAAAAAGTTGAGAAGCTGGGAGGCTTCTTCCCAGGAAATTTGGGCATTTGAAAGGAAATTTTGGCAGCTGGAAGGAAATTTCCCTTTTTTGTACACAAAATTAAGGAAACAATTGTGAAAAATTTTACTCCCTTCCTGGAAATTAAACATTTACTCCAGCCCTAAAGTTCAACAGTATAGTATTTACTCAGGTACATTTGGTATTGCATCCGTAATGAATAAATCTTGTTCATGTTTGCTTACAGTACCTGTAGAACTATCCATCAATATTGACATGAAATCATGACAGTTTTATTTAAGTCAGGGTTTACCCTGGGTTTCAAAGAGTGTGAGGTGGTATTAGTCCATGGGGGTAATATGGTGCCAGCTTAAGCCCAAACAGTGAGGGAGACCTTATAATAGTCCTATAGCTACTGTACAGTAGTACAGCACAGGTGATAATTACAGTAAATTTCTGTGAGGTGGTGGCAAAAAACTGTGAGGTGGCCACCTCACAAAAAGAATGCCAGGGGAAACCCTGTAAGTGTTTAACTACAGTACAGTAATTCTGTCCTGTGGATAAAATGTTGACATTTAAATGTTTAAATATTCATTTGAGTTCTTTTATAAATTGAAGTTTTCATTGTAGGATTTATATACTGGAAGTACAGGTACACCATTATTACTTTTTTTTGGTGGGGGGGGGGGGAGGTGTTTTCAGCAATCACACAGTACACTGCCTGGGGCTAACGGGCCCCAACCTGTATGAGGAGAGCTTTTTGCTCCCTTGGCAACTACAACTTGTATTTATAAGTGTTGTTGGCCTGTGAGAGCTGAAAGGACTTTTCAAAATACTGTAGCCCATAATAGGAAAAAGGGACCCCTCCCGGGCCCCCAGCCGATATAAAAACTGTCATGAGGAGACTGCATGGGGGAAGTTATAAAACTGAACAAAACTAATTAGCTGTTACAGCGGCAAGAAGTCAGAAGCTCCTTGCTGGGGAATTTTGGCATGTGAAGGGAAATTTCGGACACTGGAGAGAAAATTGGCCTTCTATATCAAGTACATGTACAAAAACATATAGGCTATATATTACAGTACAAAACTGCTAGAAATTACAGTAAGCTTGCTTTCCAGGCAATCCCTATCCACTTTTCAGACTACAGTATCAGTACAAGACTACAGTATGACACACCGAGCCCAGTACTCACATGCTGACATATGTGTAGGGTAATGCACAGTACCTATGTACAGTATCATCATTATGGATGGCCTTGAACACGTAACACGCAAACTAAGGTGACAATTTGTAATATTTAGACTATAATAGTCAAAGGAATGAAATGTTTCTGCACAGTACAGCAAGCTACACAAATCTGTCCAGCAAGGAGAGACATTATTCATACTTTCCAGTAATATTAGAAGCCCACTTTAACCCGAATCGAACTTAACTAGCTGTTAGAATTTAGGTGTTCTTCACATCTGTCTGGAAGTATTGAATGCTAAAAATATTCTGATCCACTGTAGAGAGAACTAAGCAATTGATACTTTTACAGTGCATGGATGCTATGTCTTGAGGCAAACTATGAGAACTATTAAGGGAAAACATTTCAGTCATTCTCATCTCACAAATTATAGCCACAAGTAGGACTAGGTCAAGACAAAAACTTGAGCAATTAGTAAAAGTACCTTGCAACATTTGATGTGTGAAATGAAGTCTGATTTTTACAGTCTTTGGGCAAAAGTGAGGTACAGTACAGTGTTTAATTATGAAACTGTATGATTGATGGAAATTCCTTTGTGGAAGTCAAAATGTCTTTTCATGTAGCAGTAGCACCTTAATAGTCAATCCAATCTTGAAAGTAAACAAGAAATTCTCAGTGAAGTGTACTGCCCAGACACAGCAATCTGATTACGAATACAGTAAAAAATTAACGTCATCTGTACCGAACATCCTGCATCAATGTACAGTAGTACTTTACCGAGCTCTGTCTTTGTTGCAATGTCTATGCCTTTATTATGAATTTGTGACAAGTAGAACATAAGCAGAAGGTAAGTCACATCAGTTAAAATGTAGTCTAGAAAACAATGTAGATTTACTGGTACCTACAATGAAACAGATTTTACAATCCAATTTGAAAGTACAGTATTTCTTGACATTAAAGGGGAGTTCACAGAGACTCAATTCAATAACTTCAAAAAATGCAGAAAATTTTTCTGCTAATAAAGAGGTGAAAACCGCATCTCAATAGTAATTCTGGCATTTGGAAGATCTAATTTAAATTAAAAAAAAAATGTTTTTTTTTCTAGAGACACAGTGCATTATGGGAAATCTGTGATGTCATTGTAGCAAACTGATAAGACACAGCATTTTACATACTTCTTTATGATATTGTCACCACCTGTGTTTCTGCTAAGATGCTATGATACGATTTTGATGCAATGATTTGTCAATTTGAAGCACTGATATTCGTGGCAAAAATGAAAAAAGAGGGTTTCAGGTGCTAGTGTGCACAACAACACGTGCCTTACACATGTGCAGTTCCACTAAATTGGCATTTCTATAGTGACCCAAATTTTCTTAAATTCATTTTATTGACCCAATGGATAATTTCTTAGAGGAAACACTGGTCACTACTGTACAGAATATTTAGTAACTCTGTTTGCTACATACAGTACACAAGGTGTATTTTTATGCTGAATCTACATGGAAAGATACTTTAAAAATATCCCAACAGTATCAAATTTCAAAATCAAATGGGACATTCAATTATAAAGAATAACAAAAGGACTTTAAGTCAATGTGCCTACTATACATTCTGTGACATCGAAGAGAACTGGAGATACTGTATAGTGGGAAATTTTCACAGGGTTAAATATTTGCGCTTTTCGCGACCAAGTATCTAATCGCAAATTTAAGACCCGCGAAAGTACTTTCGTTAGTATGTACAAGACTATGATGGTTGTCTGCACAGCGAATTCTTCACTCCCCAAATACTGTATGTGAACAAGGTACAGATTCGCCAAAAATTAGCCTCACAGAAATTTCACGCTACACAGTATTTCTTGGCAAATGTAACCAATCTTATGAGATATATTGAGTTTTAAAAGGAAGAGGCGAATTATAATTTTTTAAATGTCACTGGAATATGCCTTTAAGCCTACCTACAAAGGGTATACAATGCAAGTTACATTGTGCGTAACTTGGTAATATGCTAGTAGTGTTACTAAGCGGCGCATGATTTATAGTACGTAAATATTCGGAAAATGGTAAGCAGGGTAAGAGGCAGGCTATTCTCAATTAAATTTCAAGTGTTTCTGAAATTACATGAATTGCCTCGCAGGCCAGACAAAAAACTGTTGTGGGCCACATATGGCCCAGACGCCGGAGATTCCCCACCCCTGATGTACAGTAGATGTAGAGTGCAGTAGGTCATCATATTACGTGCATGGTTCATGCATGTTTGTACATGCTGTTTTCACAAGAAACAGGTCGTATGACCAATGCAGACATACTGTATCATGTGCAAGCTCAGGAATATACAGTAAAAATTTGCCCTGTGTATCCTGGAGCTCAGAAATTTGCAAAATCAATCCATATATTAATTACGTACTGCACCTGTATCCCTGTAGTATTGTACAGTTCTGGTACCAACTGTAATTCCCGCCATAGTATATCATCAACCTGGATTTAAAACATTTGCATGCCTTAAAATCCCAACAGAGTTTATTTATAGTGAAGATTAGCAGGAGTAAGCTTAAAATAGATCAGTCACCCTGTATTAAAATTGAATTACAAAAGAAGGATGATGAACTTCTCTGTAGCATTTGAAAACCTTGCATATGGATACTTGGTAACTGTGACATTTTGCATGTCACATGAGATTGACTTCCTTTTATACAAAGCACTATGTCGGGTCTACTGTTTTTGTGTGTGTGTGTGTCAGCACTAGTACCAAAAATCTGGGAGGGGGATTTTTCCCCCTTCTTAATTTTTTGGTGGGGATTTTAAAAATATGGGGGGGAAGACAGTTAAAATGTTGAAATATTTCAAAGTTTACATGTCCTTTCATATGTTGTTACGATATTATTATTATTACTTCGCCCGTTGAATCAACTTTGCGATGTCACGTATGAAAGGAAGAGGTCTGCTGAATCGGATATCAGAACGATGTAATTTCTGAATGAAATTTTGTTCTGTTTTTACTGTTTTCCTTAAAATGTTTGCAATATTTCTGGTATTAATTGAAATGTTTCAAGTGCTGCTTTGCAGTTTTTCATTTCTTTGTATCAAACACATTGCGGGAATTTCCCCACAATGAATTAGTTTTTAGCGGGAGTCTCAATTCTTTTGTGGGAATCCCACAATCCCGCGCTCTAGTGTAAACACGGGTGTGTGTGAGTGCGTGTTTTTTGGTTTTTCTGGTTTTTTTTTTTTTTGGAAGTTTTAGATGCCTCCATAATGCTGGGTATACCACAGAACTAAAAAGTTCCCCTAAACCCACTGCTGTGAGAATCTATGAACCCCATACTATCCTTCTAATGCTATGTAAATCAACTATCTGTAATAAGTCCACCTGGCAAAACTGACTGTGAAAAGGGGGAAAGAGAGCCCTCACCGAGGGTGCCTTGCACTGCCATTTGACTGCAAACCTGAAAGACATGAACTATAGCTGCCAATCAACTTGGCAAACCTGTACTGCAGGTAGGTGAGGGTTGCAAATGTAGGAGGTCCAGTAAGAGGGAGTGGGATGGCAAAGTAGATGGGGTGGGGGGGCTGCAATATGCCCTACACCTTGTATGCAGCTGGGTGTACCACATCTAGCAAGGACATCTTGTCAATACTCTTTGAACAGTAAGATTCAGCTTAAAGACAGACAGTCATCACCCCAAAGTATATTTTTTAGTGTGGGTATATCAAAATTCTCAGTTGGTGACTGCTCTTTGATTGACATCAAAGTTTGAAAATTTGAAAGATGCAGAGTAGCTCACATTCCACACAAGGCAGAGAGAGTGCTTTCATTACATTTTATAGCCTTGTATGCTCACCAGGGCATGGCCTTAAGCAAAAAAGGTTTATTCCTGCACAAGGAGGAGCTTCATACATTTATGGGAGGAGCTAGAAGATGCATAGTTGGGAGAATTGGAACTGTCTGGGATCATGAAAATTCCCCTTTAAAGCAAAAACCTTTTTTTAAACCAAACCATTGAGTATGTGTAATGATACGTAATCAAAGAACTTCTGCAACATTTTCTATCATCTCACAAAGACTGCTCTTATGTTTTCTTGCTGAAGGTAAAGCTGAAATGAATCTGCCAATTACCCTTAAAAAATCCCACACACCCTTCATTTTTTTTTTTCTTCTTTTTTTTTCTTTTTTGTGCAAACATACCTGGTACAGTATTTCAAATACCAACGGTCTCCTCAGCTTCTGCCAGTTAAATGCTTCCTTTTATTTTCTTTTTCCCTTTTGACTTTTTTGATACTTGTTCCATAATTACAAAATTGTTCCTACATACAATAGGCCTACTCAAATCTTCAAAAATCTGGCACTTCTGCAGCTCATAAAATCCTGTATAAATATCCTGAATACTGTAAGTGTGTTTTTCAAGATCTTCAGATAATCAACCAAAATTCTGCAAAATTCTTCTCTCTGCCCTGATCATTTCTAGTAATTCATTGGCATCAAGTCATCAAACTGCCTGGTTGCCCAAGGGATACATCGCAATATATGCAAAAGTGCTTGGGGGCCCACATCTCAAACTGCTCTGTCACACAATTCTAATGCAAGTTGCAGACGAAAGTGTTTTATTAAAACGACAAGGATGGATCATCCATGGGACACATTTAGATACAGTAAATTGCAAAAATTCTGGAAAAAAAAAATCTACCAAAGATGGCATCCAAGAAACACTTGAAATGAGAAAGGTATACTTTATTAACATGTAGATGTCTGTTTGGAAGAGGAAACCAATACTTACCAACTTTCCACAAAAATTTTGTCCTTTCTTTAGGGTCAAAGTTAGGCTACTCTACCACTATCCCAATCATTTCATAAAATATTTCAGAGAACGGGAACACCAATGTATATTTATAGATAACTTGATTTGTGACAAAATATTAAGTGGAAATGTTTTTGGGGGAAGTGATTTTATCTTTTCATGTGTTTGCATACTGCATTTTATCAATTTACAGTGGGAGTCATAAAATATATACAGAGAAAGATAGAAAATATCCAAATTTGCTACATTATTTCCTTCCTGAAATCTCTCTCATTCTAATCCCAAGTATATAACTGCAAGTTGAGATGTCTTGGAGAGCCATCATCATCTTTTTCAACATACCATGAATGATTTTTCAATAATGCACAGGGTATACACTATAGTACACTTTAGCAAGTCTATTCACCTAAGTTTCAAAATACTGTGAACATTCTTTGATAAATTATTTTGGACATTCGGAAGGAAATTCCCCAAAACTTACCTGTGGTTTGGGAATTTATAATCACTACTTACCTAATCAATTATAAGTGCACATGAACAATCCAGGGCCTAGTGTCGCCGAGTTTCGTGGAACTGGTACGGTGTTGTACAGTACCAGTGCCACGATATTTGGCAACACTAGGCGGCCCCCAGATTGTTCACACATACAGATGAGGTAAGTAGGAGTGAAACAAAAACAGATTCAAGAAACTAGTCATGAAAACAAATCTTTCAGAACCTAAAATGCTATGCTGAAAGGATAAGGTGCATCACTAAATTATGAAACAAACTGAAGAATCTTAAGTGTTCAGCAAAACTTAGCCTACAGTAACTAGCACATCAGAGCATCGATTTCCACTTCATCTATAAATACTGTATTACACACAGTCTACAATAATGAAACCACTGAAGGACATCCTGCACTAGTATCTGGTAAAACAAGAATAAAGGCCTATAGCATATGAAGTGAATTTGCCAAATAATTAGTCATGTGAGAAATGTCCTATCGATCCAGTAAAGAAATGTTCGAAACATTGTCCAGATTTATTTTGGACCAATGTCATGCTCTAAATAAGCTGTATGGAAATTAATTTTAGTTGCATTCATTGACATACCATTCATGTGTAGAAATTACCATAAGGACCATGTCATGAAGATGCACACCAGTTGCAGGAAGTGAATATTGATTCCACACTCTGCGGCACATTCAAATCATCATACACATCCAATTGACATTGATGAAATTAATGACTAACATTTTGCCCCATGGTATGCTAAAACATGGCACAATATTTACCTGTGGGACCTCCGCCTTCGTTCAGCACAATCTTCTGCTCTTATATGAAAGTGCCATTCCCTGGACTGCTCACAGTCCATAAGATCTGGACTCTTTGGTGCTATAACTCCTTCCCCCGTGTCAGCATCCACTACATCAATCGTAAATGGAATATCATCTTCTTGTATGAAAATTCTACAAATCTGTCCATTTTGGCCCTCATCTCCGTCTTCCACGAAGAGCGGAGGATCAAGGGTAATTCTGTCTGAGTTCTCTTCTACAATCCCATGGAAAATGTCCACAGTAAATCTGGGTTTGTGATTTTCTGTATCTGTAAATGAAAAAGAAAGCAAGTTTAATGAAAACAATCAATAAAATACCCCCAAAAGAAAAGTGGAGAAAAAATTAAAACATGTTTGAAATTGCAACGAACATAAAACTTTCCACACTGGTCTTCAACCAACTTCAAAGTTTACTGTACAACATTTTTTTGCAAAACACAGTAGTCACTTTACCCTTACATAGAATCATAGATCAATAATAACTGTGATGCTCACATAGTCTTAAGGTTTTCATTTTGTAATGCTAGAAAAAGTTATGATTACACAAAAAATCCAACACTTAATTAGTAAACAGTTTGCCAAGTACAGAACACACTGTGACACATTTTTCAGGAAAGGGATTGCTATGCCTAAACAGTACACTTTGCATAAGAAAAAAATAAAAAAATCTTCATTAAAAATTCTTGTATACTACTGTACACCTACACAACTCACTAAAGTAGTTGTTAAAACATAAAGGTTTTATAGCAAATTGAATGGGGCAAACCAACAAGTCACCCACCCACAAGTCACCCGCAACACAGTAACACTGATTCACACTTTAAGTATGTTGTAAATGAATACAACAGAGGAATTATTTTAAGACTAATGTACATAGTACCATGCAAGGTGTACAGTAAAGGCATATCATATTGTTTGGTGCTGTAAGTTCTTACATAGGGCCTTCCATATACAGTACTGTATGACCACAGCATCACACCTGCTTGAAATTGACTGAGCAAAACTGCAAACTACATGGTATTTCAAGTACAGTACGTTACACAGATACATTTCAAAGGAGCTCAAAATAAGAATTAGAAAGGGGGTTTAAGGTCAAATGGCCTTCCCCTGGCAGCATTTTTAAGGGCACTGCGAGGCCAAGCACTAGCGGAATCAAGGGCAAAATTGAAACTAAAGCTGACACCAAATGGAAATAATACAGAAGTTACTACCATTAGAACCTTTGGTGCACTACTGTAAATTTGAAGGGGCATCAAGGCAGGTGCCTCTGAATAGTTACTGTAAAGCTTTCTTTCATGACAGACTAAGGAAAATACAAAGGCAACGTTTGATCTTTACACATGCATGCACTTTCTTTACTTATGACCTTTTTTTTTTCTATTCACTGTTTTTCTACTCCAAAGTACAGTATGCTACACGTGCAATTCAGTCCTGACAAAATTTTTGAAAAAAGTTCTTTTTCACCATTATTCTGATGGAATCCCAAGGAATTAAGAGGAATGTCTTATCTGGTAGTTTAATCTTGATAATAGCACATCCTTCAAAACTCCTTAATTAGCATCTGCTGAAATCATCCTTACAATTTTTTATGACTACTATACAAAGTCAAATGATGTGAAGCTGGTGGCAAATATACCTATGGGTAATGAGACGGGAATATTCCCAACATCCAATTTCCACAAAAATACGGTGACAGAGTAGACTACAGTAGGAAATATCAGTAATTCTTCAAGACATGGTTGCTAAAGGTAATGCCAAAACAATTTGTGCCTTATTGATGTAATTCTTATTAATTTCTGCACTTTTTATGAGAACTGAAGGAGTGCAAATTTATGCATAAATCTTCAAACTGCACCGGTAAAAAGTTTTTATCAATAAAACATACCACTTAGCAAACCTTTTTGTGTACTGTAAGACTGTAAAATTCATGAACTTTTTTTCTCCCTAATAAACCAATACAAACAAACCACTTCAACAGTGTTTTAACTTCCAGCCTTTTGCAATAAATGAAATGTAAAGCGGATCCCTCAGTCCATGCAATGCCTCATCTTTCTGTACACTGGCATACCTGTACAGCTGCAGTACAATACATTTACACTCTAATACAGCTCACACTGGTTCCCTCTGGCACAGAACTGTTTCTATTGATAGTACTGTATATTTTAATATTACTCTTGGGCATGAATAAACTATAAATGTTGCATAAACTGTAAAACAACATCAGATAAATTCTCTCTTGAAGGAGAAATTCACGATAAAAGGAAGCACATGAATAATGGATGTTTGTAAAAACGTGTTTTGCAAACAATACTAATCCGATACTGAGCACTTTGTATGCATGTCACAATCGAACTTTACACAAAAAATGATAAAAGGGCACGTAACTTTACAAGACTATAGCTATATTTACATGAGCTGAGAGATATCAAAGTTTCTGTATCCCTTCATCATAAGAGACATTACTGTAGTGTACTGTTCAAATGTTTGCTCAAAATATAAGAGGCCAAATAAAATATAAAAAATAAAAAAAAAAAAACTGCACAGGCTGAAAAAGGCATGCAAGGCATGGACACATTTTAGCATCTAAAACAGCAACAATTACGTTTTTGTAATGCCACCACATGATACAGTAGCAGTTGCAAAATTGTACAAAAAGGCAATATGACAAGAGAATCATGGCCAGCACATGTAAACACATGGGCCTTAGCACTGCACGTACACACTTCAATTAATTTCCAGATTGATGATTCATGTGACGATGAAAAGAATCTGTCTCATGGATAAGGTTGCTATGACTGTTCAAAATGTACAGACCCCACTCCCCTAGGCCCTCCTGCCACCCTCCTGCTACCCCCAAAAATAGGTGCCACAGGAAAAAATGAGGCAGGTGGGGTCGACGCACTACAGTACTAATCTATTTTACTCGAAGACAAGCTTGTTTTCAACACAAAAAAGTCACATTAACATGGAGCATAACAAGGGTGCATGTCAGTATTATCCTGGTACCTGTCACTTATAATTACTGTATCCTCAAAACATAATTTGCACATGATGTATATATCATCTTACTACAAAGATTCATTCAAGCACGCCATTGCACTGTATCATTCTACAGGTATCAATGAATTCCCCAAATAAATAGGGGGGGTGGGGGCATTACAAATTATACTGCCTACCATTACCCAAAAGACTAGATTTGAAATGGGGCACAAATCTTTGCATATGATATTGGTCTAAAAATTTTCCTCTCCTACCTGTTTTCTGAAACAGTCATTTTAATCATCACTGACCTAACTACTGTAACTTTCCAGTTCCCTTTGTTCATGTCTGTTCTATCATTTCCCTGATAAAGATGACAGCTTTTCATTTACAGTAAATATTAACAGTACTCCAAAACTACACTTAACAGTTGTTCAATTGTTTGCACTTCTAACAACTCTCCACTGTTTTATTTGCCTACTTTGCATGGCAATAACTCTTATATTATTTGTATGAAGGACAGTCTTCCCCATTAGTTTATCAAACAGCTCAAAATTGTATACTGCAACAAGATCACTCTTGAGTTTTACAAGAAGGACATGTGAAAATCATCAATCTATAATTCACTGATCAAAATCTCCCACCTGAAATTTTGCAAGAAACTGCTGGATACAGTATCTCATGGTGATGAAAAGGTGTTGAAATGAAAACTTACAGTAAAAACTTACAGTAAGTTCACAAGTTTACACGTAGGTGTATTTTTCAACTGGGTGAAGATAATTCTGATTGTAATGAAAGATTTCTCACTTCAAGTGTGGCACTGTTAAAAAATTATAGAACTGAACTGAACACATTATACAATGTTAGCAAGGTCAGAACTAAATACCAACTTACTGCATTATACTGTACAGCAGATTGAAGCAAGTGACAACAAAATCATGGTCACAAAGTCGTTCAAATTAAGTCATACCCTGAGTGCTGTGCTCATGACGATTTGGCCTCACTAAGGTAATTAAACATTACAAATTCTTTACATATTGATGTATACAGCAGTTCAGGTGAAAAAGTAAATTTCAAAGACACAATTGATGACACAAACATCTTCTACAGAAATGCATTCTAGAGCTCCATGCATTTGCAATGGCTAGCTGAAGGCAATGGAACTGGTAACATAATACACCCCACTCAGATAATAGAATGGTGGAGTGCAAAAACAGGGTTTTTTTCTTTCTTTTTGGTGCTGTCAATACAATATGTCATAATCACGATGAATGAATAGTTTATTTCTCACCAGGGATGTAGCTAGCCAAATTTGAGTGCCGGGTAATTGTCTGATCTGGGGAAAGCACCTCACCCCACCCCATGGTATCTACCCCATTTTTCAGCCATTAATTTTTCATTTTTCCCTCACTTTACTTTAGGGAGTAAATTTATGGCTAGTTTTAGGTCTTGGTAGGCAGATTTGTGGTGGGCGGGGAGACGTGTGTTTGCCTGGAGTGCCGCGCGGGAATATTGAGTGCTGGGTGTCACCGCCCAGCGCCACCCACTGTAGCTACATCCCTGTTTCTCGCAAATCATAAACGGTACAGATCACACATTGTAAGAGGATTTACAGGATGTACAAACATGAAAAGCATTCAATAAATTGCTAGAAAAGAAGAAAAGAGAAGTGAAAGACTTAATTCATTTTCTTTGTGATGTGTTTGGATTTGTAGTGACAGAACAATGGACTGTACTTTCCACTACTGAGGTATAAATCTCAAAATTATATTACCATTCCTGGTCATGACTGAAAATCACCCAAAACTTAACTGTGGTTTGGGAATATAAACCCTCCTAGTACTTACCTAATCTATTATATGTTACAATAAATATAAAACCTTCGTACTCATATGTAAGTCTTCATACTCGCATTACAGTAAATATAAAGGACTTAATACAGGTATAATAGATGAGATAAAGTGGAATAGATTGTACTCACAACGAAAGATTTCTTACAATGAGTACTGTCACTCTGAACTTTATAAACTCCATCATGTGAAGTAAATGGCACTGTATTTAATTTTAACTGATCCAATAAAAGTTGACATCTCTGAAACAAGGTCAGAACATACATGTGCTTCTAATGTAGACCTTTTGCTTAGTACAAGTTACAGTATATGTACACTATAAACATGTTTTAGGTTTAATTCTTATGTTGAAGGGTTCAATGTACAGAGTTGAGAAAATGCGATATACACATCCGTAGAACATCATAAATGTGTACGTGTATACCTACACAGTTAATTTCACATTAATTATACATGTTTGTACACATGGCCTGTACAAATTCTTACCCATATTTCTAAGTACACAGACATACATCTTCAATTGAGAGAATGCTTTTAACAGTCCTGTAATACTCATGTACTGTCAGTGTCATAGGTAGAACCTCCTTGGTGATACCAGTATGTGTACAGCACAGTACAGCAAACCATGCAGACCCTCACTACATATAGCTGTGCATCCAACCGTGAATGCAAAAGATGTGTCCAGGTTTATCATACACAGCTGGGTACTGTGTTTTCTTCAGCAGTTACAGTGTTTGTACATCACACCTGTCACCCAATGAATTACCCACTATCATCTTACTGTATTTCCATACAACTGTAATTTATTGTATCTTCTGCACAGCCCTAACAAACCCAAACTGTACTGTACAGTATGTAGGTCAGGTTGTCAACTCTGGCTGGTTTGATTTGATCCCATTATTGGGCAGGTGGTGGGACCTCTCTGTTAGTAAGTATTCAGGGGCTATCCCTGCAATAACATAAGGATTTCAGAAAATGATTTCTGTTCAATAAAGTGCATATCAAGCTAGGACTTACCTGTAACTGTTTCAGATTACATCAAATATTTAATGGAAGAATCAAATCATATTAGGCCTATATCAAACATTACAGCATGTAAAGAACAGTGTATGGCATTTTTTAATGGTGGAAGCTATTTACCCGACAGTCGGGAAAATAACAAGACTTTCCTTCCTTATTTTCCCAACGATTGGCCAAAGTGATGGCGCTATCCTAAATTTGTAGCCTCTAAAAATACTTGAATAGTATGTCGGGAAAATAAGGTTAACTTTATTTTCCCGACAGTCGGGAAAATTATTGGACAACCTTATTTTCCCGACTGTGGACGAAAGTGACGGGGCTATTCTAAGTCTGTAGCCTCAGAAAATATTTGAATTGTATGTCGGGAAACTAATGGTCCTTATTTGTCCTACCGGCGAGCCTAGGGAGCAGTGGCGTGTGCAAGTTCTTTTTTTTGAAAATGAGAAGTTCGCTAGAAGAAAAATGGTGCCACCAAATAACAGTTTGAAGCCTATTCCGAGTCGACTTCAGCATTTTGTTAAATTTGCAACATGCAGACAACTATTGAGCGCAAAACTCCTTCAGATTGCATTTCTTGTTTCCTTCCTTTATTTGCCTTTGTTTGCTGTTTCTACTGTTCTACAAACAACTATGCTAAAACACAGAAAACGTTTCTTCTGATAGTTTTTAAAATAATCCGATGGGACTCAATGGGAATTTTTTGGAATTTTCTCCCGAGTACTGTACTCTGATAAGTCATTGAAGCTATGGAAGTCCACTAAGTGTGCTGATCTGTTAGTAGTACCACACATACTGTACGTACGTACACACCACAGAATTATATATTGTTCTGTGGTAGGCCTTAAACGCACACCGCACCACGCCAACTAACATGTCTTACGTCACAAGCTCGTTGGGGTGATATGATTGGTCGATTGCTGTCGGGAAAATAAGAAAACTAAAACTTCCAATTTGCCCGACTGTCGGGCAAATAGCCACAACGATTTTTAATACCCGGTAAGTGTTGATACTGTAAATACATAAAAGATTACAGAACAACTGCCAGTAACAACTATTTCAACAAACATAACATATTACACACAACTTTCCAGAAACAAAACTATTTGACTGAAAAATTGACACCATCATTTAGATATAGTTGATACACGTATCATCACTCACCAGTTTCTCTTGATTTCTTGTTTTCTGATTTTATGTCCTTTCAAAATACTTTAACCAGTTTCTTTGTATGTTTTATAACCTTTTTCAAATGTATTCCTGACTGTGTCTGTGCATGACCCTGAGAGTATGTATTGCCTAGATCTCTCTGTAGTACTAGCTAGCTACAACATGTTGCTTGAATCATATATGTATACATAACAATCATTAACATATCTAAATATCTAGTTACTTAAAGTAGGAGGTAAGGAAAAAAAAAAACAGAGAAAACACATGAAAGAGAACTATAGTTATCTCAATGTAGCTTTGTCTTTCCATGGGTTATGAAGCAAGGATAATTTCACGTCAGCAATGCCTGTAGACCTATGATATTAGCAGGGTGGGATCCAAAACATTGCCAGTTGTAACACTCTGCACTGAGCATCTGTATAGTAGCTGTTCAGTTGTGAGGTAAGGTAAGACCCACCAAAATAGATTACCTATATAACTATATTGTGTGTGATCATATTTTACAGATCCACAAAATCATTCCACTAATGATTGCACATGTCTTCTGTCTCAAGTGTCTTTTTGGGGTGTCTCAAGTGTCTCAACTGTTTGCTCAGTATTTCAGTTTGTATAATTATGTATAACTAAACTACAGTACAGCTATGTCAGGAGAGATAAAAACAGCTCACGACATTCTTACGGCAAATCAACCAAATACTTGCACACAATACTCAATAAATACTAAAATACCTTTCAAACTTTGCTTTTTTTTATTTCATAGAATACATCAACTGACTGATGATCCTTAACTTCTTTTACCATCAAACATACAACAAGACACATCTACAGTAGACCTTGCCAGACACCTTCAACAATCACAGTTTTCTACTTTATCATGCCCTCTGGATTTTATAGATCAAGAATACTCTAGAAGCCCAATGGACTCAATCACTGACAGTATTTACCCTGCCAAAGCCAATTCTAACCTAAACTGAACCTCAGACAGGAGGCAAATTTCACCCTTTTCCAAAGCTCGAGGCTAAACAGATTTGTAAGCTCGTACATTAAGTTGTGCAAAGTGTAACACAGTCCTTGGACAGTAATACTTGGATCACAATACCCAGTAAATTTCACAAAGTGAATTAAGATGAATAAATTATGCTCTGCACCACCAACTGCCAAACTCCTCTGCTGGCCTCTAGAATGAATCATCCCTGATGCGTCACCTCCTATGCCGTAAGCCTGCATAACACACTGTACTGAGTCAATGAGAAACTACCAAAGGATTATCAAACGAGAAGCAGTGTGTGATGCAAAATCATGTGTAGTCAATGAGCAACAAATGAACCTCCCGCAGTTTGAGAGGCATTATGCATGTTTGCAGATTGATTACTTGAAATACACACGTACATATGAACAGGCAATACGCTGAAACAACATATGTATCACACAGATGGCATTGGCCATCCTTCTTCTGGAGTGACAGGAAACATAAATTTCTTGGAAGATGAAATTTTGGAAGCTGACATATGAAAAATAACTCCTGTACTAGCAATGCATACTCATAATACTTCACACTGCTTCGCACTGCATGCAGTTTTTCTAGGTCAATCTACAGTATGTTATCCATTTTGCTACAATTTCTATTCTTCTTTTTTTTTTTTATTTTATTGTTTTTGGTGTGTGTGTGTTTGTTTCTCTCCTAAAAACGTAGAAAAGTTGTGGTTAAACAGCTTAAGATTATCCCTGAGAAAACAAAAGCAAATGCAGTCTTAAGCTGAATCATCAGCTTAAAAGATTCCTGTTATATCAACATACTATAGATATGGTAAAACCTTAAAAAATAGGTTTATGATGCATAGAACTGACATTTTAAGACTATTTAAGGATATACATCTATGGAGCAGGCTTCTTGTAAGACTTCCACTTGAAGGGTTTAACGATGAGTTTGATTTTAATGGCTGACAATGACATCCTACAGATAGCTGTCAGACTATGATGATGACAAGGTTTGGATAAATTTGAGACTACTTGTCCGCTGATTAAGTCATTTTCTTTTTTTCAAAAAGTTTGCAATTTTAAGTAACATGAAATGCACGTGGATTTGCCAGTCACAATTAATGTAAACTGAAAGATGGCATGAATTATACATGCACGGTTCACATTGAGATCTTAACAAATTGCTGCTTCCACTCTTCTTGAAATAACCTTCAGAAATTCTCATGTTCTTTGAGTAATTTTCAGAAACAAGAATTATACTACCTCGGGAAATTTCAGGAAATTAAGTTATGTGAAGTAATAATTATTTTTATAAATCCAAATTTGAGAGACAAAAATCCCCTTTTCTTAACTGTTCCTACCCTCCAAAAATGTACTATATAGTGCCACTACTCTGTTTTACAAGCCTTGGTTTTTGTCCACCTGTGAAAATGACAAAGTACTGTATGCTGGAACTACTGTATCCTTGAAACTTCCTGGAAAGAATCCTTATCAAATTTAGAAAGTTTTGGATATTATTGTATATCAGGAATACTTCTTTTCCATTGTGGAAGCACTGTGTTTACAGCACCTTCTACCCACCTAGGCTGTACATGGTAACTGCTCAGTGTTATCATGCAAGCTTGGGACACATTCAGTCACATCTGTAAAGTTAGACAAATGATTTCTCAACTCTGCTGAAAAAAAGTTTTTCCATGAATTTGTCCAGTGAGGATGTAGTGCCTGTGGTGCCAGCCAATCACTGGACCAACCGCCCATCAAATTAGGTGTGCAGCCATAAAAGCACCTCCGAATGCCTCTCTTCTCTCGGGGCATAATGCGTAACAGATGAAACGAAAGGTGTCTGTCACTATACTCTGTCTGCCAAGTGAATGTACCGCATCTAACTGGTAATGTTAAAAGTTTACTCTCAATTGTTAGCAACTGCATGTTATGTAAATGATGGTTTAACTGTAAAATGGTTTTAAGACATGCATTATACTGTACATCATAAGGAAACAAGTATCTTGATCATTATTCCACCTAACTTTCAACAGTATCAACAATGATCTCTCATCCAACAGTGCTGTAAATTTATTTTCTCGTATCACCTATAGTAACAGAGAGCCGACAGATGACTTTTTCAAAATTGTCAAAGTGTTAACAACAAAATATCTCAGGCGGAATTGCTAAGGCCTTTCATCTGATGAATTAGTCTAATGAACAATGCCAAGGCCTAGTTTTCACAGCCCTCCAGAGGTAATTGACTATATATCTCACAGCAGACAGAGAGATGTTAGCTAAATTTAGATGCCACTATCTTCAAAGAAAGTCATAGTTGCATGCTAAACAAATAGACTACTAAACCTACTTTTGCCCAAAACAAAATCTGATAATGTAGCTAAAAGTCATCTACTGTAAAAACAAATAAATTGCATGATTCTTAATTTGTATGTATCACACTGTTCAGGTTTCAGCTCTGAGAATATCCTTCAATTTATCATTTTCACACTTCTTATGAAAGCAGTTTATTTGTGAGAATAACTTTAACAGTATGTACACAAAGCTGAAACAGGAAATAGATTCTCTCTACTGTAAAGAATTCCCAATATCTGAACACCTGGCTCAGACTAAATACATAGCATGTGTGTTCAGTGTACATACTGTACCATATGCCATCATCTAAGGCAATGCCTTTAAACCTTTTTCCACCCTGGGAACTTGGGGTTTCAGATTCTTTTTGCATAGTGCCCCCACCTGTATGATAGCTACATTAATTTGATCCACTTGCAATAGAATTAAACTTACAGTCGGATCACTTTTACCTTTCTCAGGATATTTGCTGTTTTTTATCTTCATATTATAGATCAATTTTACAGAAAAATATGTAAAAAGTGCTTTTAATTTTTTTCTGAACATCAGTGTGTCTGATTAGCATTGAGTCATTACAGTATGTGAAAAAGCATTATAGCAGCTTAGCAGGAACACTGTCAATATATGAAAAAAAGTGTGCAATATGTTGCATGAGGGCATCACTGATGATATAGACTGCAAGATCAGAGGTACGTATAAAGTTGCAAAATATAGCTGGTAAATATGCTGCTTACAATGAAGCATTACACATGAACAAATAATAGACTTACTGTAGAAAGTGTACTGTACATACTGTATATGTACTCCAAGGTTCAAGTTCAAGTTCAATTTGTTTCTTTTTGTCCTCCGAAGAGGTATCAGAACTGAATACATACATGTACATAAATGTCAAAAATTATAGCACAACAACAACAGAAAAAAAAGGTAGCACAGAATAATTCAGTACAGATACAGTACTACACAAAATCCATTACAAAATAATTGTGTAATATTACACATTTGCTTGCCAAAACTATTATTAGCATGTACACAACACCTATCTACAGTAGATTGTAATGCATGCCCCTTCATAACATTCTTTAGAGTGTACACAGGAGTGTTCACATTAAGGTGAGCGATTGCACAATTCCTGCACGGACTTTCTAAGTCCCGCAACAAAAATAATTGTCTGCGGGAAATTCCCACACAGACCTCATGGCCCTCACTTCTTTATTTTACTACTGTACATACTTCATGTTAACGTGGAACTCTTCAAAAGTTAAGTCATACACTGATCTAAGTTGATCTTAGTATTATTAAAGTAAACGCTTTGAGGAGTTAAGTATACTGTCTGGTATCTCTGTGAACCTGTTAAGATGAAGAACAAATATACTGATTTGCTTTTTTCCCTTATTTATAATTCCTGGAAATCCCCCCTAGAATTTGAAATCCCCCACAGAAAATTTGGAAAGGGGAACATGCCCCCCACCCCCCCCCCCCCTCAGTTTATGAGCCTTAGCATACTGTAAACACTAATATACAATAACTGACTATATAGAAAATGTCTAGGTGCATGCCACTTAATACCATTCCTAGAGTGTATGTATTTAGAATGCAGTGTGTTAGAACACCAAGACAACAGGGACTCAAAACATCAACAGTTTGTTGCACTTTTGACATTTCATTTTGATAGAAATAACAATCAGCTCATTTTACGAAAATCAAACATGACAAATTGAGCAGAATTTTATTATCTTCACCTTTTGCACATCATCTCAACTACAGTCTTAATCCTGACTATTTCCATCTTTTGTTGATCACAATGTTACCATATTACAGTTCAATGTAAATAAAACTAATTGTCTATAGAAATTACACTTCCAACAGCATCATAAATTATTCTCCATCTGTATACAATATGCCAATGTGTTTACAGTACAGCTTTCTCTGCACTAACACTGCACAGCAAGTACTGCACACCACTATATACTTATAAGCTCCACATTATAACAACCACTGCATATTTGATATTGAGCTTTTCTGTATGGGTAGTGCATCTATAATTTAGTTCTTATTTACAGTAAATAGTTAAGGCTTGTGATCACCATGTGGGGGTTGGCAATATTAGGATTAACCTATTTTGACTTTTTTGCCGTAGATATTTTCTTGAATTACATTCTTACTCATACATTATAATTTCATACATGTCATTATTTTTTTATGAACAAAAGCATACAATGACATCATTCCTTTTGGCAACGTACAATATGCAGTAAAGTTCCATTTGAATTTGAACACTGTGATATCAACATGATAAAAGGGCTGCATAAATGGAGGAATCTGTTGGATATTATCAAGTACAGGCAATTTTCACAACAGATTTTCAGCATTAAAACTGCCATCAATTTACAAATGTACCATCAGTTAAATCCCTTCATACAGACCAGCATGTGCTAGTCGCGCACTGTGTCCCCACCTAGCGGCATGTCTCTCGTAATACCAAATCTTTCATACCTCTGCTCACAGGCAATGAATAAATCCTCTCTGTGTAATGCATGACGACACATTCCTCACGTCACAGTATCTCGTTTATGCCGTTCCAATGACCAGCTGTCTGGTGCGGTAAAAAGTATTACATCCAACACTCTACGGTTTAATAATCACCGTGTGAGAGTGTGGACACTGCATGCATTGGTATTGCAGTTTTAATGCCAGTGAATTAACAACTTCTTTAAAGGAAGTGAAAAAGCATGTAAGATGAATGCCAGATAAGAAGAGAGCAACGATTAAAAACAGCAAGATCTGGGTAGAGATTAAGCCCCGAAGCAGATTCTAGACTTCATACGAAGATCAATTTCAGTGTAATTAACTTAGTATTGGAATTTTCAGGATTATAATGAATACCTTGTAGCGGGTCATATGATAAGAGTTAGGTAGCCCAGTAACAGATACTGTACACATGCTACTGTAGCTGAAGGAACATTTCATAAAAAAAACACCAAATTTTTTGAGATCTTCAGAAAATTCTACTTTAAAATCTGAATCATGTATATAGGTGAATTTATCAGCATCCATAAAGTAAAAAAAAAAAATTTCTTCTATCCACCAGCAATGTTTTCCTTTTCATTAACTTTTCTTGGGATTTTGTTTCTTGGTTTATTGAGTGCCTTTTCATTTCAGTATATACATGCATAATTGTAATGTAATTTGGTCTTGCAATTTCCAAGACACTAGTTTTGATAACAGCCATTTTTTTCTTAATGTCCTACATATGTCTTGAGTATATACTGTAATGCAGTACCCGCTACGTGACTTCTCAGAGTGTAACAAGCAATGCTATCCATGAAAACTAAATTTAAATTGAATAGAAGATGAAACTTATTTGGGAAATAACACCACAAAATTAGTCTTTTATAAATATGTCACTTTCAAGTTCTCATCCTCTGAACAGCTAGGTTACTGAATTAAGCACCGATCAATCCACATTGTCAGGAAATTTGCGTCAAATGCAGATGATATGAAATATTTACAGACAGGAAGAAGGGCATTAAATTTTCATTTCCTTATCACTAACAGTGCAAAGAAGACTTTACCAACTGATGAAATTTCCATCTGAAGGTAATGTAATTGTTTGCTCAAACTTTATCTTTAAAAGACACAAGCTGGAATAGTTACCATATTTTATTCATGGATCGGGGTGCAACACAAATGTCGTCACATGATCATGACATTTAAATACAGAAAGATGAATACTGTTGCTTAAATACAGAAGTACTGGTACTTATAACAGCCTACAATATGGATAATTACACTGCACTATTATGGCATAATAGTCTTACTGTACAGTACTGTATCCTGCAGGGCAGAGAACTGTATATTGCAATATATCTTCAGCAGCTCATAGTTTACAATAAAACATCTTTCCATGCCACTAACATTAAGTATTGTAAGCTGCCAACTTACCACCAAAAATGCATTCACTTTTAACACAGCTAACAAAACTTGACAATAAATTTAGGACCTACAGTTTACAATGTCTTGCTGATGTCTGTTGTTTAATCAGACCCTATAAAATAAGTAACAGTTTTTGTTGGATTTCCCATAGCAAGTTCAAAATTAAACTAGTATTAAAAACACACATTACAAATTAGGCCTACAGGTAACCTACAGTACTGCAGGCATGTCACAAGTATGGTCAATGTAATGCACATCTATGCTGTATACTGTACCACTGAACTTTACTACACTATACTGTAACTTACAGCCTTTCTCAGCTGGTTTTACAGATGGCCAACTGACATAATACAGTAGTACATCATCTTTAACAGTTAGGCTATCTGTGAATCATGTGTAGTTCAAAATATGGGTCCAAAAATTGATAAAAACCCAGAAAAAAGTCAAAGAAAATGGAGCATCTAGAAGCATGTGAAAGTCCTGATACTGTGGTAAATGACATGAGGGAAAGATCTCAGGTCATGATCCCGAAGTACAGTAAGGATAGCGCCACCTTTGTGCCAATTAAGTTTGCCGAGTCTAATGCTGGGGTAGATCGGACTGTTCACATCTATAATAGATGAGGTAA
Source organism: Holothuria leucospilota (assembly GCA_029531755.1). Taxonomy (NCBI): domain Eukaryota; kingdom Metazoa; phylum Echinodermata; class Holothuroidea; order Aspidochirotida; family Holothuriidae; genus Holothuria; species Holothuria leucospilota. The sequence continues at coordinate 39,641,112 of CM055981.1, forward strand.
GCAGGAAAGAAATAGAGTACAGTACATCAAGTTTAAATTTTAGATGGTGTGTGTTGCACATGCATGGCATGCAGAGCTCTATTTATCTTTCAAAGGCTGGCCAGTATACCTGTTAAGTTAATCATCTGTCACCAATCCTACTGTACAAAAATTTAATTTGAGAAATAATCATGGAATAAATCAAGGACAAATAATGTACAGGAATCTGTTTTCATCTTCCTGTTTTTACCTCCTGTACAAGCCAGACACCCCAAGCCTTCACAGGAGCGATTGGCCTAACATTACATACTGTAACATCATGGAGTCAGGCTAGGAATAATCCTACATAACAGGGCTTGACATAACCCACTAGATACCAATGGCAAAAGCTGTTGTGCCCTCAATGTCTGTCACGGAGCCCCTGAAAAACACACCTGTGCAATGGCAAATGGTGCCGCCAGGCCCTTTTCATTTTGCCATCAGTGCCCCTCCTAAAGAATGTATGCACTGGATACAAACCATGTCAGCAATTTCAAAAGTTTTCAAGCACTCCCCATGCAAAATGCCATCATGCCCTTCCCTTGCTCACATCATTTTTGCCATCATACCCATGAGTGAAAAAAGTTGTGAAGCTGGGAGGCTCCTTCCCGGGAAATTTAAACATTTGGAAGGATATTATGGACACTATAGAGGGAAATTTTGCTTTTTTGTACATGAAAATAGAAAAAGAATTGTGGGAAATTTTCCTCTCTTCCTGGGGAAATAAACGTATTTTCCATTCCTGATCATACCCTTCCAATTTGCCGGCAGGGCTCAAAATAACCGACGGCACCGACGGCCATGGATGTCGGTCTCTTTCTGATGGCCGTGATGCCCCTCAGGAAATGTCCATTGAAATAACACAGACCGACAGCCATTTTGCTCATTTTGGCCATGCCCTTTTTCAAGCTTATTTTGAGCCCTGTGCTGTGATGCCCTTTTTGAACCTTATGTCAAGCCCTGGTAAAAAATTAGATACCTATATTTTCTGCACCCACAATGAATTTTAAAATTTACCAATACCGATGATATTGGACAATGTCTGCCAAACGTATTAAATAATGTCAAAAAGTCCTTCAACATGAACTAAACCTATCAATCTTTGATAAAAATCCGCCCCCCCCCCCCCCAAGTTCCCCCTGACTACAAATACACAATCTACACACAGCATGAAAGTACAGTACTACTGAGGTAGTACTTCAAAGCATACAGTACTGTACAGTACTGAACCTGCCAAGCACAAGGATCCTGTTTTACTCAGACACTGCATTTAATCAAAAAACTTTCAGGTGCACCTTGTACCCCCTCCAAGGAAAGTTTCTAATGTAACACTATTCTGTATGAAAACATTGATTTCAGATGGGTTCAAAACTAAATATGTGCTGCTTGTGTGGTGACTAAGCTGTAAATCAACTCTCCCTAAAATTACAAGGGTTACCTCCACAAACTTTTACTCAATTCAATCATGCCTATTCACAGCTAGAGGATAGTATCACTCCCCTGGATAATCCAATCAAACATGCTTTTCTTTCACTTGTTCCCTGCTTACTGTGTGTATATCCCGCTGTGACCTGCCTGACACTTCCCAGACAGTGAAACTTGTCTGTCATTTCCTCAGACCAATGACATGTCATATTACAACCTCATTGTATATTAAAGTTTGCTACTGTGGCAGTAAGATTTGTAGACCCTATAAAGCTAGTTAAATTAAGGCCTATACTACAGTACTTCTCTGTATGACAAATGAACAGTAGGATATCAAGGGCTGACACAGTGTAATGCAACAGTAGTGTAATGATATTAATCACTTCCTATTCTCATTATATTCAGAGGAACTGTTTCCTCTCAGCTGACAAGCCTGAAAGGAAACTTCATACGGTATGCAATTAATCTAATGACCAAATGATACAAAACTTCAGTAGTACTTGACACTGTGCAGATTTTCCTGTGCAAGCTGCCCTGCATGTACATTTACTCTTATGTGATAATTTCATTCTTAATTGCATTATTAGCTACTGAGTAACATTTTTATGTTTTCCTATGAAGTACCTTTCAAATGATTTCTTGCTATCTTCTGTCATTGTTTTAATGTATTGTTTTCATTTTGAAACAAATTTCAATTCAATGCAAATCATAAAATAAACTTCTCTTTGAAGAGAGGGCAGGTTGTTTAAATTAAGTCCATTATGACCTCGGATATGCAGCAATCACAGGCCTAACGGAATCTTTACAAGGATTTTATTAGTGATCTTGCCTGTTTCAAGCAGGGATTTATACACTATCAAGTTACAGGAGTACACTGTAACTCACTTGGTAATTTTTCAACCACAATAATACTCATGAAAAAGATTACTTTTCTTCAAATCTGAAGTACTTCTTTAAAGGTGCGCATCATGGGCCTACTGTACATCTCATGCTTCAACTACAACAGATGCAGCTCCACAAAAATGGTCTCTTTGGATGCTTTCTTAGTTTCTCTCTTGATCACTTTTTGTGCATACTTGTAGTACAGTACATACTCTTAAACAGAAATAGCACAGTATTAGTCACACTGGCAGCATGAGCCATTAAAAAATTTGATTTTGAAGCCAATTTATTGGGGTTTGATTTTAATACCCCACCAGACATCACGTGCAGTCTAACAGTAGATCTATGTTTTGATAGAAAGATTATGAATAGCAAAGCCATTAAACCAAAATAGATACCCCATTAATGTCACTCACTACCACTCAATTCAGCATAGGCTATACATTATCACATGAAAAAAGATCATAAAAACATTTTCAAGCAGCCCTAATTGCTGGAAAAAACAGTTATTGCTTGTAATTTGCACTCTCAGTGTAATATGGACCATGCATTTATACACCAACATTAACAACAACACAAACTTAAAGTCTGCATTTCATGTGATAAGGGACTTTGAATGCTCATGGCATGCAAATGTCAACCATATAGGCGTACAGTATATTATGCGATACTCAGTCTGACTTATAAATATAATTCCAACTTCCATACAAGTTGCAAACAGGCTACACACCAGTGTTTACGCTAGGGCTCAGAAACTGGGGGGAATTCCCCCCCCCCCCTGCTCCCAAACTTTTTGAGGGGATTTTAAATTCGGGGGGGGGGGATTTATGAAATATAGTATGTAGGAAAATTAAAAAAGTGCGGGCCATGAGGTCTGCGTGGGAACTTCCCGCTGACAATTATTTTTGCTGCGGGACTTAGAAAGTCAGTGCGAACCTTAGCGTGAACACTGCTACACATCACATCAATATTAAAAGACTCTAAATGACAGATCAGTTCAAAAGCCTGTTAGTCCATAATGGACAAACTTTCAATTTTTTTTTTTTTGGTGAGAAAAAGAAAGGTAAACACAAAATTGTAGTGTTACAAGTAGGACAGTGTAGGAAAACTGTTTCCTGAGTCTTTAATTTTGTAAAAGGGTGTGTAAAAACTGTACGTGTACACAGTTTTGGCAATCCTAATCTTCACTACTGTATTTGAACAATACTTTATAGGCTGTGAGATGTAGCTTCTAAAACTCTGGCAATTTTAATACAGTACAATCACCCATATTGACCTGGTATGTACGTATGTAGTTTTATTATCATGATTACAAACTCTCAAATGGCTCTTTCATACCAAATGTGTCAATACTTTTGTACTACCACTGTGCAATTTATGTAGAATAACTCATTTTGGTTTCCAGGTTTTTAAACTACTTGTACACAATCATGTAAGGGAAATAGGAGATTTATAAGATTTAGCTAATTTATTACAATAGTATTATACAGTGTAGGCTCACACTAGTTTTTTTTCACTGCATGAAAAAAACTTTTTTTTTTTGGTTCAACCTCAGACAGTAAAACACCATTAACAAAACAACTACACAATGTTCAGCAAAGATCACAAGCTTTATTCCTCTAGAATAGGAGTGCAATACAATGTGTAACTCCGCATTATGCTGTACATAAAGTAATGTGACAGTAGACTAGATGTACAGTGTTTGACAGTTAAATAGAGAAATTTTTAGTTGGTTAAATGCTCTACACTGCCCCATCATACTGTCTACTAATTGATGTATAATCTTCTGTTAAAACTCATCAACTACTCAATTAAACAAAACCTGTCCATGCTGCTTCTATTTAAATTTCATCATATATAACATTCCTACATTTCACAATGATTAGGCTACAAGCATAACCTACTAATCAAAAAAACACCATGTGCATCTATTCCACTGATGGATGAATCACAAAGCTGATAGGCAACATTTTTTCCTTAAGATAATGCCTTTTGAAAATAATTTCCTGAGGGAATAAACTGAATTCAAAACTGGCAAAAATGCTTCAATTTTGACTCTAAGTAAAAGAGAACATGTTCAATTTGAAATTCTCAAGAGAAATTTTGATTCTATGGTAGCTCTACAGTGTCCTGAAGGCAAACAATGCACAGTAATGTGCGAACAAATGTTTGGAAAAATGCTCTAAAATAACAGCACAGTTTAGGGATGTGAGTCATACTACAGTCCTGGACTTTACTGAAATAAGTAGCCTTTGATCATGCACATTTTATACACATAGATTTCAAACAGAGTACATAATTTTCATCATTCGTGTAGTATTTTTTTTTAATTTTTTCACGGTCAGTATAAATTCAGTAAATTGTTTAAGAAATAATATACATGGACTGCATTGTTGTAATTACGTTGAATGAAATGTGGTGCAGAACAAGGAAACGTGACCATATATATATGAAATGCATGAGTCTGCGTCAGAATTAATAAATCCCATGTACTGAATGAGTGATCTGAAACAAGTTATACTGTACTGTATATTATTCAATCCCTTTCCCCACTAACTCTCAATAGAAACATATGACATCTTTAAAGACTGACTATTTCTGAGACCGATAACTGCCAACTGTAGATCACAAAAATATGAATAATAATGGTACTGTCATTGTTTTCCCTTGCAATTTATGTAATAAGGAAGTAATTACCAGCTTGTCTGCTGTTAGTCGTGTCTTCTTAATGTTTTTCAAGTACAATTTTTTCTGAAAAATAAACCCCTCAGGGCATACTGATAACAAATTAGATAACCCTTGAAATAAAGGTAAACCAACAAAGTTACTGAAATATCAAATTGTTAACCTACTGACTGTACAGTACACAATACTGTAGGAAAAAAATAGGGATGGCTGCAAAAGGGTTAGAAGGTATGACATGTTTAAAAAAGGATTTTTAGCAGACTTTTAATCCAACCTTATTTTGAAACATTGATCATCTTTAAAACAAGTTGAAGTAAAATGTGTATATAGCCAACAGTATTAGCCTACTATACAAAAAACTATTTTCTAGCCCCAAATTCCCTCCAAAAAATCTTTCATGATGGTTGAGAACATATTTATTGCATACAAGATAATTCATGGCGTCAACTTATATTGGAATTTAAAAGTCAACAAAAAATAAAAAAAAAAATTGCAATATCTACCGGTCATTGGCCACCGACTACAGTACTGTACACATTGCTCTTTTTGTACTGTACTGTACACTAAATTATGCGATTTATACACTGTACTGTATGTACATGCATAGGCCTATAGTAACCTGGTGTATAAGATCCAGTGTGCACAACACACAAAATGTCTGCGACTTCAAAACTCTTCACAATTGCATCAAACACTGTGCAACAAACACATCCAAATCCATAACCTAAGGCTCAGACTGGAGATCACGTGACCAAATAACAATATGCATACAGTGATGACTCATCCTATATTTTTCTAGTCTGTGGTGTTCAATAATTCCTGTAACTTGACAGAGAGCAAAAAACTGCCGAGATGAGAGGGGAAGAGAATATTAAAAATAATCTCCATTTGTACTGTACAGCAAAACCTAAACGACAAATAACACAACCTGGATTTAACAGACCACACACAGAGTTGAATGTACAGTAAGCAACTTAGACTTTGAACACAATATAACTTTACTTTTACAGAATAAAATGAAAAGGAAATTTGCTACGGTTCTTGCAAGTGTTACTTAATATACATTTATACAAATAATGTTCATTTTTTTTTTTTTTGCACATTATTTCCCTTTTGCTGTTTCACAGTTGAGCTGATTTTTGACACATTTACTGCTTTAATACATTACTATTAAAAATTTACAGGAAGGGAAAGTTTAAATCAAACTCAACTGCATTTTTGAGTCCAAAGTCTAATTTACAGAATCAATTATTAAAAAGTCCCTACCATTTCGGTTTATTCAAGGAATTTATGAAATCTTTCAAACAGTTACTTCTTTCCATATCACAGATTTGCTATATTTTATCTAACTTTTTTCTTTCACAAACTTCTTACAACATGGACAGAGCATCCTTTGTAACAGGCCCGTACCCTAACATCCTATGCATAGAGTGCCACCACCATACAACCATACATACCTCTTTAGGCTTACCGATCTGGCTGCCTCCTACTGTGCACTATGCCTTGTGCGTAAAGTTTGGAATTGCTCAAAGTGGTTCAGTATCGACAGATTATGTGAGAAAGTGGTATATTTTCAGAAAAATGCAAGTTTTGGTCCAATTCAACAAACAGAAATGAAGGACTGTCATATTGTTCTTCCATTCATACAGTACTTGTAGTTTGTTTGAAATGTTGCAGATTCATTGTCAAATTACGAATGCCACAGTAGGTCGTCAGCCATCTTGGTAAGCCTAGATACGTTCGAACGGTGGCAACACTATTGGTCATGTGATCCTCTGTTTATGGGATGTCTTTGTATTTTACGGACTTGTTTGTTCCATGAGTACCGTAAAGTATGAATTTGAATATTAGTACAATATCCTCATGGTACTGGTACAGTAGGTAAATTACAGTACTCCTGGCATATGTTATACAATTTCGTACAGTAGCAACCTATTTTGAGGACTTTCAAACTATGTTTCCAGAATTTGAGAAAGGATTTTCAACAGGTCATCTCCTTAAAAGCTTGAAAGATGAGAGATTTTAATACCGTACATATCACATGGTAGATATGTGAAGTCAAGGTGTAAAATCAGCAAGCAATGCACAACAAGATGACGGCAAATTGTGTAATATCAGCCAAAAAGAAAAGACAGCCTTATGGTCTGTGAAGCCGTATCCGTTAAGCAGACATGAGTTGCCACATTTGTATTGATTTTGAAACAAACTTACGAAATTTCACTTTTTTGAGTCTTTTTGTCAGTAACAAAAAAGTTGAATTGATAAAAACAGAAGTATTGATTTACAACACATGACTCACTTCACTATCTACAACAGCATTTAAAAAAGGCAAGGATGGGTATGAAGAGGAAATGGGAGTGAAATCTAAAATGAAAATAGTTACGAATTGAGGATACCGTGTATTTGCAATTCTGTGCTGAATGTAATCAAAGGATGCACTGTATGCACACACATACTGTGTATATATACATGCACCACGCATGACTATTTTGCACACAACCAGATTGTTGCACCGTATACAGTATGTTTCATGTCAGGGTTTAGTCTCTTCCCGAAGAAATTTTATTTCTTCTGGAAGAATGGAAGACACTGGAGGTAACTAGTTTCTTCCATTTTCTAGTGAAAGAAACTGGAAAAACTATACCGTAGTACAGTTAGGGCTGTGACCGTTTAGCAATTAATCGCTAAAGGATCACATGTGTAATAAACATTTAGTACAAACTATCAGCGATTAATCGCAAAACCTGTTTTCCATACGAAATAGAAAACAATCTGGAGTCATTACAGAAAATTAGATGTTCATGTTAACTTTTTTTGAAAATGTGAAATACATACGAATGGTACACACGTATACATACGACATTAAAGCTGAACTTCTATGAGGGAGGATCCATGTTTGAGATTCATGGAACTATGTCCCCGGACATCACTGACACATAATTTTACGCATAATGTTCAAAAGCAAGTTTAAAGTCTCTATGTTGATCATTGGTACAGTACTGGCAATTAATGGCCAAACTATCGCAAAATTTTGCGATTAAATGTTTAGTAATTTCGCTAAACGATCACAGCCCTACTGTAACTATAGTTTGTGTGGCTAAAGACATTGATATATTAAATACTGTAGGGGTCACTGAAACTGAAAGCACCATGCTTTGGAGTCTTATCTCCATTCAATTGTCAAATCTTGCAGATTACAAGAGAAATTCACACCTTTTCAAAAGGTATACCTGTACTTTCACTGCTTTAATTCCAAACTTTTGGAAACTCCTCTTATGAACATGTTGGCTCTCATCCCTGATGAAGACAGGCAAAGTAAAAATACAAAGTTAGCAAATTCATCTAGATTAATAACAAATCTTAATGCATTGAAAATTATACTACAGTACATATCTCATTCTTACTGTAGCTCCAAGCAGGAAGTTCTGGCTATAGTGACATTGGAGGTCTCTATGGTTGCACGCTGGACCTTTCAAATACTACTGAATGGTTGCATGGTAAAATTAATAATTTGGGGGAAGAAACAAGTGGAAGTGCCAATTACTGGGTTTATAGCCATACAGTTTTAACAGCCATAGGCCAGTACCATACTGTAGCTCCATACTCCAAGAGCTAAGTATTTGGTTTTTACAGATCTTTAGGGTTATAGCTATGGCGGGTGGCCTGGCCCTAGGCCTAAAGGACTGCCCTCCAGTACCCAGGCCTCATGGGCAATACTTAATACTGTTCTACCAATTAAAACTACCAACAGTGGGAAATGCTGGTTTGAACAACTTTTGAAGTAATTTAGAAGAAAAATCTGAGATTTGTACTATTGTAGCAAATTTTGTTCACACAATTTATGTTAAGTATGGGGCCAATAAATCAAGACGTTACCCCACTCTATTCAACAATTAGAAGTTTCACACACCACAGTGTGATGTTTGGGCCCTTGGGCCCTTGGAGCCCACCACTGACATTGTTCTACCTAAACCCATCTTGTCAGTTTTATCACAGCTCTTGGTTACCCCACAGTATGACTCAGTTCTCTTTAGTGCTTTTAAGGTTAATCAATCACTGCATTCCGTAATTTTTTTTTTTTTGAAACTTAACTGTACATACTTAATTTCCACTTACTTGAATTTCTGCCAATTTACATGGAAGAAATCGGAAAAAATTGTTTCTTCCATCAGGAAAAAATCATGGATTTTTCCACAGTTTCTTCCAACATGGAAGAAACCTGTGAAGCCTAGCACATGTGCACAAAAGTAGATGGCAAGCAGGAAGATCTAGTAAATTTAGTTTATTGCATCAAAGACAGGTATTTACCTATTAAATGGTGAGTGAAAAATGTATTACTTGCACATCAAAGATACATATTTCTGGTATAATGCACAGTACAAATTTTTCAGTATGGCCTGCAGGAGCACTGTAAAGGCTTTAAGTTCCATAAGTATGCATGAGGCTAATCCCATTAAGTTTCAGTTTTGTAGGTAAGTACTGTACATGATACAGTACCTTACTCAGGGCTTGCAATTACCGGCAGCACCAACAGCCATGGCTGTCAGGCCCTTACTGATGGCTGTGGTGCCCCTCAGTCAATGTCCTATGAAATAACATAGACCGTCAGCAAATTTGCTCATTTTGGCTGTGCCCATTCATACTGTACAGTATTATTGATTACAGTACTACTGTCAAGCCATCAAGAGTGAAGGATTCATCTAATGAAATGAGAGGTTTTACAATTTTTGCGACACCTTGACCATGAAACACAGTGCAAAAGCTAATAAACAGTACTACAGTAGAGGAAGTCCATAAATATTAAAATCAAATGAAAAGATATATACTAAACACATACTGTACAGTATTAATTAAAAGACATCTATAGGCATACAGTAGGATGACAGTAACATGGCTGATGACTTTGTGCAGTACAGTACTTACTGCACTTCTCAGACTTCTGTACTATACATTCCTATTGATCCTTTCTAAAAAAGATCAGGTTAGTTATGAGATGTATTTAAGGCTTTTTTTTATTTATTTTTTTTCTTTTCATTTTTACTTTGCCTGCGTATGGTACTATACTGCTGTCATATACAGTAGCATAATGCTGATCTTTTAAACATGTCTATGCTCCATGAGGGGATTCACATATGGAATTGCCTTAATTAAACTTAAAAGTTGAAAATGCAGTACAATTGAAAGATGGTACACCTTATCAAAGTTCTTTAATTTTCTTTTATGATGTTTCACAACCCAAACGGTTTGAACACTAACACTTAGTAAGAATGAAACAAATTGAAAATGAATATACATAGCTCTGTCATGTCATTTCTAGGGCTGTGACCGTTTAGTGATTAATCGCTAAACAATTGCATGTGTAATAAACGTTTAGTACAAAGCTACCAGTGATTAATTGCAAAACACGTTTTTTCGGTACGAAATAAAAAAGAATCTGCAGTCATTACAGAAAATTAGACGTTCACTTTAACTCTTTTTGAAAAAGTGAAATACATACATGTCACACACGTAAACATATGACATCAAAGTTGAGCTTCCATGCGGGATCCGTGTTTATGGTTCATGGACACTATGTCCCCCGGACGTCAATAACCCATTTTACATATTCATCGTGTTCAAGAGCATGTTTAAAGTCTCTATGCTGATCATAGGTACTTGCAATTAATCGCTAAACGATCGCAAAATTTTGTGATTAAACGTTTAGTAATTTTGCTAAAAGTTCACAGCCCTAGTCATTTCCAATGTAAGCAAGACAAACTGCCTAAATATAAAAAGGTATAAGATTGGACTCAAAAAGCACTATGAGCAATTTTGTGTCATATGGTGGAAGGGCACCAAGACCAAATGTATAGCCTTGAAAAGTATGTCATTTTGTAAGGTACAGTAACATGGTCATTGCCAGAAATACATTGGCTATTGCCTGGTCAGTCCTGCATTCCACAATTCACAATTCATCATCCCGAAACTGTAATGTCTTTTAAATACTTTCAAGGATATTAACTGGTTTCCTTTAAGCATCTTAAGCTGAACACACAGAAGACAGAAAATGCGAAACACAAAACAGAAAACATGTTCCATGTTTTCTCACACTGACATCTGTGAGCATTGGACGAAAACAAAAAATAGCAAAACACTTGTTTAGCTAAACACTTGTTTCGCGATACAAGCAGTGCTTGTTTCGCAAAACGCTGTGTTCTGTTTTTGTCCATGACACACGGACATCAGAAAAGAAAACACAAAACATATTTTCTGTTTGTGCTCTCCTTTTCTGTCGTCCATGTGCATTCGGCTTTACAGCAATATTTTACAATTTAGAAATCCTTGATCGTTTACATTTCTTTTTTTTTATTTTAAGCTTTACAGCTTTACTTTGAACCTCCCAAAAATTTCACTTAACCCCATGCATGATACACTTCACATGGTACAGTTATAAATCTAAAGATCTAAATACTGTGTAGTACTGTTTATATCCTTTATTTCTTGAAAGTTACTCACAGGGAAGCAGAACTATTAAATACAGTAACTGTCATTTACACCAGATTGTGAGAGGGACAAAGAAGGGGAAAAAATCAATATAAACATAAAATTATGATGTATACTATATATGGTGAAGGTACCTTAAGTCGGCCACTATACTGATTGATCACCTCCAAGTTCCAAAAGCTTAAAGTGAGGGTTCTCTATTTGCAAATATAAGAACCACCTGCATAGCATGCTGAGCAACAACAATCTTGAACATTTGTTGCAGTATGGTATTCTTCCCATCCAGAAGAAAAATTTGACTCAGAACCAATTTCTGAAGTTTAATCATTTAAATAAACTAGAAATTTTTAATTGTTAATGAAAAGCAGTGAGATCTAAGGCAAAACCTACATCACAAAAAGACACAAATATTGAAGTGAAACACACATGGATTGATGCATGGTATTACCCTTAAAATTGTGTCCATATAATTCATATACTGTACTACTAACTATGAAATAAAATGAACAATGAAGAGAATGTCATGTCTTTTAAATCTCGGTCATTGATGTGGGACATTGGAGTCAACATCCTCCCTTACAATGTTACATAACTTACTGAGTTTGCCCTAGACTGTGGCTCAATGACTTTAAAAATGGGTAAGCAATGAAGAGGTCCTGGGTAAGTAGCAAATAAAGTTAACCATGAGGCTTGAAAACAACACTTGAGAAGTTAAGAACTAAACATCAAATAAGTTTTAGGTTACTGAATCAAAATGGTTCAGCATATTAATACACAGTACATGGAACATTGGTTACAATGCTTGTAAAAGAAGGCTGGGTCTTTGACAGGTTACTGCCTGCAGGTGGCTACTGTACCTTGTATTTCTTAGCATTCTGTGTGTAAACAGCCAACACATTTTGAGTCATGTTGTCTCCTCAAAAAATTTACATTGCCTACTTGTTCATGACAGTTTTGTGTTTTGTCCTGAGAAGTGCCCTACCTACGGTATAGGCCTACTGAGGCTACTGTACGCCTATAAAATTAACTCAGGCCTACAGTAGGGCCTATGACTATGTAGTATTTCGTCAGAGTCTGTAGGATGTATATAATGCTGAGAACGCCTATGAGACACATATGAAAATGTGACCCTAACGTTAGGCCGGCACGTTTTTTCGTGTAACATTTCACTTCTGCCACGTTCAAGACTAAGGAGCCTAACTAGCGCATGGAATGCACAACCGTAAGTCAAGTTTGAACGTAGGCGATACTATAGAAGAAAGTCTACCGTTGGGCCTAGGCTAATCACCGTAGGCTACTGACGTGCGAAATTTACTTTCTCTTACCTTTCGAAGAAGAGAGTGAAAAACAAAAAAGAAACAAAACACAGATGTAGATAGATCCCTTCCCCACGAGGGAGTGCATTTTTTATCGTTGAAAATATTCCTTCCTATGCTATCAACTTCGTGTTGTATGGTTGTCTGAAATCTCCAAACCGTCGCAAAGATGTTCAGTTTGTAAGTAGCCTATACTATAGGAAGCTGGGCTGATGTCCGGTACGTGTTTATGTCAAAGTAACGTTAGTGCACAGGACTAGTGATCACGTAGTGTTGAGTAGTACTGCATTTTATGCCAAATGATTTTCCCGAAATACATGAGGTGTAATGACGTTCATTGGAATGATCTACTCAAAAAAAGGGATTTCATTTATTGAGCAAAGTGTATTGTGGTAGATTCCTCGATGCCTGTCGTTGTATTTTTCTTTCTTGTACACAGAAAAAACTATCAAAGTACACACTTGTGCTTTTAAGTGTTTAAACACTATTATTAGTTGGAAAATTAGCATAGTTGTGAACACTTCAGAATGTCCTAGCAAACCGTAAAATGAACTCATCCGTATCTCTTCCAAATGATCCGCGGTTTAGAATCTAAAACAGATAACATAATTTTATGATCACTGCTGGGTAGTTTTATGAGACATAGTTTTTAAAAAGAATTCAATCAGCCATTCACGTTATTGAAAGAAATAACTCAATTTTCCTTCCTTCCGATGATATAAGTATAGATGTATGGTTGTATGGTAGGGAGCAGGCGGTGCCGTGACTTACCTCCCTAAAAACAGTTCTAACCGCCCCTGTTACATTGAGAAACTTTGAATCATTTTTAACGGAGGTTCATCCTGTTTTTCTAGTCTTTTATAAATAAAATCTTCAGAGGTTTTGTTGTGCAAATGGATCAAGATAACAAACCCAGTGGTCATGGTGCTTTGAGCAGGCTGGTGATACTTTTGCAATGTGTAGCCAAGAATGCATGTAGTAGGCGGCCGTGCTTGTGGTCTTACCAGTAACGAAATTTTATAGCGACTCCTTTATTATCTGGTGAAAAAATGAGTATCAGTAATATGGGAAAGTTCCACTAGGTCTTTCGTCTCCTCCCGTTACCGTCGACTCCCAGGGAGAAGGAACTAAAGAAGTTACAAAATTCCTGTCCAGTGGCGGATCATTGGATGGGGGAAATAACGCATGGTTTGGGGCCCTTCGCTCGCAGGGGCATGAGCTAGCAGGCATGCATGCGCGCGCCTGAAGGGTGTAAAATAAGTAACCTTGAGAAAGCCATTTTACAATGATCATCTGTACAATCCTTGACTAACCTGTTGGCAAATGTATTCGTGAAGACGGGCCTTGTCCCATATTCTTAGACCAAGTCTGTTTTCGGGAGGGATGTAGGAGGAACTCCGTGCCCTTTCCCCTCGATAATACCCATGACCTGCTCAAAGTGACAGTGCAGATGTAGCATTATGGTGACCTATTGTGAGACTTGCATTTTCCAAAAGCTCTTAAAAATCGTCCCAGGCAGTCGTCATACGCTGTGAATAATGTACGAATGTTCTTAAAGATAAATACAGTCATAAACAAGAGGTCATCCGTAAACATGGGCGTGAAACTAAGATGGTGAAAAGGGGTAGACCCCGGTCCCATTCGGTCAAAATGCTTGACCCATCTCGGTGAAATGCGGTAAACTGAGACATCCTAATTTATATTTGATACAACTATTACCATTTGTAATAAAGTCAAGTTTAGGTTTATTTCAGGAATAGAACGTCCGTATTCACTCAAGTTCCCAGAGACTGGGGTGGAGAGGAAGTGTGCCATTCAGTTAGTTTACCCTACAAGCATTCTTTTTAGCCACCGGAAAATTCCTGGCAGGTGGTTCCACCCAACTAGTCACATCCACGTTCTCATGTTTTTTTTTTTTTTTTTTTTTCTTTCTTTCTCGTTTCTCAGGAAATCCCATTATTTTCATGAAACAACGAAAATTTCGAACATATCGAAAACGAAACAGAAAGCACCGTTTTGCATCTCAACACCTAGAACCATGTTTTCTGTAAAAAAAGGGGTTCCAAAAAAAGGGGACACCCCTACCTCAGAGTGGTAACTCGTAACCTGTACACATAAGTCAAAGTCTCGGTACGTATGGTTTTGCACACCTGTTCTTTGTTTTTTTTTTCTCTCAACTTCAAGTTCAGAATTCAAGCTTCGGGCAAGACTTGTCCAACTCCAGTTTCTCCCACCCATGGCGGTTTCTCCCACCCCAAAATATTTCTCTGTTCTTCATGAACAACTTCTGCTTTATTAAATCTAGTTGACCGTTGACAGAAATGGCTAGCTTAGAATTCAATAATTATCATATTCCAAGATAACATTCACATAGGCCTTATTCCGGGCGTAGCATGGTTACAGTGAGAGACTGGTGACCATCGGTGGCTTCAGTGATTGTACTGAAGGACGCTTTCTAGGGTACCTTTCGGGGAAAATACAAATCTCTAATACACAGGATCCCATAATAAAGAATTTTAAGAAGCAACTCACAGCTGGAAAGTGCGTCTTTCAGTTTGTGCACTACGGGCCAATTAGTGCTGGTTCTGTACTTAGGCACTGAGAGTTATAAATTAATGGTCCACAACCACGAAATCGTACCGCCCATTCGAAAGGCATGCTACGGGCCTGAACACTGTCACAATACATGTGATGTATTCTGTGAATTAGTAACAATACAACAAAAGTGGAGAACATTTCAACTTCGAAGTAGTAGCCTAAATACGAGTTTTCAAGGCCCCTCATTCCTACCGGCCTTGGTAGGCCCCTCATTCCTGTTCCTGCGTCTTTTGCGGCGATGAAATTCCCAGACCCCTCTCTTTATTTCGACCTTTAGCGTACATTAACTTGTCCTTAACTCCGTGTGCCTATACTCAGGCTCGTACAATCGTAAGGTCGGGTAAATGAAACCTGCGGTCCCTGTGAAAAGCTTTGAAGCCAAAGGTTGCCATAGGCTACTTAAGCGTATCCCCATCTCTGAAAATATTTCACCCCGCAAAATATCCCTCTCACCCACTCGCCCCACCCCACCCCACCCCACCCCCCCCCCTCTAAAAAATTCTGGCCGCTTCGAACCTGATTATACTCAAGAAAAATGACACGAATCCTCAAGTTTACGGCTCAGAGGAACTCCGATGACCCCGAAATGTTTTCGACGAGTCACATTACAAATTGTGCAAAGCCCAGAAATCAACAATAACACTCGCGAAATTGTAAGATAATGGATTACTGATTTTGTCACAGATAACGAGAGTTCAACTTGTTATTGCATAAGAACTAATCTCTTCGATGTTCGTCATTGAAAGTTTGTTCTATCGTTGAACCGGTGAATATTGCGGCCCGTCTGATATGCATTTTCTGTTAAACAGCAGTTTACATAGGTATGCGCATATGGGAAAGCACTTTCAAATCTACTGTATTTCATCGATTTTATTTTCCTTTGCTAAGGGCTGAAGGTTTTAAAAGGTCAAGCTTATCCCCAAGAAACAAAGAATTTTATTTACTACTATTGACCACAATTTTCCCTTGAGCAATGTAAGTATTAGGCTCAGTACGAAATATTCGACCTACTACTATCGAATATAAAACGATTTTACATCATCTTTGATTGAAATGCCTGGCAAAGAAAGTTAAAATTGTACAGTATTTCCATGTATAAACAGGTGGTTGTTTTAATCATAGGCGTATGAGGCAGGGGCACTGATTCCCCCTCCCCCTCCCCACAAATTTTTGAAAAAAAAAACAAACTTCAGGCAGAATCTGTAGGGATTCGTGCTTTTTTTTCTAAACAGGCTAAGAGATTCGGGCAAAAACATTGTTCCAAAAACTCCAAAATGGTCCCATACTACAGTGTGAGTAATGTGTCTCTTTCTAATGTAGCCCTACAAAGTATCAGGTCATACGAGTGCATCCAGTCATGCAGCTAATACTCCATGTAGTAGCTCCATGATGCAATACTGCAGGTACTGCATGTACATGTGCAGGGATTCTATGCTTACTTGAAAAACTACTCGAGTATTGAATTAATTCGAGAACTTGAACAGGTCAACATATTTGAGGGCGGGTTGGGATATCTTTTCACTATGCGTTATGTTGGCAGTGTTCGAATTTTGGGATTATAACTTCCCCTGCATGCACATGATGATGGCAGTTATTATTCATGAAAATAATAACGTATTTGCAAATAACTTCGATAACACCTTCTGTAAACTGGAGATTTTCTTAGGCTAGGCCCAGTTGCCGTATAATTAAAAGTATCGACCTTCGTTTGCTTCTAGCAGCTTGATTTTCCCCTCGGAGAGGACTCTGCTTGCTCAGTCCCTCTTTAAGGCATACCTCTTTAAGGGTTACCTCTTTAAGGGATATGAGAACAACGAATATACAGCCTGCTAGTAAGCCACTTGATGACTTGTGTTATTTTCCTCCTAGTAGTCTTTCAGATTGGAAGAGAGGGCGCTACCAAGTTTTGAATTTCGGAATTGCTAATGAACATAATAATTGTTTAATTCCACGAGTACGATTACATTGACTTCATGCATTTTTAAACACCTTTAAATTTCATTTCAGTGACCTATTTTACAAGCCTACCCGAATCAGCATTTTGACTGCACGTGGAGATTATTTCAACACTCAAAATTTAACGACAGATATAAAATTAAACACATGCCAAAGTAACCACAACAAAATCCTTAGACTTTGTACATTGAAGTATCTTGGATATACCAATATTTACAAACAGAAGTTGTATTAGTAATTATTCAAGCTACTGAAATGTCAATACCCTTCGTACCCAGTTGTGAAAGAGTATCGACGGATTTGACGATTGGTTGTACATCTGTACATAGCGACATGACGTACCGGCACTATTAATATAAATTTGGAAATCCATGCACGTTAGTAGTTTGTGCTCAGCAATGATAGCAGTGTGATCGAGGGAAATTCCTACCTTCCTCTGGCAACGATTTGCAAACACCATATACAAAAAATAAATGTATAAGAAAATTGCAACCACCGTATAAAAAAATACTACGAAGAGGCCTAGAACGGTTACCCTACACGTATCGGTTTCAAGCTTGACCGAAATAATTCTATGGTTTAATCATGCATTGCACGAAGTTGCTTTTAAAAAGGGTCATTTTAAATGGTCTTGGGCAATGACGTATAATGCCAAGAGAATTATTAAAGACATGCTGCCGTAGCAAGAATTTGATGGAAGGTGGGCTTAGTTTAGCCACTCAGTCTTGAATCAAACAGGCTTTCATGGACTTAGGCTCGGACAGGTGCAAATCGAACCCCTTCCACATTGTCACTAGTCCAAAAGAAACTCGTGAAAATAAATAGTAGTAAAGAAATGAGTAAAAACTTGAGGGCAAAAAAATGAGGGAAACTTTCATTTCTGATTGAAAGTAACCCCTCTTAAATTAATGTAGACCAACATATTCTTAAAATGAATATTAGGAAGAATGAAGTAAGCAGGAAAAATCTTACCGGTGCATCAGAAGTGCCTATTGTTTTCTTAAAACAAATCTTCTGCAACTCGGATCTTCAATTTTAACACCAACGCATATACTGTGTAAAATTTTAGTCTGAGCGCACATGTTGCTATTTTTCCCTGTCATGGCTATCATCGCGACCAATCTTTTATTGTGGACAATATTACACCTAAACGTGCCCCGCCATTTGTCGATTTCGATGCAGGGGCTTCGCCAAGGCGGCCACGTCAGGCTGTTGACTCCACGACGGGGCCACTGGGTGGGACCTCACATTGACATCGCAGTTGGAATCTTTCTGCTAGCATATTAGTATATGGCAAATAATATGAAGATTTGGAGAAATTGTACACGACTTTGTCAGGCCTGCAAAATGTCAAAGAATGGTAGGATCCGTGCGATTGACCCTTTTCCAATTAGCAATTACAAAGGATTATGGGATAGAGTTTTGGTATGGGTAATTTTTGTTAATGGCATTTACTGTTGACAAAAACAACGCACACCAAAACTATATCCCACAATCCTTTGTAATTCTTATTTGGAAAAGGGTCTATTGCCCGGATCTAGTACATCATGCAACATTATGCTGTGGTTCGTGACTTTAATTTTTTCCACATTCAACATAACCAAGCAAGAATATTGTATTTGGGATTCCATTACCTCATCATACTTCGCTCTCTCAGGATCCTATCAGGTAGGGTATATCGACACGCTATAATGCCTACCGTACTCGGATGCAACAGTGCATCGTATAGCTATATATTCATGTTGTTATTTGCAATGACGACTTCTTAATTTACTTACATTTGTAACGTACCAATGTTTAGTATTACGATATGTAAACATATTTTCCACTAAACGTGAAACATCCCCTTCACCTCCCAGAGAAATCCTGGACCGGCCGCTACTCACACTCTGTTGCATGTAACAGGAACGAAACAACCAAGAGCCGGAAGGTCACCTTTCTGGCTCGATTTTGTTTTACCTATCTAGTGGGTCCATCTGTCTAGCCTGAACCAGCTTAGAAAGATGGATCTTTCTTTCATGTTTAATTGTCTTTTTGAAGTCTTATAGCCTAAGACATCTTACATGTTGTAATGTTAACGATACTTTCTGTAAGTATCTCTCCACACATTCATACGAAGTTCACTGCCCCCTTTTCTCATCTTTCCATGTGTTGTTTAATTCCATGATATGTGACTATACCAGAGATTTACTAGCCTAATTGCGGCCGCTGCCGTAACTTCGGGTTACCGTATTCTTTTCTTTTGAATCTAGCTGAATTAGCTACCCACGACAATAGACCTGTTTCAAAATAGCAGCTACAAAGGATTGTGGGATAGAGTTGGTTGGTGTGCATCATTTCTAGCCACAGTAAAATGCCATTGACAAAAACTACACACACTAAAACTCTATCCCACAATCCTTTGTAACTGCCATTAGGAAAAGGGTCTATTAACACTTTCTCCCCGAGTTGATACAATTGTAACATGTTAGGTCGAAGGAACAGGGACGATAGAAAACACGAAACAGAAAACACGTTTCGTGTTTCTGACGTCTGTGTGCGTTGGACAAAAACAGAAAACACCGTTTCGCGAAACAAGCTCTTGTTTCGCGAAACAAGTGATTAGCTGAGCAATTGTTTTGCTATTTTTTGTTTTCGTCCAACGCACACTGACGTCAGCGTGAGAAAACACGAAACGTGTTTTCTGTTTCTAGTTTCGCGTTTTCTGTCGTCCGTGTGCGCTCGGCTTTACATAGCAACATTGAACGCTTCATCAGTGAGTTGTCCCAGGTAACCATGGACAAATGGAAAGACATTCTCATTGTAAGGTGGCGAAAGGTGATTGATTGTCCTCAATTTTCCTTAATTTTAGAACAATCATGTCACGCATTTTGGCCTTGAAAACTGTCATATTTGGCGTTTTTGCTCATGCAGAGGGAGTGCTAAGCCCAGACCTATATATTCGGCCGGGGTGACCAATTGTACTGGGAGCTTCTGTGAAACAATTTGAATCATGGAAGTGGGGGAGGGAAGAGGTGGGTTCGGATACGATTTGGACAGAAAAATTAAAAACGGATTATCGTTAAAATAGTCAGTTGGTGTTAAAACATTTGAAACTTGGACGTTTACTCATGCCAGCGTTAAGCTTTTCAGGTCTGTGACGTCCGTAATCTCTTCCAAGGGAAAGTAGGCCTAATGGTCGTCGTTTTAGCTTCACACCTTTTCCTTCTACATTGATATTTTTCTGATTCATGTTAAATGCATAGTGTTTGAACAATTTCTGTACGGAATCGTGACCACAAAACGGCAACAGACGAATTGGGATTCTTCCACTCATCAATAGGTTAGTTAGTTAGATGAGGTTTAACGTCCCAGTTTCCAACCAATTGGTTCAAGTCGAGACGACCACGGCATTTTTTTTTTCCAGTTGTGGCTCATCAATAGGTCGTCTCCCCTTTTTAGAAAAAATACATTTTTGCAAGTGGTGCACGTAGAATTTTGTTGTGGGTGACGGTGGGGAGGAAGGGTAAATTTTCAAACTTCGTGATACCATCTGAGCGGAGCACCACAACCAGTTGGCTCCAAGCTTACAAAGGTAATATTGTCTCAAATACAGCCAAGATCGCTGGAAATGACACTTACCAGGGCTTGTTACGCCCTAGAAACACACTCTACCTCTGATAAGTTAAATGCACTTCAAGCAATTAAAAAAATTAAATCGACAGTCCTAGTTCGGGGGACAATCTTCATGATATACCACCTTCCCAGGTTGTGCCCCTGCAATCAACCTCCTTTTACTGCAGTAGGTCATTGCACTAATGTTGACTTACTTATTACAATATGCCATGAAGTGATAAATTATTGCAACTTGTTCATGTATGTATTTGTAAAACTGTAAAATAAATACGCTTTTAACTTCCTCATACCTCTGTTATAAATAAAACCTTCCTTTGATGAGGTGTCACTGTATTTACACATTCTATATTCTGTGAACCCAACTGGTTCTTTCGTAATAGGAACAGCGTAAAAACGCCCCAGCCACGAATAAACAAAGCCTCTCCTTTGTTAGCCCGCGCATCTGACGATTTTTTTCGTTCAGCATTTTCGCTACTAAAAAAAAAACATTTGGGGCGGGGGCGGCAGCCACAGAGCCGCTACGCGGGCTACTCATTTATAAACAGGACTTAATCGTTCAAACATATTAGGCTATTCAAAAATATTGACAACCAAACACGGATTAAGAACAACATTACCGCAGTCTGGCTTTGGCAAAATGATTTTGTTTCATTTTGTAATTGTATATAACTAGTATTGTAGGCTGCTGCAGGAAGTTCATCAACGCAAGATTAAAGACCTAGCTTTTATATTTGAACGATCGTCTCTGATGTTGTAATGATTGTACGAGGTCTCTAGGGCTCTATACAAGTAAAAATGCTGTGGCGGATGGACATTTCCATCTGATGGGGATGAGATGGGAGGGGGGCAACGGATAGAGGCAGGTTTGTTGTTCTATTTAATTTGGCAATATTTGGTTATTTTGCTATGATTGTTTATTTTCTAAATTGAACAATTTAGTTGTGGATTCCACCCGCTCTTAACACAGGCTGAAATCTTAGTCGAGTATTTTATCTTTTTTTGAGAGGGATGGGGAAAAACTTTTAGTCTCGCTCTTCTTGCAGTTTACTCCTGGATTACATCTGCTTCAAACATATGCAGGTTGTAATCGTCGTCAAGAATTTTTCCTTTTTTGAGAGGCATGGGGCAAAACGTTTGATCCCTCCCTTCACATGAACCGTGGTAGCGTCCCTGCCACAAAGTAGTAAGGGAATGAGATATAGTGTAGCCAGTATATCCTAAGATGTTAGTGGTGTTAGTGGATTTTTACTGAGTATATAAGCCAACCTGCATAGTATTTATGACTCATGGGCCCAATTAACCTCTGCTCAGCGTTAATGTTGGTTGTACGAAGGCACGTTGAGGCTGAAAGACGAAGCAGGGCTGCAGGGGGTGGTTGAACAAATCCCTGTACAGATAATGGAAAATGACATTTCCCTCTAACACACATGCGCACACACCCACACACACACAATAGCAGTACAGAGCCGACTGTAGGACCAGAAAATTAGCAACCATTGCCAACCAATATGTGCCCAATTGCACTGAACTTACAGTAACCTCAGGTCACCGAAAAACGAGGGTAATGTTGAAAGTCGTGAGCCACCTTTCCCCCTGGCAAAACATTGGCCTAGAATGGTTAGGACTGGCCTTCTTGATAGAACACATTCTCAACCACAACATATAGGCCTACCATCATTCCTGCATAGCCTAAGTATAAAATTATTAGGTATGTATATATAGTAGAAATGAAAGCTAATGTGGTATTAATCTTCATCAAGTAAACCTACCAGCACATCCGTTGTAATTATGGATTGTATTTCAAAATGCTTATGAGACCTTATGCATATGACGTCATGGATGGAAATTCCTCTCTCGACAGAGGTAAGCGCGTATCATTGAAACTTACACCAACACAAATGCAAACATCTGATTTGCGTACTGGTCGGATATACGTGCTCAAGTCTACTAAGCGCCCGTGCGAAATCTACGCCGAAAGTGCACGTGTGCTTCATTGTTTTCCTCCAAAATGACATCAGTTTGATGTCATTGCATAAGGTCTATTTGAAAGAAATTAAAGCACCTGTCTAGTGTGCTCCCTGCCATGTATATCTAAATCGCTGAAGCACATCCTCACACTGCTATGGATGGGCTATGTGCTATGTGTAGAGTACACGACTGACTTCAAAAATAATCATCGACAAATCAAAGTGGCGGTGCTCTTGTTTGAATTAATGAATTGAAGTTATGTGTAGTTCCCAATCAATCACTTATAGAATTGAGTGTAACGTTCGAGGGTCAGAAAGCCAATTGGCTCATCTTAGACCTTATGCCAGAGTGAGCGTAGATGAACACCGGCGAGATTCGCCTTCTCTTTTCGACTAGTGCTCAGAGGATAACGAGGCAGGCGTATACTAATCGTTTCCAATCCTGCGCCCGGGACCGCCATTTAACGTCCCCATGCATCCGACGGACGTGAGTGTATCCTCAGTTTTTCAGCGGCGTAGGAAGATGTTTGATATTGGGGGAGGGGGAGGGCAGACCAGACGTGATTTCTAGACATTGACCCCCCCCCCCCCTTCCCACACCAAAACATTATACTTGTTGAATATGATTTTTCCGATTTTAATTTGAGCAACAAAAAAATTAAAATATTGAAAGAAAAAGGAAACAACAGCATCAACACCAGCAGTGGTGTAGCTAAGATTTTTTGTTTGGGAGGCTCTGGAGAGCCGCAGATTTTTGTAGGGGGGGGGGGGGGGGCTTCCGTTTACTATATAAGCGGAGCGCGACCATTGGTTGGCGCGGAGCGTACCAAGCAAATTCGAGATTTTAGTACATCCCAGATCGCCGGAAATGACACTTGCCAGGCATAATAGCAGCCATCAAGATGTGCAATTTTTGTGAAAAATGTAAGGTTTGATTTGATTTTATTCTAAAACACACTACGTTTGTCACAATTTATCCGAATTTATTCAAAATGATTCATAGTGGACTTATCTCGAGGGATTTCAGTGTACTGATTGGAATGGAGATTTTCCACAGCCAAAGTCTATTATTATCAAGTTGAGTAAAGGTGGCGCCAGAATTTGCCCATCGAGGGGCCAGCGACAGGAAGCCCCACAACCCTCAGTGCCCTCGGGTATTGGTGAGGTGGGATTTGAAGAAAACCTGTGTACTAGACCATGTCATTCGAGGCATATATTGTATAAAATTTGTACATACTAGAGAAGCATAGTTCCTCTTTGATGTTTTTCCCGCAATCTAAAGTGTAAAATTGCAAAGCGCGAGAAGCGCGGGAAAATTTTTGGTAGGTTTAAAAAAAAAAAAAAAAAAAAAAAAGAGGAGAGAAAGAGTGTAGGGGTTCTAAACCATCTTGGAGATAGTATACATTTTATCGAAACAACTTTGACAACCCGATGAAACAGCCAAACATTGATCCCGTGAGTCCCTCACCAACTGACCGTACCGCACGACACACACAAGAGAATTAACTAGTATGTAGCTGTGTAAAGTGGAACTATTGAAGAAACTAGAGTGGCTCTAAAGCGCGCGTAGCGCGCCGAAAATTTTGGGTTCTTGCTAGAGAAATTGTCGTCTTGAGAGCAAAAAAAAGGGGTAAAACGAAACTGTCAGTAAACTAAAGCGACTTTTTGGGGGGCAAAATGACATTTGGCCCCCCACAAAAAACATTGCGGGGGTCATGGCCCCCCTGGCCCCCGGTTCCTACGCCACTGTTTTTAGCCACTTTCCCAAAGGCTGAGAGGGGTGGAGGTTCTTTGCTCTGCACCACTGCTCGCCAGCTGAACGGAGCAAAGCTCACAACTGAATCGGACAACTTCCTCAACCGGGACAATCAGATACCCAATTAAAATTCACAAATTTAAATCCCCTCAGCATCACTGTGAACAGCTAGGCTGAACAGGTCAATTTTAGTCCCCGGAAAATTTCCAAGTGGTTCCACCGAGATTTGATCCGGGAATCCTAGTATGCAAGGCAATACACTCACCACCAAGCCAACTCCACCCACCGAGAGATATGCAGTGGCGTAGCTACAGGGGGCAGGAGGCAATTCCCCCCCCCCCCGGCTCTGGAAAATGAAAATTCGGAAATTTACCATAAAGTACGGTATGCAGTCCCTAACGGCGACTCGTCGCCCCAACAGTTTACCTGTTTTTTGCTCTCAAGAAGACAATTTCTCTAATATGAACGCAAAATTTTCGGCGCGCTACGCGCGCTGCAGAGTCACTCCAGTTTCTTCATTAGTTCCATTCCACATAGCTAGATAGCACAATTCCTGTCCACCTTGCCAAGTAACATGTAGACAGAGTACACATGCAGTTTATGTAAAGATCGTTAATTTCATCCCATATCGCAAAGTCCAGTTGCTGTTCTCTTGTGTGTGTCATGCGCACGGTCAGTTGGTGAGCGACTCACGGAGCAAAGTTTGGCTATTTCATCGGGTAGTCCAGGTAGGCCTATGTATGTTATCCCCAATACGGTCAGTACAACCCCTACAGTTTTTTGTCTTTTTGTTCTTTAAGATTACATATGGTTTTTGTGTAAGCCTACCAAAAATTTTCGAGCATTTCGCGCGCTTTCCAATTTCACGATTCAGATTCAAAAGCACGCTATCAGTGCACAACTCCACTCTTGAAGTATTAAGTGACATTATGCAAAATATGCCCTGGCGGTCAGGGCACGTTTTGCATAATGTCACTTATGTGTTTGGTATGTGTTACATGTAATCCGTATGTTTGTAACCTGCATTGCAGAATGCAGATCGTTCCCTAATACAGTAATGCTCACACTTTAAAAAATAGGAAAATTTAGGTGCTCCCCCCTCCCCCCGGAAAAAGTCTAGCTACGCCACTGGGGATATGGGTTATTCCTAAGTATGTGAAGGGTAATGCAACAGCCCTTTTTAAAAGGACACTTTCAGTGCATGGCTCTAACTTACTAAGTTTTTGGGGAAGGGGGTCAGTTTTGGGGAGGAAAATATGTTTTGCGGGAAGGAGATAATAAGACATTAATGTATAATACTCCAATCCCCCCCCCCCCTCCGTGTCTATGCGGTCCTGCTTAAACCAGGGAGTTGATGTTTGTCAAATAGCAACTCCCTGCTTAAACCGCCTGCTCCCCCCAATTGCTAACTTGAACTACATGTACTGTCGTACAAAGAATTTTTTGTCTTGTCTTCCATGGCGAATGATTTGTTAGAAGTTCCTCATTTCTACCCAAAAGTCATTAAATTGTTAAAAGCCTCCTTATCGCTTATGAAGTTACACATCGAACGATCTAAGTCCTATTAATTTCATTACCCTTTCAAATACCGACAATAAATACGCTATCACATAGACCTACATCAGCGAAGGGATGCAATCTAGAGCACGTGTAAACTCGAAATACCATAAGGATGCATCCAGTCCCTTTAAATTAAAAGCAGTTTATTCAGACAGTAATTACTACACCAGTCCCTTTTAATCTGTTTACAAACGAAGGTGATTACACAGGCGGTGTTATCACCACGTGTCTCGAAAATCCGTTATGCTAACTAACAAAATCAATTAAGCTCTGAAGAGACGGCGACCGTTGTAGTCTAATAAGTTTAATCAACATACAGCTGCTAATTGTTATGACCTCATCCGTGACAGAATTAGACGCGGTGGGAAGACGGATTTAAAGGGATCGTTGCGTAACAGGGTCAGTCCCAGAACATGAAAGAATAACAATACAGAAACTAGAGTACTTTTATGTAGAGTCCCTTTATAGGAACCCTAAAAGAAACATGTCATTCGCCCTCTTATCTTCGTCAGCCGTTCTAAAATCCACTTGCTTGGCCTAAACTTCACAGAATGAGTTAACTTAGGCCTATACCAGGTAGCTGTTGTCCGAATAACAACTCCCTGCTTATACAAGTGATTGCAGTTACGTTTGGCGAATCCCAAATTTTGGTTGAGGTGATGAGTCATTTTAATGGTTGGATATCATAGGGCTTTTAGGTCTATGTACTTTTTCGATAGAGGTGGAAAGTTGGGGGAGGGGGAGATTCGCGTCTAGGAGAACGGGGCCATTAGCAATAAGCCAAAGATCACCAGTTGTGTTTTTTTTCAAGATCAGTACTAGTTACAGAATTGACCTTCACAAGTCGTGGGGAATTCCCCTACCTCCGGTATTCATGCCTCAGGCCTGATTTTTAAGGAAATTTTCAGGTTGCCCATCGGACAACCTGAAGCTAAATTTAGGTTGTCCGAAATAGTTTTTGGTTGTCTGAATGAAAGTGACGAACAAGAGATGAACAATTCTATTTCCTGTCTCTGCCATAGAAAACAAACATTTACTTTAAATTCTGCATTTTTCCATATTTATTGGCATGGTACCAGGGGCGTAGCTAGGATGAAATTTTTAGGGGGGCCTAGGTAACAAATGGGGGGGCCGGCACCGCCGAGGGTCAGGCTTGTCAAGACTATCTAAGCGGAGCACCACCATCGGTTGGCGCGGAGCGTGCAAGAAAATTTTTGGCTTTACAAACCCTCCAGATGGCCGGAAACGGCACTTTCCACGTGTTTTAAGCTGCATGTACCCAGCCTTGAAAGTCGAATCTCATGTCTGCCATTTTTCAAATAATGGATAAAATCAGTCCATGAAAAATGGTAATACACAAGGCCGCACATATACTTTTTTGCTAGGGGGCAAAAAGTCGGCATTACTGATCTGTGACCAAGGGGAGGGGACTAAAGGGAACGGGTGTCTCTCTCCCCCTTGGCGAAAATTTGTAATTTCAGGAGGACGTATAGATTGATAGCAAATGGTGCAATATTTGAGGGATTTCAGCTTTGAAAGGAAACGAAAAGTAGTTGTGACTAAGTGCGACAAAAGTTATTTTTGAGAACGTGGTCGATAATATGTGAAGCGTGAACCTCAGCCATTGAACTCCGTTGTGGAGGAGGGTTTGAGGGAGGGGAGGGGTGTTATTGGTTATAAAATGTTTCTATGACTGAACTGGCGCGGTTTAAAAACCTTTCAAGCCATTGATGATTGAAGCTACCTATAGCAACAACAGCAACATTGTAGCTTTGCATAATCGCGCGTAGCGCGAGAATTTTAGAAAAGTAGGCTAGAAATACATCCTAATAGAGCTGTAAATGATTGGTGACATGTGCACAGATATAGGCATGAAAATATTGATCTGCCTATTTGCAATTGTTTAAGTTCTATCATTACGATCACAGCTATTTCTTATATTTTTACTGCGTTTTCTCTGTATATTCCCAAAGTTGGGAACGGTGCACTTTGAAAATTTCTGGGGTAATTGTCCCCCCCCCCCGATAATACAAGAATCATACTGAATTATGCATCCCTTTTCATTTATTCTGCCTGCAATTCTCCCATAGGCACCTTCTGGTATATCTCTGTTACATTTGTCTATCACCCTATCCATAGGCTACATGTCCACTACTCAATTACATATCCCCTAGATCATACCATTTGTCTCCAACCTAGGGTTACCATATGTATTTTCTAGCAGGGAGGACACGGATCACTGTCTTGATGTAGGGGTGTCCCCTTCCCTTTGGAAATTTTTTCCGGTTTTCAATGGTGTCTAGATGCAAAATTGTGCTGTATTTGTTCACGGACTCAAGTCATCGGTATATTACTTGGTCAGACCAATAATACCACCAGTAAATCTTTCAAACTATTTAACCCGCAAAGCAGAAGTAGGGATCATGTGGGAAACACATGAAATCCGGACCCTGTTGGCAATTTTACAAATCCGTCCGGACCGTGACGCCAGTGCAAACCATTAAAAAGAGGACTTGTCAAAAAAAATCTTTCTCTCTACAGTGCACTTGTCATGGGCAAGGAGAGAGACACGACACATGTACACTTGTTAAGGATAGAAGAATTATTCGAACGCAGTACCTTACCGTACGGCATATTTTGTGTATGATACCGTATTGAAATGGTCGTGTGAGAATGGTTATCAGTGTATATAGTTGCCATGTTTTCAGTAAATCAACCAGCCATCCGAAAAGCCAAAGGGTCTAAACCTGACAATGTCGCATCCGAATTTGTCGTCGGGACGTTCGTTTCATCGTGCAAGTGAATTATATGCGAATTAAACGACAGTGCAGATTATATAACTAATTTAGTGGAAGCAGGCATTTTAAAGTTATAAGTTGATTTCATACGTGCGCAAAATGTGTTTTCACACATTTACTTTTTCCTAATTCTTACACATTTTATCTATTTATTTACTTTTTGAAGGAAATACTTCAAAGTTTATTTCCGTTCATACATTTATTTTTTTCTTAATTCTTACACATTTTATTAGGACACAAAAAATCTAGGGGGGGCCTGACGAATATCTGGGGGGCCTAGGCCCCCCCCCCAGCCCCCCCCCCCCGTAGCTACGCCACTGCATGGTACAATGATGAATGGTAGTCAATACCATTGTCTCAATGCCACTTCTTAAGGAGGTTTTTATGACATACTTTCCTGCTGATGTAGGGAAGGGAACTATTCAGTTACAAATAAAATCTACTCGTCCATCGGAAAAGTTCAAAGAGAGAAAGTGGTTGTCCGATGCAAGTTTTACCCGTCACGGACGATCGGACGAGTGCTAAATTATTTTCAGCCCTGCTGCCTGAACATTTGATAAAACGACAGAAATGTGGGGGAGGGTTCCGTTAGGTAAAATGGGAACAAGGTCCCGTCTCTGGAAATTTCTGAAATCCTCCAAACACGACTTGCCCATGCCTCCAGGGTTGTCTTGAAATGGGCCAGACCAGCTTGGTCCCATCTCAAGATTGCAAATTACTTGACAGTGATTTTTTTCAGGTTTGGGTTTCAGTGAAACTGCCCATCCGACAGGACTGATAAACTTATTTCTCAAATAAGGTGACACAGTACGGTATCTAGTAGTTAAAATACTTTTACATAACACCAAGCAAGTGGTATTTTGGAAGCTCCGTGTTGATTCCTTTCTCACATTTGGGGATAAGGTGACGAAGTTCAGTCCATACAGTCCCATCTTTAACCCATCGTGAAGATGCCAGTCGTGACCTCGATTGAAAACAAGTTCAAAGGAAAATAGACGAGTTGGGAAAATGCTTTCACGCAGTTCATCATGGGATGGGTCAAAGGTCAAGTGAACCACTTACCGTGGCGAAATAGTTGACCTACAGCTGACCTTGTGACCCCACCGGAAGTACTGATTTACCCAACTGGCATATTGTTATGGTATCCTGCTAGTTTTTGTCTATTAGCCGTCATTGCGCGGTAGGCTCAGGCCTAGTTGTAAGTAGTTTAGGCCTAGGTTCGCTATCACCCCAATTTGGATCAGTGTACCCGCCGGGTATCCTGTTTCATAAATGGTTTTTGAGAATCATGTGACAATACTTTTTAAATTGAACTGTGAAATTCATGCAGACTACTTCCATGGTTTACTTTTAATGTGCCATATTTATGTCCTGAAGTATGAAATGAACTTGAAGGGAAGTGAGAGGACAGTGGCGTAGCTAGGAATTTTTCGTGGGGGGCAAAAACAAAAAAGTTCCGACAGATTATTATCTTGATAGTTGCATGATTCGAAATTCTGAGGACTTTTTTTTTTTTTTTTTTTGCTTTCCGGGCAATTTTGAGACCGACTTTTGATTTTCACGTTGACATATCGATGTGTAATTCTGCTTAAAAACATAAGAAGTGTTGTAAGTGTTTCAAATGAATTGTTTTTATTTATTTCCGACTGAGACTAGAAATCTCCGACAGAGGCCTTCGGAGGCTTTGAGGGGGGCGACCGCCCCTACCCCCCCCCCTCTAGCTACGCCACTGTGAGAGGATATTTGTGAGATTCAGCTGTTGTTTCAAATTAAGTTTTTTTTTGGGGGGGGGGCTGCTTTATGCCCTTTAAATATTTGTTCCAATTTTAGTGTTGTAAATGAACATTCTTTAATGATAATAATAAAATAGGTTATAATTTTCTCTTCTTCTATGGTATTGAATGTTAGAACCAGTATTCCACCTGCAGGCCCCCACCAGCACCTTCCTGCTTCACTGCATCTGCATCTTTTCTGACAGCAGTGTGCTCCATCTAATTTGATTCTAAATTTTATCTTATTTTTTATTGTAGAAAAGAGGGGGGGTGAAAGAACTGTACCTTTGAGAATCTCACGTATTCGCGAAGTTATCCCATCGTCGTTTAATCCCCGTACTAAGGAGCATGGGCTACATGGGCAAATACGAAGTTCACATTGTCTTTAACGTAGATTTAAGGTGAGCGACCTCACACACATGTTCTATCTACAAGGATTTTTGTAAAGGGTAGCACGCCCCCATTTAACACCAAGGAGAGACATTGGGACAACTGTTGAGATATGTAACCAAATAGAATGGGGTACTTTTGTCAATTTGATATAAAAGTAGCAAAATGGGGTCAATTGAAGCAATTTTGGGGAAACTATGGGCTTAGAACCTGGCGGTCGCGTATCAGGCTTTCATTAAGGAAAAAGGTCTGGGTAAAGGTACGAAAGCTTTGAACTCCGCTAGCAAAAAAAATCTTCACGATCATGGTATAGTAAATTGAAATTGCCATGAACGGCCAACTTGTCAGCTTTTTTGTGAGGGGTAGCGTGTACCTGGCGAAAACTTCTACAAGATTTCAAATGCCACTTTACTTTTTCAAACTTAGTGTGTAAGTCAATGGAGGATCTATTGGGGGTATGCTACCATAGGTATTTTTCTCCAGTCCCTTCCCAACTTAAGTGCTTACACCAGGGAGCTGAGAGAGATGGAGGAACATCAACCAAATCTGTCAGAAGACAATATGCACTTGAGAATAATAAAGTCCTTTTCAGGCACCGAAATTTGATTGACAGATCTCTTTGTTCTTATTGTTTAGGCGCAGCCGCCTGCTTCCAATCTGAAGGGATGACTTCGCTTAAAGTTGTAGAGGTTTTTGAAGAGCTCCCCCTACTCAGGTAGTAGGCTACTTGCTAAGAAAATTAGAGGGGAGTATACTTCCATTAGTAAACATCCAAACGAGGTGTATACTGGGACGTGCTGGTGAGGAACTGCCAGTGAAATAGTGTTTCTACCATTCAGTGCCATATGAAGAGGTGATTAATTATGGCCTACTTTTCCGTTATGGAATGTAGGCCTATAGAGGACGTGCACTGACGTCATTGCACACGGTTTTTGTGGTCATTTTGGACGACAAAGAAGGAACTGCCACCTACTCAAGTAATACATCTGTTTGCTTATTTCTTTCGTTGTCTTCCCAAATCTTGAATTTCTTTAAGTGAAATTTTTTTCTGCTCTTGGAGACATGCGCAACAAGTGATAAGCATAAATAACAATTTTGGCCCAAAATATTATACACCAGCGAGGTTAAAGGCCCTTTTTTAAACCAGTCTTGCGTAGCAAGTCAATGTAATAAGGAGCGGGTTTTGCCGCCCAGGTAAATTAGTCATGTGGCACAAAATACGTCATCTGCACGTTCTCTTTAATTACAATACGTAGACTGGGAACAAAAAAAATTAAAATAAATCACATGTGCGTTAACTATTAAAAAATAAGCTTACCACGCATTGGCGGTTATAGGAACTAGCGGAATATAACAATTGTCTGTAGGACTTGTTTTCAAATCGAAGTCTCGATTAGTGCAGTCACGATTCAGGGGTATGACGTCGTGTGCCCTTAGAAAAACTTGAATTGATCATAAATGTGAGACCATAATGTTGACTGAGGTAAAACAACTCTTGCATTTTACACCGTCGAAGGTTATTAACTATTCTGACTAATCAAATACCGTATTCTCTAATAAACGCTCCTCTCTAATAAACGCCCCTGTAAATTTTTGAAAGGCAAAACAGTTGTTCAGTGGCCATTTGCCGAGGCAGAAACCGAAAGTGTTTTGGTTTTGTATTAATTAATACAAAACGGCATTGTCCCTTTGTTTTTAAAAACAAAGGGACAATGCCTTTAACAACAACAGTTACAGGGAAACGGCAACATTGCAAGGGAGCCGGGGGATTAGAGGTGCCCTGCAAGTTAAGCTTCACCTCTACATCTAAGAAACTCGTAGCTCGTTGGAAGACACTAGTGTAGGCTTTAGCAGTAAGTTTTTTTTAATTAAAATATACCCTCAAATAAATGCCTGCCCCCCCCCTTTCAAAAAATGCAACGCCCCGGGGCGTTTATTAGAGAATATGCGGTAGTCCTGGGCTGTATGAAAAAAAAAACCCAGCTAGAGAGAAAGCACAATGTTCTTATGATTCTCACTTCTGAATACTTAATTTAATATAATATATTAATTTGAAATTAAAAAGAAATTTAACGGATTGGCCTTACGATGCTCCTTCATTAGTACAAAGCGTATTTACAGTATACAGCACGTGTGTGTGTTTGTGTGTGTGTGTATGGGTGTGTGTGTGTGTGCAAAGAGCAGACTACACTGTGTCGGACTGAATCGAAGCCAGTCAAAGGCACCACGTAATCGTTCCGACTAAATATTTAAATCATTGATAGAATAATATGTACGAAATCTAGCTAATTAAACAGAAAATCAGACAAGTTTAATAGTTCGTCACTTCCGAAAACTTGTCTTTTACAGTATGTAAATTAGGCAAAATAATTGCTCGACAACTTGGTTTTTACATGCATAATTGCTCGACAACTTGGTTTTTACATGCATTACAGCACCCTTTCTCAACGGGTGGATCGCAGCCCACTGGTGGCGCTGTCCTTTGGGCCTCGTGGTCTGCCGGTAAACAATAAGGAAAATAGATGAAACTTTATTTCTTGCATTAGTTTTAACATGTTGCCACTTGTGTGGTATAATAAAATTATAAATGTAGAAGGAACTTCATTTTCCAGTTAATGGTGAAGGTGGTCCTCGAATAATTTCAAAAATCGAAAGTGGGCCGCGATTTACAAAAGATTGAGAAACCCTGCATTACAGAATACGGCAGGTACTTGGGAGTTAACTTTCAGTAGCATTTTACGGAGACAGTTCTCTGTTCCGACGTCTCTTTGTTCCGACGTCTTATATGTTCCGACAAGTCTGTATGAGGTTAGTGTTAGGCTAAGGGTTAGGTTAGACATAACCCTTATCCTAACACTGACCTCAGTGTAGACTTGTCGGAATATAGAGACGTTGGAACAAAGAGACTTCGGAATATAGAGGTGTAACCGGATTTAACCTCGCCGAAGGGAACGCATTATCTAACACAAGACAAATACAGCTATGATGTGTATATGCATTTCAATTTGCAGGGCAAAAATGGAGGATTGACTTCTTGGCACTCCTCATTAGCAGTCCGTTAATTATTTGAAATCATCAGGATAATCCACTTTCTCTACAGGATAAGACATATGTCCTCATCAGGATAATACATCCATATGGCTCTTCATCATCTTCTTCCAGAACATTGCACGTATTGTTGGTCATGCAGACACTCAGATTTTACACCACCGAAAAGGTTCAACTATTTCTAACACTGCAAATACGGAAATTAACTTCTATCGACTTTGTATAGGAAAGGCGTCAATGACTTATCACTTTTAATAATTAATTTCGATATTTGAAATAAAAAAGGAACACCGAATTGTCCTGAACATTTCAAATAATGCCTGAGTCATTGTAAAACACCGGAATCAAACAGTATATTATACAAGTTTGTAGAGTTTTTACTTCGACTAGAACACTAGTCGAGGTAACTTAGACTCTATTTTTGTTCTAGTGAGTCGCAATGAATGCCACTACGAATCAACAGAATAAACCAAGACCAAGAGTCATGGAAACATAGCTAACTTCAGACCTGATGAGGCCTTTTGGGATAGATTTGTAGGTATGATACATAAACGTATAGTTGTGATATTTTGGTATTCGTAACGAGTTCTAGAACTCGTCTTTGATCAGTATCAGAAAATGGCCATCATATTATTTGACACATGAATTTTATAAACACTGAATACGATCTGTGGCCAGATAAACATAATAAGCGATTCCGGTACTAGACTGTTACAATGCATGATGGGGAGAAAGTTGTACCAAACACGTAGACCACCTGGACAAGACTGAAGTAACTTGTATCAGCAGCAACAATTTTCAGTCGAGTATCATTGAAATCGTGATTCTCTCGACATCATAATCGCTGGTCAAAGAGAGTTCCTTTGAAACTGTTGAAGAAAAAGCTTTCTTTGAAATAATCCTCTCTTACTTGGGTTGAAAATATTGGATTATTTGCCTGTGTGAAGAAATTAAGTTAAACCCGTCGCTCGAAACGTTTGTAAAAAGTGCGAAAAAATTCGCGAAACTGATCTATTGGTACAACATAATATCCGGATGGTTTTCATATTCCCTTACTGAAAAACTCTTCAATGACTGTAGCGACCTCAAATATTCTTAATATTTTGTGGTTGAGTACAATGCAAGCATTATGAGATTATTTTTCGGAACATTCCAGCACATCTAAATAAAAAGTTCTAAAAGAAACTTGCCTACGTTTTCATAAGTAAGTCCTGGTATACTCAACTGACGTTTAAATTTAGAAGATAATATGGCATGTTGGAACCTTAGCTCATGCAGACCATTAACAATATTATTTCCAAATCGAATGAGAAATGACGGATGGTAGTCATTCAACTACGGCACAGTTGCAAAAAGGACAGAATTTGGCATATCTCATCTGGGCTTAACTGCTCACCGACCTTCATAGATATATCATGTATTTCACAAAAAGGGCGAAGAGTTGTTTTTTGTGAAGTTTTCTCTAAATGTTAATCAAAATGGACGTGAATTATGACCTGAGATCGGCATCTTCTCGGGGGAGGCGCCTTTCCCAGATCCCTGGCTCATGCACCCAGGGGCGTCGCCAGAGCATTTATCATGGGGGTGTGGTACCGTATTTGCCGACTGAGAAGAAACAAATGTCGACTGAAAGTGTTGATAAGCGAGCGATGCAGTCATGGGCGTAAATCCCGGGGGGGGGGGGATGAGGGGATATATCCCCCAGCATTTGACCAGGGGGGATGGCCCATGTAATCATTCCCCCCCCCCCCATGTTTCAGTCTACAGATACGTGTATGATGGAAAGTATATTTTATTCTTCATTTTCGTAAGAAATTTTTTCAATCTCGCTTCACATTCTATCACAAATGTTTCTCAAACTATCAGAATTTTAGCAAATCGTTGGCAATCTATCAAAATTTTCGCGAGCTCCTCGCGCTTCCAACCTTTTGTCAGTGTCACTCATATTATCAATATCTTCCGATAGCAACTTTCGGAGAAGCACAGGGGCAAAAAGTTGAAAGTTTACGAATTAGGTAAAAGACTGGCTTATGGCAGTGGCATGTAGATTTGTTGGGCAATTGAAAGTGTCTCGATGTACAGTCTGAATGCAGGTTTTGTAATGGAAATATTATTCGTCACTTTACACTCCATGTCATGACCATTATTAAGGTAATAATATACGAGAAACTGTTCTGATCACAACACTTTCCGAAGAACAGAGATACATCTCCAAACATCTGTGGGGACCTCGCATCAATATGGGATCTTTCAATCTAAATATGTAGCATAATGTAGAAGGTTGAAAGTACGTATCTGCCGTTATACATTTTTCAAAGACTTTTACCAGAGGCTTCGCCAGTTCGCGCTGAGCCATTATCGGTATAGATGGTGATTGTTAGTACACTTATGACGAAAACAGCACTCTGTAACGCTCTTATTAGTCCTTCATCCCTTTTGATACACCTGTCAGAGAGGTCTAATAGCACCTATACTCTCCCTCCCTCTCATTTTCCATTGCTGGCAGCTGTTCGTCCGGATTTTAGTTCAAAAGTAGTAAAAGTACGATAGTTGTAAAGTGTTTGTACCATAGAAATAAAAGTAAGGCAGAATGACGTCTGCCAATCTGGACTGAAGCCATTGATTTGGCTAGGCGGTACGGCAACAGAGCACCTTCGCGTAATACAAAATATCACGTCATTGCTTTTGCCCCAAGTATTGGCAAAGAAACTACAAGTTTTCAAGTTAGAAGTATGCAACAAAATACTTCAGACAGCATGGCTTATTTCTGTTGTGAAATTACTCCTATCTTTCGAAAAACGGATAAAATAAGCCAGGCGTGGATCCAGGGGGGGGGGCCTGGGGGGCCCGGCTCCCCCCGCCACTAAAAAAAAAAGAACGAAAGGAGAAAAAAAGAAGAAAAAGAAAAAAAAAGAAAAGAAGAAAGAAAAATTAAGAGCAAAAAATGAATAAAAGTGTCTAAGAACGTATTCAAAGTATATATTTCTGTAGGGGTTGGGTGAAGCTATCGCTGGATTATCTCTTTATATATCTTTCAAAGTGGTTGGCGACGAAAGGAGCGCTACAGTGTTCGAAAACAGGCGAATAGCTGAGTAATGATCCTTGACTTAAGATCTAAATAAGTAAACATCGTGACATATGTAGTATGGGTTCGGCTAGCTGCACTGAAATTTAGTAACAATTTTGTGTTAAAGAGTGAAATTTTTTGTAATCTAGAGGGATTAAGAGGCAAAGTTTTCGCCATACAGACCTTGCAGAATGAATACAGAAGACAAGCTGTCAAGTGACCTACTATTGTGCACAGTGGCACCAGCTGTTGCAGGCAAAGTAGCGGTGTGCATGATACCCTATTCGATTTCAAAACTGTCTGAAAAGTTTTAAAATGGACTCAAAAGGCTTTTACGCTACAGACAGTGGCGTCGGCACAGTGGGCAATGGGTGACGTGTGTCCCCCTCCCCCATCCATTCTTGAAAATTTTTAAAATGGTCCCAAAAGTCGTTTAAGCTACAGATTTCTGTGGAGGATTTAGGGTGAGATGTATTTTTGATGACTTGTTTATTTGTTCTAACCATTTCCTTTTACAAACTGTTCTCAAACTATCATAAGTTTTGGAAATTCTTGACAAATTCCAAATTTTCGCACGCTCCGCTAGCGTCAAGCCTTGTGTCAGAGTTGTCCTTATATCAATAGCTTTCGGTAACTACTCACGGGGGAACAAAGGAGCAAAAGTGCTTTTTAAGAATTCTCAGTCAGAAGATTCGTTTCTGAATAGCATAGGTTGGTGGGAAAGTGACAGTGTCCGATGCAGGTTCTGAAATGCAGGTTTTGTCATGGACTAATATTTTATCCAAAATTTCGGCACGCTTCGCGCGCATACGACAGGGTTTACACCCGATTTTATATACCATCGCAGGGGCGGATCCAAGGGGGGGGGGGTTTTAGGGGTTTAAACCCCCCCCCTTTGATTTTCGAGGATTTTTTTTTCATTTTGTATAATATATTGTTTATTTTCCCCGGTATGTTTTGAAGGTTATTTTCAGTTACAACAATGCAATTAACATGCCATAATTATAAGTTTGCTGACCGCGTATTTTTCCTTCTATCGTCCCGATTCTCTCTCATTCAAAATCCTTATAGAGTCAGTGAGTCCTTCAAGTGGAGGTCCAGCTCTAATCTTGGTTCCCATATGCAATGAAATCGCATCCAGTAGTGCCTAACTCTGTTTTAAAAAATGGGAACGCGACTCCAGCTTTTCGCTTGTACTCTCGCTAAAAAATTCAAATATTGTGTTGACTGAAGGTGGTTGTCGTTGAATTGGAATCACTTAATATAATCAGAAATCGAGAAGGCTAATCATACTTTGGACATCCGTTGGATGTAAAGACGTTCAGGGAGAATTAGACTGTTCAGTTGGAACATACATCTAACGAAGTTACCATTGTTCTTGAAGGTATTATAATCCAAAATTCGCTTATATACTGAACCCCTTTCATTTGCTACACAAGATATATTCCTGTTTTATCCAAGAGTACGTTATGACCATCACGTTTAAACATTATTCCATACAAAAGAGTGGGTGTTTGCCTGGAGTTTCTTGCACATGGGAAGTGCCAGTGACCTGTAGGCGGTATTTTAGCATATTTTCCTTCGTGCCTCTAGACGACATGGTTGTATGTACAGCAAGGGAGGGTATAAAAAACGTAACGTTTCCATGGAAATGACAAACATACAAAGCATGAAACATGAAGATGGCCTAAGTATAGATTGTAAGGTCTGAGAAGGGTCAATTTTTCTTGGTTCACGCCGCGCAGTGACGGCGCCAGGTGGGGGACAGGGGGGCCATGGCCCCCCGTCGGGGAAGTTTTACAGTTTTTTACAGTTTTTTTACTGTCGGGAAGTCTTAGTCGATACGGTAAAGTGTGTAGTCCCCAACGGCGACAAGTCGCCAAGACGCCAAGACGGTTTACCTGTTTTTTGCTCTCAAGAGCAGTGGAGCCGGCACGGGGGGCATGGGGGGCGCGTGCCCCCAATCGATTTCAGAAAAATTTTTTTGAAAATTTTAAAATGATCTCAAGAGGCGTTTAAGCTATAGATTTCCGTAGGGGGTAGGGTGAGGTGTGTTTTCAGCCGAGTGATGGATCTGTGGTTATCATTTTCAATCACAAATGGTTCTCAAACTTCCAGAATTATCCCAAATCTTTCGCAAACTATCAAAATTTTCGTGCGCTTCGCGCGTTCCAAACCTTACCTCAGTGATATCCTTATTGTCAATTTCCGGTAGCAACTCCCGTAGAAGCATAGTAACAAAAGTTGAAGGCTGTTTACGAATGCTCAGTAAAAGATTGGCTTTGTGATTGGCATATAGGTTTGTTGAGGAATTGAAAGTGTTTCGATGCAGAGGATCATGAATGCAGGTTTTGTCATTGTAATCTTATTTAATGAAAAATTTCGGCGCGCTTCGCGCGCATTCGTCACGGTTTGCACCCCATCTTATGGCCATTATTCAGGTTATAATACATGCAACTATTCTAGAAACATGAGTACATCTCCAACCTCTGTAGGCCTATGGGATCTTTCAGTTTAATTTGTAGCATGATCTGGAAGGTTGAAAGTACGTATTTGCCGTCGGTTATACATTTTTTCAAATGCAGCCATTACCGGTAGGCCTATAGATGGCGATTGTTAATACACTTACGACGAAAAAGCATTTTGAAATGCGCTTTTTAGTCCTACACCCCTTTTGCTATGCCTAGAAGGTGTTCGTCTGGGTTTTCGTTCAAACTTAGTAAACATACGACAGTTGCAAAGTGCTCGGCATCATACTCTATAGTACCATTTGGATGTCAGGTAATAAGCATCATGTCAGTGCCCCATTTTATATAATTAATACAGAGCTTCCAGGAGGCCCTATACCGCTGCCTGCCAGCCTTAGAAATACCCTTTCATAATGCACAATGAAGCAAAGGAAAATTTCGTAACAGTCCAAGAATGTTTCCGTGGACTCAACGCACGTATTTTTAAGTAAAACCTTTCCCCGAATAGTAGGCATTAATTAAAGTAGCCAGAAGTGGGACTTCAGAAGGTTTGCTGACAACATACCCTTCTGTTGGACAACATACTCTCCTCTTTCACCTTACCAAAATTAGAATTCACTAATGTTTGGATATTTTCCAGCCATATATGATCAGTTCCAAACGTATCCCAAAGATAGCACCATTTTGCATCTAAGCAACCTTAAATTAACAAAATTTTCTCAAAGGGGAGGGGGAACCCCCTTCCCTTAGACCCCTCACCCAGGTCAGCACCTT
Organism: Holothuria leucospilota; assembly: GCA_029531755.1. Classification (NCBI taxonomy): domain Eukaryota; kingdom Metazoa; phylum Echinodermata; class Holothuroidea; order Aspidochirotida; family Holothuriidae; genus Holothuria; species Holothuria leucospilota. Next base: position 39,681,690 of record CM055981.1, read on the forward strand.
TATGAAGTGACAAAGGAAAGATTATCACTGCTGTATACTATCGTAGGGACGCATACTCTCCTCTTTCACCTAACCATACTCTCCTCTTTTGCTTAACCAAAACTTAGAATTTATTTAAATTATGGATATTTTCCAGCCATATATGATCAGTTCAAAAATATCCCAAAGATAGCACCATTTTGCATCTAAGCAACCTTAAATTAACAAAATTTTCTCAAAGGGGAGGGGGACACCCCCTCCCCTTAGACCCCTCACCCAGGTCAGCACCTTTATGAAGTGACAAAGGAAAGATTATCACTGCTGTATACTATCGCAGGTACCCATAAATAGTTACAATTTATGCAGACCTGGGGGAGCCACTGCTCAAGAGGACAATTTCCCTTAAAAGAACCCCAAATTTTCGGCGCGCTGGGGCGCGCGGTAGAGTCAATCCAGTTTCTTCAGTACTTCCATTCTACATTGCTAGATAGCACAAGACCTGTCAGACTTAACAAGTAACATGTAGGTAGAGTACACAGTTTATGTAGAGGTCGTTAATTCCATCCCATATCGCAAAGTCTACTTGCTGTTGTCTTGTGTGTGTCATGCGGTACGGTCAGTTGGTGAGCGACTCAAGGAGAAAAGTTTGGGTATTTCATAGGTAAGTCCAGGTGGTTTCGATAAAATGTATGTTATCCCTGATATGGTCTACAACCCCTACACTTTTTCTTTTTTCTTTCTTGTTCTTAATGATTACATATATTTTTTGTGTAAAACCAAAATTGCGCTTTGCAATTTTACGTTTCAGATTCAAAAGTACACTATCAGTGCGCAACTCGGCTCATGAGTATTCAGTGATATTATGCAAAATATGCCCTGCAATGACGGGATATTTAGGCTCCTTCATATCCCCTCCTTACCACCCCTTCGACATAGGGGCTGTCGGAACTTCGGGTCACTGCATGATCCGGCCCCCTGTCGGGAAAATGCTGTCGCTATCGACCTGGTCGGTTTACTTATTTTGGCTTTTAAAAGGATCATTTCTGCGATAAAATCCAAAATTTTCGGTCCACTTTGCTCACTCTTCCTCAGTTCCGTTACTAATAGCTAAATATAGTACAAACCCTTTCCACCTTTTCAAGTAACTTAATATAAGTAGAATACATGGATTTATGTAAGTGTCGGTCATTTCATCTTATTTTGCTAAACCTAATTAATGTTCTCTTGTGTCTGTCGTGCGTTACTGCTATAGTGACTCGAGGAGGGAAGTTCAGCGTAGGTTATGCCCGATATGGCCCAACTGCCTTGACAATTGACCCATATATATATGCTTCAAATAAGTACAGATTCTTTTTGTGTAGGCCTATGCAAAAAATTTCGCGCGCTTCGCGCGCTTTGAAATTTCACAGTTTAGATTCTAGGAAAAACGATAAATCAGGGCGGAAATATATGTCTCTAGTATATACAAATATTATGAAATATATGCCCCGCAATGTCATGATCTAATACACAAGTTTTCTTCAAATCCTTCCTCACCAATTCCTCGACGACAGTCATGACTGTCGGGGCTTCGGGTCGCTGGCCCGCCGTCGGGGAGTCTCCCCCCTCGGGCAAATCCTGGCACCACCCCTGGCGCAGCGCCAACCGATGGTCGCGCTCCGCTTAGGTAACGAGACAAACAAAAATCCCATGCATGCGATTAAACCTACCAGTTTAATTTTAAGGCCCCATACCAAAATACTTTCAGAAGATTTCAAAAAGAGAAACCAAGTTTTCTTCATTGAGCACAAGCGAGCAACTTTGAGTGAGTCAGTGTGAGTGCCTAGAGAGAGCACAACAAATGACTGAATGCTCCGAACTCCTGACGCCCAAGATCGTTATCGGGCTGTGTAGCATGCATCTCTCACGAGGAGGGAGACAACTTTCTGACAGGACATTTATCATAAAATTTCTGACACAGGGAATTTCAATGAAAGCTTGTTTTTATACGGATCAAAGAGCCTAGGAAACGTGTGGGAAATGCCATTTCCTGCAATGTGGGGGTCTTCTGGACCAAAAATTTTCTCTGTACGCTTCGCGCCAACACATAGTGGCGCTCCGCTTAGATAGTAACTATATCGCAAAACCCCCCCTTTAGTCAAAACCTGCATCCGCCCCTGCATCGACAATACTATGACGCAAGAAATTATTCAAAGGCAACATTTTTCTAAAAGTACATCTCCTTCTCTGTAGGGCTTTCATCATTATGGGATCTTTGACTAATCTAGTCTAGCACATGATCTGGAAGATTGAAAGTACGTAATTGCCGTTGCTTATTTTCCAAACATCTTACCGCAACGTTCAATAATGACGAAAATCTTTTCTGAAACGAATTTTGCCTGTCCACCATCCCTCTCGCTATACCTATAAAGAAGGTGATATATCATATCTCCTCCCATATGGATGTCGGGTAGTGAGAATCCCGTTGGTTCCTCTTTTGTATACTGTAACTAATTTAGAGCTCCCGGGAGGTTCTATACTGTTCTCTGTCAACCTTGGATATCCTTTTAAAATGTAAAGGAAAAATTTTATTATAGTCCAAGAATGTTTCTGTGGACTCCACGCAGGTATAATTGCGTGTATAATTTTCCCATGGGCGTGGATCATGGGGGAAGGGGAAGCGTGTCCCCCTCACTTTTTGGAAAAGGGGACATCGTCAAAAATCCCCCTCACTTTTTCAAAAATGATGGAACAGACTGCAATTATGCCTAGGAAAACGATATTTTTAGAAGAAAAATAACCTAAAAATCGTACACTTTTGTTGCACCAAATCGCATCTGAGGGCATTCAGTTCTAGAAAAATTTCCCTTAGACCCCCATGCCGAAGATCACAAAACTTATTGCCTACCCGTGACGCAAATTCTGGCTACCACCAACTGCTTCTTCCACGCCACAGGACGGCGATTCACAAATGTGAAAAAGGTCCCCCCCCCCCCTCCGCACACACTTTTGGAGATGGATCCACGCCCATGATTTTTCCTGGGACTTAAGGAGGTTTGAAGACAATATTTTAACCGTCTCTTACTCCCCTTTTTCACGCGAACAAAAGTTAGAATTCACTAAATTGTGGACATTTTCTAAACATACAATCACTTTAGAATGACCCAAAGATACCACCATTTTGCATATAGGCCCCCTAAAATTAACAAAAATTTCTCAAAGGGAAGGGTAAACCCCTTCCTGGGATTGCACTCTCATGTACTAATAAGAAAACGCTCTCCCGCTTTTGTATATAGCGTATACAAAACCTCACTGCCTAAAAAGGCACGGTTTAGCAGTTATCTGCGGTTCCCCCAATCACCAACTCCAGACGGCACCATCGGTCATAGATTTCTGAAGGGTATACCCTATAGTCCATAAAGAAGGTGATATATCATCTCTCCTCACATATGGATGTAAGGTTATGAAAGTCCTGTTGGTCCTCCTTTTACAGTGTACAATTAATACAGAGCTCCCGGGACGCACTATACCGAAAATTTTCGGCGCGCTTCGCGCGCAATTAATCACGATCACGGAGAGAAGTACGTTTTTATTGAGTGATGGATTTATTTTTATCACTTTTTACCAAAAATCGTTTAAAATCTTTCACGTCTTTGCAAAGACTTCTCAATATTTCTTGATTTTTGCTTGATCTGCGCACTGTTAGCCTTGAATTGCTCCTTTTACTATCAATAAGGTCCCAAACGTATTCGCATTACTCATCGGTGGGGTTCTACTATAAGCCAATTATTCGTGTGCATAAACGTGATTTCAGAGTCAGCATTGTAAGGATGTAAAACAACTGATATTCATTTTTTCACCCTCCTCTTCTTATGAGAACTGAAAATTTAGTATCGAACCCACCTTCTAATTGATAAAAACACATAAAGGGAATTGACACCGTTAGTCATAGCAATGGTTTTAAATGTAAATTCAAATTTTCGGCGCGCTTCGCGCGCAATTGTTTCATCTGACGTCCTATACCCGAATACCGTAGAACGAAAGTAAAACACTCATTATGGCAAAAATCATTTCAAGTTACCTACACCGGGCTCATAATGTTGGCGTGTAAGTTTTAAGATACCTTAGATTCTCCGTAACTTCTGCAGGTACATAAAGTAACTTAAAATGAGCCATACACATCAAACTCCATACAACATGAAAAGGTATAAAATCTCTCTGACATAAGAACTAGAGCCGATTTCTGTGCTCTTAAAATGCAATATTGCGAGAGCTTCCGAGGGCTTCGCCCCCTGGACCCCCACCGGGGCTCCGCCCCTGGACCCCGCCAGGGGCCCTAACGCCGGCCTCTGGACCCCACGCGTAGGAACTCGCGCTTCGCGCTCGTGGTGCACATGAGATTTTCCATCTTGGCCCCCCCCCTCAAAATTTCTGGATCCGCGCCTGAAATAAGCTATAACTTCTGCAACAGAATGCACACTGTACGTACGGGGACACGCCAATCAACCGGTCTTTTGCCGTACAATGAAAGCGCCCTCACAATTTTCGTGGCTTCACCGGTTAAACATGCATGGATGCATGTCAGCGTTCTCCTTTACTTTTATTTCTATGGTTTGTACTCTGTATTATCATTTGGATGTCAGGTAGTACACGCATTAACATAAACCCCCCCCCCCCCCCCCCCGGAGGTCCTATTCAGGTATGTGCTAGCCTTAGATGCCCTTTCATAATGCACAATGAAGGAAAGGACATATTTTTGTGAAAAAAACTTTCCCGAAATAGAAGGTAGTATAAAATAGAGAGAAGGGAGGGGGCTTCAGGAGATTTTGTTGACAACGTATCTGTCTCTTAATTAATAGACAACATATTCTCCTCTTTTACCTTACCAAAAATTAGCATTAACTAAAGTACGGACATTTTCCGGCCATATATGATCAGTTCCAAAAACATCCCAAAGATAGCACCATTTTGCATCTAAAAGACCTTAAATTAATAGAAAAAATTCTTAAAGGGGAAGGGGACCCCTTCCGCAGGACGACACCTTTATGTAGTGACAAATGAAAGATCAAAACTGCTGCATGCAAATGCAGGAACGCATGAAAAATAAAGATGTAATTTACGCAGGCTTGGGGGGACTGAGGTATTATTATGACATCATCTATGGTGCCCCCCAACCATAAAAAACCTGGTGACGCCACTGATCTCAATCCAACTTGCAGGTCTTGTAATGATGTCCGAATTCAAAATCCATTTGTCTGGGATGACCCTAATCCCTGCCTTTTTAAAGCATAGACTACATTTCATGGGACATACTTGGGAGGTGAGAGAGCAGTCGGATTTTACTCCACTGGGGACATCACATTATCCTTAATATTTCAAATACTGCCTTTCAGAGTATGTGCGAGACACCCTGCTTAAACAAAATATTGGGTAATGATTGAAAATTTTTTTCACACCAAAAAACCTATTTAATTATTTAACAAGCAACTCCTAAAAAGAACTCAACTGTATATAGCATTAACTAACATATTTCATTAACTGAACATGGTATAAGTACTATAAAATGCATTTTCGGCAAGCTTTGCCAACTTAACTTTTTAACAGAGTCACTACTTGAAGTGGACTTTATAATGAACAGTGACTCTCTGCTAAAAAGTTACGTTTGGCAAACTTTGCGAAAGTAACTTTTTAACAGAGTACTGCTCATTATAAAGTCCACTCCAAGTAAATATTACAAGCTGCAGCCGATTTTATGCAATGCACATAAGACTTCATAATTTCCCCAAAGGACTCCTATATCTACCACGACCTTGCCCTTTCAGTACCCCCACCACCACTTTCACCAGGCTCCCCTTTGTTATTTAATTGTTGAATAAAATGTATGTTTTAATAACAAACCTTCTGTCAGTGAGTGATTTCCTGGTTATTTTCTTGTACTCGATTGCAGTTAACCATTTCATAATGCTATCCGAATCAGCATTTGACTGCTGGTGGGGATTTCTTCAGCACTAAAACCATTTAACCACAGATTGAAAGTGATGCATATGCAAACATACCAATACAGGACTTCAATTAGAAAGGGGGCAAAAACAAAAGCAAGATCAAAGCAAAAGAAATAAAGTGAAAATATTAAGAGTGAATCTTCAAAAATTTAATATCATCTCTTTCCAATTTTCAAACTTTTACAAAATCTGTTTTCATAATTTATTCTAAACATATCATATTGTCTATGTTAGTAAAATGAACTTCCCCCACTATTAATTCTTAAGGCTTATCAGTAACGTACTGTCTTAAAGTTCGGTTGATTCGAAACATGTCTCCAAAAGTATATTTTCATGGGAAGAAATCTGAAAATCAATGATGTAGATGAATGTTTGTCACGTCCATGAATGCATCATGTCTGCTAGTACAGGGTTGTGGGACTTACCGCCATTCCTTCCCAACTTCAGTCACGAAACAGGCTAATGCTTATGAGGTTTTGACTCATAAATCACTTTTATAACAACAAAACAGGACTGGAAGTAAGTCGGCATCAGGGTTAAGCCCTCTTCCATTTCACTGAAAGAGCATATTTTTGCATCTAAAAGGGCACCAGTTTACAATTATGTGCATGGTTATATTTATAGAGGAATGACAGGGAGGCACACCTTTTGTTTTTCATTGTGATACCCCCTGGTCTTGACTAAAACTTCAGACATACATCCCCTAAATGACAGTTTAAGCTTCCCAAAATTCGCAGTTGGTGACAAGACTTTGACTGACATCAAAGTGTAGCCCATATTGCACAATATGCAAAGCAGGTGCCCAAAACACACTGTTGGGTCCTCAGCAGATTATGGCCTTGGGCAATTATAAGGAGATTTGTACGCACAAGGAGTTGCCCATTAAGACAGTCTGGAAGAGGGGCTAAATACTGACCTTGAACAAACTTACCTTAACTAAAACAGCTGGGAGATTATTCAAGGTTCCAAAATAGGCAGTACAAGGAGAGAACATTCAACACTGATCTAAATGAAAAATCTACTCTAAATTAAAAATCTACTCTAAAGAGGTGTCAGGTTTAAGACTCCATTACTCGACTGACACAAGCAGTTATTGACTTTTACTAGTGTCAGTCAAATGACCCCTCCTCAATATCTGCAACATTTCTCTAAGATTCTACCATCACAGCAAACAGTGACATCCAAAACCAATCAGCTGGAGCACAAGCCTGCCAAGGTGTGAGGATTTAGTTTACATGAACAGACTGACACTCTTTGCTGTTATCATCCATCTGTATCCTCCAAGCATACTTGTTTTACTTTAGGACCTCTTCCTTTCTTAGTAAAATGCGCAATCCTGTCTTCTAAACTCTCTACGGACAAAAGAAAGACATTTCAAGATTATAATCCTAATCCAGGTAAGCAGAAAAGGAAGCAGCTCAACAAATTTTACAAAAGCTGTTACAAGTTTTAAGTAAACTCTTTTCTATAACACTAGGCTTGTCTGTAGTAGTAAACTGTAGCCTACACCTGTGTTACAATTGAACATTACATTTGTTGCAGACTGATACCAACACTTTTCAGTCACTCTCCCATCATTAACATGCATGGGATTCACAAATTTATCTTAAAATTGGTTAATTCTATATTTTCTATTGTTTGAACGTATTGCACTGTATTAAGTTTTGGGGGTATTCATTGATATAGTTGCAGATCTGTAGAGAATATTTTAAATGTAGTTTAAGTTTGTAGGATTTTGATAAATTCATCTCAGTTATGAACGAACAAACGAACGAACGGACGGACAGACGGACGGTCGGACGGACGGACGAACGAACGAACGCACGAACGAACGAACGAATGAATTATAAATAAATCAATAAATAAATAAATAAATAAATAAATATCAACAAATCAAAAGAGGGGTTAAGGGTTAAAGTAAGTTTTGATATATTAGAAGGATAATATTAGAGGGATACTTTATCTAAGCATTCTGGTCAAATTTGAATTCATTTCCCAAATTGTATGTGGGTCAACCAGACATAAGATGAAGTCATCCCACTTCACCCTAAAGGACCTTGGAGTATGCGGACATGACATCACCTATCACCTCACATAAATCAACATTGCTCTGTTTCTCATTAAATATAACAACCAATCTTCTCCTCAATGGTCTCATGTATTCCTAGATTGAAAAACAAAGAAAACAAAGCATTGTTTGTCAGTGTGAGAAGATGACATCACTCCTGCTTGATTCAAGTTAATTTTCGGTTTCAAAAACTTCCTGATGTTTTGAGGACCAAACATTGAATTTCACCAAAATATCAAAAATACAGCTTTGCCTATACCCTTCCTAAAAACTACTGACCACTCATGGAGATCTGGTCTACCTATTCTTCTCTCTTTTATAAGTGAGCAAGCTTTTGGTGATACTTTTACAAACATTAACTATTAAACTTTCATAACACACCAAAAACAACTTACCACAAAGCTTTCGTTTCAGTAAAGGTTGATGCGTGCTAGATGGTAAGCCAAGAATCAGTCTCTCACTCTGTTTTGAAATTTTGTTTCGTGCTTCACACCACGGAAGATACTCCACTTCAACTGACCCTAGGGTAGTAAAAAATTCATCAGACCTAAAACTTGAAGCTTAATGTATTTTGAATCAAATATTATTATGTGTTTAATGCAATTAAACACTTAAGCTTCATAATCAAGTTTTGTTTGGTCAAAATATTTTTTGTGTTTTCATCTAGCAAAACTAGTAATCTATGAATATTTCCAGCTGAAGAGATGTTCTGGGTTGAAAAAGTTTGAAATTTGAGACCAAATATTCATTTTCAAGCCACCTTGTTGAAGATCTTTACTTTTAATGAGCTACCACAGGTTTTCACACATTTGTGATAGCTTAGAAACATTAAATAAATAAATAAATCTGAAGGTGTGAATGACACATTGTTCTGAAAAACAAGATCACAAAAGTCAAATGTGAAGAAACAGGGCAACATCTTCTAGACTATTTGTAACAGTACTTTTATATAATTAAATTCCTTGAGAAGTCCGACTGCATGGTCAAGTGGTTAGAGCATCTGACTTGCAGCCGGAAGGTCTGGGGTTCGACTCCTGACCGGGTCATACCAAAGATTTTAAAAATGGAACCTATTGCCATTGCGCATGGTGCTCAGCATAAGCAATGGAGTAGGGAAAACAAACCAGTGAGCCACAACTGGAAAAAAGGCTGTGGCCGGCCCGACTTAAACCAATTGGTTAGAAACTGAGCCATAAAACTTTATCTAACTCTAACTCCTTGGAAAGTCAATATCATCTAAGTAGAACAAGAACCAACAAAACAATGAAAATATTAACAACATTTGTTATTACATGTTACAATTTTATGTTTTGTTTAAATATTTGTTTACTTACCTTCTTTTTGATTCTCAGATTTATTCACTGGTACCATGGCAACCTCAAGGCTATCCAGCATTCTCTTTACAACAGTTGCTCTAAAGAGGGAGATATGATATGTCTACAATAAATTCTACAATAAAAAAAAAATTCTAAAATATATTTGTACAATAAAAACCTGGTTATTATCAACCCTGACATACTGCAGCAGCTGTCTAATCTAAGACTATTTCAACCAAATACACTACCAGTCACAATGAACAAAATGGACAGTACCAAAACTAGCACTACCAAGCAGGCAACATACTATGAGGGTTTAAAAGGATTACAGAGTGTACATGCGGCATTCAAGGTTTCTGGATGGTGTGATCTCCTAAATAAATTACATTTAAGCCTGACTTTAAATGACTTTAATATATGATATGTTATGTTTGATGTGTTAGAGGGGTACTCATTCTAAGCATTCTGGTGAAATTGCATTGAAATCCGATATGTGGTTCTCCAGATATTAGCAGTTGTAAAGTTGTCACATTTTCAACACAAAGTGAACTTTAAGCAAGCACATATAGCATCATATTTTCACATTTATGAGCAGTCTTTTGTCTGTCTTTAAACTTTATGACCAGTTTTCTCCTCCACAATCTGATGTGATTGGAATGTGATTGCATGAGAGGAATGCAAATTTTGCAAAATTCACATTCCCCATGGGGAGGTCCTATCCCAATTAACTTCAAGGTCAGCACAACAGACTGAAAAAACAAAGGAAACAAAACATTTCTCATCAATAGGAGGAAGTGATATAACCCCTGCTTGCCTCAAGCTCACTTTTGGTCATAAATTTACTAACTTCATTTGTTGATATCTCGAGTACTACGTGTCTGATTTGAATGGAAGTTTCAACAAAATTGTGTAGAATTAGTTCTTTTTTCACATATGAAATTTTTTTGCTTAAACCATTCCTATAATGACTCCAGATACATCTTTGTCGGTCAGAAAAGAATGTTAGTGGCAATCTCGGAACAAGGTTTGCAAATGTCTTCATCTTTTCCACAATATTCTTAAGGAGAAGACAAACCTCACCAGGGTTCTTATTAAAGGACAGTTGATTGATTGATTGATTTGATTTATTTATATCTCCAATTGATTTATTTTACAAGAATAGTTTCTAAATGACGATAAACAAGCCAAAAAAAACCCTGGTTCTCACCAGGGTTCTCATAAGAAAACTGCAAATCTCACTGAGGTTTTGATAAGCAGAAGGCAAATCTCATCAAGATTCTGATAACGAGAAGACAAAACTCACTGGGGTTCTGGTAAGGAGAAGACAAAACTCACTGGGGTTCTGGTAAGGAGAAGACAAAACTCACTGGGGTTCTGGTAAGGAGAAGACAAAACTCACTGGGGTTCTGGTAAGGAGAAGACAAAACTCACGGGGGTTCTGGTAAGGAGAAGACAAATCTCAAGGGGGGTTTCTTGCATTGGAGAAGGCAAATTTCAACAGGGGCCTGATAAGGCAAATTTTATCAGGGTTTTGGAAGGGGGGAAGGCAAATCTCACTGGGGTTATGATAAGAAAAATGCAAAACTCTCACTGGGGTTCTGATATAAGGTAGGAAAATCTCAACAGGGGTTCTGATAGGAAGAGACAAATTTTAACAGGGTTCTGAAAAGGGTAAGGCCAATTTCACTATGGTTCTGAAAAGGGGGAGGCAAATCGCACCCAGGGGTTCTACTAAGGGAAAGGCAAATCTCACTGGGGTTCCCACCAGGAGAGGGCAAATCTCACTGAGGCTCATTCATGTAATGGAGACAAAGAAACTTTTATAGGGTATTAACATGCAAATAGTACACTAGAGCTGAATACTTTAAAATCTTTTAACATGCAAAGTGAGACTTTGTTTGTCTACAGCCACAGTCACATTCCATTAATGTATATAAAAGTGTTTTCATTGAATGCTAAGCTTCTTTATCACAAACAAATCATAACCCAGTTTATAATCTTAATTAAACAATTTCCAAAGTTCTCGGAACTGAAATGATTGAGTTTGTTAGTTAGAGAAACAGAAATTAACTTTGCAGGAAAGTAATTCTTTTGGCAAAATATTGATGACGTATATAAAGATGACTATAACATTGAGGACATTGAGATGGGAAATATTAATAATGTAGTTTTAATACATAAGAACAATCCAAACTGCCTTACAGGCATACCAGCATCACCTCAACACGATGGGTTAAACTTCCTAAAGTCCTCTAAAATCAATGCTTCCTTCCATCACATTGACCAAGAACTAACATCAGGCACCTGGCAGAACTACAAACACACAACTTAATCCTTTAATTTAGCACTGAATAAACAGTATACAACTTCTTTCCTGGAGAAGCAACCAAATTGCAAGTGCTGTATTTGCTTCATACCTAGGAAGAAAACAGACCTCAAAGTCATGTCAGTGTATCATTTAAGAATGAAATTTATCCCAACAGGCAATAATTAATACGTAGTGTTCAATGTCCATTGCTCTTTTTATTGCCGCTGGATGAAAATCTTCTGATACAGGCCTCCTGGCCAAAAGGTTAAATCAAACCCTGCCTGTGTATATACATTGACAGATATCAGGTGTGGGCGGGACGTTGGAAGCGGTCATAGCAAAAGGTAAGTGGCTAGCTTTACATGGCCCAGGAAAGGGATTTTTCTTTCTGCCTGGACCTAAAGAGGCCCTTAATCAAGAAGCCAGGGCAGTTATCACTAAATTGCCAGAACCACTTATCTGCCTTTGATTGGTATGTATTCTTGTAACCCTCCAGAAGGACTGAAGCCTGAACCTTTCCCTAACACCTTTCAACAATTTGCTAAGAATCATGTGAAGTTATTTTACATCAATATGTCATTTGCAAATATTGAAGATTTTCAAGTTTTGATGCAAAGCAAACATGCTGAAGAAAGAAAATATTTTATTAAAGTAAAACCACATCTTAGAATACAAAGTAGAAAATAACTGGAAAACTGATGTGGTATTAAAAACAGGAGATTGTCTCATTCTAGTTTAATAATTAGAGGGTACAACTCCTCTGAGAGCATGTAAGAGACCATGATTTTCCAGTGTGTTTATTGTTTAATACCTTAAGGAGAAGTGTGTGCCATGAATAGACAACTAACCCCTGGACAATTCCCACCATGAAATGTTTCCCCCACACAATTCCCACTACGAAACTTCCCCAAAACAATTCCCACCATGAAAATTTTCCCCCGCACAATTTCCACTCCAGACAATGTCATTCTGAACAATTTTCACCTATGATAATTACCCCTAAGACAACTACCCACCAGAAATTGAAAATTGTTCAGGGTGGAAATTGTTCAAGGGGAAACAATCAGGAGGGGGAATTTTCTGGGTAGAAACTGTCCCCCAGGGAAATTTTCTGGTGGGAACTGGCTGGATGGGAATTATGAGAGGGGAACTGTCCCGGAACCATAAGTACACACATAGGAAATAAATAAAAGTAACTCACCTAATACAATGATTGGTCCATATACTCTGTAATGATGTGATATTGTGACGTTGAGGATCTGTTTCAAACAAAAGTATCAGAACCCCTGATTTACTTTGCTTAATTAATTTATTGCTGGTAATTAAAATATGCACAGAAAGACAATTAGTGATATTCATTGATTTGACATACCTTTCCACAAATTGTCAAAAATGTCTGACAAATTATGTACTGTATGTAATCTTTGAAGAGGACCAGCAAAGTTTATTACAAAGCATTTTATGAGAAGCAGATTTGTACAGTCAAGCCACCCTAGGCCCTTTAAAGCCATTACATCAGGTAAGGAAGCTGTCATACCACTATTCCTCTCCCATCCCCCTCCAAAAAAGTTGAAAAAAATAATAAAATCAAACAAAATTTAAAACAAAATGTTCAATAACACACCAAAAAGCATCTCATTTATATAAAGGATGCAAGAAATTATGAAGTAATGTTCATATTGAGGACAACTTAAGCAAAATGAAACAAAATTATGGAAAGGCTTTTGAGAGCTACACACACCCATTGCCACTGTTAGAAGCACTTAACCCTTTAGAGGCCCCTTAGGCCCCATTGCCAATGCTGGTGGTTTTATAAAAGACAAATTCTGCCACATCACTTTGAAATTCATTCTCACAGACATGTGTCACCAAATTATAAATAAACTTTGATTACATTTGGTGACAAGTTGAAGTGGTTTTACAAAACTTGTATTTTAAAAAAAAATAAAAAAAAAAGTATGAAAGAAACAAGCAAAAGTAATCGGTAGTAAAAGAGTAATCTCGTTAATTAGTGTGCATTGAATCATTTTATACTGAGAAGTCAATTTCAATGTCCTACATCACAGAACTAAATCTTGGAAGATGGGAAGTTTCACTTTAGGTCAAAAGTCCCCCAAAAGTTTCTCATCTTTTCTCGACCCATGGTGTACACTAGTCCAAACCCTGTTTCTTTCAACCAAAAAAACTCAAACGCTTCACTGAGAAAAGTGTATCAGATGTAGAATTTTTATTTAAGAAAAGAATAAACCTCATTCCTGACCAATAAAGTACTCAAACGCTTCACTGAAAAAGTGTATCAGATGTAGAATTTTTATTTAAGAAAAGAATAAACCTCATTCCTGACCAATAAAGTATCATGATGAATAAACACAGTCAGAGTGGATATTCTTTTCATCGGTTACTTTGGTTAAGTTTTATTTCTTTGCTAATTGCACATGTAGTATCATTACCGTGTGAAAGCCTAAACAAAGAGATGTACTGGCCCCACTTTACAAAGGGCATGTGTTAAGGACAAAAAAAATTCCTTTTCTTGGGCTGGTACAAAATTTATAACACCTTATAGCTTGGAGCTTTAGTCCAAAGTTACCTTATATGGTAACTTTGGACTAAAGCTCCCCTGCAAGAAAAATTTCCAGGAAATGACTTGCCATCATCATAAATCCACTTGATTCCTTCAAAACCACAGTCATACAGTACTAGTGGACCCTCAGCAGCCATGGAGTACTGTGGCTTGCATGGATTCTTTGAGACATCTAGCAGTTCATCAATGATCTGAAATAAAGTTGGAGAGATTTAGATCCTAGAAATACACATAAGCAATGGAGTAGGGAAAACAAGCCTGTCAGCCACTACTGGAAAAAAAGCTGTGGCCGCCCAACTTAAACCAATTGGTTAGAAACTGAGCCATAAAACCTCGTCTAACTCTAACTCTTACCCTAGAAATACACTGTGAAGAAGCAATTTTAGCACATGTAGAGGACTGGGGAATTGGGGACTGGGGGAGGGGGAGAATGAGCCTCTCAAAGTCTCAAATGATGAAACCCAAAAATAAAAGTGTAATATTGTAATTTTTCTCAGCAAAATATGGGGAACAAATATAGGGGAAGTTTGTGTGGGAAACAGGAACACACAGGAATGGGGTATTCTACTGGTAATGAGCAGTCTAGAGGGCACTGGTCCTTCTCACTGGAAACCGAATAAATCTGGCTCACACGCACATTCACAGAACGCTCTGTATACTTTAAAGGAAGAGTTTCATCTAAAAATTTTGGACACAACATATTCTGTGAAGTGGTAATTCCTGTGTGTGGTCCTTAAGACAATATTAGCTATTAAAGTGACTACAATTTCTACGAAAAGGAAACTGGAACCAAGCAAGAGTGATGTCAACATATGAGTCTAGTAATGATGTTGCCAATGCTTTTAACGACTATTTTGGTAAGATCGGTCCAGATATTGTAAATCATAATGATGGACATGTAAATTCAGACTTTATGCTGCTAAGTGTTCCATCTCAAATGTTCTTCTTGTCTCATGTCTCTGAGGAGTTTGTGATGAACGAAGTATTATCCATGTCACCTGGAAAACCAACAGACCTTGATGAAATAGGGTGCAAGGTTCTGAAAACTGATTTACGTGTAATTTTAAGTAGTCTTACTTATATTATCAACTTATCACTCAAAGAAGGGTTTTTTCCACAAGCATGGAAACACACCAAGGTTACTCCAGTGTTTAAACAGGTTGATGTACAAGATATTTGTAACTATAGACCCATCTCTGTCCTTCCTATAGTGTCAAAAATAATTGAAAGAGCAGTTCATAAAGCTTTGTATGAGTATCTAAGCAAAAATAAACTTTTGTGTGATAACCAATCAGGCTTTAGACCTGCACGTTCCTGTGAAACCACCTTGATAAATATGGTCTATACATGGTTGAAAATATTGACAAAGGGTTATATACTGGAATTATACTTATAGCAGGGTTTCCCCTGGCATTGTTTTTGTGAGGTGGCCACCTCACAGTTTTTGGCCACCACCTCGCAGAAATTTGCTATAATTGCCAGCTATACTGTACTAACTGTAGAAGTATTAATAGTTCTCCCTCACTTTATTGCCAAAGTTGGCACCATATTACCCCCCTGGACTAATACCACCTCACACTCTCTAAACCCAGCGGAAACCCTGCTTATAGACCTTAGCAAAGCTTTCAATACAGTAAATTACCACATCCTACTAATAAGCTCAAGGTGTACGGTTGCTCAAATCATTCGTTAAGTTGGTTTACGTCATACTTGTCCGACACAAAACAAAGTGTACAAATTAAGAATATGATGTCTAAATGTAGTGATATTAAAATTGGTGTTCCACAAGGCTCGATCTTAGGACCATGATTATTCACACTTTATATAAATGACCTTCTGAATGTACTTAAATATAGTCGAGTTGATGTGTATGCAGATGACGCAACATTATCTGTAAGTGGTGGTAATATCAAAGATACTGAGCATAAACTAATAGTTGATATGGCGGAAGTTACAAAGTGGATTTATAAAAACAAACTGGTTCTTAATGTTTCCAAAACCAAATGTATGTTATTGACAAGTAGTCAGAGACGAAGATTTCTAGACAACGAAGGTGATTTACATATTAAAATTAATAATACAAAAATAGAATGTGTAGATAAAGTTAAATGTTTAGGTGTCATGACAGACAAAGACTTACTTTTTCATGAACATGTCTCTTCTGTGTCTAGCAATTTTTGAAGAAAATTGGTTTGCTTAAAAAAATTCAGTAGCTTGTTAGATACACACCATTTGTCCATACTATATTATGTGTTCATACTTCTACACCTAAATTTTTGTATTACTGTGTGGGCTGATAAACACAAAAGGGACACAGGTAAATTATCATCAATTCATAGATGCTGCGCGAAGGTTATTAGTGGTGCCATCTTCCACAATTTTAAATGAGCCACGTTGGATACTGATAGATAAACAATTTTTCTTTAATAGGAGTATTATGATGTACAAAATCTTAAATGACATCTCCCCACCTTATCTAAAACGTAACTTTACAAAATTTCAAATGCACATTCTCATTGCACATGCCAGGCTAAGCACAACCTACAACTACATCATGGAACAGTATTAATGACAAAATAAGAGACAGTAAATCAGTTGAAACTTTTAAAAGAAGACTAAGACAAGAAATTCTCTCTACATCCATTTTATCTAATTAACCCTTCTTGTGCATCCTATCTTATCTTTTTGTATCATTTTATTTGCTTCTTTTATTTTTGTATTTGTATGTTATGTCATGTTCTTAGCTGTATTTTGATTTTTTAAGTCTTGCATTTTTATTGTGAAAGTTTAACCATTTCCATCCTCTATTTAAAAAACTGTGCTTTTATTGTTTTCCTGTTAAGTCTCGCTATATGTTTCACATTTTGCTATTAACTCTACATGGGAAACTTTCCCCCCATTACATTTAGGTAGCAAATTTTAGCTCTCCTAGTCCTCATCTCACTGTTACTTTATCTCTCTTGCCTCCTGTGTGAACACACTGAGCTCAGTGGTTTATCTCTTCTGCAAATACACCAAGCTCATTGAACTGTGAGAGTTTACATACTAACACAAAGGAAGATCTACCTTGCTGAGTCAACTGCATTGTTAGTGACACAATAGGCAAACAGAACAGCAGCTCAACAGCCTGACTGTGGAGTGAGAGGAAGTGAACTGTTTGCTGAGCTAGTCAACTGGAAACAGGTAGGCAATCAGCAGGTGTTTGGGAGGCTTGGGAGCTACCTAAATCTAATGGGGAGAAGCTCAGCATGATGTTTTTTGTTCCTATTTTAAATTTTGTCTTATATTTATGTTGTTGATGTTTTAACCCAGGGCCCCAGGGAAAAGCAAGTTGATGTTGACTGGGCTACCCTGGTAAAATATGAAAGAAATAAAAATAAAATAAAAATGTCATTTCCTCACACTGATGAAGAGTGTTTTGTTTCTTCTACTTTGCAATCTATTGTTTTGAACTTGATATAAAACTGGGATGTTAGCTACTTCCTTCACAAAATACGTGTGTATGGGAAACAGGAAAATTGGGAGCCATGGCAGACTCTTGTTTACTATGATCAAAGAATGAGATTTATTGCTAAAAATGATATTTCCCAACTCCAAGTCTTAAAATCTGGAGCAATGAATTTCCTGGATGAAAGTTTATCAAAGAAGAGCACTTTAAACATCTTGTTAACACATATGAAACCTTCCTCCTTGCCCCCTTTTTTGTCTCTACTAAAAATCTGTGGCAGCACTAAAATGGAAAGGATACTGTGGGGACAAGAAAACATGGATTAAATATAACTGCATCTAACCTCTGGTTTCTCCTTGTGTTGACCAATCATAAACAAAATAGCAACTGTACATCGGACTTGATGATAAAGGAACGCAAAGCCAGAGACAGTCAACTCGTACATCTGAAAATCATCTTCCCTGGTGAAGAAAAGTAGTCATCCCTTTGAAAAACAACTACTCAGTTAAAATTGAATATACAGACATACAGCACAGCCATAGTAAAATCTCACAAGCCACTTAAAATGTAGCAAGCCATTTTAACTCAAGTTTGGAATCTGTTAGGACTTTAATGATGTTTGTGCAATGCTCTACACAATACTATCAATCTTTTGGAGAAATTATATACGTTTTGAAAACTTGACAGTGATTGGGGAGATAAAAGAACCCTTGCCTGCCATTCCCCTTCCCACAAACCAATTAATGCAAAGGGTGTGTCTTTTATGACAGGGTCATGTAAATTTAATCAATGCTCATGTTTAAAGTAAAATGCCTGGGTTGAACAAATGCTTCTATAAAAGTCGATACCTTGAAAACTGATTTCTTGTCATTTGACATTGAATGTAACAATTAAGTTTTGACTATAGCAAGATTTTAGAGAAAAGTCTACGGAGAAATGTCTTCTAATAATGTGGTGGTCAGGCTACTATTTTCATCAGCTGCAGGGTCAGCTTATAGCTTATACCTCTGCTATTGTACATCTGCCTCCCAAAGGCTATGATCCAAATGTAATTATTAGAGGTGTTGCATGGGCATTGCAAACTGTTTATACTGTGTGTGACACACTATCGCCATGAGAAAAAAAGTTTGCTACCCCACAGTATCCCTTCTTTTCCTAAAAATTCCATTCCTGATGCTTGTCACTGTCACCCTCCCCCCCCCCCAAAAAAAAGAAAGCCAATAGCTGTTAATTACATCACCACACCATGTACAAGTGACACAATCATAGAATGAGATCTCAGGTAAAAACTAACCTCTAATTTACAAAATCTTAAAATAGTATTTTCAATATGTGCACATTTTGGGAACTTTTGTGATGAGTTGATCCAAAATTCAATTATTCGCAAAGAACCTGGATACAATTCCATGTTTTTAACAAAGTATGTATTCAAGTAGACCTAAGTGACACTTCTTTTGTTCCGTTTGAAGAAGATTTTGCTTGACACCTTAAAGGTACTGTAACTGGTCATCATATTTTTCGTGGGAGGCATACAGAAACTTCGACAGCTTTATGCAAGAATATAACTAAAGTGAAACGTACCACATGCAGTAACCACCTACTGTCCAAAACAAAGCTTGATGTACAACATGTGGCTAATACACAAATAATGAATGTTTATGAGTGTCATAGCATGAATAACTTCATGAGTTGAAAGATTGAACTTCTATTCAATGAGGCGAAGCAGAGTTGCATAGAACGTTCATCTTTTTAATGAATGAAATTACTTATACTATCACAAGAGTGGAAAACATTCATTATTTGTTTTATATAAGACCCAACTTCCTAAATAGTCCAGATTTTGGTCAAAATTTGTTTCAAGGAGTGGGAAGGGCCAAACACCGTGTGTTATTCTAGATTAACCCACTATGGATAACACACGACCATGTGATAGTGCCAAATAACCCATGGCATGTGACCACCAATCCTCCAATCAGATGCAGAGGAATTTATACTGTGTTATATAATATTTTATTACACACAGAGATATAAAATGGAATCATAATTACCGAAACATCTGTTTGTAAAAATGACAACCAATCCCCCAATAATCAAATTATCATTATGAAACAGTATATCTCTGACTACAAATAAAATTCCAACTATTCCTACAGTCAACAAGGTCACTTGTGCTCTACATGAATGTATACAAAAAAGTACACTGGTTTACCAAAAGATATTACTGAAAACCTTTTCTGAAGGGTTTGTATGAAAAATATAGACTTTTATGATTTAACTTTCAGTAACACTCAGTTTTTATCCTTTGTTGTTGTTAATTAATGTTTATCAGTACTGAAGTGCACTGGACATGTGACACACCATAGAAGATCAGGTATGAATATGTATGTATGGAAATCAGCTACAGTGAGTTTAAGTAAGTTTATTGTCAAGCCAAATTCAAAATTTGGACTCATTTAACTCATTTAACCCACCACTTCAAAGATAAAGGAAACTAATTTTGGATTATGATACCAAAGGAAAGCTTTTAATTGTTGTTTTCATCAGTACAGAAAAGTCAATACCTGTATGGCCTATAGACCCTTTTCCAATAGCAATTACAAAAGGATTGTGGGAGAGAGTTTTGGTACGAGGCATTTTTGTCCACAGTAAATTGCCATTGAAAAAATGATGCACACCAAAACTCTCTTTCACAATCTTTTGTAATTGCTGGTGGGAAAAGGGGTCTATGACTGGCATAAACATGATGTGAGATGGTAAATAACATTTAGTTTGCAATTTAAAGTGCAAAAGAGAGCATAAAAGTCTCACCTATCATCAAGAGGCTGAATATCAATGGAGACAATTCTTCTGATAAAAGAGACCACTCCATTGGCTACATCCATCTATTTGGAAGCAAACATTACTGGAATTTACTTATAAAGCAATTAAAGTGTGTGGTCTTGTCTTTAAAATTATGGGAAATACAAACAAAATGTATTTTCCAAGTCTTCTTGACAGTTTGTGGCTGCCCTTGTCCTTGGTCTTGGTACTTGCCCATCATACTGTATTGACCGCACAATAAGCTGCTTGTCAAACCCTTCTTCCCCAACCCCACCATTCTATTATCTAAGTGGGGTATATCATGTTATCAACTCCATCAACTAAAGCTATTGCAAATGCAACGAGCTCTGAAATGCATTTCTTTGGAAGATGTATCAATCAAATATGTCTTTGAGCTCACCGCTTCACTTGAACTGTACACTCCTAGGCTAAACTATAGGAAAGTAACAGACTGCATGGTCAAGTGGTTAGAGCATCCGACCTGCAGCAGAAGATGTGGGGTTCAAATCCTGGCCGGGTCATACCGAAGACTTTAAATATGGAACCTAGGCTGCCATTGTGCTTGGTTCTCAGCATAAGCAATGGAGTAGGGAAAACAAGCCTGTGAGCCACAACTGGAAAAAAGGCTGTGGCCAGCCCGCACTTAAACCAATCAGTGAGAAACTGAGCTGTAAAACCTCATCTTACTCTAACAGTAGACCATTTTTAAGAATGGCCAGCTTGTCACCCCACCTATTCCTTGTCTAACTGGGGTATGTCATGTTACCAACCCCATTGCCTCAGGCTAGTCATTGCATATGAATGAAGCTCTGAAATGCATTTCTATGGAAGATACTCATGTCAATCCATTGTGTCTTTGAGATCACTGTTTCAACTGACCAGTACAGGCATAGGTAAAATTACAAAAGTGACAGATGGCTAGTTTAGGAAGGTCATTTCATCATGATAGCTATCAGATAACACTATGTATGTACTCAGTATCATGTAGAGTTAGTCTATGGTCATTAAGATTTGAACCTTTGCCAATTAAAGCAATAAGCAAACAATTAGTTGATTACAGTATCTCTCAAGGCACATACAGTAATTTCTTGGCTCTGAAAGTAAAATTGAAAATAATCATGCACGTTTGAATACAGGAAGAAATTTCACACTACATTTATGGCATGAGCAACATTAACGAAAGCGACACAGTTGAAAGTCAGCGGTTGTCTTCCATCTCACTTATGTACAGTAACTAGAAGGGAAAACAGCCTGTGATAGATGTAGATTTTGTACAGTCTTTCTGAGGAATTGATTCTTTAATTCTTGTTTCTGTCTAACATTACTCCCACAACTTCCACCTAACCCCAGATTTATGTTCATTGTGTGATCTGTAAGACTTTGAACATGGCTGTAAATTATGTGCTTATGACTACTTTTACCATCACACTGGTCTGTTGTCATGGCTGTATTAATACAATCCTACCACAGAGGTCAACAGCACAGTAATGTATGACTGGATGCTGCTAGTCAGGAAGAGTCACATTTAGTGCCTATGTTATGTTTAACCCTTGGAAATGACTATTCATAGTTTTGCCTACAAAGAAAAAAAAACCTTCTGATTGACTTCTACCAATTTTTAGAAGAATATATAAAGAATTAGTAAAACTTTTTGCATATATTTGCATATAATAAAAGAAATGTCCAAAGTTTTGGTGTCCAGATAAGATGCTTCTTTCTTTCATTCATTCAAAATTTGCATATTCTCCTATCTTACCACATACAAGATAAATGTTATTACACATTAACTTCAAGAAGACACAACATGGTAAACCACCACTTCTTACCTTGCAAAAATTTCTAAAATCATGCTCACCAATGAGCTTTTGAGATGCTTCCCTCATGACCTAAAATGGAAGACATTCCAAAGATTTGGTAATTTGTAAAAAGTTATATGACAATACATTCAGACATTGTGCTTTCGATTTTTTGTTACATTATTTAGAAAGCAACAAATTAAAACAAAATTCTTCCTTTTAGAAGGTACTTATAAAAACAAACAAATTAAACATAAAAAATAAGAAAATCCTTACTTCAATTAAAAAAAAAACATTCAGCAAAACACTGGCTGGGAATTGCCCCAGGATGCCATTGCTTGTATAATCGATAACCAACATGACTCACTATTTCAGTCCATACAGTAATCCTTTTTTCAATTCTTTTGAGGGAAATCACCAAAATTATACTTTGGAACCTTGCATTCTAAAATTGCTTAAAAAAGGGATACGATTTAAATGATTCAGGAAAATAGAATTTTTCAATATTTTGAGGTTTCTAATGGCTAAAAATCTATTGCAAAGACTAATATCTGGCTTACTTGACATAAAGACTCTCTGGTCACAGTGCCAGGAGTCTCACGTTCTTTTCCGTGGATATATCACATGTCTTCAATTATTGAGTCTGGTCACATCCATGGCAATAAGAAATTAAGTGATCTTACCTAACAATTGACAACCATTCTTTTTCACTCTTGACAAACTATTGCTTGAGAGTTAGTACTGACCAGTTTTAAAAGGCATCCTTCCCTTTCCCAATAAATTTGATGGATGGGGGGCTTTTAATTTTTTTCGAATTTTGTGTAAAAGTAAACAATTTTGGTTAAAAATTGTAATCAAAAGCATACATAGGATATTTCCTTCACAGGAATCTACCATACATTTTGCATATCCCTCAATACACACCCAAATGTGAACACTGCTGCTTGCCAACATGTTGCTATATATGGTGAATTAAAAAAGTAGCATTTTAGTCAAATGTAGAAGGGATTTCATTCATGCACAATTTGCAGTTCCACGTCTGAGCAGACCTTTCAAATGAAAGTAAGCCAAACTTGAGGAAAATTGTAAAGTTGGTCAGTAAAACAACAGGAAGTTATAATTATACCTTCCCTGCACTGCAGGCAGATCAATCTGCTGAACCTAATTGTGCCCCCAGGGCTCACCCTTACAAACAAATGTGTATCAACCTGTGCCTGTAAATATGCAGGATCATGCCTGAAAAGACATTAAGAAATCACACATGTTCTTGGATGGCAAACCTGTTTTTTGAACCCTCTGAATGCAGGTTTGACACAGGTTGACACTACTTTTCTTGCCTTCAATTTCAAGCCACAGGTATTGCCTCCGAATTCTTTGTTAATATTGGTTTTAATTGCCACACTTTTTTGCATGTCAAGTTTGTGAAAACTTGTGGCAGGCCTGTGGAAGAGCTGTGAACTGGCAGAACTGTTTCAATGTCAATGGAAAACAAAGGTTTCCGTGAAAAATACTAGTAATTACCCATGGCAAACACATTACAAAACCGAGGATTTGGAACCAATTGACACACATTTATTTGTGAGGGCAGTGAGAAAGCATTGTACAAGATCTCATGCACAAGGTAGTAGGTACTTAGAGTACTAACAACACTGCGAGCACTGGCACAGCACTTTAACTGTACACAGCTGTGCCTACATCAGTGTTTCTTTTGCCCATGTATGCCCTTTTTTGTTTATTTTAATATCAAACAAAACACCTCCGAAGGTTTTAAAAATACAAACGATTGGGACGAACATTCAGTTTTCAATACTCATATGTGCAAAACTTTTCAAAATAGTTAGATCTTGCTGACTCAACAAGAAAATATAAAAAATATGGATAACATGCTAGGAAAAAGCCCTCAGCTACTTTGAAAATTTAGTCCCCATCATAACAGGCGTATGGCAGGTATCTTGGAATAAGTCAAGTAAAACAGAGTACTGTGTATGTGTAGTGCACCCATGAAGCTGCTGAGGAATTGTCCAGTGACCAGCACAATGGAAGACATGTGACTGCATTCTTCCATGAAGATGAACACAATAGTCACTATGGCTGTCAAGATTTACTTTTTACTGCTTTGGTTATTCAACTTTTTCAGTTGAGCTAAGGGCACTTTTCTCTCATAATTTGCATCTAATTAAATAATTTTGCAGATTCTTACCCATTTCAAGTCCCAATACACACATGAAAGAACAATCCATTTAGCTTTGATTTTCAACACTTGTTTAAATAAGAAAGTTCCCTCCCTCACTACTGTATAGTGGGAAATTTCCGCAAGGCTAATTTTTGGCAAGTCTGTACCTTCTTCACATATTTGCAGAGTGTAGAATTCGCTGTTGCAAGCAACCAACACAGTCCTGTACAAACTAACGAAAGTCCTTTCACGGGTCCGAAATTCGGAATAAGATACTTGGTCGTGAAAAGCGTGAAAATTTAAACCCCATGAAAATTTCCCACTATACAGTATTCAGTTGGAAACACAAGGCACAGATACAGTACAAAAATTTCCTTTAAAGTCAGCAACAGAGAAGGGATCACCAAATATAAATGCAGTACTGAAAGGGTTTAAGTTATAAGCGTAACATGATGAAATAACTTCCTTTAAGACCAGAATTATCAGCATGCATATGTTGATTTAAATACAAAAACATCTCAAGATACTGTACAAATAAACGTTGAATTGTAAAGAAGCTTTAATGCTGACTATAACAGAGGGCAGACCTTTTCTCTATAAAAGCAAACACAGGTCTATAATAAATAAATAACTGCAAGCTTTCAAATTACTCACAGATATGTCTAGGTTTCCTTTTGGGAAGAAATATTTGTACGTTCTGTACTTGGCATCAAATCTGAAAGAGGAAGCACACAGGAAAGTATGCTGTAAATTTAAAACTTTGAGCAAAACCCAAAATAACTACCTAAAATGCCTTTCATTCTTTCTCTGTCATATGGTTTGAAGATACCATACTTCATTTTAACCAATGCTTTCTTCTTTTTCATAAAGATGTACATATAGTACAAACATATACGGCTGAGAGTTACCACTTAATAAGTAGTTTTTAAATGTTGCACCCAGTCTTCAGAACTCCACCCATCTTGAACTTGGGTCTTTAAATTGCATTGTTTAATTCAGGTACAGTCTTAACACTCTTCTTTTCTCCCAAATCTTTTAATT
The DNA here is from genome assembly GCA_029531755.1 of Holothuria leucospilota. Lineage (NCBI taxonomy): Eukaryota > Metazoa > Echinodermata > Holothuroidea > Aspidochirotida > Holothuriidae > Holothuria > Holothuria leucospilota. The sequence goes on from CM055981.1 coordinate 39,707,201, forward strand.
TCTGCATTTTTCAACACTCGTAAAGCACACTGAATGGCCCTTGTTGGATTCTGCACTATCTATAATTACTATTATTATTAAAGAAATATTCCAGTGACAATTTCAGAAGATCTCAAATGAAAGAGACTAACAATTCAGCGCATCCCCTTCAAACCCCAAACCCTAAACCCATAGATTGATCAAAACTCAACATATTCCTGTTTGAAGGTTACTCTTGTCAAAGACAAACTTCCAATTGCTTCAAGGTTTATACAAAATGTTATGTAATACTGGCACACTGCTTCCAAAATCTTTTAAAATTCTTCAAACTTGAAGTCTTTAATTTACCCTTGAAACTTGACACCTGTTAAGCTTTTCATAACATTCATTTTTTAGATTGAGCTCAGTGATTTTGTGAGAATACAGGTTACAACTCTTAAAGTGTCTTTTTACATGTGTCAAGATTATAAAGAAATACAAAGATTTTCAATTAGTCTGCCTGTATGACACCAGAGATTTCCCATAATGCAATGCACTGCTGTGAATTAAACCTTTCCTTTAAAACTTCACAACTTCTTAAACAACCAGAAAGCCAAAAGGCTTAGTGATTCCTTGCCATATGGATATACTGCAACAAACATGAATCACCCACATGACAAGCATGAGATCCCTTACAGGTATCCTACTTGAGATATCATGTTAATAAGGTCAAAAGCTTTTGAAATCTTGTGACCCAAAATGACCTACATGCTAAATATGAACAATCCACAGACCAAGTATGAGATCCCTCATAGTTATCCCCCTTAAAATATGTTTACTAGGTTTTGACCTTTTGTGACCTCAAATGACCTTTGACCTGCATGAAAAACAGTAGGGATCATTTATTCAATTCAAAAAATCCACATGTCAAGTGTGAGATCCCTCACAGTTATCCTTCTTGAGATATCGTATTTACATGGTTTTCAACTTTAGACCTCTGGTGACCCCACATGACCTTTGACCTCCACCAAAAATAATAAGGTTCATCTACTAAATATGGGCAATCCACATGGTAAGTATGAGATCCCTCAGTTACTCTTCATGAGATAGTGTTTACAACGTTTTGACCTCTGGTGACCCCAAATGACCTTTGACCGCCACCAAAAACAATGGGGGAATCATCTGCTCAATATGGACAATCCACATGGTGAGTATGAGATCCCTCACACTTATCCTTCTGGAGATATCATGTTTACAAGGTTTTGATGTTTTAACCTCTGATGACCCCAAATGACCTTTGACCTCCATCCAAAAACAATAGAGATTATCTACTCAATATGGGCAATCCACATGCTAAATATGTGATCCATCACAGTTACCCTTCTTGAGATATCATGTTTACAAGGTTTTGATCTTTTGACCACTAGGGATCCCAAATGACCTTTGACCTCCACCAAAAACAATAGGGATCATCTACTCAATACAGAGAATCCACATGGTAAGTATGAGATCCCTCACACGTATCCTTCTGGAGATATCGTGTTTACAAGGTTTTGATGTTTTGACCTCTGATGACCCCAAATGACCTTTGACCTCCACCAAAAATAATAGGAATTATCTTCTCAATATGGGCAATCCAAATGCTAAGTATGAGATTGCTCACAGTTATCCTCCTTGAGAAATAGTGTTTACAATGTTTTGGCCTTTTGACCACTGGTGACCCCAAATGACCTTTGACCTCCACCAAAAACAATAGGGATCATCTACTCAATATGGACAATCCACATGCTAAGTATGAGATCCCTCACACTTACCCTTCTTGAGATATCATGTTTACAAGGTTTTGACCTTTTGACCTCTGATGACCCCAAATGACCTTTGACCTCCACCAAAAACAATAGGGATCATCTACTCAATATGGACAATCCACATGCTAAGTATGAGATCCTTCACTGTTACCCTTCTTGAGATATCATGTTTACAAGGTTTTGACCTTTTGACCTCTGATGACCCCAGATGACCTTTGACCTCCACCAAAAATAATAGAAATCATTTACTTAATATGGGTAATCCACATGCTAAGTATGAGATCCCTCAAAGTTACCCTTCTTGAGATATAGTGTTTACAAGGTTCTGACCTTTTGACCACTGGTGACCCCAAATGACCTTTGACCTCCACCAAAAACAATAGGGATCATCTACTCAATATGGGCAATGAACAATGTAAGTATGAGATCCCTCACATTTATCCTTCTGGAGATACCGTGTTTACAAGCAATTTCCAGGGTATTTACTATTTGACCTCTGGTGACCCCAAATGACCTTTGACCTCCACCAAAAAGAATAGGGATCATCTATTTAATATGGGCAACCTACCTGCCAAGTATGAGATCCCTCGGAGTTACCCATCTTGAGATATCGCGTTTACAAGGTTTTGACCTTTTGACCTCCTGTGACCCCAAATGACCTTTGACCTCCATCAAAAACAATAGGGATCATCTACTCAATATGACCAACCCACACACCAAGTATGAGCTCAGTCATAGTTACCCTTCTTGAGATATCGTGTTTACAAGCAAAGCGTCACACACACACACACACATACATACATACATACATACATACACACACACATACACACACACACGACATCACCATCGCATAGATTCCTTCTGCCTTTGGCAAGGAATCAAAAATGCTATTCAAATGGGATTTACACCAAAAAAAAAAAAAAGAGATGAAATGTTCCCTGATTTTTTATTAAACTCACTTATTTTGTCACTAGATTATCCCATTCAAGTGTGACCCTACCTTAAACAGAATGAGCTGACACAACTATCTTACTGTAAAATTTCCAGGTATATTGTTGCAGATTTGATCTTACTCTACTTCCCTTGCAAGGATCTTCATAGTCTTTCAAAACATAAGAATTGCATTCTGGGTAAACCAAGCAGTTCTCTTACATGCACATAAAGAGTTAGTAACAAAATCATTGTCACATGACCAGTGATTTCACTGACTCGGGCACCCGGATCAATGACGCACAACTTTTCATTTTGACGCACAGACACAAAACCTCTGTAGTCAAACTGATGCACAGCTTTTTCGCCCCAACAATCAGTAATGATAACCCAATTTTGCCAATACATTCATTGTGCAAATTAATTCACAAAATGTAGCACTTTCCAGTTCCCATATTGATTACCGACAGATTGACTATCATGTCTTACAAGAAAAAGATAGTGGAAAAGCATCACAAATATAGAAAATAAACAAAAAACAGGAATAAAATTTGTTGTATTAAACTCAAATTTATTTTGACCCCTTCTCTTTTAAATTTGCCTCTTTTAAATTCATTTTGAAGGGTATACATGTGACTCCTGAAAAAAAATGCTGAGTGAAAACCCTGCATGACATGATGAATTGGTCACATTAAAATGTCCAGTTGAGTTCCTTCCTTGCCCAATTACACAAATCTTGATGGTAAGCAGACAATAATATCCTATGTATTGATATTTAATCCAGCTCTAGGAGAACCTAACCAGTTGACTGACACACTGGAAATGCTTTCAAAAGAGAAAGCAGCCAGGTGCTTGGATGTCTGAGTTTTGTTTACAATCCTGCCTAATCCACCGTGTCACTGTTTGCAACCTGAGTGGAATAGAGACTTGGTGTAGTGATAAATATATGACCTCCGGCGATGGGGTTGAAAATGTGATATACCACACTTCGACAATAGAAAAGTGAGGTTTGGAAATCAACATTTTAAGCAAATATGGTAGGGATATAACGTAAATTGGAATAACTGATTTGGCCTTTAACTTTGGTAAAAAAAACAAATATTAAGTTTTCAACAGTAATCTTGCTTTTCTTGTAATTTTTAGCACAACATTTCTCCCATGATTTTACATAATTATATTCCATATGAAAAGTTTCTTTTAGGATGCTCTGAACGAAGTAGGAATTGACTCATTGTCTCCCATACATTTTCTGTTTATGGATCTGATCATTTTTTTCTGAAGACCACAAGAAATAACTCATAATACATTTAGATTTCAGCAACAGATGATGATGGTGGTTGTTATAAGGATGGGGATGATGGCAGCAGCACTAGTGGAGGGACAGGGATGATGATTACTGTAGGATAACTATTAAATTTGTTACATCATTGGGTGCACTTAAAAACTTAGGACTGTTTAAGCATATATTAGAATAATCCCTATCCTACTTCACAAAGAAGCTCTTTTTCTCATGGCACAGCACATTTGTTGCTGATTTGTTAAAGTCATGTATGATAGTTCCTTGATTTATCTTTAATGTGCAATATTTATGATCTGTTAAAAGCACCATGATACTTGCATGCCCGGATATAAGAAGAGATTTCATAGCATTTGCTGATATTTCAAAATACTGTTAGTTTAGGAAGCTGCTTATGTTCTTTCAGACTAAAAGGAGCCTTACGCATTTCATTTCATTTATTACAAGTGATTGCTACAGTATGTAAAAAGTGTTTATGGTAATCAAACGGATATCAACAACGTTTAAGCGCAGGTCACACTAGAGCAATTTTGGATAGGATTACGATCTAGTTTTTGTGAGTTTTAGTTAAAATCTTCTCCATCCCTGGTTGGAAGGAGCTGAAAATTTGTGTAAATGTATAGTTTGCATCAGGGGACTATGAAAATGAAATGTAAACTAATTATTTCGTGATGTCACATCAGCAGATAGCATTTATCGGACACGCGTGCAAAAATCAGATTGATTTTCGAGCAAACACCGCTATGTTGACTGGTATAAGTTGTATTATGGTAGCAGAACAGTTTATCATGAGACAAACTGGGATCAGTTATCGATAAAGCATGATCATCCTCAAAACAAATTCTGAATAAAAAACTATTGGTCCAATTTAGAAAAATTTGAGTTGGATTTCGGACTGAAAATCACTGTAGTGTGACCCGCCCTTTACACTTGAATGTGTTACATGGATGATTCAATAACAGCATACAGGGCAGATGCAGTCACCCAGTCTGAATAATATTTATGCCTACCTTGCACTAAGGGAGGGGTCTACTGGAGCCCAGGCAAGCACTCGGATGTCAGGTGGAAGTACCCTGTTCAAAACATGGACATAATTAAGCTCCTCTTCTTTTTCTCCTGAATAAAAATTACAAAATGGCAAAACATTACAAAATGGCAAAATCAAAAAGAGAACTTATAAGAATTTCAATTCAGAACAATGAAAAACTGCAGAAGGACAAAATTGAAAAGACATAATGAATCAAACAATAATAATAATAACAACAACAACAATAATAACCAGAATGCAAAAATGCATTGAGGTTTCGATGATATATGTTCTATTCCATATAAAGCCATATGATGTCCCATATCTTTCAGTCAATGGTCAAATGCTATCTTAACATGTTGGAAAATAATTTTAGGTTCATATTTGATCTTGGGAATTCTGGGGAAATTTGGCATTTTGACTGCTAATGACTCGAGATGATGATCTTGGGAATTCTTGGGGTAATTTGCTTTTTGACTCCTGGTGAACCCATGAGACGATCTTGGGAATTCTTGGGAAATTTTGCTTTTTGATCCCTGTGACCCCAGATGACCTTTAACCTCCACCAAAAATAAAATTCATTTACATTTTCACCATAATGCATCCACATACTGAGTATGAAATCTATCCAAGCTTCCTACCTGCAGAAATCGTATTAACCATGTTTTCAGTGTTTGACCCCCAATGACCTCAGATGACCTTTGACCTCCACCAGAAATGATAGGGTTCACCTTCTCATCATAATGCATCCACATACCAGGTTTACAACCTATCCAAGTTTCCTACCTGGAGATATCGTGTTAACAAGGTTTTAAGTGTTTGACCCCCGGTGACCCCAGATGACGTTTAACCTCCACCAAAAATGAAAGCATTCATCTTTTCACCATAATGCATCCACATACTAAGTATGAAATCTATTCAAGCTTCCTACCTGGAGATATTGTGTCAACAAGGTTTTCAGTGTTTGACCCCCAGTGACCCTAGATGACCTTTGACCTCCATCAAAAACAATAGGTTTCTTCCTCTTATCATAACGCATCTACATACTAAGTATGAAATTTATCCAAGCTTCCAATCTTGAGATATCGTGTTAACAAGGTTTTCAGAGTTTGACCTCTGGTGACCCCAGATGACCTTCGACCTCCACCAAAAACATTAGGGTTCTTCCTCTCACCATAACACATCTACATACTAAGTATGAAATTTATCCAACCTTCCTATCTTGAGATATTGTGTTCACAAGGTTTTCAGCATTTGACCCCCGGTGACCCCAGATGACCTTTGACCTCCATCAAAAACAATAGGTTTCTTCCTCTTATCATAATGCATCTACATACTAAGTATGAAATTTATCCAAGCTTCCTATCTTGAGATGTCGTGTTAACAAGGTTTTCAGAGTTTGACCTCTGGTGACCCCAGATGACCTTTGACCCCCACCAAAAACAATAGGGTTCTTCCTCTTAATATGGCGCATCTATGTACCAAGTTTGAGAACCGTCAGAGTTTCCCTTCTTGAGATATCGTGTTAACAAGCAAAGTGTCACAAACACCCATACACACATACATACACACACGCCATCACGAATGCATTGGTTTCTCTTATCATCGAAACCAATGACAATACTCCATTTTTACATTGCTCTTTTAATCAGCAATAGATCTCTATACACTTTACAATTTTCACCATAATTTTGCCATTCCTAAATGTTCTCAGGCCTCTAGGGGCTATACTGACCAGTGCAGCCATTGTGAGGCTATTGGTTAAATTTTCGCATGTATTATCATAACTGGCCCAGTCTCATATGCTGAGCACCAAGCAAAAAGGCAACAGTTCCCATTTTTCAAGTCTTTGGTATGACCCAACAGGGGCTTCAACCCCAGTCTTTCTGCTAAATGGTGGATGCTCTAAAACCACTACGCCATCCAATCGGTGCAATGAAAGATAACTTTTATATCAATCAATCCACTGAAGGAAATACATAAATGGCATTACCAACACATCTGCTCTAAATTGTGTTCAAACCATACTTACAATTCTCCTCATATCTTCCTTGAATATGTCCACTTACCTTTAATATGCATCAAACATTTTAATCTTCAACACTATCAATTAGTGTTTGGATAAGAAACTGGAATCAAAGGGGGTTTCCCTACTTCCAAATCTTTTGTTATTCTTTTGGACAAGGGTGATTTTTGTAATCCAGGTACAGGTTACAGCTACATTATCCTTTTCACACTTGTAACTGATTGACTTAAACTGGGTTAAAAGTTGAGGTAATATCTTGTGATTTTTTATCTGAAATTCCAGCAAACATTTCGTAAAGTGACCTCACATCCTGATGTAAACACTGCTCTCAATATTAATTAAAGTTCAATTTAAAGTTCAATTTAATTTACTTATTTGTGATATATAGTTTTTACAAATAATGTAAAATAATATCACAAACACTAAGTCTGGCTTACAAAATTGCTATGAAATTTATGTTGTTAAAAGTTACTACAGCAGTAAAAAAATTGTTTCAATAAATCAGACACACAAAATTTCCTTTTCTCAAAATCAGTATGAATATGTGAAGTAGGCTAATATCTATTTATAAACCACAGGAACAGTATGAAAACTTTAAAACTGTCAAAAAGTAGTGAAGTATCTACCTGATAATTCCTTTTTCTCAACACCCTCCCTGACAATGACACCAAGTCCTTCATGTAAGTTTGTTCGCACATCTAGGGTAATGACTTGGCCAAAAGCACTGACTCCTTTGTCCGTTCGCCCGCATCTTGAATAGTTGGATGTTGGTCTGTCTTCAATCAGTTTTGTCTTGGTCAGTGCATCAAAAAGGTGGTACTGTGGTAGAGGTAAACATAACACAAACATAACACACACATTAAAAGACGGACCTACTGCACGAGTTAAGTAGTCTGTCTGATCCTACTGTACATTTCACCATCAATTACAAATCAAAACTCAGACTCAAGATATACTGATTAAACATTTTGAAAACACTCTGCAACATGACACATACAGTACAAAACTTTCAGCTACTGTTCAATGCCAAAAGAATAAATTTGGTGACTGGTTGTTGTTGGAGGCAAATAAGCACCAGGCTTGGTATGCAGCAATTACTGCAGCTAAACCCACATGACTATGCAAGCTCCCTCTAGCATACATGAAGAATGAATGATCAACTTTGTACAATTCTAAAGTTTCTGGAAAATTCCTCCTGGGCAATTACCACCAAGACAACAAGAATCCTCCAGGATATTTTGCCCCTGGACAATTGCCATCCAGATCATTTTCACCCCGAGTTTCCCTCTGCATAATTCCCACCAAGGATAATTCAAAATTTTCTAGGGGGGGGGGTTCCCAGGGGTAATTTTCATGGGTGTGAATTGTCTGGGTTGGGAATTGTGAGAGAACAGTCTCTTGGGAAATGCCTAAGAAGGAATTTTGCAGGTGGGAATTTTCCAGGGAGCAGTTGTCTGATTACGTATTCCAATGCTTGCCTTGTTTGTCTGCAGGTAAAGCTAGTTACTCACTTAAAAATTTGTGTGACCCAACTCAACTCGAGGTGCGACCTAGTTTCCTGTAGTAAGTTTGGTAAAACTTCCATTTGCATGATTGAAAATGCATGACAGACTACACTGTTTTGAAAGGGGTGTACTACAATATTTGACACCCCTCTTTCATCTGCCTGCACATACCGCTGGTACCTGACTGGTGAAACTGCGTCAACCTTATGACTGTTCCAGACACTAGTCTGGAAAAGCAAACATATTCACTTTTCTCCACTGAAGGCAACATGATCGGATAAAACTGGTCTAAAATCTGACAGCTGCAACCCTAGACCAATGCACAGTTATTTGGTATTTGTGCCGCTAGCTTTAGAGTGGAGTCGCACTACTAGACGCAGAATCTGACAGCTAAGAAATGTTGATGGTGCAATGTTGTACTCCTACTCATGGTAAAGATAAGATAAGATAAGATAAGATAAGATAAGATAAGATAAGATAAGATAAGATAAGATAAGATCAACTTTATTAAACCCCACAAGGGTAACTGAATGCTCGCATAAAACAGTACAAAAACACTACAATTACAAAATTTATACATGCAGACTTTAAAAAACACACTTGAACTCACACATACTCACAACCTAGCCATACAGTACTCATGACCGCATTATTCTCACACAGATTTTTTTATTTGCACCAAACCTGATAAATGGTTTTAGGATATTTAGGATTTGTGATTTTTATTAGGATTTATGTATTTTAATGGATATTTAACTTACTGTATCTACTGTATATTTTTAAAGTTCTACTCTTTTGTGAATTTTTTATATAAATTTTTTTTTATTTTTTGCTTGCATGCCTTCTTTTAGGTGCTTCATTTGTATTTGGACATATGATGATTTATTGGTTTGTCCTATTCATGGAGGATGTGTGGTCACATGATTTCCAATGTCACTTTTATCATCGGCTGAATAACTACATATCATACCATACCATACCATACCATACCATACCATACCATACCATACCATACCATACCATACCATACCATACCATACCATACCATACCATACCATACCATACCATACCATACCATACCATACCATACCATACCATACCATACCATACCATACCATACCATACCATACCATACCATACAAAATGTGTGGCACATATTGTACTGTAGTGTGTATGATGAAACTGCTGTTACACATACTTGGCATGTAAGTTTTTATCCAACTGCTGCTATCAAATAATCTTGGAAACCATAGATACACTTTTTAGACTAGAAAAAGACAAATTTTCTCATCTTTCAACAATTACCTCAATAGTATTATTTATGTTTTCTTGACTGGCAAAGCCATGATAATCCCAACCAAGGTAAGCAATCCTCAGGGCTATGTGACGTTTATTAAACCTGGAAGCAAGAACAGAAACCATGAATTTTAAATTAATGACTTTGAAAAACAAATGAAACTATCAAGTAGCATAACAATACCTGATTATACTACTTCTTTATTTTTCAAGATTAATATCGGACTCTAGAAGTACTGTACTTACAAAACTCAAGTACACAGAATATCAAAGTAAGACATACATATGGAAAAATGTGTAGCGAAATGTTGGTGGTTTTATTTTAAATCAAAAGTGGGAAATGATCCTGTTGTTGGTGCCATCAAGATCAAGGATCAAGGAGGAACACTGCTCTTGTACGTAAATTAAATTAAACTTTCTTAGAACTGCAAAAACATAAACGGAAAGCAAAAAGTGCAATGTGATACAATTGAGGAAGCAGAACAGACTGAATATGACGTACAGATGTGTTGAAAGCCCAATACTGTACACCCTGATTGTTTCAGAGATCCACCCTGCCTACAGATATAAATACATTAAGAAAAAGGTTTAATCTTTAACTTTGATACTGTATGTTGGAGGGAACATATACCTACAGATGGTAATTGAATTTTGGTAAATTTGCACTCAGTTCCTACTGTAATTATGATCCAAGAGATATTAGGAGGTGAAGTTATGTATCACACATTGTCAACCCCAAGGGAACTTTAAGCAAGCACTCATCAACTTTGTTTCTTGAAACTTTCCAACTACAGTCATCATGTCTTTGTAGTGTGAATGTATTAGAGGCATACAGTAGGAGTTTTACAAATGTCACATTCCCCATCAAAAACTCTTAGCCTATTTTCTTCAACGTCAAAGCAATAGATTCATGAACAAAGAAAATAGAGCATTGTTTATCAATTTAAGGAGATGTCATCTCCTCAAGTTCACTTTAAGTTATACACTTTGTAAGTTCATCTCCTAATGTCTGGAGAATCAAACACTGGAATCAAATGAAAATTCCACCATGTTTTCAGTTATAAAATTTTGGGGATGGGGAAGAACTAAAATCTAGAGGTAGCAATTATTGCCAGAAAAGGGGAATGAGCGGGAGGACTGTAAGTCAGCCACATATTTAAGCATGCCTGGGGAATGGCTGGTGGTTACAGTAACTGACAGCTCATGTGGCACAGGATTTCATTAGTTAGGCGGGAGATGGCCGAATACCTACTCTACAGTAGTCATAGAGAGTGTTGTGTTCTAAAAACAAAAGCATTCATTAAACCACAGTAAAATGATACAGAATGTTTGATTACTGACCTCTTAAAATCGAATGGCTTAGGTGGCTTTTGCTTCCTCTGTTTAACATTAAATTTTTGAGGCTTGCTCTCCAAGGTTGGCTGGCCTGTTTTCTTCAGAAAGATGACTTCTGTTTCCAACTTCCTTACTTGAGCTCTCAAGTCAGAAATAGTTTTCAATAGTTCCTATGAGAAAAGTTAAGATAAAATCAAGTTTGACAATTTCATGAATTGATGCATTAAAGTACCGTACCTTCATTGTGCAAAATATTTGTTTTAGAGTTAAAGGCATTTTACAGTAGTACTTCATAAAGATTCAATAAGAATGAGAAAACCTCAATCCATTTCCTTCAAAACTCTGTAGCATTACTCAGGGTTTCCCCTGGCATTGTTTTTGTGAGGCAGCCACCTCACAGGTTTTGGCCACCACCTCACAGAAATTTGCTTTTATTGCCACCTGTACTGTACTAACTATAGAAGTATTGATAGTTCTCTCTCACTGTTGGTGCCAAGGCTGGCACCATATTACCCCCATGGACTACGGTAATACCACCTTACACTCTCTAAAACCCAGGAGAAACCCTGTTACTCTATTGTGAACTCAACATATTGCATTTTAAAGATTGGTACTTTAATCAAGAAATACTGTACCTGCAGGTCACTGAGTAGCATACATGAAACATTTGGCAGAGATACTACCAGCATTTACCCAAAAAAGCTGAAAATTTTGTAAAGGTGTCAAACTGTCAGACAGACAATCACAGTAAACTAGTATACAAAGTCTGTCCAGTACTTAATAATTCTCCATGCAGTGCCATCTGCATAAGGTATTTGGTACAAGAAATACATTTGCTACTATCAGGGGTTTATGTTACTCTCGGCTCATGCAACAGAGCAGACTTTTTCGTAAATTTGTCCAAAACTATGGGAATCAAAAAAGTGTTTTCTGATATCAAAAACATCTGAATTTTTGATGGGCATTCCAAAATAATCTGATTTCAGACTAAAATCTGAAAAGTGGCATCTCTGATTTGGAAATTACGACTTTTCAAAGAAGTATTAACATTTTTCAGAAATTCAGTGCATGATGGCAAATCTGTTATATTAACCAGGCAAACTGATTAAACATACTTACTGGTTTTCTGTATGATGTTGGCATTGCTGTTTCAAATATTCAATAACTCTGCTTGCTACTGTACACCCTACATATATATAAATATATATATATATATATATATATATATATATATATATATATATATATATATATATATATATATATATATATATATATATAAAGCACAAAGGAAAACAGACGGAAATTCCAGTTTGAAAAGTTATATTTCGGCAGCCAACTGGCGCCTTGGTCACAGTGGAGATCACAAAAACGTAAGCAAATGTACAAGGCAAAGCAAGACAACAAAATGACGCAAGTACATAAACACAGGCTAGACCCTACGAAAACTAAAAAGTAAACAATACGAAAAAGCAAGAATTTCTTAGAATCAATTTCTTTTTAAACGAATCTTACGGTTCTGAGAATAAGTCCCATCATCCACGATGATGTAGGGATCCCAAACGGAAGATGAATACTCCAATAAAGGCCTGACAAGAGTAAGGTAGGCATTAGCTTTAACACTCCTGGGACAGGAGTATAGATTCCTTCTGATAAATGCCAGAGACCTATTTGCAGACAAAGTGATGTGGCTAATATGTCTATTCCAGGTAAGATTGTTTGAAATGTCAACACCTAGGTATGTATGAGAGGCAGTGGACTCAAGGATATCTTTGTCTAGAGTATTATTAAAAAGCTTGGGAGTCCTTGAGTGAGTAATCTTCATAGAAAAGCACTTTTTGGTGTTAAAGTGCATTTGCCACTTATTTTGCCACTCAGAAAGGGTGTTTAAATCCTTTTGGAGTTGAACCTGGTCAAGGTTATTCTTTATCTGTCTATAAATAACACAATCGTCAGCAAAAAGTCTGACTTCAGAAGAGACATGATCCCAGACAGTTGCAATTCTCCCAACTATGCATCTTCTAGCTCCTCCCATAACTGTATGAGGCTCTTCCTTGTGCAAGAATAAACCTGTTTTATTGCTTAAGGCCATGTCCTGGTGAGCATACAAGGCTATAAAATGTAATAAAAGTAGGCTTCTCTCTCTGCCTTGTGTGGAATGTGAGCTACTCTGCATCTTTCAAATTTTCAAACTTTGATGTCAATCAAAGAGCAGTCACCAACTGAGAATTTTCATATACATACACTAAAAATATACTTTGGGGTGATGACTGTCTGTCTTTAAGGTATACATGTACCTGAAATAGATTCATTATTGTGAAAAACAAAATACCTGATAGGTTCAAAATCGTTAGCCTCGCTACAGTAACATTGCTACAGTGATAGATAGGTGTAGTAATTTTTGAAGGTGCGCCAATTTCAGGGTCTCTACTATTTCTATTTATAATATCAACCGATACTACACGAATATCTTTATGTATAATTGGCTTCACGACAATTGCCCTTTGATTTTTAAAGACTACTTTCATTTCCGTGCTGATTATCACTCCCACGATACGCGCTACTCGTGTGATCTTTCCACCCCACTATGTAGACTCCATTCTTCCCATTGTAATGTTCGATATCTTGGTGTCAAGCTTTGGAACTCACTCCCCGAAGATGTAAAAGATAGTAGATCCATTTATACTTTTAAACGTAAGCTTAAAGAGTATTTTATTCATTTGCAGTAATGTCACATACCTATAGTATTTGCCTTTTCTCCTTTAGTTCTTTTTGATTTTCTGTTAGTTCTTGTGTTTTTTCCAGTGTTGTGTTCTTTATGTGGTCTACATGTAGTCTTACTTTGTGTTCTCTCGGGGTGTTTACCTTTACAAGCTTTCGCAAGCTTTCTGTAATCACCCCACAGTCTCTTTCTTTTTTTTATTATGATTGTATGTACGTATATTATATGAATCTCGTCATCAGGTGAAAGGGCCTGAAATAAAGTTTATGAAACTTAACTTAACTTAATGTACGTGCATGCACTGATGCACATTGCACATGACTACTGCCTGGCCTTAGCCCTTACTTTCAACAAGAATACTTACAGTAAAAAGATGGATGTTGGAGTCGAATTTAATTCATTATAGCCTTAATAAGGCGATAGCTGATTACTCAAAAGAAGAATACTTTCTTCTTTGTGGTCGGTGGTTGCAGATTAGTTGAAAATTTTTGCTGCAGTTTGCAGCCGGACCAATAACTTATGTACTCGTCCCCGGCAGCCGGGTCAATAGCCACTACCGGCCTTATAGTGTCGCAAATGTCGCAAATTCAGTACCAACATCGTACGTACGTGAATTTTCGTCGCCAGCGTCTTCTTCTTAAGAGCCTTCAGTCTACATGTAAAAACACCACGCATTATAACGCAAGTAACGTATAATTTGACCGTGTCTAACCTTGATTCAAAGTCTCGTGATATTAAACCAAACTGGTCAAAAGGTGAACAATATTCTTAGGGCATATTAGGCCTAACAGTAACACTACAGTGAGGGCCAGTAACAGTTACAACTTACACGATGTGGGATGCCCGACGTATAAATTTATGCTACGTTGACAAGCAAGCGGTCTAGTTCTTGGTCGCTCGTTGTAATGTTATTTTATCATTACCTTCTCCGTTCCTTCCCCATCTCGAACATTCTCTTCTGAATTTAACGGTGGATCGACGTCCATTCTTGAAGCAATATTTCTTTTATCAACTTCCTCTAAGGGCGCTGCCATTTTGAATCCCTTACGCCGCGCGCGTAATTTTTTTCGTAAGACGAATGGGGGCACTTCCATTTATTTTTCTTTACCTTTTCATGTTTTCCATTAAAATCATGAAAATGAAAAATGATGCTCAGGTTAGGATAAATTAAGGGAAAATGCAGTCCCCCCAATTTGAATTAGTGTACTCCATCATCCTAATTCAGGAATGACTCCTTTCAATCATGTGACAACATTTGTTACTTATTTGCTTAATTCATGCAGCATAACTTCTTGGTTTACCTTAAAATTCAATGTTTTTTTTTTTTTTATAAAGAGATAGGAAAAATAGTCATGAACAAAACAAGCAGAGATATGTAGGATTTTGCAGATTTCTTTACTAATAAACTCGGGGCGACTGTTTTCTCCCTTTTAGCCTTAACCTGAGCATCATTCACTTTTTCATGATTCCAATGGAAATTTCGCCCCCTGTAGGCTGAGGGTTGTAGAATATGCCCACGGTATTTCCCGCCTGTCGTAAGAGGCGACTAAAGGGAAGGACTTGCACTGTAAACTTTGCTTGACACAGACACTGTATAACACATTTGTGATGGTGTGTCGTTAAATTTCATCTAACTCCAACGGAAATTTCCGAAAATCGCCCTCATTCCTCCTGGGAAAAAAATTCCGCGTGTGGCGCGATTGGGTTAGTGGTTAGTCATAACCATTATCAAACTCTTCAGCTCCTCAGCCTGTCGACCTAAGCAAAGCAGCACACCGTAAAATGAGAGCGCGTGAAGCCCGCCATAATTTTTAGCATCGTATTGGCGAATCCACCCATCCACCTTACAAGAGCGTCAAGAGCTTCTCAAAAAGAGGAGGGAACTTGTCCTTGACCCATTGGCGGAAATTTATTTGGAAACTCTGGGTTAGTAGGGGATTGGGGGTAGGAACAATTAGCCAACGGCTCCGGTACGAAGGTCCCGCTGCTTAAGCGTTCCGTCTGTCATGCCTGTCGACCCCACGCCAAAGGCGCCAGGAGCCTTATCCAGGATCGAACCCCCTTACAGCCCCCACAGGGATCCAGGGGCAACGCCCTGGGGGATCCAGGGGAAGAACCCCGGGATCGAGCTCTGGGTATTTACAATTGTGAACATTAGAGTGATTATCATAAAGGGCTTTGTCATAGCATTAAACAGACCACCCAGAGAAACATTCCAGTCAACGGGTAATTGGTTTGTTGCATATTGTTGAGTTTTACTGGTTTCACCTGGTTTTGTCAGGTACCTGTTAAAACCCGACACCAAATACCTGTTTCTTGACTGGAATTTAAATTTTCCTGGTTTTAACTGGTTTTGTCTGGTGACCTGTTAAAACCTGGTCTTTAGTGGTTTTGTCAGGTACCTGCTAAAACCGGACACCCAATACCTGTTCTTGACTAGAATTTTCTGAAAATAATAATTTAATAATCAGGCGCGGATCCAGACATTTCGAAAAGGGGGGCTGAAAGGCAGCTTGAATATTCTCCTAGATTAACATTATGCTAATTTTCGCCTGTTTGTTATTGTTGATGTGGCAAAAAAGGGGGCTGAGGCCGGAAAAGCCCCCCCCCCCCCGTTGGATCCGCGCCTGATAATAATATTATGTTAGGTTTGAGGGCCAACTACCTAAAAAGGAGTCCAGGGGCGAAGCCCCCGAAAGCCCTGGGGCATTTACAAAATTCTGATCATCAGAACGTGAACTGTTTAACTATTCCAAATGAAACTTCATGCGTGCTAAAGCGACGGCACAAAGTGAAGTTTATCATAACTCTAGTTGGCCTAGTCGTACACACAGCCAGTCAGTCAAATGATTCTAAATAGACCTCGAAATTGGAACTTCACTACTGCCTCTTGTAATTGCATTTGTGCCAATGGCTCGTGAATTTGATGGTGAAAGGGTATTTTGGGTGTGGGAGGTGAATCCTGGTACAGGAATTGCATAGAATAATAATAATACTACTCAAACTGTTTAGAAGGATTTAGCAGTGGCCCAAACATGTAAAGTGGGCGCTCGTATAAAGCCCGCCTAAAAATGTTTGAAGACATTTAGGCCTAAGTGGTTAGTAATCGTTTACTCTATTGAAGCGACTATTCGAAATAAAAAGTTTTCCGCAATTTGATAACCAAAATAATGATACAAAGCGTATTATACTTTATAATTTTTTGAAAACCTGGGGGATGTTTTAATGTAGGCCACCCCTTGATAAAAGAGTGGGTTCCCTGACTCGGACTATATTCTGGACGGATTCGAGCCTACAGGACTCTGAATTTGCCTGCATGGGTAGTGATGATGCAGGGGGCTTTAGGGTAGAGGATGGTTGATGATGATGAGGCTTTGGTACAATATTTTCACCAAGTTTGTCCTACAGGAAGTAAGAATGTAAAAAATTAGTACCCAGAATACGTGAGCGTGAAGTGCGCCAAAAACTGCCGATTTACGACTTTTTCAGCGCTATGAGTTATAGAAAAAAAAAAGAAAATACCCTCAAAGCAGGAGGCACTTTCCCAAACCCGCCTTCTTTCGTTACGCGCCTGTCCTATATTGCAGAAAAATTCACTTTCCGTGTCTTACAATTTGCATCTACATAATCCTTATTTAAGTATCACAGAAATTTACATAGATCCTTGTGACTAAAAACCCGGCTACATATGGCTAAGACAACACAGGAATTAATATTTCAGTAATAAAAGTGCCGGGCATGAGTATAGTATATATCAAAGCCATGTATACATATACAGTTTCTTAGACTTTTTATTAACTATCTTTTTCTGCCTCTACCGTCTTCCCAACACACTGACGCCGCGTGTAAAAATCCCCATATAGGTCTACGTACTTTTGGGGTCTTTTCAAAGTGTCTGGGTAGCTTCAAAGCGTTTCCATAAGTATGACCTAACATGGTGTAGCACCCATAACGCCGATTGTCTCTTTAAAGACAGTCACTCATCACCCCAATACATTTTTTTACTTTAGGTAAAGTAAAATTCTCAATTGGTGATTGCCCATTCATTGCCATCAAATTCAAAAGATGCAGAGTAGCTGACATTACACAGCATGCATAGAGTGTTCTGATTCATTATGACCTTGTATGCTCACCAGGATATGCCCTCAAGCAATAAACTAACTTTGAGTCTGCACAAGGAGGAGACAAAGACAGTTATGGGCTTGACTAGAAGTAACTAAATTGTGAGAATTGGAACTGTCCGGGATGGGAAGGATTGCCCTTTAACATAAAGATGCAGAAGAACCCCTGCTTATTTTGAAAGGGCGTCATACTCCCCAGTCCGCGTAAACCGAACACGGAACTTGAACATAATTTAATGACAAGTTAAATGTTAGTCGTTGTTTTCTTGTTACGCCACTTTGGGTTATTGCACTGTTTTTGAGAGCGGTAAACAATTGAGCAATTTTCCTGTTAGGGAGCGAATTATCATGAAGTCATCTTAATTTAAACTGAGATTCCCGGATATGTTAAACGAGGAAGATGTCTTAATTTATTCACGAGACAACTTATTTGTTGAGGATTGTCTTATGTGAACAGGGTAACTCCTTCGCTTACCCAACGGTGTTTGGAAAAATTATGATGAAATATAGGCTACGTGAACTATAGTGGAAGTCATTTTACAAGGGGGAGAAAGCTGTTTGCCTTGAAATTTTACCTCATTGACAAATAATCATGGCCTGAATTTTGCCCAAAAATTTCCATTCTTTCCCCTGGAGTCGTCATTTTGGCTCACTTGGGGTGCTGCTCCCACCGCAGAACCCACCCCGTATGTGTGTGATGAAAGACACTCGTGAGAATCAAATAATTTTTAAGGTGAGGTTAAAGAGACAGCGTATTCCCTTTTCACCAGTAGCCTATGGGCAGACAATGTGTGAAAGGGTTCAAAAATGTTTCAGAGTGGGTGAGACCGTTATTTTACAGGGAGCGAGATATGTGAAATGGTAAGTTTTGTTCTCAGATGTTATCAGTGAGAAAAAATGTTTTTTCTAGGGAATGGCCCACCTCTCTTATCCCGTTGGCTATTTTTCTTCACATACATGTAATTTTAATTATTGAAGGGTTTACGGCTAGCGATACTTGAGTTTTGATATGCAAAGGAGGGATGGTAATAAAATTTTTGATGAAATTGTCATTCAAGTGCTATATGTGTGAGTTTGGGGATATTTGAAGACAAAGTTCATCCATGTGTTACCCAAAGTGAACTTGAAAAAGCAAAAGTGGTCAGATGCTATTCCTTCTCTAGAGAGAACAATGCTATAAATCAATTGCTTAATAGTCCGTGAAACAGTAAGGGATTCAATTTACCTCTATAAGGCGATTTGAGTATGTACAACGGTGTTGCACTATACATGCTTCTACTTTACAACAGTGCACCGCTTTGCAGGAGGTAATTGGTTGCAAATTTGAATGTAAAACATAGATACTGATAAACGTAAGGCTCTGATGTAACCTTTCCTTATACTGTGAAATAAACACATATGAAAATGGCGGAGACAGTGAAGTTGCATGAGGAAGTATTTTTTTAAACGTTGGCGGTCAAAAATATTTTCGTCTGGAGACAGTGAAAGTCCCTGGAATTGAATCCATAGTATAGGTTAGTTTCAACCCTTCGGGACCCAAAATTGTCATGTGGGCGTGGTGTAAAGAGATGGTCGAAATAGAGTAGCTCACATGGAGTTAAAGGTTACAAAATCTTCGCTTGAGGCGAGCTTTTCTCTGAAAATATAAGAAATAAAACAGAACATGTTCTTCAGGCAGTCACGTGTGAATTAGTTTTTCCAATCACTTTATTCAAATATGCTTAGAAGACTGTAATTGTGTTAACTGCAGAATAGCAATGCTAACCACCTACATATTAACCTTTCCGCAAGTTGACGACCTCCTTCTCTCCCACCCCCGGGTCTAAACAGTCAAAAAGTTTCCGTCCTCTTCCAGCTAGTTCCTACAAGTGGATCATTTTCTTTTTTTTTTTTTTTTTTTGGCTGGATGATGAGTGCTGGAGTGAGAGAAGAACTAAAACAGCCTGATACTGCATGCAAACGTCTTAAGAACATTGACGCATAAACCCACATCCTTAGCCAGTCGGGGAAAACCTCTCCGTCGTAGAGACAAAGTCGGTTGCGAGCAGGACTATAGAGCGCCTTAGTCAGTGGGGGGGGGGGGGGAATCCTTCCGTCTAGATATTTAATGTGAAGTGGGAGAGGGGGAGATCGAAGAGACAGAAGAAACACCCAAGACGTAGAATTAGTTTACCGACCGAGTACTATTGGTATAACTCTAAACTTCTCCATACACTCTGCACTGGGCAAGCTAAATTCCTCGCCCACTAGTAAATCATCACTTAATTATTATCGATATTCGGAACGTGATACACTTACTTCCGCGCGTCGGTTGCGGCAGCTGGTACAATAACAAAACTATGTATTTTGCAAGTGCGTGGGTCCAAATCCCGCCATAGTACGTGGGTTTTCTCCGGATACTCCAGCTTTCCTCTAACTTGTCATAGGCTTGCTATCAAACTCGGTTACCCGAGCCGACACAGTCGGTTTGCAGGTCGGACTATAGGGCCTTCGGGTGGACAAGTTAACTACCAACTTTGTTTTCTGCTTATCTGCATAGATGAAAGCAGAAATGTATTGGCACCTTTTTGCTTTATAAATTTATATTGAGTTTTCCTGCTATCTGGAGATTTTGAGATGTCCCATTTTCCCCGGTGGTCGGTGATGACACCTTGTAAGGTCAAGTAAGTTGAAGAATGTTTCTCGTGGAGCTGTAGTGACAAATTCGTCACGGTTGCTCAACCTTGCAGCTTCCTACAACTTGAGACATTGTGGGAGGACAGAGTATTTAAAGTGATCTGGGCACAAGGTAAAGTTTGACTGCAGGTGGTCTTCTCATGTAAACAGTCTTCCTTTCAGCATCCTACTCAAACATCCCTAAACTCAAGCAGACTTGGTGGCGTTTCCCCAAATCGACCTCCACAGAGGCAAGTCTGGCAATGGGCATTGATCGAGATCCCGGACAGGCTCTCCTAATGACAGCATATGCATATGGTACTTACTTATACGGTTCCTTGTCCCTTAGAGGCTCTGGATACCATGGTTCTCCACTTTGTTCTGTCTTCCGCCATTCTTGCCAGATCGTATAAGCTCTTCCCTGTCCACTTCCGGATGTCAGCCCACCATGTGTTCCTTGGCCTTCCCTTTAATCTCCTGCTCCTCGCCTTCCCTTCAGGTAGTTGTTTCTGTAGCCAGCTAGATCTCAAGATGTGGCCCATATACTGCAACTTTCTGTTTTTCAGTTCAGATAGCAGCTTTTTCTTTGCTTGTACCCTATTTAATACCTCCTCATTACTCATCCAGTCTTTGTAGGACACTTTCAGCATCTTTCTATAGAGCCAAATCTCAAAGGCATGAATCTTATTATTTTCTGCATCTCTAGAGAGTGTGCATGTTTCTGACGCATACATTAGGGTTAAAAGGACATAGCATTTCACCATTCTTTTCCTCGTTGAGAGTTTAATCTTTTTACTGGTCAGCACATCTTTAAGCTTTATGAAGGAATATGGTACTAGACGTTCAAATATCAGTTTCCTGAGATCTGGGGAGTTTGGGATGCTAAATTTTCTAACCTTCCCCAAAACATAGTGGAGGTGAGGTCCCGTACAGTGCTTCTTTAGGAATCACCTCTGTTACAAAGTCTTAGACCCGCCAGTTTAAGGATTACCGTCTGCCCGATGGCTGTTTTATAGGGATACAAGCAAAATGTGCCCTGGTTCTTTTCTGAATG
This sequence comes from Holothuria leucospilota, assembly GCA_029531755.1. Taxonomy (NCBI): domain Eukaryota; kingdom Metazoa; phylum Echinodermata; class Holothuroidea; order Aspidochirotida; family Holothuriidae; genus Holothuria; species Holothuria leucospilota. The sequence continues at coordinate 39,728,938 of CM055981.1, forward strand.
ATTCGGCTGTTGAGGTTTAACAAGGCTAATGTGTAGAGTATCTTCTTTCCCTTCCCCAGAAATAATGCACTGCACCTGTACCAATATACGTCTTCCAGTCGCTGAATCCTAACGCCGCAAAAATCCACGGCATAACCTATAACCTAGGTTCGCAAATGTTAGCCTGGGCACATTACATGCACTAAAATGTCTTGCGGAAGATTCGAGCAATTGCAAAATGTAACAAACAATCACACTATCCACTTTTTCTGGCTGCAACAATTAATACAATTAAGTAAAATCTCGAGTAAACGAGCCTGCTCGGCCAAACACTTGAAAACTCCTAACCTATAGACGAATCCGATCAGCGCTTGTGTTTAGTGACTGAAGGCAGCCATTAATGGGGTCCACCAGCCTTAAATCGTCTTCATTTATTTTCTACATGAATTTCAAACCCACATGTTCAGTGAAATTGAACGAATCAATATACAATTTAATGTCCAACCATCCATCATACAGGTAAGCAAGGAAATTGAAAGATTAAAGGTGATAGACCCCAGGTATGGTCGACTGAAATCAGACCATCACTTGCTCTCCGGATTCGTCTATAGAGGATTTCAGTCACGTGACTTTAACCAACTAGACGCACTTTTGAGGGGCAAGATCGCGTGTCTTTTTTTGTTTTGACGGGCACGCGTCCATTGTGTCACAGTAGTATCCATGGTTATGCCGTGCGCGTGTGCTGTAAATACGCTTACTGCGTGTGTGTTTTGCCCTTCAGTGCCTGGGAATCCATTGCGCGTAACGTCACATGAAATCCCTCTATTGATTTGTCCTACTAGTGCAAACAATTATTGGGCTTGTTCCCCCGGAGTAGCACCTCTGCTAAAGAGTGTAGCTCGTTGAAATTAATGGTTGTTTAAATCCGCCACACCTCAGTATACATCTATGACGAGGAAGCTAGCTCTTAAATCGGGCAAAATAAATTATATCAGAAGTGTTCATTTGGTAGTTATGTGTTTCGAAGTTGATTGGCCGGCTTGTAATTAATCTGTAGTCTCAGTCCAACATCGACTTTCACAAAATTATGAAACGAAATAATATCTGTTTCATAGAGTCACTAGAACCGGTTTTAGCATCATAGCATAGCAGGATTCTAACTGTAGACTAAAAGCCTGTAGTAGGTCTTGATAGGAAACAAGTGTGCAACAGGGTGAAACACTACTCCAGTCCAACATAAAACTTTCTTCCACCATAAAATGCATCCAATCTGTTCTTAAAAGTGTTCAAGGATGGATCACTAATAACAGAATCAGGAAGATTGTTCCAAGTGTTTGTGACTCTCAAGCTGAAAAACCTTAATCTAACACTAGTCTTGCAATATTGCTTGGTGATTTTCAAACTGTGGCCTCGTGTTGTAGCCTACTTGATCTGTTAATCTGAAGTAATTGCTCAATACAGGAATAATTATGTGTGTACTTTAAAACTTCTATCGGGTCACCGCGTAGTCTATATAGAGTGTTAAAGAATGTTTGTTTTGTACATTCTTAGTCTGGTCTAATATTTCTGAAGCTTTAAAGGGGCTTCCCCCGGACCCTCCATTCCGGATTAATTTCAAGTCCAGTCCGGAACTGAGCTCGAGTCCAAGTTACAACCCTGCCGAGGATCGTATTGTAAACGTGATACCCTGACTAGTGAATTGCGGATGGAATGAATTTCATTGAAAACTGAAATGATTTTCGTTCCCTCTTATTGCAGAGCACTGGTACAGTACATATTGTCGATTACAAATGTGCAGAACGGCGTGAAGTGAAACTGAGTATAGTTTGAGAAGTGTCAAAATGGGAAGACGACAACAGGTATAGGCAAAGAAGAAAATGTTCAAATGTTTATTTCATTTTATTAGCCTGCGTACTGAGGTTCTGTGTGGCTACTATAAAAAGGATGACTGACATTACAGTAGTTTACTTCGACTAGAAGACTAGTCGAAGTAATGTCATCGCACCACTGAGCCGTTTTGGTCAGGCAGTTCAGAGATGTTTGCCTTTCGATTGCGTTTTCTTGGCCGTTTTAAAAGGTACGAGTCTGAAATTTGCAGGGGATGTGGAATGTGTCAAGGAAATGTGATCTCTAAAATTTGGAGTGCATTGATCGATGCCTATTTGAAGTTGCTAGAGCTTATTTTCCAATTTCTGGCCATAAAACCCTTCTTCTCCTAGAGATTTTGATATTTGTGCCAGAAACCTTGCACAGTCGTTCAAGAGTTTTCATCCTCAGAGGTTGACCAGGAGTAATTAATATCACGAAAATGATGGTTTTAGGGGGCAATTTTGAATCGAAAAGTGACCGTTCCGGGTTAATAATATAAATTAAAAATTAACTGACCTCAGCTGCTTTTAAATGTTATCGGTAATCTTTTCTGAAAATTTTGTTTCATTTCATCAAAGTAGGCCTATGTGAGAGAAGATCTGAGATAAATTTACCCTCTTTTTGTCCAAAGCAATCGATTCTGCCTAGTGCAAAACTTCGTTTGGCGTCGGTTTTGACCGGGTGCAAGCCACGACAATTTCAGAACAACACCAACTGAAATCATTTGACATTTAGCTTTGTCACTTGTGTATTTTGCGCTACGAATTGGCCGAACAAACAACTTTGCTGCCAATGTACCCACGATAAAAACAAAATGCTTGTTGCAGTAATCCGTCGTTTTCACTTGTTTGCAACTTTCTGTTTAAAGCGGTGACCAGTGCTAGCCAAAACCTACACGAAGCTATATGCATCGTTTGCAGTTTCACTTGTTTGCACATGGTAATCCGAACCACGACAATAGTACCACGAGGAGCGGACAGTGTTTTGCTCATCCCCTCTTTGAAGCTTTTCATACATATGGCTGAACAAGGAATATGCCGTACAGCCTGCTACGTAGGCAATGGCAATAGTTAATAACGGAGGGGGAGTAGATCGGTGCCCCAGTTTCCTTTCGAATGTTGTCTTTGCTTTAAACTAATGTATCAATTTGAAATATTGAAATGATTTTTACGACAGTCTGCTTGTGTTTATTCGTTTAGGATGCAATTTATGCAATCAAATCACGAATTATGCAAGATACCCATATTTTTTAATAAACCAGAAATTGTTATAGACTAGCCTACCTCCTAAGAAAAATATCACACAAAGGCCAACCTTTCTCTTGTTAAGAAATCAGCTTGAATGAGATGCTATAATGAAAGGCCAGTAAATGGTTGTTGACAAGTAATGGTTTCGCATATAGGCCTATAACTGGGGGTGGGTTGTCTAATCGAACCAGGGAGTTGCAACTCCCTGATCGAACCTAGTTTCAGTGGTGATAAGTGTTCCGTCTTCGAATGTCACCAAGTCCATAAAATTGTCCCGTTGTGCGACTCACCTTCCAATACTATGTTTAACGTACATTTCACCGAAATGTATTAATACAATACATACTGATTCAGAGGGGGTTTCCCGCTGTAGCCCCCCTTTTCGACACTCCTTTTTTAAGACTGTCCTCCTCCTTTTACAATGATATACCGTGACAATATATCAGGAAATACGGGCCATTTAAGTGTATAAATTTCACGTTTTTTGCTTAACCCCCACCCCACCCCTCCTATCGAGGCCTGGTACAATTGGCTCTCGTAGGTGTGAAATTTGCCCTTATGGAATTAACCCCCTCCATTCGTGTAATCCAGTGGATCCGCCGAAGTCAAAGTTTCGACCATTAGTGGTCTAGTTCAGTAGAGTGACGATTTAAACAAAACAAAAAATCTTCCCATCCTTGCCGGGGCCACTTGTTACTATGTTTCATTTCTCATTCGCGACATAGGCGATGTATGTGCTTCTGTAGTTTTCTGTCAGTATTTCACTCTTGTTGAAACACATAACTAAAAGCGTAAAACTGTGTCCCTGAAAATGCAGTATGTCTAACATATATTGACCTATGAGAGATCTAATTTCAATTTAAATTGACTGCTAAGTCCGTTTTGATATACCCCATGGAGCGCCAGGGTTTGGTGATGGGGAACCACAGATGACGTTGTAATGCCACCTTAGTTACACCAGGGAGTTGCAAACAGAACTCCCTGGTTTCACCCCCAAAGTCTAGGTAAATTGTACTTTCCTTTATCTGTTTATGCGCCCCTGCGATTGTATACAGCAGTATGGAATCCTTCCCTTGCCACCATATAAAGGTGCCTTCCCGGGCGAGGGGTCTAAGGGGAGGGAGAGTCCCTTTTTAAGTTTTGTTAATTTAAGGTTACTTAGATGCAAAATGGTGATGTCTTTGAGATATTTTTGGAACTGATCATATATCGCTGGAAAATATCCATAATTTAGTGAATTCTAAATTTTGGTTAGGTCAAAGAGGAGAGTATGTTGTCTAAGAGAAGGGCATGTTGTGAACAAACCTCCTGAAGCCCCCCCCCCCCCCCGGCTACTTTAATGCCTTCTATTCGGTGAAAGTTTTTACGTAAAAATACGTGCGTGGAGTCCACAGAAACATTCTTAGACTATTACGAAAATTTTCCTTTGCTTCACTGTGCATTATAAAAGGGTATCTAAACTAAGCTGGCAGACACCAGTGGGGGGGGGGGGCGGGTCCTAGAAGCTCTGGATTAATTATGTAAAATGGGGCACTGGCATTATTCTTATTACCGGACATCCAAATGATAATATGGCGTGTGTCGCCAAGCACTTTGCATCTATCTTATTTTTGTACTAAGTTTGAACGAAAATTCAGACGAACAGCTTCCAGCAATGGGGAATGGGAGGGAAAGTATAGGTGCATGAGGTGATGTTAGACCTCCCTGATAGGTATAGCAAAAAGGGTCATGGACTAAAAAGCGCGTTTCAGAATGCTTTTTGGTCGTAAGTGTATTAACAGTCACTATCTACACCGGTAATGGCTGCGCGAGAAGCGCTCGGTAAAACTTTTTGAAAAATGTATAACGGGAAATACGTACATTCAACCTTCCATATTATGCTGCAAATTAGATTGAAAGATTCCGTAGGCCCCTACAAAGGTCAGAGATGTACTTCTGTTTTTCGGAAAAGTGTGGTGATCAGAATAGTTGCATGTATTATAACCTTAATAATGGTCATGAGATGGAGTGCAAATCGTGACGAATGCGCGCGCCGAAATTTTTCATTAAATAAGATTACCATGAAAAAACCTTCATTCATGCTCTGCATCGAGACACTTTCAATTCCCCAACAAACCTATATGCCAGTCACAAAGCCAGTCTTTTACCTGAGAATTTGTAAACAGCTTTCAACTTTTGTTGCTGTGCTTCTGCGGGAGTTGCTACCGAAAATTATTGATAATAAGGACAATATTAAAGTAAGGTTTGAAGCGCGTGGGGCGCGCCAAAATTTTGATAGTTTGCGAAGGATTTGCGATGTCTCTGATAGTTTGAGAACCATTTGTGATAGAAAATGATTACAATAGATCCATCACTAGGTCAAAAACACACCTCACCCTATTCCCTTCCTATCTAAAGCTTAAACGCCTTTTGGGATCATTTTAAAATTTTCAAAAAAAAAATTGTTTGAAATCAATTGGGGGGCCACGCGGCCCCATGCCCCCCGTGCCGGCGCTACTGCCGAGGGACTCTTTTTGCTCAGCTCCTCTGCTAATTTCCAAACCAGGGATATGAGTGAACAAGGAACATGCCGTACAGCCTGCTACGGAGGCAAGTTTTGATGGGGATAAGCATGATCTGCATGAGAGCTGTTCTATGGAATTCCCTTCATGATCACGTTAAGCATTGTATTTCCTTATATTCTTTTAAAGTAAAGTATAAACAGCTTCTTCTGGACACTCCAAACATTTTAAAGGTTGGGTTTAAAACCTTTATTGTTAGGATAAATGTTCTTTTGTTACGCTTGTAATTTATTCTTTTCTTTTCGCTCACTTCTTTATTATAACTTTTTTTCAAGGGGGCCAGACTTAGAAAAAGCATATCTGCTTCCCTCTGGCTCCTTTCACCTTGAATGCTATTATGTTTTCTTAATATACTGTGTTGTACATTAATGTTAATTGCTAGTATTCTGAGGTGGAAAAATAAACTTGAACTTGAACTTGATCTAAGAGGAAGGCTGGTGACTTGGCGGTAATATGGTCGAGTAAAGCTAAGGTTGAGAGCATTATGAGTCGGGGAAGCAGCCGCCATTAACCCTGTCACTTCCACCGGTGACCCCAGCACGGTAGGAACCCAGACGAAAATTCCAGTCAACGGGTATTTGGTGTGTCGGGTTTTGTTGGGTTTTAACTGGCTTTAACTGGTTTTGTCAGGTACCTGTTTAAACCCGACACCAAATACCTGTTTCTTTACTGGAATTTTCCTGGTTTTAACTGGTTTTGTCAGGTACCTGATAAAACTCGACACCAAGTACCTGTTACTTGACCGGAATGTTCTGCTCGTTTTATCAAGTACCTGTGAAAACCCGACACCCAGTACCTGTTTTTGGCTGGAATTTTCTCCTGGGAAAACAACTGCATGAATTGAAAAAATTGTTTTTAAATTAGAGTATGACAGTGCAATCTATTAGAACTTGCAATGCCAATATTTCTGACTTCAGTCCCAACCCTCATCTCAATCACGGTGGCTCTGGGGCTTTCTTTAGTCCCATACGATGCCCCTTTTTAGGACCACCCTATGAAAATTCCTGGAACTAGTTCTGAAGTTAGAAGGGTTACTTATGTAAAAGGCAACGTGGTGCAGATACGCTAGACTTCTATTTGACAACTAGCCTAGTAATTAGCAATAGTTAGGTACACAGGGTGCTGTATGTAAGATGTTGCATATAACTTGCTGCGTTGGACAGAAAAAGATCAAACACCGTGTCTGCTCGTGCATATAACAAACAATACGGAAATGTTTACTCTGGGAATGCAAACCGTTGTTTGTTTGTCAAGACCGGAAGAGGTAACTTTATTTTGTGATTTTGCTTCCCCGTATGAAAACAAGGAAGTTTCAAATCGTCTTAATTGAAAGAGGAAGATAAAATCAATCAACTCTTATCTTTGATGTATGTTTTGACGTATTTGTAGATATGAACACGAACAATAATAATAAGTTTCATATCTTGTTTATTTCACATGCTTATTCCAACATTTCAAATGTGTTATATCAGGTGTTATCTATATAACCGCCGCCGGGGGTTCCCCATCCTTTTAGACCGTGATCTAATTTCTGAAACAAGCATCAAAGCCCTACCTGGCATTTGATTGGCTTCAAGGAGAAAAGTCGTGTATTATCATTTGCTTAAATTTGATCTTTTTACTTATCCCGTAAAGTACGGAGTTAAACTACTTTTACACAAAAAGGGAATTGGGATACACCTTGCTACGACGAAGCTTTTGCGTCTTTTCAGTGACCCTGAAAGTGCTTCTTGACCCTATGTCATATAGAGTTTATGCATTGACGTCATGCGACGTCATTTTGGCGCCAAAACAGTGAAGCACAGTGCACGCACGACGTAGACTTCGCGCGCACGCGACAGTAGAATACTACTCGCGTATCCGACCGATACACGAATCAGCTGTCTGCATTTGCAGGGGTAAGTTGCAATGATACACGCTTGCCTCCATTGGAGGCAAGCGTGACGTCATGTGCATAAGCTCTATACAGATACACGGCATAGATGAAAATGCACTGGCATCGATCGAACTGTAATCTAAGTCTTCACACAGAAAATAACGTATCAAGTTTTAACAATTTAAGAATATACGCAAATGCTGCTAACATAGTCTAATCCTAGTGGAGGAATCACTTCCACTTTTCCCAAGACTTCGAATTGATTTTTCCATCTTAATGTCTTGTAATACAAAATCTGGCCCAATTTTTCTTAAAAACTTACATGGAATTCGAGAAATTAAAGTTTTCCATACAGGCCTTAAATGTACAGATAAGGGAGAAACCGTAAAAATTATGGCATATCGGAACATATCGAAGCAAAACGCTACTTTCATGTTCTAGCGTCCAGTACTCAGCGAAGACCTAAACAATACCAGGGAGGTGATAATCGTGGAGCTCTGTGGAGTGAACCAGATTGTAGCGAACTGTGGTCAACTTTTCAGTGGGGGTTAAAAATCGATTGCCACATTTCTGTGCATGTACTAAGCAGACTTTGGCATAAAGCATGGGTTTCTGAATATGTTTTACTGTTTTAGTAGCCCTACTTATAGTACCTATAGCTCAAATTTTTTTTATCTTACCATATATGAATTTCTCCGTCAATTCTATGTTCACATTATGCATAGTATACGGTACTCTCTAAATGTCGAAGAGGGAACATATACCAAAAGGATTGACTACAGTGACCACGCTATTTCGAGTGATTTTTCACTCTCCATAGAGTGGCATTCTCACTCATTTAGAGTTAATTACCACTCTGAGCAGAGTGAAATTTCAGTCGATTTCCACTTGATAAAAGAGTGGTCACTGAGTGCATTTCACGCTTTTACATAAACAGAGTATACATTACAATACTGGAATGTTCCAACTTGCAAACGCCTAATTAAACCGTAACGAATACGGCCTGTTGTTTTCAAATTTATTTTCTGCCTTAAAATGCAATCACATTTGGTCTAGCTTCAGTACTTAGTTTATTATATTCCCCTCTTTGGATTAAAGTAAAATTTAGAATCAAAACTAACCAAAAAGAGGCAAACTCGTGATCAAAAATTCTTCTCTCGTATTGCCTGTTGCACGGTTTCACAAAACGTGGGATCGAATGATATAGCCACGTGACTTTATCACGAAACAAAAAAAAACATAAAATAAATAAAAAAAAATGTGAAGGATGCATATTTTTCCTTTATCGAAGTAGTGGCGCTCAGTTCATCATAATGTAATTTATATAAAACAAAAGTTTACAAGTTGATCTTTTTAGATCAATTTGCTACATAAAATTCTGGCCATGGAGCTGACCCATTTAAGGAAAGTTATGTAAGTTTGAATTGAAGGTTGCAAGGTAAAGTTTCAATTTTCTTACAAACCCCCTTTGAGTTTCACTCTGGGTTTTTCCTTTTCATGAAAATTGCCTATTGTAGAGAACTTCTAAATGCTGTAAAAGTCATATCCATTGACAGAGATTTTTTCTTTCAAACTTGAATACCCCGATTTATTTTAAGAACGCTTGAGGACTGAGAAGTTCGAAATTTTTAGGTAAGCAAGCAGTTACTTCACACAGTTAAGCAAACCGACCTAGTGGCTCATGTGAAATAGAGGAGCGCTATATTCCTATATGAGATTGTTAAATTAATTATAGAAATTCAATAAAGATTGGCTCGAGATTCTACAGGAACAGTTTAAACAAATTCTTTGGAAATGTTGACTTTCGTTTCAACCATCTCGACTCTAGAGACTAAAAATGAGTACAGAAAGAGTAGTAATCGTAATATCATCTTGTCTGTCTTGAAAATTTTCGATCCTCCTCAGGATCCTCCTCAGTCACACTGACAGTCAGAGCTAGAATGCATTTATATGTACATATATACAACTGGAAATGCCTGTGACACTTCTTTAGATAGTAGGCTCTCATATGTACAGAAATTTTATACAAATTTTAAAGAAAATATATAGAAAATACATACTTAAATAATAGAAAATCTAAAATATACTGCACAAAAGTTTGTAATTTAGGACTTGCAGACAAACAATAACATCGCATAATATATATTTAGGCTTAAGGCTTCATGATATCTTTAATTTTCTCCTACTACCCTTCTCATATTAAAAAACGAATTCCTCTTTGTTTCTTATCTGATGGAATCTTTCTACTTAAGTAGCAGTTAGAGTCGGGCCTATTCTGCGTTGGAAGGGTTTGTCCCTAAAAGGAACAAAACCAAATTACTAATTTCAGTTACTTTTAACACTAATCAGTAATCTCTTCTTTGAAAATTCCGATTTACTGCATGAAAGTATGATGGAGGAAATTTGAAGTAAAATTACCTTCTCAAACAATTCCAAAAAGCTCAAAACTTTATTTGGCGTTTTGGTTCAAGAATGCAAACCGGAAAAATGTCGAAAGCAGTCATTTGGCGTTGGATGTATTGTTACACGTATACAAACAAATCAAATCGGCATGTTTACTCAATAGGAACAATTGATCGGAGGCTGTCTTCCCAACATATTTATAACAAAAGTGTTAAGAATTAAGGTTGGTTCGACGTAATAACAAAATGTCACGCAACTTCTACGCACTGGGTTTAGTTGGCCCCAGTACTGTTAGTTTGGCCACGGTCATATAGTACTGGATTACCTGCATTGCCTGCGCATGTTTTTCAGTTGTAATGCTAAGCTCAAGAACGAGTAATAAGCTATCAGGGCGTGTCCATTGAGCATGAAGCTATTACGGAATAGCTCCAAGATATGAGCAATTATGTTTTGCATGACACAGTCTAAAAAACATCTAGTCAATTGGGTCACGAACCGGAATCTTGTCAAATATTTGACAAGATTTGTTTCAAAATTGACTAGAAATGGTTCAACCGGACGGAGGGGGGCCAGGGGGCGAAGCCCCCTGAAATTTTTTTGCCCCCCCCAGAGAGTTTGAATCTTACCATTGACTTAATATATTTGTACACATTTGGCCCCCCTGAAAAAATTTTCGCCCCCTCTGGAAAAATTTTTGCCCCCCTACAGTATCTTGTCTGGCTACGGGCCTGGGTTCTACTTCCTCTAAACAAAATTGCAAAAAACGCTTATTAGGATAAACTTTTGTTAGTCTGGCCATCCGGTGTAAAAATTATATGCCCTCCTTTTTTAAGAGCAAAGGCTTAACTACTTAATGCAAGACACTATATTTTATGTAACAATCCCTTTGTGCCTTGAATTTCAGGGCAGTCGTACTTATCTATAGTTTGTGTGAAACACGTGAGGACATTGGCCTCGTTTACTAACGTTGAAAACATTTCTCACTAGAATAAGGGTGTTTACGTATAGTACGGAACTTTGTCTTACTTCCAGTTATCAGATTTCCTTATACATGCCTGAATTGTGTAACAGACTTGATGGAAAGTATACAGGATAATATACATTCAGAACTCTCAGCTAAACATGTTATCAAAACGTCTTCTTCCGATTAATAACAAGTTCACGTGGCGGAATTCTTACGTTACGTTATGCAAACAACAGCTTACCTCAACAAAAGTGCTGCATCCAACAACTTTTCATGGGCGACGCCTAGTACTTCGTATGAGTGACTGACGGGTGCTGCTACCCTGCCTGTATTCATCAATGTTTTCCTATACCAATATTTCACTGTGCAGGGCCGTAGCCTGCGGGGGGGGACAGGGGGCTACTGCCCCCCTTCAGATTTCCAAACCGTAAATGAAGGTTGGCCTACTTGAGAAAATACACAGAAATGCAGAAAATTTCACTGTCCAAGTTATGATTTCAAGGCCCAAAAATCATGGAAAATCGCATTTAAAGGGTTCTTTTTCCCAAAATTTACCATTGGAGATCCCGGATCCCTGCCAGGGACGCGTTTTTAAGTGGGTTTCAATGCCTAACAAATAAACCATCTTCCTCCTTCAAGAAACACCTCTTAAACTCACCATCATGTACACTGGCTAAAGATAAAATAGCCAGTGATTACCTTTAATTATTAGCTAAAGTCAACGAACTCATAAAGTAACTTATAATTTAAAGGACATTAAGCAGTCCCCGCAAACTTATATTCAACAACAGCCAAAATCTCACAAATGTCCCCTATTTCACTTCAAGTATCTTTCATGATATGTTAGAACATAAATATTGCATATTCAAGAAAACCAAGGAGTTACTCTATATATAAATTTCTCAAATGATGCAGTGAGGAACATATTGTAACATGATTTTCCAGGGCCATTCATGAAATAGGATGCTCGGGTACTCTAATTCAGATTGAGGTGACATTTCCCCTTTAAATAAAATCTAACTTTTCTTCTTGAAACCTAAATTTGATTCTAAAGCATGAAATTTAAAAGTGAAAAAAAAAAAATGCTAGGATGCAACTTTTAAGGTAAAAAATGTGTCATTTCCCCCATTTTCTTGCAAGTCCTACGCCATGGCCACTCACCAAGTGAGGGTGGCTCCCCCAGTGTCGCACTAAGAGTGTTAAGGGGGAAGCCTGCACCGGGTAGCCTACCAGCCTTATAGGGGTGCCATGCATACCACAGCTGAAGAATTTAGTAAATAGTTAAAAGTTTAGACCATCTTATGAGTCCAAAGTTTCCACAAAGATAACACCAGTTTGGATCTAGGAAAACTTAGAACAAAAAAAAAAAATTCTCAAAGAGTAGAGGTGTAATCCCTCCCCTTAGGCAATATCCCCTTCGATTACACCCTAACGGGATAGAAAAAAATCGCCATATACTAAGGATTCCTAAACATGTAATCAATTTAATGGTTTACGAAGCTTTAGAAAGATAGCACCATTTTGTATCCAAGACACCTCACATTGACAAAAATTTCTCAAAGAGTTTGGGACGTCGTCCCCTTCTCTTAGACAACACCTCCTGCCTTCAACGCAGCCACAAAATATGAAGAATATCACTAAATATTGACAATTTGTAAAAATGTAATCAGTTCAAAGCTTTACCAACAATAGCCTGAACCTAAGCCAGGTTTTACTTGTGCCCCTCCTTTCATCCCCCTTCTCGATGGTATCCAGAACATGTGAAAGAGGAAGGGTCCCTCCTAAGTGTTAACTATCTGTAGGCATACCATTTGGTGCTCCGCTTAGGCAGAGTCATGAATTGCCCCCTAGAGATTTTGTCCAGGCTACGGCCCTGCTATGTGCTAATGTTCCTCTTCTTTTCTAGGAATCGTGGTATTTCCACTTCCTAGGAACAAAAATTGTACTTTAACGAGGGAGGGGACGGGTGTGGCAAGTGTTGGGTCATTTTGCTCCAGATGTCAGCCCCGGAGGGGTGTCATGCAATAGTTCGAACTAAAAATAGAACCATTAATTTGCATACGTTTACTAAATGATGAGAATTACATCGTCAATGCAGAACCTTCTCAGGTGGTAGTGCAGGCTTTCCTCTGGTAAACCAGGAAGTCATTAAAAAAGAGATAAAACGGCAGCTCTCCCCTTTATACCCCAAGTTGTTGACGCCAAGGTCACTTGCTATGCATAGCACTTCAAGATACAACGCTCTTAAAGCTATTGTTAGTACTTAACAAAAGATTCATATCGTCTTCTCAGTTGAAAAGAAATGTCAACAAATTTTGTCTGTATGCTATAGCACTGCCAGTCTCTTTCCTTGAAAATCAATTTGCGGCTCTCAACGTGATCCAACGCTTATCACAATAGGCTAGTTAAATTTTATGTAACATGTTGATCATACACTTACCATTCGGAAATTGCGAAAGTTTTTGGAATATGATATAATATTAAAACAAATTAAAGTCTTACACCTCTCTTTAGTCATTTAAGCATTGAAAGACCTTCTTACAAGTTAGTCTTTTTAGACTCCTTTGGAATCAGCAGTCGTTTTGATTTATTACACAGTGTTTCTTACTGGATTGTCGGTAAAAACCTTCGGATCAAAGCATTGTCCCTCCTAATCTTATTTATACGGTATAAATAGGTGTAGATAAGGTTTACTTGGTTATCATGTATCGATTGAAAAGGATCAGACAAAAAAAGTGGGTACCCTAAGCTCTAATAATGTATCTTCTAAATTTCAATTTCAATTTATTTATTCCAGTATAAATATATAAAATATTTATAAAAAGGAGAAATAAAATAAAAAGATTAAAAATACAATGATAAGACAATATATGTACAGAAAGTTAGTTCACATTAAATCCTTAAAAGTCTAAGAGTCTAAAAGTCTACAACAAATCGTTTAATGTTTTGGATTGATTGAAAAGGCGGCTCTGTAGACAAAGGAATTCTTGAATAAAGTTATTCTGTACTTAGGTAAAATGAATGGATTTCTTAGGTTTTTCTTTGATTGCACACTGAGGCTTTTCAGATAACTATGTAACGGGTGATTATGATCATCATGAATTTTTGTGGCCATTCTTATAAACTCATTTTTGGCAAAGATATTGACAGTCAGTTTGAGATAATTGAAATCTAGATGTAAGATCTTTGCAGAATACTATACTTTAAAAATCTTAAAATTCTATCTTTGTCCTTTCGTAAAATAAAATGATACCAAACTGGCACTGCATAAATTAGATGTGGGAGTATGACAGATTTAAAAACACTTTCTTTATCCTCCTTATTAAAGTAAAACACAGTATATGCTAATCCAGACATAATATAGTAAACTTTGCTTAAAATACTGGAAATATGATCAGAAAAAGTCAGTCTTTCATCAATACATACTCCTAAATATTTGGTTTTTCTAGTACGTTCCACCTCTGATCCTTCTATTTTGACACATTGTGATTTAGATAAAAGTAAACCTTCATGCTTGATATTCTTGTTGGTAAAACACATTTCCTTTGATTTCTTAGGATTAAGTATTAAATTCTTTCTATTGCACGTTGAAACAATATTATTTACAGTCTGTTGATAAATAAGTTGATCCCTGGTCACAGTGTTTCTTGAAATGTTACTTGACAACGCAGTATCATCAGCATATTTAATAATTGATGCATATTCATTAGACTTAATTTCATTTGTATAGATAGTAAATAGTAAAGCAGATAAAGGACCTCCCTGTGGTGCACCAACCTTAATCTCAGAAGCTTCTGAAAACCCTTTATCAAGTTTTACCTGTCTTTCCCATCCCTGTAAAAATTGTTGTAACCAGTGAAGTAGCCAAGGCTCATCAATAATGTTGCTAGATCTGTTAATAATTGGTTCGGTAATACTGTGTTGAAGGCGCTAGAAAGGTCAAGGAATAGCACCTTTGATATAGTTGTTTCCTTATTATTCAAATTTAAAACAAATATTGTGAATCAGTACAAGAATGGCATCAATACAGGATACTCCTTTCCTATAAGCAAATTGCATATCGTCTCCAACTTTTTCTATATAATCCATTAATTTAGGGAGCAAAATCTTCTGTAAACTGTTAAAAGCAATACTGGCAAGATCAATTGGCCTAAAATCATTCACACATGAAGGAATCTTCACTTTAGGAACAGGGGTTGTAAGAGCATTTTTCCACAAGCAAGGTATATCACTCTTTAATATACTTTCTTGAAAAATGTACGTATATACTGGGGCTAATTCAGTGTGAAAAAATTTAAAAACCCACCAAGGTAATCCGTCAGAACCACAGGCAACACCGTTTTTTACTTTTTGAAATTGTTTACTTACTTCATTCACGTTTAATAAAGGAAAATGGCAGGCAGCAGGAAGTGGAGAAATAGAAGTATCCTTATCACGTGAACTGTTAAACCGTCCAAAATAATCACTTAAATCACTTCCAAATTTTGAGTCTATTGTCATTTTACAATCATCCTTTGGCCCTCTTATAGATTTTATTACAGCCCAGACGTCACGAGAATTTTGCTTTAATCCACCAAACACTTCACTTCGTATATCATGGACATACTTGTTTATTGTTCTTTGAATTTTATTTCGCAGGTTATTATTTCCATCTTCAATTGCTTTCTGTTTTTCCTTTTCAAGCTGCTTAATTCTACCATCAGCAGGTATTCTCTTCATCATGTCTTTAGGGTTCTCACGTTTCTTTGGTATGCATACATCTCTTACAAAGCAAATGTAGCTTGAAATTGTTTCGGTGAAGTCACTTAAGGTTTCACAAGTTTTCTTGAAAACATCCCAATCAGTAGTTTTAAGCATATCTTGCATGTTCTCGATATTCTCTCTTGATAGATCCCTGTTCACTTTAGATTTTTATTTTACAGAACTATGATGATGTTCATAATACTTTGGGGTTATTAAGATACTAAAATGGTCCGAAGTCGATATTGGGTATAACCTCCTGGTAGAATAATAATCTCCCTTTACGTACACTGCGTCTAGTGTAGAGTTCGATCGCTGATATGTGGTGTAATCAACCAGGTTTCTGAAACCCATAGTTTCTAGTATGTCTATGCGATCTCTATTCACATCTCCAATAATAATAAAATATGTCCTGGGATTTTCTTTCTGTAGATTTGTAATAGAAGATTTAAGAGTTTTGTCTGCTATAGAAACATTTGACGTTGGACGTATGTACACATTTATGAGAGTTATATTCGATATGTCGCTTGGAAGAAAACGTGGACGTGATCTTACAGCAATCAGTTCTATGTCAGGTGTTGATATAGTACAACATATTTTAGGATTAGAAATTGACCAGTTCTTTGCGATGTAAGTAATGAGACCCCCTCCATTTGCAGAAAACTGTCTGTCAAGACGAAATAAGTAGTAACCATCAATATTTAATGCATCATCAGTGAATCTGTGCCGCGGAAATTCATTGTACCATTCTTTTTCAAAATTCTGAAGCTTAGTTTCTTGTAGAGCTATAAAGCACAAATTTCTTGTATTGGCAACTGTTTGCTCTAAATGCAGAATCTTTCCCTGAAGGCTGTTAACATTAGCAGACAATCCGTAAGGAAAGCTGAAGTTATTAAGCTTCGTGCGTCGCACCCGTTTTTGTAAGCCTCCTCTTTTGCCTCTATAATTCCTTTTGATTGTCTCTTCTTTAAGTTTGTTCATCAACCGTGAGTCAATCTCATAGCTTCGCATCTCTAGGCGAATAGTGTGTAGTTCCTCTGTTCAAATAGCAACTCCCTAGGTAAACACGAGTCAGCCCGCCCACTAACATATCCTGTACACCTATAGAACCTGTACTGTGCATAACTTGCTATGTGTAAACTAAGTCCTGGGTGTTCCTTAAATATATGCTCTTCCATGTTTTGAGTTTTTGATAGAGCCTACTAAACTTTTTTATATTTCGCTGTAGGCTATGTAATATTGGCTTTTTATGTGTACATTCCCATGCATATTTGTCTTAATTTATAAATATTTTCTGTATACTTACTCTTAATATCAAACAACTTTGAAACTTTGTTCGAAGTTTACTTTAGGCAATAAATCTAGTAACTTTAGGCGTTACTTCCTCGAGAAATACACACACGATTTTCTCCACTGCGTGCCATATACAACGTATAGCTTATACCTCCTTCCTAAGGAATGAGGTACAATCAAATGACTTAAAGTAAATGATATTGCATTGACAACGTTTTCATGTCTACCGCGATTATTGCGAGGTGCGAACAACTTGTTTAAGATACCCACTCCGCTTAGCCCGTCTCTATGACAATGAGACTGATGAGGTATTACTTTTAAACCCATGGAATATCATCAGCAGGACTGTAGGAGAGGACACTCGTGTGACGTAATTGTTACATATTTAAAGGAAAAATGCAGTCACTCTAATTTAAATTAGTGTACCCCGTACATAAAAGGATCTATTTAATCATGTGACAACATTTTTGTCACTGAAATGTTCAATAACTAGTGCGTTTATCTTTAATGTGAAACCAGGGCCGTAGCCTGGGCAAAATCTCTGTGGGAGGACACTATCTAACCAAACACCAAACGGTATGCTTACAGCTACTTAACACACAGGCGGACCCTTTCTTTTTCACATGTTCTGGGTACCATCGCCAAGGGGGGATGAAGGGAGGGCCACATGTAAAACCTGGATTAGGTTCAAGTTATTGTTGGCAAAGCTATGAACTGATTACATTTTTACAAATTTTCATTATTTAGTGATGTTCTTTATATTTTGTGGCTGCGCGGAAGACAGGAGGTGCTGTCTGAGAGGAGGGGACGACGTCCTATACTCTTTGAGAAATTTTTGTCCACGTGAGGTTCTTGGATGCAAAATGGTGCTATCTTTCTAAAGCTTCGTAAACCGTTGATTTGATTACATATTTAGGAATCCTTATTATTTAGTGAATTTCTTCTATCCCGTTAGGGTATAATTGAAGGGGATGTTGCCTAAGAGGAGGGATTATACCTCTACTCTTTGAGAATTTTTTCTTGTTCTAAGTTTTCCTAGATCCAAACTGGTGTTATCTTTGTGGAAACTTTGGACTCATAAAATGATCTAAACTTTTAATTATTTACTGAATTCTTCAGCTATGGTATGCATGGCACTGGTACCCGGTGCAGGCTTCCCCCTAGCACTCTAAGTGCGACACTGGGGGAGCCAACCTCAGTTGGTGAGTATCCATGGCGTGGGACTTGCAAGAAAACGGGGGCAAATGACACATTTTAGACCTTAAAAGTTGCATCCTAGCATTTTTTCACTTTTAATTTTCATTCTTTAGAATCAAATTTAACTTTCAAAAAGGAACGTTTTATTTAAAGGGGAAATGCAGTCACCCCAATCTGAATTAGTGTACCCGAGCATCCTATTTCATGAATGGCTCTGGAAAATTATGTTTCAATATGTTCCTCACTGCATCATTTGAGAAATTTACGTATACTCCTTGGTTTTCTTGAATATGCAACATGTCTGTTCTAACATATCATGAAAGATACTTGAAGTGAAATACGGGATATTTGTGAGATTTAGCCGTTGTTCAAAATAAGTTGCTTCGACTGCTTATGCCCTTAAATTAAAAGTTACTTTATAAGTTCATTGACTTTAGCTAATAATTAAAGGTAATCACTGGCTATTTTATCTTTAGCCAGTGTATATGGTGGTGTATTCAAGCGGTGTTCCTTGAAGGAGGAAGGTGGTTTATTCGTCAGGCAGGGAAACCCACATAAAAACGCGTCCCTGGCGGGGATCCGGGATCTCCCCCACAAACGTTTGGGAAAAAAGAACCCTTAAATGCAATTTTCCATGATTTTTGGGCCTTGATATCATAATTTGGACAGTGGAATTTTCTGCATTTCTGTATATTTTCTCAAGTAGGCTACTTTTATTTACGTTTTGGAAATCTCAGGGGAGGGGTACTGCCCCTGGCCCTGCCCCCTGCCCCCCGCAGGTTACGACCATGGAAACTTATTTGTTCAGACAACTCATGAAAGATATTTGTAAGGAAAACAAGAGAAAATTTGAAATTTGGGGGGACTACTTAATGCCTTCAAGGAATGGCACTTGGTAAAATCATTTAACCTTTTTGGAGTCCAATATCATGGTATTTTTTGCATTTCTCTGGTTAGCTGTGATATTACTCTTCTACATCTTGACAGAAAGTTTTTCTCAGCCAGTTCTCAAGGGTTTTCCAAGTTATATTTGCGTATTGTAATCTTTGTGTAGCTTACATATATGTTCATTTGATCGCGAACTTGCAACTTTTGACTGGAATTTTTTTGAGGCAGTTTGCTCTGAAAAAAAAAACAAAAAAAAAACGTTTAGAGGAACTTTGAATAAGTATAACATTCTCCAACCAAAAGAGAATCAAGCCATAGCTTTGCGTACAGCAAGAAAAAGCTTACTAGTAGATCTGGAACCGCAATAAAAATACGAAATGAACAAGTCGAAACTCATTGTTTTCAATTCTCTTTCCAAAGGTTCCCCCTCTCTCTGTTGGGAAAACTCCCTAAATATGCGGGAGTAACCATGTGTGATGGAGGGTTTCGTTGCAACGGCAAAAGCGTACACTTGTCGTTGATTTATTAGTCATTCCTTGAACTACTTTTTGACTTACTCGTTTTAGAAGAAAGCTTGCTAAAACTATCAGTTTTTAAAGGAGTGGCTGCTCCTAAATAGGAAGGGATACGCTATTAAAAATTTCTGTAAATTTACAGACATTTTTTACAGTACTTTTGTGTTTTTTCTGTTTTACAAAAGTATGCTGTTATTTAACTAACACACAAGTTTTTAACTAAATAAATCATATAAATAACATAAAGGGTCGGCCTTTTTCAAAAACAGACATTCTGTCTCTAAAACATACCGTTCTGTGAAAATGTCTGTAAATTAACCGTTTTATGACGTATGGAACAATAAACTTAAGTAGGCAGAGTTTATTTTTGTCCATATTTTTCTTTTACAATGATTGCTACCTCATAACTTCATATTTTTTGTGTTTTTTTTTATCAGAAACTGAATAACTAATTATTTACTTTGCTTTTAAATGTTCACAAATGATATATTGGTATTGTTTGCAATATTTATTTCGTAACCAATGATTACATTGTTTGGGAATTTTGGTAAGGCCCCAGTTATATAAAATACCTTTACATAATCACTATCGTAACAAACAGAATTGCCAGTTATAGGCAACTGTCTTCTAGACCTTAAGGCTTAGATCATTCTTAGAAATGTAGAAGTCTAAAGACCGAGAGGTTTGTGACGTGACCCCTCATGGAACTTAACTTGATTCATACAAAATGGATTTAAATATTTTTTACATACTTTGTCTAGATTTGCATGTAATCTCTGTTAGTTTTAAAATAAGAAATCTTTAACTTTATCACAAAAAAATTATAAACTTAAACAGAACATTTTAGTAATTTGGGTTTGCACAAATTGTTTGGAAACTTTAACCAAAGAATATTTGTGAAATTAACAGATATATTTTTAACAGTGACCGGACAAAAGATGACAGTAGCCTCGCCATGACTACGATTGACGTCACAAAATATGACATCTTAAATGCTGTAGATTGCAAGAAGTTGCACTCTATAAAGAAAATTTGTTACCACAACTCCACGTCTACCTTATGCTGGTCTCAGTGTCGTGAAAATAGACTTTGGGTTCATGGGTGTACCCTACGGACTTCTTATAATATGGACAGAGCATCCTAACCATCGTCCTGTATGCGTGGAGTGTCGCTACTATATGTACACGTTTAGGCTTACCAATATGGCTAGGTCCTTTGTCTTCCGCGTAAAATTTGGACTTGCTCAAGTGGTTCAGTACAGACAGATAACGGGAGAAACTTTGAAAATTTTCAAATAAAATGCGAGGCTTGGTTAAAATCAAACGAACAGTGTGAATAATTTTGATGGCTTTCCCTGTTCGTGGTTGTATTTTTTTCTGAAATGGGACATATTTATCGGTTCCTTCCTCCTACCAATGTGATATACATTGAACGAGGCTAATCTTTGGGCCCAAAAGGTCCCAGGTGATTTAAAAACTGTATACATATTCAAGAAAATGACCACTATGACTGCTGTTTTTTTTTTCACCCTGTTCAAAAATTTGCATAGTGCACAATGACAAGAAAGAGTTTTATTTTCACCAACTCAGTATTAGTTTTTAGGTAAATTCCTTCCTTAAATTCACTAAATTGAGTATTCCGGATTGTAAAACATACCTTCTACAGGGATTCTTCCTAACTTCATTTTCTTTTGTCAGTATATTAGTAGCTGATATATTTTATTTACATTGGCCTTAAGACATACAGGTGTCATACTTTACAAATACAAAATTTATAGACTTTGCATAACCATTAAGCAGACGATAAAGTAAACCAAACCAAAAATTATATTTTTAACAGATTAATAAGCAGTGAAGACTCAAGTTAGGTGTGAACTGTATGAAAAGGATGTTAGCCTGTGGTAGAGAGTATAACTTGTGCGTCAAATATACCAAGAATTGAACATAATCATTTGTTCAGTACAAGTTCAGCATATTGTAAGGCAGAGGGCATTTTATGGTGATAGTGCATAGGGTCCTTTGTGAAAAACATTTTTTTCGTTATACAGGTTCTCTTACCTCTGTCGTTATACCAGGGAGCTGTTATTTGGAAGGAGATACATCGCTTTGAAGTGAGGTTTACACCGCCAAGGTCACACAGTAATCTGTCTCTTGTATCTGTCTTGGCATTTCTATAAGGATTAGGTAGCTCATACAAGAGGGATTTGTCGTCTGCTACATCTACAGTAAGACTGGGGGTTGGTCGCTATTGCCATACCATTGTCAGTCGCTTGGAAATTAAAAAATATTGCATCTTTGGACGCTCGGTGACGCGAATGAGAGTAAACCAGTAACGTTTTAGGTAAAAATGTGAACATGATTCTATAAGTGGTCATTTCAGGAAACTTCCGGAAACTTTCCAAATTTTTGTGACAAAAATTAGACTTCTGCCTCTTCAGCTCATTTGTATGACGTTTGTTCTATAGGAAGGGGAAGACCTCATTGATTTATTTCAATGAAACAGTCGTTTCGAGTTTTGAAGCACCTGCCCCTAAATTGGTGGCGGCGTAAACCTACTCATCAAAGCATTGTCCAGAGTAAGCCAATTGTGGTGGGATTACTAGACCTGAATGATGTTGCAAACATATCGATATCAAATTGAAGCCAACGAATAAAAGAAAGAATTCCAATTAACGGAATAAGTAGCTTATCATTAATAATCTCCCCGGAATTTAATGAGTCTTAGAGTATTAGCATAAATTAAACTTTCCGTTAAATCTCCTTCCGAATAACAGCTCCGTGGTTATACTCCACTCGGTAGAAACGCAAGATAGCATATCTTATTTGAAAATTGGTTGCTTCTTAATGAAATGCCTGTAATGGAATGAGAGTAAATTGCAATAAAGACCTTTTGTTATTCTTTTTCCAACGTTCCATGACTCTTTCTTTGTTTTTCTTTGAATTGAATTACTTGTTTGTCTTTGAAATTCGATACCTTTGGAATGTTTCAATATCTTTCTATGCAGACTCAGTGTAGAATCTTAGCGTAACCTAAAACAGCAATCATAACAGTACAAAGAAATATGAAAGTTGCCTGTTTAATGTACTCAGAAGACACCACAGGTTTGCTATCAAGCACTACATTTCTGAAATAAAAGACAGTTTTTGAATATAAGTATCTCCCATCGCAACGACCAGCTATTGAGATGCGCTTTTCCCTTCCTTACACAGAAAATTTGCACATCAGCATATTTTAATTATCAAAGCTAGTCATAATTAAATCGTGCCATTTAAATTTCACTTTGAAACTTCAAAAATGCTGTCTGTAAGATTTGTTCGGCAGTTCATGCACTTATTTACCCACATTATTTAAGGACGTTTTACACTCTTAACTTTTTTATTAACTATACGTTTAGTAATAATTAAACAAAGAACGTTAAGGAAGTAGACACGTGCATGTGTTTAGCATCTGTTTCCACGGCGGGGGCAAAAAATTGGTAAGGAAAACGTTTAATTCTTTAATTTTTGTTCTATGGTGGTATATAATTGTGTACTGTTCCTTTACAAGGTCTGTTCATACTAAGTGGGAATATCAGGATCACCAGCTCTCATCACTTCGAAATAAATGTATACAATCTTTCAAACTTACAAAATGCCAGAGGAGAAGTAAGGACCTTATGCATTGACGTCACGCGAAGTCATTTTTGCGGCAAAGCAATGAAGAACACTGCACGCAGGATGTAGACTTCGCATGCTCTCGTAGAAGATTACGCGCGTGTACGACCGGTACACATATCAGCTGTCTGCATTTGTCAGTTTACTGGTGTTAGCTGCAATGATACGCGATTGCCTCTACTGGGGGAGCACTTTCTGTTTTGTGACGTCATATGCATAAAGTCTATTGCCAGTAACGTAATCTTGACATTATGAGTAGTTAATGGTACCAACTGAGTGATGTAATCTTAATATTATGAAATATTTTCTGATCTTTATAAAAAGTTAATGGTGCCACTAAACACGTTTTCACTCTAACTGTCATTTGTAATGTTGCGTTGACATTAGCCCAATCAGTTGCTTGCTATAAATAAGCGTTTACAATTGAGAGTTGCTTCTGATGTTGGCGCTGCACACTAACACCGAGGCTAGACTGATGTTAATTCAGCACGTTCACACTGAACCCCATGCTTGCACACACAGGCCTCGCTTTCGAGATTAATAATAGGGAGGTCAAAATGTCATTAAGTCAAAAACGCGGGAAAACTGAACACTTGTAAGGAAGAAACCTGTTAATAAGTGTTCGTCTCGGCACCCCAGATGGTTCACATGGAAAGAGTGGGGTGGTCAGTTCTAATAAGCAGGGTCAACACTGACCATACTTTACACCTCAAACTGTGTACTGGGTTCGATGTCCAAATTCCGCCCTACGCCGCGTAGGGTGTGAAAACGCAGTGTTCGTTTGGGGTAGAGCTTGCGTTAATATGCTTTATCTAAGAATATCTCAAAGTGCTTTGTGGGGTAACTGGGGGCATTAAAAACTGAAGTACAGAAGCATTCTAAAACCAAGAAAAGATTAAATAATCGAAAAAGCATGGAGTATAAATTAACAAAGAAGAACATAACAAAATTGCACAAATAAGGAAGAAAGCAAAATGTCAGGACACTGAAGACAAATAAATCTAAGAATTAATTTTGAAAATCTTGCTTGCTTCTCAATAGGAGGACAGAATTGTTCGCTTTTCACCTTTGGTCACTAATTTAATGTTAAGACAACATGCAGGTAAAATATTTTGACCTATGGATTTTTATTTAAAACAACTCAAATCCATTCGAGCACTGGTTATATTGCGTTATCCGAAAAAAGTTTTTCTATTATGCTCAGAATAACATTGAATTTAAAATGATTTAAATATGGCCCAGCCTGTCATTTGCTATCTTCTGGTTAAGACGTGGAGTGATCGTGTAGTTATGGTTGTCATTGGTCCTTTTAGTCGTTGTAGCTGTATATTGCTTCGTTAAATTCCATATAATCTGGAGACTCTGGTGGGTCATCCCCAATTGGAATGAAGTAGTTTTCTTCGTCTTCTTCGAGCGAGTAGCACGAAGCAGCTAGGCTGTCTCCAGCTGCCCGGCTGTCTCTAGCTGCCAGGCTGTCTCTAGCTGCCCGGCTGTCTCTAGCTGCCCGGCTGTCTCTAGCTGCCCGGCTGTTTCGAGCTGCCCGGCTGTTTCGAGCTGCCCGGCTGTCTCTTTGCACGACAGCGCTTGGCATTGATCGTTCATATACGTCTGAATTATTCGAAAAGTAAGATGGATCACCAACGTTAGAAGGATCGTGAAGATGCGAAGCGTCAGAAACTTGTAAAGCTTCACTAAAGTGCTGGACATCAGGAAAGTTTGATCCATCACGA
This sequence comes from Holothuria leucospilota, assembly GCA_029531755.1. Taxonomy (NCBI): domain Eukaryota; kingdom Metazoa; phylum Echinodermata; class Holothuroidea; order Aspidochirotida; family Holothuriidae; genus Holothuria; species Holothuria leucospilota. The sequence goes on from CM055981.1 coordinate 39,753,853, forward strand.
AAGTGCAGAGGATCATTTGATTCTGAATGAACACGAAAGTGAACCACAGGTTCGTGGAGATGCACAGCGTCTGGAGAGTGCTGACCAGTAGGAAAATTGGATCCATCAGGCAAGTGCAAAGGATCGTTTGTTTTTGAAGGAACACTAAAATACACCATACTATCATCAAGGTGCGCAGTGTCCTGATAGTGTGGTCCATCAGGTAAGTTTGATCCATCACGAAAATCCAAAGGATCGTTTGTTTTTGAAGGAGCATGAAAAGGTGCGACAGGATCATGAAGGTGGGAAGTGTCAGGAAAGTGCTGTTGATTAAAGTATGACGTGTTATATGAAACATCGTCAAGTATTTCCAAGTAACATGCATCAGGAATTTGTTGGATTGGATCACGTATATCTAATTCCATGTAAGTATCTGCAAACCCTTCAGAAGCCTCTGATTTTTCAAACTTTTCTGGTTTTTCTGGTCTCTCCGATCTCTCCGATCTCTCCGATCTTTCCGATCTTTCTGATTTTTCTGACCTTTCAGATTTTTCTAATCTTCCGGATCTTTCAGATCGAGTGTTTATAGTTTCAGGTGGATTCCCACTTGGACAAATCCGGATGACACAAACACAACCTACGAACGTTATGAAAAGGATAACGATACCAACACCTGCAATGAACACAATGATGTAAGGTCCCGCCTGGCCACCGTCGTCGTAAATTATGGCGTGTCCTTCCGCTGTCTGACTTCCAAACACTCCTTCGCATTTTATAAAAATGGGTAACGTAGTGCTATCGGTAATTTTAATTTTCAGTTTTATTTCAGTTTCTCCAGGAATCACTTCATAGTTTGAACTAATCGGTACATTCCGCCACTTGATCATGGCACCTTCAATGTTACTTTTGCAGACAAGCAACGCCTCATTGGGTCCCCTACTTACCTCCACGGAAACCTTTAATTGTTGCGACCTGGATATTACCAGTGGCCCAAATTTACAAGATCCAACTCTTTTCTTCATTCCCGAATGATTTTGAGTAAAACCGCAAAGAAACGTGCTGTTGTTATATGAATCATCCAATTGTGCAGCAAACGATAACATTTTTTCTGTTTCCCCTTTAATCACATTGGTAGAAAAAATGGCGTCCTTAGTACGACTGACATTATTAATGGAAAGGTCTATTTGAGTTGGTGGAATACCGTCCAAACTTGAACAATTAAATTCAAACCGAGGATGTTGCTTGCTATCAATGTAGTATGCCAACCGGTCATGCGAAGTCATGCAAGAAGCATTGAAAAAGATTACGTGGAACAATTCAGTAATGCTCCCGGACTCACACGTATAGTTACCCGCATCGCTCTTTTTAAATGCCTGTATAGTCAAGTTAGAACCTTGCTTAGAATTGTTTGGAAAGAAGTAATCTGTAAATATGTATTTTGAAGGTAAGCCGGTCAAATCTGAATTTGAAACAATCGTATAGGTCCCTGTTAGGTTACTTTGAGTTATGTTAACCAAATTGGTAGTTTTACAGCTCATATGGATATTTTCACCTTCAGTAACCGCATAGATATTTCCATTTCCGTATGCATTTTGTATAAAAATTGTCACCATGTGGAAACTCGTTAGGAGCGAACGAAACATTTTTGTTTTATTGCACAGTATTATTTCCACTTTAAGCATGGTAGCTACAACACATATTAAGGTAAACTTCAGTATAAGTCTGACCATCCAGTTCGAAACTACAGGCCCTTCTTGCAAAGGAAGCTCAGCTTCTCTTTATTTAAGACACAAACTGTAAGAATCCCTTTCTTCAAGTTCATTGGCACTCGCTTGTAGTTCGTATGAAACTGTATATACGTAGACGTCCACACAATCTACAAATATGCGTAACATTTCGTGCTATATTTAGAGAAATTCCTTTCTTCCAGTTATCAAATTTGTATAGGCCTGTTCATTTCCAACATTGTAACTGACTTGATAGTAGGAAAGTGAGACATCTTGTACGTATAGAACTCTCGGCTATAAATGTTATCGTAACGTCTTTGTTTCCGATTAATAACAAATTTACGTGACAGGATTACGTTACGTCATGCAAACAACACTTTACCTCAATAAAAGTGGTACATTCTTCGAATTTTCTTGTGGCTGTGAAGAGGAGTTGGGTGACTGGGGAATGCCTCTGCGCCGCCTGTTTTAATCAATGGTTCCTTACACACCGACAATTAAGTAGGTGGTAATATTTGCCCCTTGCATGCCGTTGTCATTTTTCTGGAACCTTGGATTCTCCACTGCTTTAGATTGTATTATATAACACCTTATTTATTTCTCTACATTTGATTGGAGGATTGGTGGTCACATGCCATGGGTGATTCGGCACTATCCATCGTGCAATAGTCTAGTATAACACACGGTCGTGCAATAGTCTAGTATGACACACGGCTGTGACGTCACAATCACTGCGCGTACGTACAAACTATGCCCCAACTCAATAAATCAACGCAGCTTTGGGGATCGCACATTGCATACCGTACATAGTCGACGCGTAGCTAGCAAAGGACAAACCATGGAGCTACCGCACGGACAAACGCCAAAACACAACAACGACTAGGTAAAGGTAACGTTAGATAGTTATAAGGTGTTATATAAAACAAATAATGAATGTTTTTCATTCGTGCGATAGTATGAATAATTTCATTCGTTGAAAGATTTAACGTTCTATTCAACTCGGCTTCGCCTTGTTGAATAGAACGTTCAATCTTTCAACTCATGAAATAATTCATACTATCGCACTCATAAACATTATTTCATTATTTGTATATTAATTACTGGAAAGGGGTTGAGTGTAGGGGGGAATCGCGCCGTCCTGGATGCCAGCCGCACACTTAGGGGTGCCATGCTAAGTTCAAAATAAAAAAAAAAAATCGAATGATTATGTACATTGTTACAAGACGACCCGTCAGGAACACCGGATTGAATCCATCGACGAGCGAGTGGAAAGTTCCAGAGACGTCCAACTTCAACGCAGCCTTTCTAGAACTGTCTAGAAGTGAGAACTGTTTACGTTATGTCCCAATTATAGCAGCGACCTGGCAACACTTCTAAGAAACTGCAATTGCATGTTTACTACGGTGCATACAAGGAAGGTTCTCGTAATTGCTGGACTGTGTGCGCTAGAAGTTTCTGTTAAATTCTGGAGAGTTCTCGATTAAAAGCCTAGCATATAAAAGGCAGTTCAACAACTGTTATAGAGGAGAGATACCCTAATACTTCATCTAGTCCAGACGCTGTTGAGAAGTTATTCCCAGCCACTGACACTGCACACTTGTGATAAATTGCCTTACGCCGTTTCTACACTGTGTACAGAGATTGTTATCATCCATCATTCATCGCCTAGCCTTGTCATTATTCGCTCGTGGAACCAGTTCCTACGCTACAGCACGCTGCAGGTCTACTACTGTACCATCGTCAACGTGCATGCACTACCAGCCCTTGGACCAGACCAGGCAAATATTAATTAAAGGATTGTGAGTAAGTCTAATTAATTATTGTAAATTTAAGTGAGATAAGGAGATTGTAAATAATCATTAAGTTGTTGAATTTTAATCTCGTTCTTCTGTGATGTTTCGCTGTTATTGGTTTGACTTGCGACCACAAGCCGTAACAACATTCATCACCCTTTCTCAAAATCCAGATATGGGCCAGATATAAAATTCCACATATGGGCTAGATAAGAATTTGGTATGTTTCCCGTACCTGCATCAGATCTGGAATCTACATATGGCAAAATAGAAAACAATTGGCAGCTATATCCCCTTTATAAAATTATCAGTGCTGTACAGTATGTGTACCAATAGCGTGAAACATATAAAAGTGTGGTCACCGATATTTTAAAAGCATTTGCGAGATTATTTCAATGCTGTATGAAAGACTTGGTCTTTGTACTGAATATGGAAGAGACTCGATGTACAATTTGATAAGTTCTGAAAAATACAAGCCAAAAATGCGTTTCACGCTATTGGTACACATACTGTAGTACTCGAGATCGGTCTCGAGGCACGATTTAAAGGACTCGGACTCGAACTCGGACTAGGACTTGGTGTCTTACAGTCCGGACTAGTGACTCTTTCTTAAATTTCCAGAAACGGGCTCGAGACCGGCAGAATTTGGGATTCACTTTCATGCAATTAATCCATCGTTACATAGCATTGATCTTGGCGTCTGCAGTTCCTGTAAAACTCCACACGGCATAGACGGCGATCTCGGGGGGTGACAGCGGGACATGTCCCCCCAATATTTGAGAAATCGCCCAATGACTTTGATTTTTCACACAGTAAATTATTGGTAAATTTGGTCATTCCCCCCCCCCCCCCCCCAATATCGAGAACAAATCGTCGCTCTTGCCACACCGCATCTACATCTTTGCAATAAGCGCTGTCTTGTGCTGATATTCCAAAAAGATCTACTGTAAAATCTTATATGGTGGATCCTTAACTAGTTTCGCTGGATGCCCATAATTTTCATCTGGAAGATCTCACGGGCAACAGCCAGACGCGTACCCATGGTTATGTCATTTGGCCTCATTTTGAAATGATTAGCTTTCCACTTGAATGTGTGGTATCTTGGGGTGCGTCGAAAGGCCCCGGATTCAGTTCAGAACAGAGTGAAATATAATGGGTGTAGCCCCGGAAGCTCTGGGGCTCATCACAAACTTTCTGTAAATGACATTAAATATAATGATCACAAGTATCGCAATTTGACCATTATTTTGTAATATTCCCAATCCAGACTGTCAGAGCGTGTAACAAAAAAGATCATGTCAGATCAATTGGCGCAAATCTATATTGGTTGAAAAGAGTATGTCTGGGGAGAAGGTGGTTCGTCGTGACTCTCTGAGGGGATCGTCATTATCCATTAGATCATATAGTGTAACGAGACTATTTTTTTTCCAAAAATGCCTCCTAGATTACATTCAGTGGCAAGTTACCAGGCTGTGTAACTTGTATCTTGATACCGCATTCTCTACTCTGAAATATCATTATTTAGCAATCTACAGTTCAAATAAAACAAAGGCAAAAGAGAAAAATAGTCGGCCTACATAATTATGTTTCTATCAAAAGGCATATGGTCTAATCAAATTTCGTAAGTTCATTTCAACTGACCTGCTAGGCTCCCCAGTCACCATCAGTGGATTATTTATGTCAGACTTATGGCTCGTCGATTTGACTACGCAGTGAGCATGTGAGTGAGTGGGTGGGGGATTATTGATGATGGCATAAACTACACGGAGGGGTGTAGCAGAAGGCTTGGTGATGATATGTAGGATATGATAACCAAGGTGGGTTTGAAGCCATGAGAATTCCAACGCTGAAGTCTATACCTGTCAATCTTACTTCGCTTTAACCAAGATGTGGCAAGTCATCTCACTTAAAGCGCAATCACTTTGCTGCAAAAACTGATGTGACGTCATGTTGTCGTCACAAGTGTTTTGTTTAGGTGGCAAATTTTATCCCCAATGCGCCCTTTTCACAGGCGTTAGTTGGTACTAGTCAACCTCAGGAGCGGAAACGGTTTGCAGAAATGGGAATCATTTGTAAACAGAGTACCAAAGGTATGTCTTAGGGTGCAGGGTCAGGTGGGCTTCCGGAACATTTACCAAAAAGGGCCGATACAATTTTCATTTTCCGACTCAAACTTAATGAGCAAAGCAATAAAGGCAAGAAAATTTTGACAGTGTGCAACCATTTTCAATAGAAAATATTAAAAGATCGATCATTTTAAAAGACAACCACCCTACCTCTAGCCACAGCTTTCACGCATGCATACATTTATCCAATAAACCTATTCGTCAATTCCTACCTCTACGCCTACACAAAACAAGAAAGGAAACAAGAACAGTTGTACCATATTTGGAATAAATACAGTAACACCACATGAACAATAAAAGGAGAACAATCGCGAGCTAACGGTGTGATGTTTTGTGATTTTGGTAGTCAGAATGTACATTTTCCTGTCAGAGAACCGATTTTTTCTGTCACAGGCCGGTAGTTTAAAATTCCGAATTCGGCAATCGAAAATTCAGTCTTCACAATTCAATTTAGTAACAAGGCGTATTAAAACTTACCAAGATGGGAGGGGTGTGGCACCCCTCTGGCGACATTTCTGGTTGTATGAGGCGTTGGAACATTACCTGCACGGTTGTCCTAAATGACGTAATACTAAGACGATCAGTTACAATAGGTTTAAGGAAGTTATTCTTCCCTTTTCATTACAAAAATTTCTTCCTTTTAAAATGCCTTTCAATACTGATAATTCTCGATCGTTGAAGCACTTTTTCAACCCTCTTTTTTAGATTTCAGTTTGCTTGGCTGGCGGGACTGGAACACCTTTTGGGCCGAATGTGGCCAACGGGCTGCCATTCAGACCCAATGGCCTATATCATAACACATAATCATTGCATAAAAGGCAGAGTAGAAATCGATCATTTGTAAATCCATGTTCTTAGTGTATACTTTTCTACAGGGGGACTCGGAATCGGAGCTTGTGACTCGGACTCGGACTCGGTCTTGGACTCGGACTCGGACTCCGAAGGTGGGGACTTGACTACAACACTAAAAGTTATGTCTGGCTTGATATAGCCATGTAAAACTTGATTTGCCTATCTGGCACTGGCTTCTATCAAGCTGCATTTAACTTGTTATGGCCATATAAAACTTGATAAGCATACCTGGAATAAGCTTTTATTAGGTTGTGCAAGGCTTGACATTGCTATACAAAACTGATCTGCGCGTCTCACATGAGCTATCAAGTTATTTCTGACTTGATGTGGCAAAATAAAAATTGGTTTGCATATCTGGAGTGTACTTTTACCAGCTTTGGCTAAGTTAGACCATGTAAAACGTGATGTGCATAAATTTTCCATCAAGTCATATCTTGTTCGATAGGGCTACATGAAACTACATGAAACGATTTGCGTATCTGACTTTCATCAAGTTATGCCTGACGTGATATCGCCATTTGAAACTTGATTTGCATGTTTAGCATGACTACTTTTTCTATCTGGTTACATCTGGCTCCATATGGACATATAAAACTTGATTATAGGATGTGCTTTCATAACGTTATATCTAGCTGGCATTGCTAGAATGGGTATTTAGTTAGCTACATTAGTTAGCTACAATACCAAATCTTAGTCACTTTGCATTGCCAAACATTTCTTAAACGGGATGGGACATCCACATGGACCCTCCCTCAGGGTGTTATTCATTGCACAAGATGGCAAAGGTATAATCCGTCCCGGTTGTCAACTAATCTAGAAACTCCATTGACCAGATGTGTAAGCTTGGAGCTATTTCGTTAGAGTTCCAGGATGTAAGTACAAGAAATCTTTATGGTAGTTCTCCTGCAGGTATGAAATTATTAGGGAGATATCCTAACTTGTCATTCTGTCTATGCCTTCTCTGATAAATGGGATCCCTTCCTTTTTTGCCAGGTTTGAGTTGGAAAACTAATTGCATGGTTGTCAGGAGACAGGGACGTAGCCAGGATATTGTCAAGGGTGGGACGAAGCCCATAGACAGACTCTCAGCGTTTCGCGCCACCATGGGTTGGCGTATAAAGCGCAAGAAAAGTTTGGCCCCAAATGCCTCCTAGATAACTGGAAATGGCACTTCCCAGGCCTATTAACCTCATATAAATAGGGGAAACACTAGCAATATTGTAAACATAAACATTAAAAAAATAGCAAACTATGCTAAAGGGGGCTGCCCCCTTCACCTCCCCCTTCGTCTTCCCCGGGCTACACGCCTGCCAGGAGATAAGTTACATATGACGAGTGGGATCATAGTCGCAACAGAGCCTTCTCATAAACTTAAATACAGAACATTGCCGTCTGAGATACCAGGATGATTTAAAAGAAATAAAAATGCAAAAGGAATTAAATAGACGAGTTGGGAAATGTTTCCACGCAATGCAATATGGGAATGGGTCAAATGTGAAGTGTACCACGCTTACAGTGTCCCAGCGCGAGTGTTGAAGGCTGAGCGCGCAGAGCTAAACGGGTTGCCCGTTGTCATGGTACACTTGACCTTGTGACCTCACCGGAAGTACCGAATTTCCCAACTCGTCTATTATGACTGCTTCAATGAAATGTCTATATTGCGGATGATCTGTGTACTTGGAGGCACGCAAAACCTTCAAGGGCGAAGGGTGCGTTGCTGAAAATGAGAACATCAGCGGCGGTCGTTACCCTTATAGTTGAAATGATACGAAAGAAAGAATGATCATTTGACGAGGCAGTACTTAGGGCTTGTACTTTAAAATGAACCTCACTTCTTCATCGAATATATTTTTGTAATGATGTCAACACCTGTCACGATCCCCACAACTTACTAGTCAACCATAGCAAACATTTTATCCAAAAAGTCGCTTGTCAAAATTTGAATTATAGTTACCATTTTGTTATATGAAGGTACGGGACTTTAGTTCTTCCAGACATAAGAGAGCATAATTAAAGATATTTAGACGTGCGTAGTGAGTACCGTCATTGCATTCACCACTTGAGAGATTAACCTGAAAAGTGGTATTTATAAGATACCGAAACCAATTTTAGTGGTGATCATCCATGAGGATGTGAAATGTGTTCTCATCAAAATAGGCTCGTAGTCGTACCTGACAATGATCAAAAATTTTGGCCAGAGACTTTTATACATCCAAATTACTGTTTTGCTACTAGTTCGGTTTTTCCAGGGACGTCGATATTGTTTGAAAGTGTGGGGGGTTAACTTGCAACTTAAACACTGGCCTGGAAAGGGTCCCCCATTTGAAAAAGTTAAGGATGAAACAACCTTTGATTTGATGAGGAGGCGGGTTGGTGCGAAAGTTGGATGGCTGGAGAAACTGCACAGATTTTAGAAAATAGAAGTAATTTCATAGAGGCTTTTACAAAGAAAGTGCTCATTAGGCAATTCAACTCAGGAAGTGGTAATAATGGGAAAACAGATCATAAAAAGGCAGATACAAAGCAAACCGAAAATGTTATTGAGCCTTTTTGGTTCCCATATACAATTACTAAGTTTCTGAACTGTTTATGCAAGGACCAGGGAGTACATTTCATTTATTTTTTGTTTTAGCCTTTTGATCAGGGGCGGCGCCACGGTGGGGGGGGGGCAGGGCAGGCATTTGCCCCCTATGGTTTTCAACTCCAAAAATAAAATCGTCTAAAAACGTTTTAAGACACATAATTTTGTAGGGGGTGGGGTGAGGTGTTACAGTATGTCACCCGTCTATCACAATATTAGTTAAATTGATCGTTACAAAATACCTGAAACTTGCAATCCCCGCACGCATAACGTTTTCTGTTTTCTCTATTGTTTACGTGAATGCAGGTTTAGTATTACATAAACACCAAGGCCATTATACATAACGCGCAAACAAAAAGAGCACAGGAACCAGTAAAGCTAAAACAATACAGTAGTACACCCTAACGGCAAGTTATTGTGAGACCTTACACATATGGTGTCACAGAGCAAAAAGTTCTCCCTTTCTTGGAGAAAAAGTGTGCACAATTGCAAGTTACACCAAACAATACAGACAGCTAATTTGTACACCAGGGGATACGCCTGATCCATGAATCTCTATCTAACCAAAAACGCCAACCCTACCCGTAACTCGGAATATATTTTCGTCCGGGGGAATCTTCGGTCTTTAGTGAACTTTCGACCAAGTGAACCTTCCGTCTATGGGTATTCCCCCCTGTCCGGATTATGTGATGTTTGGCAATCTCAAACATTTACTGTCTCTCCATTCCCAGCATGTGACCATTTGAAGTTTAGAACGTGAACATATATATTGGTGGTATCATGAGTCAATAATTAACGAACATTTTGACAATAAAAATATAAAAAAAATTTAATAAAATGGATTAAACTTTGAAGTAATATAATATGTCTCCCTTATTGCACAAGCGTAAAAAGCGAGGACTGGGGGCTAAAGTCCCCAGTCAAAAATCTGGGGGGCTAAAGTATGCTTCTGCTCCAACATCCAAGGCCAAAAATCCATTATTTGTCTCTTCAGTAAAAATGTTAAAAAAATTGCAGTAATTGTCCTTAAAATTTGCTCGAAATGTTGCACCAAATTGCATCTGAGGACCCTCAAATACCCAAAAATTTTCCAAAGGGGAGGGGTGGGGGAACCCCTCCTCTTAGACCCCTCGCCCAGGACGGCGATCCGAAACAAGGTTCAGCCCCCCCCCCCCGTCTCGAAAAGCGACCTACGCCTATGTCTTATTGTGCTTTATGTTGGTGTTGTCTCGAATGAGTAATCCATAGAAAACGAATTTTAAACATTAGGTGCATGGCCTTACACAACACAATCTTTACTGTATGAAGAAATCTTGAGTCAATCAGAAAAAGAGCAAAGGAAATTAAGGGAGGCCCCACAGGGTTCAGGGGGAGATCGCCTCCTATCATATGCAAGAACAGGGGGAAAGAGAAGGAAAAGAACAGGAAAAAGGAAGAAAAGGAAAAAAAATGAAAGAGAAGAAGGGAAATCGAAGGAGAAAGAAGAAGAGAAGAGGAGGGGTGGGGTAGGTATCTATTTGATCCATATAATTAGTCCAGAGCTTCCAGGAAGCCCTATACCGGTGTCTGCCAGCCTTTAGGTACCCTTTTATCTGTTTATAATGCACACATTAATCAGCGAAAGTATTCGTAAAAGTTCGTGCTTCTGTCGTACGCACGTATTTTTGAGTGAAATCATACCCATACACAAGGGGGGTGGACTTCAGGAGGTTTGTTGTCTACATACCCTTCTCTTAGACAACAAAGGCTACTGTCCTCTTTCACTAAACCCAAACTTAAAATTCAATAAATTATTAACACTTTTCAGCCATATACGATCAACTCAAAAAATACCAAAGACATCACCATTTTGCATCTAAGCAATCTTAAATTGATAAAAATTCCTAAAAGGGGAGGGGATACCCCTCCCCCCTTAGACCACTCCCCAGAAAAGCATCTTTCCCCCAAGCAAAAATGAAAATTCAATAAATTATGAACACTTTTTCCATATATGATCAGTTCAAAAAATATGCCAAAGATATCACCATTTTGCATCTAAGCAATTTTAAATTAATAAAAAATTTGTCAAAGGGGGAGGGGACACCCCACCCAGAAAAGCATCTTTCCCAAAACAAAAATTAAAATTACTAAATTATAAACTTTTCAGTCATAAATGATCAGTTCAAAATATGTACCAAAGACATCATCATTTTGCATCTGAGCAACCTTAACTTAACAAAAAATTTTCCCCCTCCCCTTAGACCCCTCCCCAGGGCGGCGATCACTCACATCATGCTTCGCCCCCCCCCCATCGAAATACCCTGGCGCCGCCCCTGCTTTTGATCATATGCGTATGAGTGGAAGGCGTTATTTGTATAATCCTATAGGCAAAACAGAAGTCCGTGGTGGTTTTGTTAAAGTTGAAGGGGAACACGTCCTCCCGTTTCCTCAAATAAAAAAGAGCCAATGCGTTGCAAAAGAAAAACATGATTGAGGTGCCAAATATTTCCGACAGAGACTTGGAGGTTTTAGTCATAAAGCAACTTCCTGGTTTTAGGAAGTAGTCTCCTCTGCACACTCCTCTAGTACTGGTCTAAACCCTGTTTTAGTTATGCTTTGGAAAACTGCTTCAGCTAGGTCAGGTATATTGATAACTGCAGGAGACCGATGACAGGTGCATAAAAAGCTCGACGGAAATTAACAGGGGCTGCAATCTGTTAAAATTATGGGGAGCATCTGCTTGCGTGAACACTTTGCGCCTCCGGTCAGGGGCACAGGGGATAGCCATAGGTCCCTTTTGGGGTCCAAGAGCATCCTCGAGAAGCCAAGCGATTTTGTGCATTCTAGAGGACACAGATCACATATTCTCCCCAGCTGCCATTAATAGCCTAATATCGCAATTATTCATGTCAAAAATGTGTGTAACAAATTTATTTTTTCTGCATACCTCTGAATATTGGGGGGCATTTGATATTATGTCCCCCACTAAAAAGATTGGGACACATGTCCCCCATGATCACCGTCCATGCTTTTTAACCAGCAATCATAATACTACCAGCCATCATAGTATATACTTTCAGTTGACTTTAACAATTATAACTTTCTGTATATCGACGGACAATGGCGTATATCTCGAATACTGCAGGGTGAAGCAAATGCACCGACACGATCAGCGAATGCATCCGCAAGCCTCTTAGGGACCAAAAGTGTTACCACCCTAGGGCTACGCTACTGCAAGTCTGAAATAAATGACGTAATACGGTATGGTCTAAGAGGGACATGTTTACGCAACTTTCATTAAAATAATCTTTTGCAATTATTAGAAAAAGCGGTAATTTCGATCAAAATTGTATTCAGAAAAGGGGGCAGAAAGGGTATCTACCATCTGTTGGGAAGGAAGGGAGACGACCTCCCCTCCTGGGGCTGTTGTGGTTTTGGGAAAATAAGGATATGACTTGAGAAAGAGAAGCGATGCAGCTGGAGCTTGAGCTAAGCTGATATTTCCTTATAGCATTTTGTGAAAAATAGTTACACTCATTACTCGTTTTCGTTACCAATTTGAACCAACAAGGAGTCTCGTTCAGCCACCCTGACTTGTTTTCACCAGGCAATATGAGTTGAGCCAGAAGTAAAGGACGCATCCTGCATTACTTAAGCATGTATTCCGTAACTCTCCGGTGGAGATTTTCGCATGAGGACGCTATAAGCTATGAATTTGCCAAGGTCAGTCCATAATCACTGCAGATAACAGGAAGGATCAATTTTCACACTTTTTGCTGTGATCTCTTTAACATTTGACTATCTGAAAATCAGTAACATCTGAGAATCTGACAATCTAAAAATCAGTTGTAGCCTCTCTTTTCTAAGCTAATTAACAATCTGGCGACTGTACAAGAAAATAAAAAATGGTAACTACCAGTTATCTATCAAACCAGACGGTCTGTTCTATGATTCCTTACCGACAGAAAATAGCACATGTCAGCGCCGGGTGGTGCCAGGTGGTGCCGGGTGGTGCCGGGTGGTGCCGGGTGGTGCCGGGAGGTGCTGTCGCACTACGCACTGCAATATCCTGAAACGATAGAATAGGACTTGAATGGTGGATAAGTCTAGTGTGTTATTCCATCACGGCCATAGACGAGATTACACTGGGCAAGGAGAGGAACCCCTTCCCCCTCCATTTTTCCGGATTTTTGAGAAAAAGGTTAAAATAATTCACAAAAATAAAGGAAAAGGAAAAGAAAAGAAACCAGAAAAATGAAGGAAGGATTTAATATAACGGTTACATTTGTAATGAAAATGAAGTAAAATATTCATATCAAAAGTCTTAAAAAGTCAAAATAATTTTCTTTACGTGCTTCTATTGCACTTATCATAAAAGCTGCTCTTGAAGTTGAAGAGTCAGAAAAATTTGATATCTTAATTAAATTCCTTTTAATGGATGAGCGTCAGTTCACCTACTTTTGTAATTTGAAGCCTAGAAATAGTCGAGGGTCACCGAGAATGCAGTTGTACGACATAAAAACATCACGGTCCCTAACAACGAAACCAGAAACCCAAGCGTGCATGAGAATCCAAATGTTCAATATTTTTTGGAGCGCTTTGCACGTCCTCTGTCAATATAAGTTGGGTATGGGGATATCCCCCTTAATTTTAAAACGATTCCATTTCTATAAGGTTAGTTTTTCTTTAATACTTAAAATATTGTTAGCTACAAAGACTAAGTAGCTTGTGTTGTCCTGAGAAGTTGCTTGGATGTTCCTTAGTATGGACAGAGTAAGTCTTCCAAAAAAAGAAATGTCAACCTGTGACTTCTTTCCATTAAAATTTTCCAAGGTCCATTACCTGATCTCCATAAAAAGACTGTGCCTAGGAACCACTGTCTAGTTTATTGGTTTATTAAATGTTTTATTGTGAAAATTATGTCATGACTTGTGCCTTGACTTGACTTGAAGTTAAATGACTTGAGACTTGACTTGAAGGTATGTGACTTTGGACTTGACTTGAAAAGAAAACGACTTGGTTACTTCTCTGGAGGCGCCGCGAAGAATTGCAGCAGGGGATGAAATGGGGATTAAAAGAAAGACTACACAAAAACTTTTCAATGACAGAGCATAAATTGCACAATATACGTATTTACTTGCCTTAGTGTCTTTCCAAAGTTTTAAGGAACAGAAATTTCAGGCTGTAACCATTGAGAGGAAAATTGATGAAACGTGCTGGAAAGTTGACTCCCCATAACATGAATTGTGTCAGGAAGGGGTATTGTATCGTATCCATCCGACCTGCACTACGAAATGGTCAAACCTACCGCCTCGAGTCGCTTACCCCATCGTGCGACAAATACAAGAGAACAACTGTGCTAATATGATTACATTCCCATCCTTCAAAGAAAATGGTGTAGGGTTAACATAGTCTGTGGGTTACTTGGTAAGGGAGGTTAACCCTTGAGTTGCACGAAACGGAACTCCTGAAAAGGTGATACAACGCAGATTACAGTGCACAAAGCCTATTGACTGATTGAAGAATCTGGCTGAATCTGAAAACAAAATGACTACGCGACTGATTGCAGTAAAGGATGGCATGTACTTTATGAAGGTGTAAATTTGTTTTAAACGTTGTATTATTAATGTTTTACATACCAAACGGGGACCGTCTGTGGGCCAAACGTGCTAAGTATGAGGCCATGTGCGTAATTAACCAAGAAATTTTTCAAACAATAAACCCAAGACTGTCCGTCGCAAACCTTCCAGGGTCTCCGTTGCAACATAAGTTTGAGATCTTATGTTTAGAAATTTACATTTTCATAATGAGTAATATTTTCATGTTTTCGTATCAGTAAGATACCAGGATGATAAGCAAAACGCGCTGGATATTGAGAAAAATCTGGCTATATAAGATGTCAAGTTATGCAATATTATACACGGAAAGCTTAATTCTTTGACGTTGTCCTGATCAAACGTACAATAGTTGTAAATTTTCATCGAGGGGACCCTCTCGTTTCCCCCTGGATTCCCCTCTTTATCTACCTATTAGTGACGAAAAATAAGTCGTTTCCATTTATTTGATTTTGCAACTTGGCAAATACAAATATGCAAATATACAAATATAGGTGAACTGGGTATTAGGCTATGCAATCCTGAACATTCCATTATCAACTTTAACTTGTAAAGAATGAAACACATTTTTTTACATAATGATGAATTTTCCTCTTAAGTGATGATACTAACTGAATAATTAGTAATTGCAAGTTGGGAAAGCAAGTTATCGCAAAAATCCATGGGAGCTAAACTGGGCAATAATGCCCCCCCCCTTCCATGAAACAGTGACAACTACAACCACAAATACAATCACTGCATCATTGATTTACAAACCCCTTCTTCCACCCTCCCACCCTTCCTTCAAACAGAAGACTTATCCACCCATAAGATACAAGTATAGAAATGGTAAAATGGTAGCATGTGCTAAAAAAGTAAGTACTACGTAACACAATTTTTGAAGCTAACCTTTGCAAGAAAACTTAAAATTCTACTAATGGCAAAGAATTCCAATCATTACTTGAACAATATGGCAAGTTCTTGTAGGAATTGTTCTGGCACAGTAAAGGTCTGAACGTTGCAGGGGATATAATAATTATGAATCTGAGTATTTGGAGTATACAAATCTTAAACTTTTGAGACACGCTGCAATTTTCGGGTGTAGATCCAGAGCTTTACAAAAGGGGAGGCACACTTTTGATGGCGAGCTTGCAACATTTGACCAGGGCCAAAGACGCGAAGCGTTGAGGTATTTTGAGGGTAGAAAGTGGCGGTGGCTTTTGCCTACAGGGGGTTTACTTCGGCGACTGGGATGGGGATAAAAACTTTACACCGGTAGTTTCGAATATGGCATACTTAACACAATGTAAATTGTTTAGGCCTATGTATAGAGGTTAGGGCTGATGAAGTATTTTTTAGGGGAAATCCGACCTGCAGAGTTGCACATCGTGCGAAGCGCTCTTAATATTTTAGGGGTCCGCATTGAAGAATACGAGTTTACTGAGGGCCAGAATAGATGAACTACGGTCCGGCAGCTGGCAGCAACGGGGTAACATGCCATGGTATCGTATCCATCCGTGTGCCCTGATAACAGGTGTCCTGAATCCTCAAATGTAGACTTCCAATTGACAAATACAAGAAAACAACTGTGTGATTGAAGAGGGAATTTCCCACCTTCACAGAAAATTGTTATGCCACATGCTCCGGAGTTGCTAATCAACTGTATGGTAACAACTATTATATGAATGGAAACAAGGAAACTGTACAGCTCGAGAAGCGTTCCGAGAATTTTGAAGGTCGTATTTTGGGGGATCGTATTGAAGAACTTTCAGGTAGCCCTATCAATAGAAGAGGGTATGTGCATAGCCCACACTCTTTGAAAGCGAAATTGATGAATGGTTGGTGGACTGTTTCCCATCAGGGATAATATGCATTGCATAAGCTTAGGAACCGGGGTGAGCAAGGGGCAGCTCCCAATAATTTGACTGAGGAGGCCGGGATACCTTTTGGTCCCTCAATAGTTTGGGCCCGAATGATTTCATACACTTAATAACACCGTAAACAGTGGTGGCACTTTGAGGTCATGAGACTCTTTGTTCTATTAGAAAGATTACCATAAGTATGTTAGGTTTTCGATAATTTACTAAATTGCATTTAAAGGCTATTTTTTCAGTGCCTTTTCACTTACACCCGTAGTAACTTAGTACGTGTACCCTTATTACATTTGGACAGCTTCCATGCAACCCCTATTGTCATTTATCTAGTGATCGATGTGTCCAGAGAGGCACCCACATGATCACTTATTTTGTGATGGAACGGTAGGCAGTGCCACTGTCTGGATTTACACTGTAAGTCCGTTAACACAACCAAGTTGTACGAACACCTAAATGATCGTGCATGGTTCATTTGAAAGATTTGTAGACATTTTGACTTGCCGGGATTGAATATATTTATAGTTAATTTTTTTGATTAAGCTAGACCGCGTTCTACTGTCTTGCCACGCCTCTTGTTTCGTCTGGATACGACAGTGTACACTACTCTCCTTCAATGAATCCTACAAGGTCAAAAGTGGATGGTTTTGGGTTAGTGGTCTTTTTTACACTAAGGTCTATATCAAACCCACCGAAACCTACCAGGGTTTAGGTTTATCAAGGCGATAAAAGAAGAAGCGCCGGCTTTTGCAACAACAAAATTGACTTCCGATGGAGAAATTTGAATCCTTTACAGAGAAGTTGCCTTCGAGAAATTACTTGCAAGAGGAAATCAACAGCGCCACTAATAGCGTGGCTGTACACTGACGGAGAAATCTTTCTTACTGAGAGTAAAAGTGCCAAAATGACTCCTTTGTTCTTTAAACGTTTTTACACTCGAATGTAAAACAATTGCATATTAAAATGCTCACTAATCTTTCATCAAATCACGCACGATGATTTCGGGCCTTTGGAAAAAACGTGTCTTCTTCTTCGACTGATATTAATTTCAGATATTCGTGCCACCTACCCTTCTCTCAATTCTAATCAGTAGTTTTTTCATATTATTCATTCATTTAACAATAGCTTTGCGCATAACTGGCATTGTCCCTTGAATACCATCCGTGGTTTGTGTGTGCAATGCGGAATGCTCTATTAACACTCGCAAGTGTTCCAAGTATAAATACAATAACAGAAAAATCAATAGCCCTGTGTTGTTCAAAGGTAAATTTTGTACTATAGGGAAGATCACCGTGTAGGCTCTTGTGGTAAAGTAAACTACATGCTTTGGACCAGACGGATAGCTTTCAGCTAAACTTGGATACAAAAGCTTCTACTTAAACGAGGACTTCACTTTCAATGTGAAGATGAATAATTTATTCCCTTAGCGAGATAAAAAAGTTACAGTGGTTTGTGTGACAATCATAGCAACTATAATTGTGATGGCAACAAGCTACTATAGCTGGAACGGAAATCTGAACATGACCCATGGTCAGTTGATCGTGTTTTTGTATTTTATGTTTTGTGATTATCAAGCAGGCATATTGTAAAATATATCGTCAATATATATTGTAGAAGGGATCATTTTAATTGATTTCGAAAAGACCGATAGTGTTAGACATTGAAAATGCTAATTACAGTTTATTTTATCATATTCTACAGCTGCTGCACAATTTGTTCCATTCCAACGGCAAAATGAAGAAGTGTCAAACATACTCCATAAGAAACAAACAATGGAAGACATTCTCCCGTTCCTGACGTCACCTGTCGTCATAACAACTGCCAATTTTGGATATTTACAAATTGTCAACAACTTCCTGAAAAGCATCGAAAAAGTTGGAGTAAATGTTTCGATTGTGCTTTTATGCGAAGACGATTTATTGTACAACCATTTTCACAAAAGAAAGGATATTAATGCAGTCATCACGGAATTTACTACAAACATAACACAAGTGCAAAAGTTTCGGTCAAACGCTTACAATGAATTAGTGAATCGTAAAATTTTGCATGTGCTTCAGCTTATTAGCAATGGATTAGACACTTTTTGTTTGGATTCTGATACAATTTGGTTACAAAATCCCTTTCCATATTTTGACGAAGAAGCTGACTTGTTTGCACAACAAGAGAAAGGAGCACCTTACTGTGCCGGTATGTTCTTTATAAGGGCAACAAACTCTTCTATAAGAATGGTTTTGTATTGGAAAGCACTAGACAAACATGAATACACCAATCAAAAGTCTTACAATAAAGCTATAAAGGAAACAATGGGATTACGAGTGAAAGGGCTTCCAACCAAACAATTCGTCGGAGGAGAAATTTATTTTAAAAAATTAAAGCCTTGGTTCAAAAGAAACCCTGCACCGGTGATTGTACATGCTACATGGCGGCTAGGTCCTGAGAGTAAAATAAAGCAATTACAAAAATGTGATTTATGGTTTTTAAATGGAACCGAAATGGGATAATTATGTCTAGGTTAAACATTTACAACCCTTAATGATAGGAGTAAATCGAATCAAAATATTAAAAAATAAGCACAAGGAGGATTGGGCTGGAGCTATACATCCAATATAAGACGTTAGGTTAGGTTAGATGAGGTTTAACTTCCCAGTTTCCAACCAATTGGTTCAAGTCGAGACGACCACGGCCTTTTTTCCAGTTGTGGCTCACTGGCTTGTTGTCCCTACTCCATTGTTTATGCTGAGCACCAAGCACAAAGGCAGTAGGTTCCATTTTTGAAGTCTTTGGTATGACCCGGCCAGGATTTGAACCCTAGACCTTCCGGCTGCAAGTCGGATGATCTAACCACTTGACCACTGCAGTCGGTTCCCAATATGAGACATACTCATCCCAAAAAAGAACATCATACAGTAATTTCATCAACTTATTTCAGCCAAGTGCGTTCAGCATATATTTAAAATGTACGTATCCAAGTGACAGAAAGGGGAGAGGAGATATCTACAACAAGATTGGCAAACCTTACAAATGTGGATAACCTCACAAAAGATAAGAGTAAATACAACTTAAAAGAAAAAAATTCAAAACACTAGAAAACAAAGCATTGCGTGCAGACAAGGAAAAACCTTCCAAACAAACATAGGACAGTTTCATAGTCAGCTGATTGTAAGAAAAAAATTCTACAAAATGTGTGTAAAGATAAATGTTAAAATATAGAAGAAAGAAGGGAATTTTATACACAGTGAGCAACGTTAAGAACAAAATGAATGGAAGACTGACGTCTGTAAAGCGGTGTAGTCAGGCGGTTTGCTGAACGAATACGATTAAGTGTTCCTCATAACACATCTTAAGGAAATCACAAACAAAATAGTGTCTGGAAAGTTGTGATTTAAAAATTGTAAACAAGAATTCTTACTACAGTGATAACGATATACATCGTAAATTTACAAATGCTTTTCTTCTGCAAAGTGTGGGAGCGTTTAACAAAGATAATGTGTATTAAAACTCTACCGGATAACTCTTCTTGAAGGAGAAAAATTTCTATACCTTAGAAAGTTAACAGAACTAAAATCAATATTCCAGTAAGATAAGCCAGAAAACACAGCCTTAATGATTCCTTGCCGAAAGGAAATGCTTTGTCGCACTGCGGCTTATCCCTCACAGTTTTCCTTTTTGAGATATCATGGTCTACGATGTCTTCTCAATTTAACCTTTGGTGATCTCACATGTCCGTTGACCTCCACCAGAAAGAATGGAGTTCTTTGTAAGCAACATGGGGCGTCTAACTGCTGAGTATTAGATCAATCACAGATACATACCATACATACTCTCCCACGGTTTTCACAGTTTAATAATAATACAATAGATTTATATATCATCTTACATAGAACAATCACAAAAGCGCTTAACAAAAAGGTTAGCTTTTGAACAAGTTTGACCTCTTTTGACTTCAAATGACCACTAACAATCCCAAAACGTTTAATTATTGAACACCATATGGGGATATTCACATTTCACCTATGAGATAATCTTATGATACATCGTTTTTACGAGGTTTTCACAGTGCGACCTTTTGTGACTCCAAATTAACTTCCACCTCCACCAAAAACAAAAGGGCTCTTGTAATTAGTATGTGGCATCCAAGTGTGAGGTAAGTCAGTTTACAAGGTTCTCGTATTTTCACCGCCGGTGACCTCAGATGACCTTTGATCTCTACCGAAAACAACAGAGTTATTTTTCTAAGTTTAACGTATCCACATTCCAAGTATGAGCATTCATGAGTCCTAACTTGATAGATGGTGTTTAGGAGGTTTTCAGTTTTTGACCTCGGGTGACCTCAAGTTACTACTGACCTCTACAAAACAAAAGGATTCTTCCTTTCAATATCAAAAATCTATCAAAGTATAATAAGTACGAGAAGAAACACTTAATAACAAAATCTAGAAAAATAAATGCTTGATTGGGATTCGGACCCGGGCTATCAGAATGGGAAACCCAGCCCTTTCCACTACATCATCAACATACACGTCAAAGATAACGTGTTTCCAAGTGGTTAACGAGCTTTCCATAGTTTCACCCCTGGTGATCTCAGGTGACCTTTGATCTTCACAGAAAACAGTACGGTTCTTTCTCGTAAGACGACAAATCTATATACTATGAATAAATGTTTTCATCAAGTCTATCTTGAAATATCGTATTCACCTCTGGTGACCTCAAATGGCATTTGACCTGCCCTACAAACAGTACAGTGCTTCCTCTGAATATGACAAATCTATATGCCAAGTGCAAAAAGTATCTATTATTCCTATCTTGAGATTTGTAGTCGGTTTTCTTAGTTTCACCACCGGTGACCTCGGATAACCTTTGCCCTCTAACAAAAAAGAAAGGATTAATTTACTGACTATTACGTATCCACATTGTAAGGATGAAAAGTGTCCGTGTTTCTACCATGAGATATTGTTTAAAAGGTTTTAAGATTTTGACCTCTGGTGACCTCAAGAGACTTTTGACCTCCAGCAAAACAGTAGGGTTCTTCCTCTTAATGCGATAAAGGTATGCACTAAGTATGAAAAGTATCCATCATTGCCAACTTGGAATATCGTGTTTTCAACCTAAACGTCACAAACTTACACACATACACGCCCTCACACACATACGCAAATACACTCTCTCGCGTGATTGCATAGATCCTTTCGCCTTTGACAAGAAATAACAAAAAAGGATGAGAGAGCTGTAGAGATTGGCAATGTTAGAAAGTGATATTTGGGTATTGCACAGATAAATACACCAAACGGCATCATCAACTGGTTTTGCTTTGAATGATCTGAACAATAGTGAACTAGTCTTCTTTAGATTTAGTGAAGTCATCAACTCAAAACTCCCTGCCAATCTTTGCACATGCAATCTGGAAAGTTTGAAGAAGATGATTGAGATTGGAATTTGAATAGTGTTTGTGTCCTCGGCGTTAGAAGTAATTTATAGTTTATATCAAGGGCTACATAAATCATTAGCGTAGATTATGGCAAAAGTTATCTTAAAAAGTCCCTACAGAGAACTTAAATTGCTCTTGGCAAATTAATGTCTGCCAGTTAATAAACGTTTGAAACATACACCCTTTTCCAAATAAGAACTTTAAAGGATTATGGGATAGAGATCTGGTACGCGTCGTTTTTGTCCATAGTAAAAAGGCAAGGAATGCCAGGAACTGATAGGCTGTGGCTTTAACATGATCAATAAAGTTTCGAGTCAGAAATACCTCATTTCCCTCAATTAAAGCTGCATAAGTGTCGGATTATAACTCAGAAGCAATGGCATTGTAGGATACAGGGCAAAGTATTGCTTTCTGAAAAACTACAATTCTGATCTTACAATTTTCCTTGACGCTCAAAGCAAGACTTCATTTCGAAAATGTTTGGAGTAATGTTCAAGTTTATAATCAGGTATTGCCATAAGCAGTGAGCAGAGAGTTATTTTCACTGAATCAAGTTACAGTTATAACAATTAAAGTAAACAGACGATAAACAGATATTAAGAATACCTCAGTACTACCAAATTTACAATTCATTGACCCAGTTTTGAAATATGTAAGGCTCACTTTGTCATTCTACCCTTTTTGAGAAATATCTTTGACAAACTGAAGATCATTAATACCCTCGTATGCAGAATTTTTTAACGGGGGAGGACGACACCAAATTTGACAAATGCAGAGCGACCTATGAGAAAGTGTAGCAACTTTCTTTTCTTTTCTTAAACTCGGGGGTTGGCGCCTGATAATATTGGCAGTCTGTGAAGGTTTCATTAGATTGACGATTATTAACTCGATTGCATTACGGGAAGAGGGATCTTAACCGTTAGTATTGTCCTATCTCGACAAATTAAGTCCAAATTCAATGCAGTAAACACTTTTCACTCGACGTCGTAAGATACGAGGTAGACAAGAGTCATGCACTTTGAGAGAAATGGAACATTTACGGCATTGTCAATTAATGGTATGCTTCCTTAATCTACTTGACTTAGGCATAAACGGCATATATGACGAAAGATATTAAATTCCATACTGTGAAGAAAGACTTTGACTTAGGCATAAATAGCATATGAGATATATAAAGATATTCAATACGCAGCTTTGAAGAAAGAAGAACAAGCAAAATAGAAAACAATAGAAAAATTAAGAAGGGAAGAAGGTATTCTCACAGCTATATACACATAGTATATACACACGGGTATATCCCGAAAATTTGTAAAACCGGTTCTGTAGTGTGATTGATTTAAAAGAGGTAAAATTCAAACTGTACACTTAAATGTAGGTCGACAACGTTCCCTGGTTGGTCAATGCAATGTACAGATCAAGTGAGATAAGGATGACTGTTGCACAATGGTTTTACACGATGATGACACACATAAATTGTCCCCCCCCCCCGTGGGCTGGGGGTTGTAGAATATGCCCACGATATTTCCCGCCTCTCGTAAGAGGCGACTAAAGGGAAGGACTTGCAACGTATTTAAACTTTGCTTGACACTATATAACACATTTGTGTTGGTGTGTCGTTAAATTGCATCTAACTAACTAACTAACTAACTAACTAACTAACTAACTAACTAACTAACTAACTAACTAACACACATTAATTGCAATGTAACACGGAAGGTGGTTGCTTGAAAAGGTCTTACCAGTAAGTTTAAACGGCTTAGAAAACTTCCCCTTCGCCAATATAGAGCTGCTCATTCACTATTTTAAATAAATTTGTACTTAATCAAAATGTATTTCACATTCCCCGCTTGTGTTTGTTTCATTCTTTGTGGATTGCCTTACCCCATCCTGTAGTGGTAGTTTTAGACGGTTACCCTCTTTGTGAGTGTTAACCTCCCTGAATGATTTGCCGGCTTTGCCCTGGGATTTACAGTCCAATTTTCTGTACATGTTGTAATGTTATATGTTAGACAACCTGGTGTAACAAAAGAGTAAACTTCTTATCCACTTAAACATTTATGGTTTTAACTTGTGTTATTTTAGGTTTTCAATACACTTCGCCACATGACTTCTCTTTTTGTGAGGTACAGTTTTTGTAACCAGTTGTCCTGCTTTTAATTTCTTTTAGATTTACTGTAATAGTGTAAGCTTTTATTGTGTTAGTCTGAGTAGGCATCTTACCACAATTGTGTGTAGCAGCATAGACAGTCTTACTAATCATGCTGATCTTACTCATATTATTTTGGCCACCTTTGAACTTAAAATATCAACATAAACTGGTTTTGTTGCAATGCTTTGGAAACCTTATTCTTTATGAAAAGTACCATATTTCCAACAGAGCGGTTTTACTAGACCTAACATTACGGCAATTTCGGGAGCTTTCTGGCGAAACTAATCATTTGCCCATATGATGTCAAATTATCAAAATTTTGGTGAACAGAGTTATTGACCTTGGAACGTGTTTGCCCTTTCAGACAAAAAGGAGACATGTTCAACTGTTGAGAGGTTGCATTAGGTTCTCTGATGTACAACATGTTCTCATAGGGCACTACTTCCTACAATATATGTTGCGTTACCATGAATGTGTGATCGATTGTGTCCAGGTCCCTCAAACGTTAGAATTGACAACATCAAATAACCAGTACCTATTAAAATCGCTGTCTTCTTTGAAAGATGATTCTTCTTAATCACTAACAACATCACTATCATAACAATATCATAAACATAACAATATCAAATGACGTTGGGGATGAGTATTTGTTGTTGTGATCTAGTTTAAAGTAAACCTTTTCATACGGATTCTGTTGGGATGTTTTTCATTTGTTTGTAGTAGAGGCGATCTAGCACTTTCAATTGCACAATATTGTCGACAATGTTGAATTATACTCCAGTTGTGTTGCGTTGCATTGCATTGTAACCCTTTGCATTTCCAGCATATAGACCCTTTTCCAAATAGTGATTACAAGGGACTGATGGATAGGGTTTTGGTACGTGTCGTTTTTGTCAATGGCATTTTACTGTGGCAAAAAACGAGGCACACCAAAACTCTATCCCACAATTCTTTGTAATTGCTATTTGGAAAAGGGTCTATGGATAGCCCTGATCAGTTTTGATATCATGGTAGCCCAGTGGTCACACTACGGTCAATTGGTGTATTATAGTGTAATATGGTCTTATCATGATCACCTGAAACGTTAAGTCAGCCAGTGAAATAACAAAACTTTAATCATGATAGGCGAATAGTACATTTCCTTCAATGTCTTCTGAAGATGGAATGCCGTTTTAATCATGTTTGTTCAGAAGTTAATCACTAATTCAAATTGCTTTTAGGGTTCTCAAATGTAAAATTGTACCACAGGTAGTCTTGGTATTAGAAATGTTGCAATGTGTCCCTACTCTCTCCCATTTATAACACGGCATCGGAAGATATTCTGGGGGAAATCAAAAAGGCCGTACCGCTGTTTTCTTTGCTACGTCAATTCCTTTACAGTTCACAATACCTTTAAACTTTTTGCATGTGAGGAATGAAATATGAAACTCTGATAGAAATACTAGATCGCCTTTTTTTAAATAGAACAGTTGAATGACAGACGGATTTCTGGACAATGCATATATTGATGTTGATGTCACCTGTCTATGTCTTCCATAGTAACTACAGAACTTTTACAGAGCTACAGTGTAATGATTTACTACAAACATACTTCTCAGGTTGACCTTAACCAATGTAAATATGAATTACAAGAGTTATAGTTACACATCTGCAGGAGGTTCATGAACAACATTATGGATTTTGCAGGTATTGAAACTGTTTTTTTTTATCAATGAGTTTGTTTTTCGTGGTAGACGTAGGCCCTAACGCTAGCCTAAGTTAGGCTAACGTTAGTACGGTTAACAAAAGTAGCAAGTGTACTGTTATTACACCAGACACACTGCATGCATGGCTTTGATAAGTATCGGTATCGGATCGAATCGATAAACCAAGAAGCAAACCGGATGTGACGTAACGAAGTCGGCGGGTCCGAGAATGTATTCTGCTTTGGCGGCTACTCAGCTCCTTTAATTTGTCTCCTCTATGTTACTAGCTAAAAGTAGTGTAAAAAGGGCAGCAAGATAAGAAAGATAATTAACTTATCTGCCGTCGGGGATTTGCTGCTGTTTGAAATAGACAGAAATGTATTCCATTAACGTCGACTACAAGGCCACTCCTTTGAAGATCCCCTGCACTTTCTCTAACCCGTTCGGTACTGTGAAGAACGGTTCATTAAGGATAGAGCATATTCTTTACAGAAATTGAACAAACGTTTTTGAAATGTTCTTTCCTTTGAATACTCTTGAAGAGACAGGCACAAGAAGATCACTCCTAACGTGTTTTCTTTTCATCTTGAAGTTTTGAGTGGTAAATAGCGTCTTATATAGGGCTGGGGTCTATCGTATGTATGGGTCACACTACTTAATCCAACACGAATATCCTTACCTTGAAAATTTGTGCGTCAATTGCACAGTACATGACCGATAGTTTCTGATGCTCTTCAAATTGTCCATCTTCTGAATTCAAGGCGAAGATGATGGTATCTTGTGTGCAGGAAGAGCCGTCTTGGTGATGTACCATCACAAGATAATCCACTCCTGAATGATTAAAGTAGAGGGCGCCAGTTGTCCCTGCGACATTGGTGTCCGGGAGATCTTGAACAGAACTCCACGACGATGCTGAAACAGCAATAGAATAAGAAAAGGTGGCTGACATTGTTGGGTTGTAGCGTGTGATATATATAGACTGTATGCGTGTGACGTCACAGGATAATAGAAATCGAAGTGAACCTTCGGCTGAGTTAAACCAGGGAGGTCTTAACACCTTCCTGGTTAAACTATGGTATACATTTCATTCATTGTTTGTCCTCTAACATGACGTCGGGGTCGGTTTTTAACCGGGTATGAGGTGACGTAAATGCATGAGGTCTGTTGATAGATTTAGTTAATCATTTAAAGTGGACCTAAAGTCTAAAAATTCAAAAATATATATTTTAGAGGTTACAAAATTAATCTTATTGATCCAACTCCCATTGTCATAGCTTATTCCATAGCTGAGATATTAAATGTTAAAATTTATTCACTTAAATCCAAACAGTTCATTGTGCAATAATTTTTGACATTCTTGTTGTACAACTCACATTAAATGCTTTGTTTTCTTTTAAAATTAAAAATATTTATATGACCTTGACCGCTTCCTGTTTTCTTGCATGACATGCTGTACAGAGAGGGCTTATATAGTCAAGTCACCCCAAAGCAGTAAGAACGCGATCACATTTTGGCACAAGGTGCGGTGGCTTTCAGAAAAACAAAGAAATACAAAGATTGTAATTTGAGTAGTACAACAATGACATCACAAATTATTGCGCAATCTACCTTTTTAAATCGAGTGAATAAACTTCAACGTTTTATATCTCAGCTTAAGAAAGTCCTGTGAAGATGGGAATTGGACCATTGGAATTCAGTTTTCATGCTCTGTAATATATATTTTTGAATTTTCAGACTTTAGGTACACTTTAAGGTCTACACGCTGACACCGTTGGGTTAAACTTGAACAGAAACTGAACAAATGGACATTCAACTGAAACTGACTAAAACTTTTGACTATTTAACCACAATTTCTGAGTTAAATCACACTAAATCTATTCAAGTTTATGACTCGAATTTGGTTCAGTACCATTTCAATCGGATTTTGTTCAAATCTGAACCAGACGTTTTCACTTTTTAGAGAGCGTGCTTTCACGTATAATGTTCTTATACATAGCTGAATAGAGTAATGACATTACCACCCCACCCCGCAAAACACACATCAACACTCGTGCTTATGGAAGTCATGTGGTTTTAAGTGAAGATTGCGGACAGTGGATCTAAACTTCAAACCTTGAAATATATAGTAAAAAAATTTTAAATTATAATTTTCAAAGTCAAAATTGTTTTGTCGGAGCTTTTGCTCACAGACAAACATCATTGATCAACCAGCTGTCGATTTTCGTAGAAAGATATTTGTCGTATAAACATCTCATGACTGCAGCAACAGATCACAAAAACAATGGTTGATGTTAAATCTTAACCGCTTGTAGATGTCCATAGTAACCTTTATTACAAAGGTCTGCCACATATGACCTGTGATACTTTAGGAAATCGGTTCCCCCGCCCCTACCCCCCCCCTCCGCCCTGAATCTACCCCGCTGACTTTGAACATGGGAATATGAGAAGACTAGTAGTTAGCTGTCTTTAAAATAAGGCTTCAATCAGCCTAATGTTCGGGCCCTTCCACCCGGTCCAGAAGAACAGATTGATATGGCAAAGAAGGAGGGCTAGGGAACATAGTGTGTTCGGCCAGTGATGTCGTCTTTGAAGATAACTAGCGAGTTTGAGGGGGGCCCACTTTCATCAAGTTCGTCAACAAATGCCTACTTTGCTCATATAGGACTTACCCATTTTATTCATTCTTGGGACATATAGGTGACTATCATTTATATTATTTATGATCAGTGAAGTCACTTACATACAGAGTAAACGGAGTTCCGCCACGAACCACCACAATAAAGACCGTTATTTCCTGAGCATCTGGTGCTACATTCACCGTCTGACTTTACGTTGTAGACGTCGTAGTTATCATCTCCGCAGAAGCAGGATGAACCAGCTTGCAGGCCTGCGTAGGGGTAATCCAACTCTCGACAGAAATCTATACATGTCTGAATAGTCATGCCTGAAGAATCGCTGTAGGTGTCACCTGATAAAGCACGTGTGCTTTGATCTTCATAGCAACCAATGTAATTATCTGAACAGCAAATAAACCAAAGAGTGAAATTAATTTATACATGTAAATGGCCATTTCGGAGCGATAGTTGAGTGCTTCGATTTCCAATAGGAGGGCTGCATTGATATGGCTTTCTGAAACCCAAATCGTATGGTTGAAACACGGAGGTGTTAGTCTCAAGAGCAGTGGTTCCCAGCCTTTTCCAGCTTATCGTCCCTTTCACGGTATGGGGTTGGGCAAACGCCCCCTCCCATGTCTATGACATATTACTGGTATAAATGAAACGAAAAAGTTAATGCACATGTTGAAATAAAAGGTAAGTATACAGCCTTTTTATTTGTGGGCTTAGCCCCGGGGTAGAGTTCAAACAGAAGACAAAAGTGGTAAGGGGGTTGCTTTTGTGATGGCAAATTCTAAACCAGTAATTAACAAAGGTGTGATGCCTTTATCGGGGTTAGGGGTGGAAAACATTTTCAATTAAAAGAGGGAAAGATTTGGAGATTTCACAGTGTAAAGAGTTTCCCCATGGGCTGGGGGTCTACAAGTCATCCTTAGAGGTTTCAATGGGGATGAGGGGCGAAGCCCCTGAAGTTTTTCAGTATTTACCAAATTGTCAGCACGAGAACTGATGTAGCATTTGACTATCTTTAATTATCTAGTAACTTTGAATACGCACTAAACAGCTTTACAAAATTATCCTTTGACCATTTATTTTTCAGTAGTAACTAGTGGAAGGTATCGTTGATTCTGTGGTTGGCATGTCATGTGAATAGACAGAAGGAAGGTAGTGGCTTCATGGGGCTTTGGGAGACTTATGCTACGCAAGGTGTTCTACCCCGGGAATTAATACAGATAGCCCAAATTCGCGCTCCGAAAAATAGCATTTTGGAAGACATTTTAATACCCTACTTCCTTTTGCATTGCAAAAGTGACTTTCTACTATTTATGATTATATACAGTTGTAAAATATGTCTGCATGTGCTTCAATGAACAGCAAAGGCATGAGCTATATTCGAGATTACAGTGGCAGGACAATTTTATTCCTTGTCCATAGCTCGTCCCACTTCCACGGCCATGGATGAAGGTACGGGGTCCTTACAAAGGAAATTTTGAAATTCAACTATATTGGATGCGAAATCCTGGCATCCAGCAGTTGAGATAATTCACCATCTTTGTAGTAAACCAAAAAAGGGAAAGTTAGAGGTTCTCCAGTTTGCTATATGAATTCAAACTATAAAAGATGACCAATTTTTACCTAAAGCGCGCAGAAAAATTTTTGCAAAATTTCGAACAAAATATGCAGCATCTCGGAATACCTTGAGCACACCAAAAATGTGTAAGACAAACAATACCTTCTTCCAAATGCATTGTGGGGGGATATATTTACATATCCCACCCACTCATGGGTGTCAATTCTGGGGGGACAGGGGGACACGTCCTCCCACATTTTGGAAATATACCCATTGACTTAAGATTTTACACAGTAATTTTTTGGCAGAAGTGGCCATGCCCCCCCCCCCCCACACACACACTCGAGTAAAGATTGACGCCCATGCACCCAGCCAGTGAGCCACAACTGGAAAAAAGGCCGTGGTCGTCTCGACTTGAACCAATTGGTTGGAAACTGGGACGTTAAACCTCATCTAACCTAACCTAACCCATGCACCCATCTAATTCGGTGGAAGAAAACATCCACCTATCCCCCAAGCCCTCTACCCGGGGCTCTTTCGCAACTCAGGGGGCAATAGGAGCCAATGGCTGCAGGGGGCGTTTGAAAAAGTGAAAGACTTAAATTAACTCGGGCTTAAAACGTTACCAAGCATTTTACGCTAGATGAAATTTCAAATTTTAGTATGCAATAAACTGGAAATGAAGAGGGTGTCAGCAAGTCTGAGTAGGCCTACCAATTTACCAAAACATAAGTAGCCTACACAGTTCTGCCAAAGTTGTAAAAGTTGGGAAATTGGAAATTCATCCTCAATCCCGAAGTTGTTCTCTTCTATTTCTTTCATGTTAATTATAGCAGAGATTTGATCATCTCGTTGACAGACGATGAATACGATACAGTGCAAGTTAGGTCCGATAAATGATCATCCTCACGGACAGTTCAACTGTTTCTTTCTTTCACGGTTACAAGTCATTTTGTTCATCTAACGATTTAAATCGTACGTAAAAATAGGTACTAAAAGCGGTACATAAGTATATATTTTGCCAAATATGCTTTGTTGGCTCGTAACAGAAAAGATACTGAAGGGGGCAAGATAGCGGAGGAGGGGGTATTTTTAAGGGGATAGCGCTATACCAAACTGGTAATTTTATTTTCTATAGGGGACAAAAGCTTTCCAGGATGGCGGTGCCACTTTGCCCCTTGATTACGAGTTATAATCTGTTATGTGATAGTGTTCTTTACATAATTCTTTTCATCCCCACCTCTCGGTCGTTTTCCTTGCCCTGACCCGACCCCACAAATTTGTTCGAAATCCGAGAAATGTTCGCACTTCTTAAAGGGCCACCGTTAAAGAAATCCTGCCAATATTTCATGACCCAGACCCATGACCCAGAAATTAGACATGTTAGCCAATATTTTCGCCCGCTCGGCAGCGTCTTGTCTTGCAGCGTTATTGAGTTAGAATACACTGTTTGTTATCCATGCAAGTATCCTGAGAAATTCTAATCCCTAGCGAAAGCTAAGGTTTTTTTAGTAAAGACAGCACATTACAACCAAAACTTTTCGGGCGCTTCGAGCTCTGATAGTTATTTTCTGTTGTTATTTTCTGTTGTTATTTAGTGGCATTACTCAGTTGACAGAAAGCATACCAAAAGATTGGACATGATGGTTTGCCCATTAGTCTGTCACTTTCGTCCTGTCTTGTAAGTCGGCGTTTTTTGTACAAAATGTGTCGCTTCAAGTGTAACTCAAACGTAGGGCACACGCAAAGTGTCGCTTTTTTCATTTCTTTTTCTTGTCGTAGGTCTATAATAAGTATAGTGTTGTTACATGGGAAGTACCCCTCCCCCCACGTTCCTCTTTCCCTCACTTGTCCACCACTAAACCTAAAAATGTATTTCAAATGTGCAGGGTTAGGCTAATTGTTTGTTTTGGAAAAACCGAATGGAATGTTATCGACTCCGAATTGCTGAAATGTCTTAAATCGTGCGTTTTTCGGCTCTCTTCGCACCGGCTAGAAGCAAGTGACTCCTGCGTAAATTTGCGAAAACAATACGGAGTAAAACTGCACTACCCCGAAATATCCAGTTAGCCTATCTGCTATATCAGTTCAGAATGATCCAGTTGCCTCAGCAACAAACCAGTGTCCTTTGCGTAAAGTTTCGACTACGACACCGGATAACAATTGCCCTTTAAGGCTACCATTTGATAGAAGGTGCCGCTTACCGTAGGTGGAAGACTGTTTCCAGAGTTGACTAGAAACGCTGTAACCCGAAGTTGCACTGTAGTAGAAAGGTAGAGCAAGGTACACCTCGCCGTCGAGTTCAAAAATTTGCGACGAACATACACCATACGTTGCTATGTCTTGCACCTTGAAGAATTTTTCATAACGTGGATGCCATCTATATATCTGTAAAGGAAGTTGGATACGGACTACTTCAGTGCGTAATGTAGTTTTGGTAAAAAGAATTTAATTCCCTATATAGGCTAAAGTTTTTTTTTTCTAAATGGTACAACTATAAGTATGAATTAAAGGGTTTAAAGACAAGCAGTCATCACCCCAACGTACATTTTGCGTGTGAGGGTATCAAAATTCTCAGTTGGTTCCTGCTCTTTGATTGACATCAAAGTTTGAAAATTCAAATAATGCAGAGTAACTCAGTAACTCACATTCCACACAATGTAGAGAGAGTGTTTGGATTACACATTATAACCTTGTACGCTCACCAGGACATGGCCTGAAGCAATAAAATAGTATGTGTCTGCTCAAAGAGGAAAGGTATACAGTAATGGGAGGAGCTACAAGTTGCTTAGTTGGGAGAATTGGAACTGTCTGGTATGACGAGAATTGCTCTTTTAGTCTAAACTTAACTGTAATATTTTAGAGGGTCGCTCTGTTTAAGCACTCTGATAAAATTTGCATTGAATGCTTACTTGTGGTTCTCGAGGTAAGGACAGATCTAGTAAGTGCATTTTCAAGCGAAAGTGAACTTGAAGGAAGCACAAGTTACATCATTTTCTCACAGTGATCAACACTTTAGTTCTTCTGCTCCATAATTTTAATGATCACCTAGTGTGAATGCACGAAGGCACGTAGAGTTTGGAAACTTTACATTACGCATGGTAAACTCATATGTCAATCTATTTCGTAGTCAAAACTACATATTAAAAAGCCAACAAAATGAAAGATTGATCATAATTGTGAGGAAGTGACATCACTGCTACTTCATTCGTGATCACTAAATGGTTGCAAATATTGTAACTTCAATACTAATATCTCTAGAACCACACATAGGACTCAACTGGAAAGTTCACTAGAATGCGTAGATTTAGTTTCACTTTCACTTATCTAAATTAATTTTTTGCCAAAACCCCCTTTTTTATAAGATACAGGCGCAGATCCAAGATTTTGAAAAAGGGGGCGCACACACCGTCGGCCCAAGGCCGACGAGCGAGCGTCAAAGGCGCGAAGCCACGGCGGGGGGTTTGGGGGTCCTCCCCCATGAAAATTTAAATTCTAGATGCGCTTAGATGTGATTGCCCAGCACTCTGGGAAGCATATTTTTCATATCTATTTGCTCATTTTTTTCGGAGTATTTAAATCGTTGGTCAAAAAATCGTTGGTCATCGAAAAAAAGGGGGGGCGTGCGCCGGGTGCGCCCCACCTGGATCCGCCCCTGAGATAATATGCTTAAAATAGGGTCTAAGCTCAAATCAAGTTTTGATATGTTAGAGGGGCTTATTCTAAGCATGCTGGTGAAATATGAACTGAAATCCAATGTGTTGTTCTCAAGATATTAGCAGTTAAAGTTGTCACATTTTCAACACAAAGTGAACATGAAGCAAGCACATATGACATCATAGCCTCACATTAATGAGCAGGCTTTTGTTTTTCTTTAAAGTTTACAACCAATTTACTACTCCACAATTACATCTAATCGGAATGTGATTGCATGAGAGGCATAAGAATTTAACAAACTTTACACTGCACATGGGGAGGTCATATCTCTATTAATATCAAGGTCAGCACAACAGACTGAAAAAAAACAAAGAAAACAAAGCATTCCTAATCAATGTGACTGTATGTGAGGAAGTGATGTAACCCCTGCTTGTCTCTACCCACAACTTACTCAAATCAGCCTGAGGTGAGCTACCACTGAGGCGATTTCGATGAAGCCACAACGACCAGTCGGTTCTCGCCTTAAATCACTAGTCCGTGGGTGAAAAAGGGTGATAAGTTGTAAGAGGAATGGGGCAACTTATTAGAGAGTTGATCCTGGTCGAAAGCAGAAATTTTTAGCGGGGGGGGGGGGGAGATAGGCTAGGCAGTTTATGTTTAGTGCAGCATAGAAAAATTCCAAAATGATCATTTTATTGCCTGAAATGGTACTTTCTTCGCCTAAAACATTAATCAACAATCTTTTGGCATATAATATAAGCAAAGATTTTAAGGATCCTTATGATAAAGTTTACTTTGAAATATATGTTTGTTTTTCCCTCAAGCATATGTTACCTCTGAGTTCTCATTATAACTGTTGCCATTGTGATTTGCTAGAAACATGAAGAAATCTCCCCCAGTAGTTCTCAATGTGTATGCACCCCAAACTCCATAAGTTGTGAACGTTTGGTGGACCTCAAAGGAATCTGCAAAAGGATTTGTTTTAGTAATAATATCGGTGACACATCAATAAAAGTTACGGTAATATTTACTATAGATATCAAACAGGAATTGTATATCGGTGTAACGAAAACCTCCCCTATTCCCAGCTTACCTTTATCATCATGCACTACCATTTTTTAGTTTTCCGAAGATTTAGACTCAATGCGGGCAAAACATAAAGGTTTTTAGCACTTTTTAAAGGTGATCGGTCGTCTTGAAATATTGTTTGTGACGTCAGCCTTTTCTTGACATGTTTCTGAGGCGTCACTGTTCAACAGATACACCGTACAAGCGTGGTATAGCTAATCGGTAAGCAAGACGAGACGGCATGTAGCTGCATACCTACTAGGTATACCGATGTCATCATAGCTACTTGTATGGTGTATCCGTTCAACAGTTACGACTACAGAACATGTCAAGAAAAGGCTGACGTCACAAACAATATTTCAAGACGACCGATCACCTTTAAGTGTTACTGTTTGGTACCTTTTTAAAGAAGGATTTGCATCACCCCAAGTATGACTTTTACTTGGTGGTAAGCGCCACCCATAATTGTCTTTACTGCTTCTCCTTGTGCAGACACAAATATTGTTCACTGCTCAAGGCCAAATCCTGGTGAGCATAAAAGACCCCATGTCAAAACATTCTCTGTGCGTGCTGTGTAATATGAGCTGCTCTGCATCTTTTGAATTTTGTTAACTCTAATGTCAATCAAAGAGTATAGTCACCAACTGAGACTTTTGCTTACCCCTACGTAAAAGCCATACTTGTGGTGATGCAAATCTGTCTTTAAAGAAGGATTGACATGAAAACTCGAACAACATGCGTTTAAGACCCATAACATCTTTGATAAATTAGTAGCAGGGCAATGGCTGTACTCTAGTTAATTAAGAAGGATTTTACACCTCGGGTGCATCTCTCTTAACAGCTAGCCACGCAAACACATTATAGTTGTCAAAATATATATATATATATATATATATATATATATATATATATATATATATATATATATATATATACATATATATATATATATATATATATATATATATATATATATATATATATATATATATATATAGGTCGAAAGTTGTGTTTGGTTTACGATCATGAAGTTGAAATCAATCCCACGTGCTGGCATAGCCTTTTCACACAAGGGAAAGTACAGAAGAAATAAATTCAGAGAGAAAAATCAAGTCCCAACCAGGAATTGAACCCGGGTTCAATTCCTGGTTGTGACTTGATTTTTCTCTCTGAATTTATTTCTTCTGTACTTTCCCTTGTGTGAAAAGGCTATGCCAGCACGTGGGATTGATTTCAACTTCATGATCGTACACCAAACACAACTTTCGACCTACTCGTTCGATCTACCTAACTTCGACCTATATATATATATATATATATATATATATATATATATATATATATATATATATATATATATATATATATATATCACATAACTAAACAAACTATTTACTATTTGCTTCATTCAAAACGTTGCACCCAGTTACTGAAACTTATCTAAATTAAGACCTCAAAAATTACTTAGATACCGGTTTTCAGTGCTTTGCTCCGATTCCCTCCCCCTTTCTACTTGGACCCCAATGAGCCTTAAGAGGGGCCTGTAGAACCTACGCCAGTAACTTTGTTCCAATCGTGTCATACGGCACTCTGCCTGTCCACTTATTGGGGAAATTCACCCTCGAAAAAGTTCCCTTCTTGCATCTCTACGTACCTGTTTCATTTTCGTAAACAAATAAATGAGACTGTGTTACTCTGGATCCACCGAAAGCCTGATACGTAGATACAAACACGTACTGCCGACCCATCAGGACAAAATTTGTCAGTTTTAATGTAACGCCTGTGTTGGTCAGTTCTTGAAATAATTCAAATCGATTGGTGACGTTGTTATTCTTGAAGACTGAAGTCGGTGCCTCAACGGTACCGGGATCGGAATCGTAGCTTTCCAAAAGGAAAAAAAAATCATTTACAAAACAGTTGACTGAGTTTCATTTTCCCTTTCCTTTAAAACTGTAGTAACACTTTTAATAAAACTGAATTGAAATTTTGATTTGTTTTTGACGTAAAATGCGGGGTTTACACATGTTTCCATTTATGTTTAAGCATTTGAGAGTCAGAAAGCTACTTGGCTTTTCGCGGACCCTATACCTGATGTTTATGTGGCGTTTCAAAAATTACGCACCGAGGAGATGACGTAGCTTAAGCCGCCCCTAGACTAAAGCTACCAATAAAATTTTACAAAATTGCACAAAATGTAGTTTCAAAGTAGGGAGTGATGCACGTGTTTCCCCGAATGTAAGCAGGAGGCCTTGTAAGTGCTATTTCCTGCTGTTTAGGGGGCGTTCTTCCATAAAAATTTCTCTTTCCTCTTTGCATCAACTGAGGATGGTCTCCGCTGAATATTATGAAGTTTGAACATCCGACCCCCACCCCATCCATAGAAAGAAAGGCTATCTCCAGGGTGCGCCTTTGTTCGACTAAGGCTCAAGTACTTTAACCTCGTTTAGTCAGGCGCGGATCCAAGGGGGGTCTTTCCCGGGCTCAGCCTCCCCCCTTTTTCGCCACATAAACAATAAAAAATACGCGAAAATTAGCATAATGTTAATCTAGGAGAATATTCAAGGGGGCTTTTAGCCCCCGTTTCAAAATGTCTGGATCCGCGCCTGGAATAACATGGTTATTGCAGATTTAATTTCAGTTTAATATGTCAAACCGTATCTAATGCGTATTAAATTACATGATCGTGAATGTGTTTACGAAGTTGTGTCAGAATTCCAATGCACTAAGGTACTCTCAATGTTTTTCGTTCTTTAAATCAACATCTTTGACAAGTTTAAAGTGCTGTGCTGCTCATCTAACATAACTAAATACAATACTTTATCCGCTTTTCTACCCATAAAAGTAAGCACATGATTTTGAAGTGACCTCTCTACACCTAGGCACTCCTTGCATGGCGTAGGGCACAGGGATCCACTCCGTGGCCCTAAAGACTATGTTCAGGCGTAAACCTGGTAACGATCAAAGTTGTGGAATCTTGGCATAGTTAGAGATTTTCATAATTTTAAGCAAAAGACTTAAAAAGTTTCAACAGTCCTTAAATGTTGCAGGAATTATATCTCCAAAGTACATTCAAAAAGGAATAAGGAAATATATAATAACAAAAAAAAAAGAAAGAAAACTGCCCTTACAGGTCCTTAATTAGAGAAACCACTTACAATCCTCCGACAAAGAGATACAAGGCGTTGTTGAAGGTAAATATTGTTGTACCACGTGACGCCGGAACCAACAAGGAATCAACCAATAAGAGATCGTTTTCGAAAGCTATGGATAAAAGAAAGCACACTGTAGAACACATATTTGGCATATGGCGTAAGGACCTACGGTGCTTGGAGACCAGTTTTTTTTAAGAAGATAACCAGAAAGGCAGATAAAATATGTTTGTGCTAGGCAAGAGAGTCCATTAAGTTTTAAAATGTTTACCACAGAGGTTGAAAAATGAAATTTGCTTTTAACTTAACTTTCATTTACTAGCTCAAGTTGTGATTAAAATAAAGAAATTTTCAAATCATTAATTGATTTTACACACACGGTACATTGGGAAATACGTTATTATATGACGGTCTTTTACCACTGCCATTACGTTCTCGTTTTCTTTGAAATTTAAAAGCTCTAATTTCATTGGAAAATGAGCAATATTTACTTGCCTGGGTAATTTCTAAGAAACAAAAGTCATTACAATAATATTAGTCTATAAACAACATAAACAGTATAAAAACTTAACCTGTATGGAAGAGGAGATTGATGTGAATTTCTTGTAGGTCAAACACTATTTTAAAATATCAAAGGATGGTAGCTTTAGAGTCGTGCTTTGTTCACCTACCTATAGATAGTTCTCAGTGACGTCACAACTGGGGGTTGGCAACCGCCATGTCATAGTGCAAGCTTGCACGTACATGCCGGGGTTGCCCTATGAGATGGCTGACATACTACACGTGAAAACCTCCTATGACGTCATATGAGAACTATCTTTTGGTAGTCGTCGTATTTGTCCACTCAGCTACTACCTTATCGATCTACCCTCAGAAAAGACAAAACACTATGAATATAACTAAAGCCTGCTCCTTGTCTTTTCTGAGAAATGCCAGAAAATACAGATAGCCAGGAGAAGCAGTTTTTATTCATAAAAATACGTAAATAATGATTTTCTTATATATCAGTGATGATGAAACTTACTCTTTTCACAGAATTCACCTCTGAATCCGTCGGCGCATACACAATAAAAACCTTGTTGAGAACAGTCATTTCTACAAGAACCACCGTT
The DNA here is from genome assembly GCA_029531755.1 of Holothuria leucospilota. NCBI lineage: Eukaryota > Metazoa > Echinodermata > Holothuroidea > Aspidochirotida > Holothuriidae > Holothuria > Holothuria leucospilota. The sequence continues at coordinate 39,792,785 of CM055981.1, forward strand.
GAGACATTTGTGGTTGTTCTTGCAAATACCTGTGTAGTCCTGTATACCGGAGTCGAAAACCAGAGAGAAGAGAAAGGAAATTGTTTAACACTTAAAAGAAGCCACACATCGACAAGTTCATATTTATAAGAAATATAGGCTGCGGAATTAAGCGTAACAAGATATCTTGGAACGAAGATAAGAATCTTCTTTTCTTTTGAGATATTTGTATGTTAATATGACCCATCATGGAACATGGAAGTACTTCCATACATGGAAGAATATTCGTATCCTAGGGCAGTAGGGGATATTTTAGGTCAGCGTGACAGAATACTTCACAGCTCCTGTCCCCATATTTGGTCAACGGATGTAATGCGTTGTTAGTATTTATAACAATGGGGTGAGCAGATATTTCCTTTGTGATCACAGGAACGCTTTGTAACCTTTTACTTAATGCGTGACAACGATACATAATACAGACAGGTTATCATTTGCATTTTATAGTCAACAGCTTAATTAAATAAATTAATACATACATACATATATATATATATATATATATATATATATATATATATATATATATATATATATATATATATATTAGGCCTTTTTTTTAACTTTTGCTTTAGCGGTATTCTTTTGGACTTTGACGTGTAGCTTTGAGGCTATTATGGTTCATTGGTTTTCGCACTTTACTTTTTTGCAGCCTTTTCTGTGCTTTTGGGTCGTTCACGTCATTTACTTCATTATGCGGCTGTTACTTGTTAAAGGCACTGTTGTGCCGAAAATTTGTATTAAACTTCCTGATTCGGAAATATATTATTGCGTTGTTCAATATATGCTTCACTGAAGGCTTATATATATATATATATATATATATATACATATATGTATACATATATATATACATACATATATATATATATATATATATATATATATATATATACATATACATATACATATACATATACATATGCATATATCAGTAACATTGCTCAATATTGATCGAAAGAGTGCTCAATGAGGGGCGTAGAGCTGTACAAATGTATTAATGTACTTTTGGATCATACCTCGCGACTAATAAGCGTGAACCTATTGGTAGCGAGGTATGATTCAAAAGTACAGCAATCATCTCAGTAGCAAAAGCTAATGATCTGTGATCGTATACTTTGATACGAACGTTTACCCTCAATTCAGAACAGGGTTGGTGGACAATCTACGAATACGAGTAGAAAGAGATAATAAGATTCTCACCATTTCAGCAAATGTTTCAACCCAGCAACCTTACCGGAAATAATTCATAGAAACTTTACAATCATTTTAAATAAATGAATTAAAATTTATGGTTGTTAGAATTTCATTAATCCCGTTGGTATATAACAGAGGGTTGGTTTCCTCAGGAGTACATTGGCATTGTTCTAGGGGATGACTTACAAATGAGTACAGATCAGGGAAGGATCTTCTTGGCAGATCTACGTAAGTTATAAATCATCCCATTGAGTAGGACAATCCCTGCGGAAAATCTACTTACGAGATCAACCAAAGGTGTACGAGGCTGAGGGTGTGATAAGTCGGATGACCCTCATAAGCAGGAAAGGAAAATGGCGATGTCACGGTAACATGCCATTGTGAACTGTCTTCAAATATTATGCCTTTGGGATAAACTATATTGTTCGGCTTAACGATGAAAATGTTCTGTAAAGTTGAGAGTTGAACAATCATTGCCGTCCGTGTGAGTCTGTGCGATTATTAAACATTTAGACATGGATGCATTTTAAGACTACTTTGGTTAGAATTCTGCTTTGATGAAACGTGTGGGAGGCAGCAATGTCAGTTATTTTGCGAATAAACATTACAGCACTGCGGTTAAGTTTATCAGTTTCATGATCAATCTCTTGTATATTTTAACAGACTATTATAGCGAACACGGGGACTTGAGATTTGAAAAGGAAGAAGTTCATAGACCTACACAGCTGTCCTACACTTTTAAAAAAATTCTGTAAATTTACATACATTTTTGACAGTACTTTTGTGTTTTTCCCGTTTTACAAAAGAATACTGTTATTTTACTAACTTACATTATAACGTAATAAATCAGTTAAAAAACATAAAGGTTCGGCCTTTATCAAAAAGAAGAGAAAAAATAAGTCTTTAAAACATACCGTTCTGAAAAATGTCTATAAATTTACCGTTTCATGACGTATGGAACATTAAACCCTAAGTTCATAGGCGGAGTTTATTTTTGTCCATATGCTTTTTTTAAAAAAAAATAATTTGCTACCTCATTAATTCATGTTTGTTTTGTTTCTTTTTTATCAGGAACTAAATAGCTGATTATCTTCTTTGCTCTGAATGTTTCCAACTGATGTAATGGTGTTGTTTGTAATATTTATTTCTTAAACAAATTTACCTGGATTTACATGTAATATCTGTTAAGTTTAACATAAGAACTCTTTAAATTTTATACAAAAAATCATAAAATTAAACAGAACATTTTAGTAGTTTGGTTTTACAGAAATTGTTTGGATACGCTATTACCAAATAATATTATGTAAATTAACAGATTTGTTTTTAACGGTGTATGTAAGTTATCAGATACTGATAAAGGACATTGTACAGTGCATTGTGCCAAGAGAATGGTTTTCGCTGAAAGGTGAAGAAATTAGTTATAAATTTGCGGCAGAAAGGAAAGTTCAACTTAGGACTTAAAATCACTTTACAACGACAGTTGTGGCGGAATTCTCCTTTTAACGTACAGCGTGTACGTTCGTTATACCAGGGAGTTGCTAGAGATCCCTGGTTAAAGCTATACAATAAATTGAAATCAAGCCGGGTATCCTTACCTGTCGTTTTACGTCCCTGTTTACCATATCGTAGAAAACATATCCGTTTTGACTTTTCAAATATTCTGGAGCCGTCTCGCTGTCGTGCTGAAACATCAAGCATTCTTCCAGATAAGTCGAATAGCTGTAAGACAAACATGTGAGCTTGCTTCTACAGTCCCTTGCGCAGTCGAAGCGTGTTGAGTTTTGCGACTCCCAAACTGGGAATGACATCGATGTATCAACTCGGCCATAAAACTGCGTTTGAGCAGTGTCGCTTTTGTCCAGGCTACACAAAACTTTTGCTGACACAACTCTTAATGTAGCTATCGCCAAAATCAGGTAAAACAGATCCATATTTTGTATTTTTCGATCTTGAATGTTCTACAATTCAGCTGCTTTTCTACTACTAATATGTAGAAGTCTAGTTTCCTTGTTAGGCCTATAGATGTAAAGCTCATTGGATTGAAAACAAACCCATCTCAGCACAAAGAGACAGGTTTTCTCCTGGAAGTAATCCAATCTACAGAAAAAGTCTTTAGTCATGTAAGATATTATGCATAATTTGGTTATGACTCCAAGTAGTAACAGCAAATCCACCTAGCCGTATATATGGCATTCTGTCAGGTTTTGCAGAACAACGGCAAATAAAGATTTGGGGTTGGAGACGTAAGCTAACTTAAGTCTCTTGCTACAGTAAGAAGAGAGGTTTCGCTGGACAAAAAAAATCAATAACCTTTTGCTCCCCTTACTATGTTGAAGGAGGAGTCGATAAACTAATTGTCCACGAATTATAGTAACGGACACATAGTGGCTGCTACTTACATCACAAAAACGTTTACCTCGGACAGGTGTATACGAGACCAGTGTAGGTCAGTTGCTCGGACGAACCCCAATGAGATCAATAATGTTATATAGCAAAAGGGACCCGTATCGACATTTGGGCCGACCTTGCGGGGCATGTCGATACTGGGGGAAGTCCATCGTAAACGAATCTACGATAGGCTATGACTGCAAAAAGCGAGATCGTGAACAGCTTCTTAAAAGTGGGAAGGAGCCACCACCTTGGTCAAAATTAATTCAAGGGCAAATCGCGAAGATATAACGGGGTGGGATGCTATGCCTGCTGTTGGGTCCGAGTAAAACTTTGGATTCCAAATTACCTACGTTGTAATTTGAGGGATTTTTCCACAACTTTAATTCATTGGAAATGGCCATTTCTACTATTTTCGAGTTTAATTTAATTGAATGAGTTATTGTAGCCTAAGCTAAGGAATCAAACACTGTGCTTCCTATATTCGTTATGGTTCTTGTATGGTTCTGGAGTGACGGTTGAGGCCCATGGCAAGCTGGTAGCAATCTTGTCCTTTTTGTGGTTTTTAAAAGTTCGATTTCAAAACATATCATGCAGTCTTTAACGTGCTCTTCTGCAGAAAAGTTCTTTGTTTCATGTTCAGGAACATCAAATGAAAAGAACAGACCATATCCTTATCTGAACCTACATAAGTTTTGAATATCAGGCTCAGCACCACAGTGCGGGAGGAGAAGACGGGCTGTACAGAAGGCAACCGGTCCCTATCGTTTTCAAACTAATTAGGAATCCTGTAATAGCAAGACACAACGACGCATTAGTTTTGATTGCGGCAGCAGGGAGGTGTTATTAGCGAATAACACCTTCTTGGCGGCAGCATTCTATTTCAAAGGCTAGGAGAAACTATTTTATTCGCAGTGTACCGAGAAGAAAGGAGGACGGATGTCAGCATTGCAAATTTATACAAACGTGGGTATATGTAACTGTGTAAGAGCCCGATCTAATAAATGTTATTTTTAGCTGTATTTGTTACTATATCTGTACTGTTAATTAAATGTAATTTCTCATTACGTCAGCCTGTCAGGTAGATTGGTGACGGAGAAACCAGGTCATATGCTTTTTATCTCATCAGTTGTAGAATTTCGTAATAACTATGGGTCTTTAAAGATCAACTTGGCCACAGTAGGCAGAACTTAGGTCAGGATTTTTATTTTAACTCAGTCAGAAGCAGATGCGAAAGCTAAGCCACAGAAGATGTTCGAAATAAAATATCGGAGGGCCCGTATAACCTACAGGTTGCCTCTATTATTGAGTAAAGCCGCCCCAGTTTGCAACGTTACGTATACGATTTTATATAATGTGTCCTCTAATTCACTCTCTGTTTCTACACCCACGTTATACGAGCAGGCGTGGATTTAAAGGGGCCCAGTATTACCGGAGTACTTATTTTGCAAGTACTCGCACACCCGCAGTCGATATTCGTACTCGAATGTTAGAATATTCCTATACTCGTATTCGATTTTTAAGTATTTTCACTCGACTTAGGAAGAGTATTGGTATACTTTACGAGTATACTTTACGAGTATTGGTAAATAAAATTCTTGTAATATACAGTTTTGTAACACTCGCAAAAAGTCACTTCAGTGAGTACGGAGCTCTTAAAGTGCCACACTGCATGTCATGATGGTGAGATAATTTATCTGACCAAGTAATTCTCATCCCTTCTCTAAGAAGTCGGCATGGCGGGATAATTTATCTATCCATGTTGACATTCTGATTTAGGAAGTCAACATGGCGAGATAATTTATCTTACCATGTCGACATCCTTTACTTAGGAAGTCCACATGGTAAGATAATTTATGTTACCATGTCGACATCCTAATTTAGGAGAGCTGTATAACTTCTTTACCCTAGGACATTTCAAAGTGTTGTTGCTTAGTACTGGTACCACTTATGTGTCTTGATTCTGTCTGTAGTGTGTGCAATTAGGGGGTTCTAGAGGCAACTCCTAAGAAACGCATTTATCAGGAGTGAATACGAACTTTCTTACCCCTAACGCCTAAAAAACTGATTACCGCACGGATGCTTTAGGGTGAAATCAGTCAGTTCTCGGACTTTCTATTTGAGGGACCAGCATAAGCGTTGGGGGGGGGTAATTTTGGAGGGACCAGCATAAGCGTTGGGGGTTAATTTTGGAGTGCTACGGGGATGCGCAATAGCGTCGCTATATGATCGAGGGATTGGAGTGTCCCAAAGGGAGTAACTTAGTGTCCAGCTATTGCATAAGTGTAATGGGGTGATTTCCACTGAATCCGATTAAATGCATGGGCATGCTAGGTGGGGCTGGGGACCATTCGGGCAGACAATTTTTTTTTATTTTCGAGAAAACAAGGCCTGTAAGTTAATTTTTGACAAGCTCGAATAAAATTATTTGGTAAAAGTGATGCAGCCCTCAAATGGAAATAATTCCTTACATTTGATGTACATTCTAACGTTATCCTTTCAAAACTTTACCACATACTTTTCCATTTAAATAGCAATTTGAATAAACACAGTGAGATGCGATACTACATAAATAATTCCCCCCCTATCACTAGCGATCATAATAACGTTAAAGATCTTCCTGAAAAATCAGTGGGTCATTCGGAAATTTCGACTGTCTCACTTCTCTAGACCTACTCTATTATTCTAATGTAGAAGAAAAATAGGATTCTTTGGGTCAGTGAAATGAAAATATCACGGTCGAAATGCATCATTAAAATAAAATCACCGCTTTGCGCGAAGGTAGTGGCGTCACCAAGGGGGGGGGGGACGGTAGGAATAAGTCTCCCAATGTTTGCCATGCTTCCCTCGGTTGCCCTCAATGAGATTTTGGGTACTGGAAAATTATGCAAACGCTCATCTTTCATACATCAATTTGGAAACAAGGAACCAATGTCACTTTTCCAGTCAATTAGGAGGCTAAAATTGCCCACTGAAAATGTTTTCTAAACTTCATTTTAGCCGTGCGCTTCTCCCGCATCTATAGGCCTATCGGTAAACTTTGTGAAGCACTGCCCTGATTAGAAGTAGGCCTATATTCCAGAGTTATCGTTTCAACATTCATTTCCAACAGCTATGGAAACACTGCGTCTGTGAGTCCTCTCCTTTCCATACAATTCCCACACCCATTACCTTTTAGTCCAATATTATGTTCGAAAACTGTTAAGATCGGGATTTTGTTGCCTCTTTTAAAGCTTATTCAACAGGCGCGGATCCCACCCGGCGCACGCCCCCCCCCCCCTTTTCGATGACCAACGATTTTTTTTACTCCGAAAAAATGAGCAAATAGATATGAAAAATATGCTTCGCAGATGCTGGGAAATGCATCTAAGCGCATCTAGAATTCAAATTTTCTTGGGGGAGGACCGCTAACTCCGCCGTGGCTTCGCGCCTTCAGCGCTCGCTCGTCGGCCTTCGGCCGACGGTGTGTGCGCCCCCTCCCCTTTCTCAAAATCCTGGATCCGCGCCTGCAAGTAGATTTTGGGTACGATTGGACAATTTAAGCTTAAAGCCACGAACCAGTGTTTTCTTTTGTAACTGTAAAAAAATCATACACATTATACACATTATATTGGTTTAATACAGTGGCTGCGCCAGGTTTCAAAAGTGGGGATGGGATGGGACAAGCAGGGGGACCAAATAGAAATGTTGAGAGCAAAAGTTAGGAGTGCACATTGCTCATGCAAACTGTGTACCTTTGAACAGGTGATGACTGGGGGAAAAGTGGGGAAAGACATTGGCTGAAGGAAAATGCCCCGACCCCTTGACCACCCCGCCGGTTATGTACTATGTAAGTAAAACTTCTTAATCATTTCAAATTCCAACAGTGAGATTCCTATCAAGTTCCACGTTGTTTTGGCCATCTGTTTAGTCTGCAAAGAAGTGATATTAAGGTGTACATGTTTCTGTGCTAAACTGACGGCACAAAGGACCTTCGGCACTAACTTACCTTCATTGAATAAAGGACAACAGCTTGTCCCAATTTGCAGACTGCCCTTGAATGCGAATGAAATGGAGAAAAACAGCAATACACCGTCTTCACAAAAGGTTGCGTCTTTATGGTTCGCTACGGCCAAATAATTTCACTCAGCTTTTATAAAAAGCAACGGAATTCTCAACGTTCACGCACAGGTCATATAGAAGACATTGCCCTCTGCAGTCTGGAGAGGGACGCCCTCCAAGATTATCGGTCGAAAATCTTGGATTCTCGACCGATTATCTTGGCTTATCTATTTATTGAACATTCGGCTTGACATAGATGCTGGACGCTTTTGGTGGAGGATTTTACAGAAGCTAACCTTGTACGTGAGGACAAACTTCGAACCTGCGAGCGCCGAATGTGAGAGGCCTCGAAGAGAACCTAGGAGCATGGGCGTAAATCCCGGGGGGATGGGGAGGATATATCCCCCCAACATTTGACTAGGGGGGATGGCCCATGTTATCATCCCCCCAATGTTTCAGTCTACAGATACGTGTATGATGGAAAGTATATTTTATTCTTCATTTTCGTAAGAATTTTTTTTCAATCTCACTTCACTTTCTATCACAAATGTTTAGGCCATATATGATCAGTTCCAAAAACATCTCAAAGATAGCACACCATTTTGCATCGAAAAGACCTTAAATTAATTAAAAAAATCTTAAAGGGGAGGGGAAACCCCTTCCCCAGAACTGCTGCATGCAAATGCAGGAACGCATGAAAAATAAAGGTGTAATTTACGCAAACTTGGGGGAACTGAGGTATTATTACGACATCATCTATGGTGCTCCCAATCACAAAAAACCTGGCGACGCCACTGATCTCAAGCCAACTTGCAGGTCTTGTAATGATCTCCGAATTCAAAAACCAATTGTGTGGGATGACCCTATATGTTGATCCCTGCCTTTTTAAGAATAACAGGACATTGTTGCTCTTGTACAATTTCAATCCAGTGCAGCTTATCAACGAGTTTTGTGCTCAAAATAGCATTTCCTTAATGTACAAATACACCAACAGCCTACCAACATTACCGCTAAACTTAACTGCTTAAAACAGTCTTCCTGGCACTTCTGAGACATTAAAACCCAGGAGCTTCCGGGGGCTTCGCCCCCTGTACCCCCCCACCAGGGCTTTGCCCCTGGACCCCACCAGGGGCCCTAAGGCGGGCCCCTGGACCCCACCCGTCATGGGCTCGCGCTTCGCGCTCGCCGTGCACGCTTTGCGTGCACATTTTCCACATTTGCGATAGTTCACCCCATCCCCCCAAAGTTGAAAAGAAATCTACGCCCCTGCCTAGGAGCTAAACTCCCCAGGAAGATTTTGATATTAAACCAGGGTAACTTCCTCATTAAACACGGATGGATGCGATTAACTATTATCTGGCAGCCGAACACACATTTGCGTACATTGTGGTGCATTGTAGCGCAGTGTACTCCGGCCAAGGGGCGCCCGAAAAAAGTTTCCCCAGAAAATAAATTTTCATGAACAAAAATTAGTACCGGTATTAAATTAACATATCTTTACCTATATCTTCCTCCTGGAAGATATCTCGTCCCTCTTTAACACCTTGTCTGGCTACAGAGTTACATCAGACCCTGGAATTGTACTAGATTTCAGACAATTGAACCGATTTTTCAACATAATCCATAAACTTACCCTTTGGCAATAAGTATGGATGCTCAAAAACAATATTATGCAATATTTTGCCAGATTTCGCGGAATTTTCATACCTCAGACTATGAGATAGAATCGGACATGGGATCAATTGAAAGAAATTTTTCAAGATATCCGATGCTGTAATTCTATTATTTAGGCTATACAGCCATAATTTTGTAAATGCCACAGAGCTTCCGGGGTTTCACTCCCTGGTCCTTGGGGTACACCGGGGTTTTGAATCCCTGGAAGCAGGGCAATGATTTGCGCTCTCACAGGGCCTCCAACACAGCTCAGAACTACATGTTCGCGTCCCCCAGGTGGAGCCTTGTGTCCCAGTTTTCTCTCTTCGCAGTCTGGCAACGTCACTTATCAGGAGTGTCGGACCATGCAACTCCGATCGACCAACTGATTTATCCAGCAATAATTCAGTACAGTAATTAATGCTTAGGCAACTCACTAAGTAATGCCTTCGAAACCGGGGGGCTGGGGAGGCTACGCCCCTGAGAAGAATGGTTCAGCCCCCACCCTCATCTTGAAAAACCTTCCAACAGCACTGCCTACATGTCCACAGTTCCCTTTCTCTTTCTCCTGGGATTACAGGTCAGCTAGCGTGGGGGTAATGGAATCAAGTGTAGGCTGTAGAATTCGCTAGCAGAAGAGGCGATATGTGCTGTATTAACATCCCGATTGGATCACAAGGGCGTGTATGTTCGATATATTTATGAGTGTATTTATGCGTGAACTTATACGTATGCAGAGAAGGTATGCATGTACAGACACATGTATACAACAGTAAATCCAGCCAAAAAAGGCCTTCTGGATTGATCAAATGATGGTTAAGTCGTCTCGTTCTCTTACATATCTTGCCTTGAATCAATATCATCAAATACCGTGACCGATGATCAAATATTGGGGGTATACGAAAAGTATTCCCTTCCCCCGAACCATTATACTAGGGCTCTATACCCCTCCTCTTCACACGCACTCACCGTTATCCCCATACACAACAGTTGCTTTTCGACTATCTAGCCTACCTTTCGTTTGCATTTCAAGGTTCTTACGACTACGGCACTGCTGCAGCCTGTCTTAGTCGAGGCTAGGTAGAACTCACGTCTCTTCCAACCTTGGTTCGGACAATAAAGAAGGGTAATGATCAGAAGTGACGAAGCAAAGAATAACAGAATACAGGCCTACATATCCATCTCTCTTTTTGGTGTTTACATACGCCAGTTTGGACAACTGCGTTTGTTTTTTTTTTCACATTTTCATCGACTGCGGTTACTTTTGCAATATGCGGTCATTCCAATCTAAATAAGTTTACCCTGGTATCCTAATTCAGGAGTGGCTGTGTTTAATAATGTGACAATATCTTTGTCACTGCAGGCGCGGATCCAGGTGGGGGCGCACCCGGCGCACGCCCACCCCCCTTTCGATGACCAACGATTTTTTAACCAACGATTTTTTTACTCCGAAAAAATGAGCAAATAGATATGGAAATATGCTTCGCAGATGCTGGGAAATCGCATCTAAGCGCATCTAGAATTCAAATTTTCTTAGGGGAGGACCCCCCCCGCCGTGGCTTCGCGCCTTCGGGGCTCGCTTGTCGACCTTGGGCAGACGGTGTGTGAGCCCCCCTTTCTCAAAATCCTGGATCCGCGCCCGAATAGCTTCATAGGCTAATGTCCATTACTTTAAGCAACCGGTGTCTTAAAAATTGCATGGTGAATTTGGTCTCCTGAATCCTTGCCGACAAGGAGCCAGTTATAAGCACCATATTTGTAATTATAAGGAGTACACTGGCCACCCTTTTTATCATTTATTGCGGAAAGAAATGCAGGAAATATATTTGTCATAAGTTTCATTTTAAGGCAACCACAACCCAATATATTGCATACAAGGGCAACTTTTTCCAAATTTGTTTGTCGAGGGCCCGGATCGGCAGCCATAGAAGCACCGACGATTCGATGCGCTAATGTCAGGGTGCCTCTTTGTGTTATACCTGGAGATACATGTTTCATTCTAAGGTTCACAATTTTGTCAATACACGAAAACCTCCGGGGAGCAATCCCACAGGGGCGTTGTCCTTGAGCCCATGAGAAGCCCTGTACGGTAGGCCCCCTAGACCCCAACAAGGGGACTGCCTCGCATCACCAGGACGCCTTTAGCGCTGCTCAGTCTGTTATTTTGGTATGCCCCTCCAGGGAAGTCCCCCCCCTTGTGCACCGTGACCCTCATTTCGAATATCCTGGCAACGCCACTGCTCGCAGTTAGATTATGTAATAGTTGTTTGCCATTAGTGATATTTGTTTGCCATGAAGCATTATTTGTGATGATGTACAAGGGGTCTGAGAAGGTACTGCTCTTTGTTTTCATTTTCATTTTCCAAACAGCTGTAATTTACAAATAGTTGGGAAATCAAAGTATGCGGGAGACTGAGACCTCCCGAAAAGAGCCACACTTTGGACTGGTGTGGCATGGGGATTCAGTTCGAACGGTCGATAAATATCTTGAAATTATTTTCAACACAAATCCCTTTAAACTACCAAAATAAATCGTATAACCAGCGTTTGGCCCAGATCCAGGTTAAGACTCACCGAGCTGGAGAACCCTTTTCTTTGTTCTTCGCCGATCGCTGTTGTTCGCAATTATTGCTAGTAAAAATGCTGAAATTTCAGTCCTAATCCTGTGATCAGTGATTCTGGGAAGTCGCATGTCTTTTCACATTATCCCTACAGATCAAAATGACCCCCAACCATAGATGGGCGTATGCCGTTAATGTATTATTTTGTACTCGTTTTTCCAACCACTCATGGAGAGTCTGAACCCAAACCTCTGTAGATAAACGCTATATAGGGACTTTCGAGGGTCTGTCATGTTAATACTCGGTCATAGGAATGATTTCGAAGGTCAACAAAGTTTTGGAAGCTCCACTTAACTTTTATTGATACAGATACACAGAATCGACGATCAATGAAGGTTTCCATAGTTAAAGAATTCCTAAATTTGCTATCGCTTAGCAAGTCAAGAAAATGAGATAGTTGTTTTCTTTGCCTCTGTGCAAAGAGGTGTTATCGACGCAGGTATCACGACCCTTTAGTAAAAGCGAAGCTGTTATAACACTTCACCTTTGGGAAGGCCATAGTTAACACTTGAGAGAAACGTGGAACCGTTTTGCAAGCCAAGTCCAGAAAAGAAAGTCCTCCCACACGAACAAATTTCTGGTTTTATACAGGTGCATGGGCTAAGACGAATTCGCCTGTACTATGTGGGTTAGTTAGGTGGGATTTAACGACACACCAACACGAATGTGTTATATAGTGTCAGCTAGATAAAACGGTAAAGTTCAAATACGGTTTCAAACACGGTTCAAGTCCAAGTTCGGTTTCAGATACAGTTCAAAAACAGTTCAAATCCTTCCCTTTAGTCGCCTTATACGACAGGAGGGGAATACCGTGGGCATATTCTACAACCTCCAGCCCACAGGGGGCACTGGACAAATACAGGTCACCTTGCCCAAGGGTGACCCGGAGGCAGTTGTGGCAAAGGGTAACCTCATTGTCCCCAAACTCCACAACCGGATGCCCTACCCAGGACAGTGTACTATGTGCGAGCTAAATAGAAATGAGCACATAAGGATCCATGTTATTCGTCAGGTCACAGGGGAAAGGAGTGGGTAAAGGCGGTCAAAAATGTGTGGGATAAACTAGCTTGCAGTGTACCACCTGTCAAGGACGGGTAGTGTGCTTTCAGGTGCCTGTCAGGCCCCTTCGGCCCCCTCCCGTCCAGAAACGAAATCCTGACTTTACGCGCTTGCGAACTAGACGCATTTCCTCCTTGGGCAACGTTGGTGTATAGAGGTTTTCTCAAATGCGGCCCTCCCCCCAGTCCTGCCTCTTTATTTGGCCCTTACCCAGAAAAAATAAGAACCACTGAGTTAAAGGTGATCAGTCGTCTTGAAATATTCTTTGTGACGTCAGCCTTTTCTTGACATGTTTCTGCCGGGGTCCCTGTTCAATGACATAGATGGAAATGTATATACAGTATATATATTTTATTTGGTAAGAATGTAGAGGCGGTTTTTGACAGTATACAAAGCAATTGGAGCTGTTCACATTAATGGAATAACGATTCGGCTGTAGATGTGAACTTGAACGACTGCAGTATAGCTTGACGACGAAATGGCTGACGTGATTTTGAACTTCCAACAGATGATTAATCCGTACCTTGAATGTATAAATAACATTGCATATCATAATCTTGCCACCCATATCCAGATTTTTCCAAATCTTCGAAAATTCTGCGACTTGTATATTTTGTTTTTCGTTTATCCTGACAGTATACATGTAGTTGGATTATTCCAGCAGGATTCCTTCTTCACTGAATTTTCAATAACAGCACTTTATAACTCTGATTTACTGGAATTTTGTATAAACACGAGTCGCGAAGACTTCCAGGTAACTTTGTTGCTAGGGATAATTTGCATGATGGTAATCATCCGGCAATGAAACTGAATCGCTTTATGAACGACTTCGGTTTTGCCGGGTGCGTGTTTCACCAAACGCCGGATAGCAGCATTGCCGTTGCCGTGACAGTGTGAACACACCTTTATTTTTCTACAAGGGTTAAATTTTTGCCGTTATCGCATCGTTTGCCGTTGCCGTTACCGTCGCCTTACAAGTGTGAACGTACCTTTCGTGTTTCGTAAATGCAACCTAAGTAAGTTCTATTTAAATTGAACAAAGTGCTAATAATGAGTGTTGAAAATAAAGCCAGAAATTCCTTTCCTTTAGAAAGTAGACTTAATCCTGTTTTGAAAGTTCGGTTTGAAAATTGGCTTTTCCTTACTTTTAATCACTCTGGCAATATTAAGTAATGAATAATCCAAGGTGAAAGAGCCATTCGTAATGTCAATTAGACTACTAGATCTTAGGCACTGATGTCACGTGACGTCATTTTGGCGGCAAAACAATGAAGCACACTGCACGAGGACGTCATGTGAAAAACGTTATTATGAACTTAGCGACAAATTTAATACCATGAAGAACCCTCCGAAATAACGTTGCGTGACGTCAATGCATAAGGTCTATAAACTAATATAGAACATGGTGGAAACCCTTGGAAAAGATGACATATATTCGATTAAAAAATAGCAGCTTGTCAAATATTACAGGGTTTAACCAATTACACCCTAAAACACTGATATGAGACCAGGAAACTATTATCTTTTCTTCCTCTTAAGGTTACTCAGTAACTGTTAGGGCTGATCAAGAATGCTTCACCCCTCTAAACTTTTGGAAACTAGTTAGAAGCGAAAAGTATAATCCTGACCACCAGGCGCATACAGGTGATTTAAGAATTTCCATACGGGGAACTGATTAGTTTGCAGAGTGAATTAGAGAGGTCCAAGCATAAAGGTAGGAAGTGTGGGATGAATGGTACTGAGAAATGAAAAACTTTTAGATTATGGTAGAGTTTAATCAATTAAGCCCCACCTCCAAGCTCTAGAATGATGTTCCATATTAACCCCTAACCACTAAACGTTCTTAATATGCAAATTTCTTCGCAGTAGGAGTGAAGTATGGAAAGAGGCGAAAGTATATCTTTTTGCATACAATACTGTACTACATTTACGCTATTGCTCGGTTCCCTACTCCCCCTGCACTGTTATTTGCTAACCTTTGATGTGAGGTAGCCCTGACTGCTAGCAAATAGTCTTTTTCCTGGGTAAAATGGAGAAGGAAACACTTCTTGAGGATTGTCTAGTATTCAAAATGGATATGATCTCAAGGCCAATTTCGGTGGAATTCAACACCTTTTATATTGTATTTTTCATGCAGACATATTAATGTACCGCATACCCATGGGCGTCAATCGGGGGGGGGGGGGTGGACGGGGGGACAAGTCCCCCAACAATTCGATAGGTGGGGGACACAATATCAAATGCCCCCCCCCACACACACACACACATTTGCGTAAAAGAGTAGTGTCGTGGCTCTGTTTGACTGACTTTTTGAATGGCATGTAGGTTTGTTGGGCAACTGTTAATTGTCTTGATGCAGATTCTAAATGTAGATTTCGTCAGTGAAATCTTATTTAAGGACAGAATTTCGGCGCCCTTCACACCTTTGCTATACTACGATCAGCTCCAAAAATATCCCAAAAATAGCACCATTTTGCATCTAAGCAACCTTAAATTAACAAAAATTTCTCAAAGGGGAGGGCTAAAACCCCCCACCCCTTAGACCCCTCCCCCAGGATGACACCTTTATATAGTGACAAAGGAAGGATTCCCACTGGTGTATACAAACGCAGGGTGAATAAAAATGGTACAATTTACGCACTGCCACTGCAGTTAGTAAAAACATGCAGCCAGTCGGAAAAATTAGAATTCTCTGAATTATGGACATTTTCCAGCCATGTACGATCAGCTCCAAAAATACCCTAAAGATACCACCGTTTTGCATCTAAGCAGCCTTAAATTAACAAAAATTTCTCAAAGGGGAGGGCTACGCCCCCCCCCCCCCTTAGAGCCCTCCTCTAGGATGACACCTTTATATAGTGACAAAGGAAGGATCCCCACTGCTGTACACAACCGAAGGTTAATTAAAAAAGGTGCAATTTACGCGCCACCACTGCACACATTCATGTAGTGATAAAGGAAGGATCCCCTCTGCTGTATACAAAACGCAGAGTGCATAACAAAGTGCAATTTAAACGCCTCAAAAACATCCAGCCGGTCTGAATTTGGGGCCTTCACACCCCCAAATATATCACCGTAGCAACGGGCCTGGTCGGGGCCATGATCTCCGACAATGATCCACGCTGCGAAGCCATATCGCGTACAAGTCCGTTAGGGAAATGTTACATGCCTCCCCGGGCTTTGCCCGGATGATCCATCTTGCTTCCTTTCAAGCGTACTAATTGATTTGCTTGCTCGGCCGGCCACTTGGCTGCTCAAGTTTCTTTGCTTAACACTATTAATAACATGCAACGCCAATTTAACAATGACTCCAGCCAGATATGGTGCTAGTGGTCGCCGCGTCCTTCTCCTCTGAAGAAGTCATGCGAATAATTGGCTAATTAGCCATGCCCAAGACTGTTGATCACAGAGATTATGTTCGATGATTGACATGGAGAGGTTGGTGTTCAGACTCTAACCAAGATGTTCACCTTATGCGTTGTTTCAGCTAATTTGGGACATGACGAAAAAACATCTTGAAGTAATTCCGTGGACTCCGTGTATTTCACCTGGCAGATCATCTAGTATGGTCATGTTAACTTTGAAATGATAATTCTTATTAGAATAGGACAACGTCAGTCATCCTAAGGGGGAGGAAAGAGCCTATAGGAAGACTCCCCCTCTTCAAAACCAAAGGGACTGGTACCGTACGATCGCACGTCAGCCCAGTTCAGCTTCGTCCATATGCTTCAAATGCCAATATTCGGTCTACCGCGGCCTTCGCCGTCTCGCGGAAAAAACCCCCTACGGGTTTGTGGTTCATGCTATGTCCCCCGTCCCTCCCCCCCCGCCCCCACATTTCAATACGGATTGACGCCCCTGCGCATACCCCTAAAATCCAAGTGGAAAATGATTAAACTTAATCCATCACTCAGTAGAAAACACACCTCATCCAACCCCCTGCAGAAAGCTCTAGCTTAAACAACTCTTTGGGCTTATTTTCAATTGTTTTTGAAAATTTTCGAGAATCGATTTGGGGGGACGCCCTCATATCCCGTATCAACTCCACTGATGTGCATGATAGCAGGTCCCATTGCCAGCTTATCGTCTAGTTTACCTATCAGCGTTGTACAGAATTAACACAACAGTTTTATTATTTTCACTCACACAGCAGTTGTGTCACTTGTACTTAGTGTTGTGTGATATCCAAACACATTGTGTTGTGTTTTCCCAACATAACAATTAAGCAAAACCTTCCAGCTTCGACCTTACCATTAAACAACCATTATGGTTTCTAAACTGAAACTGAGCAGTGTTATTTAAAACTTGACAGTTCTAGAATTATAACTAAAATTTTCATAAAAACTATTCATAATTTGTCATCATGCTCAAACTGAAAATTATGTCGATACTTAAGGTAATGTGATAAAGTACAAAATTAAAGGAAGAAAGTAGCTGAATGATACAATTAAATATCTCTTTATTCATTACTGTTTCATTATATTATCTTCAAAACACATTTAAGTTATGAGTTTATTGCAGTAGGCCAAATAGAAACGTTTTAGTACCCTCCAAAGAGGTAGTCTAAAAGAATAAAAGTTCTATTTGAGAGTAGAAATAACTTGAAATTCAAGGCAGTGGTTGTATTAATGGCTTACTTTTTAATATCTGTCAACAACAGCTGTCATAAAAGTAGAACAAAACTAAATCAAACTTTAGAAAAATGAAAACTCATAATTGTGAAACAGTACAACTTAGCCTTTAATTTTGGATGTAATAGTTGAATATCGATATTTTGCTTGGTATACAGTAGTAGCCAGGCGAGGATTTACGGGAGCTTAGGGGGCCGGTCCCCCTCCTCCCCTTTCTTGCGAGAGAAAATGAGAGAAGCAAAAGAAGAGAAAAAGAAAGAAAAAAAGAGAAGCGGAAATTGAGAAAAGAGCAAAAGTTGAACAAAATTGGATCGAGCTGCCAAATATTCTCCATTCAGACCGCATATCGCGTACAAGTCTGTTAGGGAAATGTTACATGCTTCCCCAAGCTTTGATAAGAAAGCCCGGATGATCCATCTTGCTTCCTTTCAAGCATGCTAATTGATTTGCTTGCTTGGCTGGCCACTTGGCTGCTCAGGTTTCTTTGGGTAATGCTGTTAATAACATGCAATGCCAATTTAACAATGACTGCAGTCAGAGCTGGTGCTAGTGGTCGCCGAGTCCTTCTCCACTGAAGAAGTCATGCGAATAATCAGCTAATTAGCCATGCCAAAGATTGTTGATTACAGAGATTATGTTCGGTGATTGACATGGAGAGGATGGTCTTCAGCCTCTCACCCAGTTGTTCACCTCATGGTTTACTTGGAACTTACACAACGTTTTGTAACAGTTACACAACGTTGTGTTGACTCTACACAATGTTGATAGGTGGAGTAGTCACACAGATATTGTGAAGAATTTTACACAACTTATGTAACTTTTTTAGAGTGTATGGCCAGATTAGTTGTCGCAGTAACAGTGACAAGTTTCAGCAAAGTTGCTGCTGATACTTTTTGCAGATGATTATCACTGACCGTCTGTTGTGTATAAATATGCTGGGGTGTTCAATAATCAGACTGAAGGGTTACTGATCATTAGAGGTGTTAGAATAGAAAGCGCACCTTTGGAAGGAGAGATGTTGAAAGCAGGCCCTGACTCTCGTCCACCACGTCCACAGTATTACTTAATTCAATGAAACTCATGACAACGGCCTTTACGTAAAGCTTTACACATTTGTATGGCAGCCTACAAAACACATGATGTAAATAGGAACCATAATGGATCATTTTGCTGGTTAATTTAGAAACAATCTTTGTGATGGTTTTGCTATATTGCAAGAAAAAGTTTGAAAGGGATGGGAAGAATACTATAGCTATTTGTTGAATAGAAAACAAAGAAATATGTACAATTAACAGTTACAATTTAAAAAGAAAACAAAAAATGTACATAAGTTAGACTGAACATTTTAAGGAAGGTGAGGTTGATGGTAAAGTATGAGCTAATTTGACCGTCTTTTAAATACTGCTCGCCCTCAAAGAAACTGAAGGGGGGAATAGCGCCCTCGAGCAGTTTGTATCTTCAAGGGGACTGGGACATTTAGGGACGTAATATTCATCTTCCGATCAAGCCTGCCAGTGGATTTCTGGAGGCAACAATTCTTTCATCTAGACACCAGCAATTTACACTTAAGAGTGGTCGTTAAAGTTTTAAGACGGAGTTGTTTCCTTAGTGAGGTCTAGGCTGGTTTCTTTTGACTCTTGTTGGTTCTACGTGAAATTACTGTGATCGCACTAGTGGCGGCACCAGGATTTTAAAAGTTGGGGGAAAATGGAGGGCAAAAGAAAATGTTGGGGCAAACACTTTCCGCGCGTAGCGCAAAACGCGAGCTTTAGCGGGTGGGGTCCAGGGGTAAAGCCCCGGTGGGGGTCCAGGGGGCGAAGTCCCCGGAAGCTCTGAGGTTTTAGCATATCTCTGGGTGAAAAATTAAGTCTCAGGGAAGGATATATTTTGGTTCCCAATGCACCATCACTGCAAAGATTCCAAATAATTTTAATGTATTAGGCTATTCTTCCCGCCATGCCACTTTAATTCAGGAGCTGAGTGGGGGCATCTAGGGCGAAGCTTCTGACTGGTGGCAAATGCCCCCATGCCCCCTTGGTGCCGCCACTGGATCGCCCTAGTTGTTGTGCTTTCAAGATGGCCATTCATCAATGTCCCATTAACAACACACATAGCTACAAACTGGCGAACGTCACATCAACTTCCACATGTAAGTATGTGTTGTTTCTCTTTCCTTTTCTAACAACGCCGTCACATTTTTTCTACTTTTGAATATTTTGGTTTATGTCATACTAATTCTACTAGACTTGAATATGAATATGTATATTTGTTTATTTGATATTTTCCAGTACCTGATGAAGGCCAGTAGGTCAAAAGCTTGAACTAAATAGTAAAAGACATGTGAAGCGACGACCTTCTCTTCTTTGAAACGTATTTCTTAGACACACACGTATGTATGTATATATATATATATATATATATATATATATATATATATATATATATATATATATATATATAGTATATAGTGGCTGTCAACTACACGTTAATGATTACAAAAGGAGCACCGTACTTTGCAGCTTTCGGTACTTTATTCAACCTTGCGCAGCCAAGTAAAACGAAACAAGCTAAAAGGCATTACAAATACTCCAGCACATCAGAATTAAAAGGTACAAGGTCAAAATGAAAAGCACCCGGCATGTAAGATCGTAAGACACTTACACACACACACGTATATATATATATATATATATATATATATATATATATAATACTTCTTAACTTCTAATATATACTTCTAAACGGTACAAAGGAGTAGCAGACTACTTCCACTCTTCGAAGAAAGAAACAGTAAAACGTATAAAACATACAAAAGAAATACAAAAATGATAAGAACAAAGAGTGAAAATGGACCAGGGTCAAAACCCAAAATAAAACCTAAAAGGGGAAAAAACAAAACCGAAATACGGCAAAGATGTACAAAAAGGAGGGTGAGTGATTAACTGAAGTAGCTGACTCTTTTACGGGAGCTAAATTCTTTTCTCTTGTTAAGACCACAAGGGTGCGTTGTGCATAGTTGGGCCATCCAATATGCTTCTCTTTTGGTTAAATTTGTGTCCATACTAGAGGTAATTTGAATTTTTCCAATGATGATGAATCGGATTTGACCGAGATCTTGGGGCTTTGAATCGAAATGTACCGCTTACTGGTTTTTCTTCGGAGATTGGCAGTAGGCTGCTACTCCTTTGTATCGTTTGAAAGATAACCTTAGTTTTGTTTGATGGACCTGAGGTGTTCATTGACTCGGGTCTGGGAGGTCACGTTGGATCTCCTATTGATCTCCTTACCAGAAGCTTCAGAAGTCTGCTTCCTCATTAATATCTACAACCGCAGACTACATAATTTTTACTTGACTCGAAAGCCAAGACTTTAGCAAGATTGTTGCCGGACGTACCCACCGCTCATACCCCACCTAGTGATGCCATCCATACACAGGTCACTAAGCTGGTGTTCAACATTTCCCCTGATATGGAGCTGTCCTCATCTGATCAATCAGCCTTAGTTAGCTAAAGGCCTGAACTTAGTTCCTCTGAATTTCCTGAAGATTGTGGTGAACGACTGTTATTTTACCATGGATGTATCAGGGAATTGCCGTTGCAACTTCCTGGATGTATCAAGTCTCTACACATCCATTCGCCATCATGCATCATGCTGCCTTGTCAGCAACCCGCCGTTACCTGAACCAACGGCAAGACCCTCAAATGCCCACGACTACTTTCCTAGTACGCTAATTGACGGAACTTGTTATCACCCAAAACTCGGTTTTCAGTTCAACGGGCGCTTTTTCCGTCAGGTTAAAGGAGAAGTCATTCGAACCAAATGGGTTCGTCTGTTGCTTGCCTAACCATGGTCCACTTTGGAGAACAGCTATTTTCTCAGTATACAAGTGTTCGTCCTCTCCTTTACAAAAGGCGTATGGATGATATTGTGGGAGTAGCAACAGGACGGCTTCAAGATCCAGTATTTTATCCAATTTGTAGAGTCCTTTCTTCTTTTTCTTGAAATTACACATTGTATTTCGGACTCTTCAGTGGTCGTCCTAGACCTTCATTTATCAATTTGTCAAACTTGCACTTCAAGCACACCGATTCTCATAACTACCTTTTTTTAACCCTTCCAACCATCCCAAATCCTGTAGGCCTACCAAATCCATTCCGTACTCTCAACTCTTACTCTGAAGATTCTGATTTTTCCATAGCTTCTAAACAAATATTATCCTTCTTCGAAAAACGTCAGTGCCCAACAAAAATCCTCTATAACGCTCTACATAGAATCCAAGGAACCAACAGAGCGGATGCTTTGAACAAAAAGGCCAACACGTCTTTCATTCTAAGCATTCCTTTAGACATTTCCTATCACCCTGTTCCTTCCCTGTCATATAAGACAAATCACGATTGATAGCAAAGGAATACTGATAAAACAAAATTAATTGTCGAAATTCTCTTTCCCTCTGGGACCTTCCTCAGCAGCTAGACCATATATATATATATATATATATATATATATATATATATCTATATATATATATATATATATATATATATATATATATATATATATATATATATATATATATATATATATATATATATATATAGAGGTAAAAATGAAGTAGTAAATAGTGCTAAAAGTTTGTGAAAAATTCCACATTTCACAAACTTTTTTTGGAATTTTTCACAAACTTTTAGCACTATTTACTACTTCATTTTTACCTACCTACTTCATAAGTGCTACGCAGTACTTTGACCTTACTCTCTCTCTTTCTCTCTCTCTCTTTCTCTCTCTCTCTCTCTCTCTCTCTCTCTCTCTCTATATATATATATATATATATATATATATATATTAAATAAATATAATGCAGAAACAAGAAACAAAACTTTTGCTGCTCCGCTATAATTCAATTTCAAGACGTTTCGGTCGTTCGACCTTTTTCACAGTGGAGAAGGAACCGGGGGGAGGCAGGGGGCCATGCCCCCCAATATTTTTTGTGGGGGGCAAATGTTATTTTGGCCACCCAAAAATCGCGATAGTGTTCAAAGCATATAAAATAGATGTGTACAGACTACAGTAAAGTAAGCCATTTCGGCTGTTTATCTGATGTCATGAAAACGCAATCGTGCCCGCATCATACTCTAATACAATAATGTGATTATTTTACAGGAAAAAACAACCAATAACACATCTTCCAAGGTCAATACTGATGTTATAAAAATTCAGTATTTCAACTTTAAAGAAAATTTCCCCAAAACGGTCAATTTCGGGGAATTCACATTGAATTCGGGATAATTTTTAGGAAATCAGACAGTTTTGAGAAATAACTTTCAGGAAACTTAATTAACCCTAATACCCAGATTAGTAAAAATTATTTATACGTTTAATTTGAAGTCAATTGTTAATGTTTGATTTTCAACAACATAAATAACTTCCTTGGTAATTAAAATAAGTTCTGATTTGAATTGCACCAGTACCTTTATCTTCGGTATTAAATCACCAGTGTGTTTTTAAAGGTTAAACATATATTATGATTATCAGTGGTGTATTTAGGGGGGCCATTGGGCCATGTCCCCGTCCTGCCGTCACTGATGCCGATTTGTTTTTAGTACTTAATATACGTAACTTTTTTAGCACAAATTTTACTTCAAAGATAGCATATGTGGCATTAGATTGCATGTAAGGACACCTAATTTAAAAATTTTCAAACGGGAGAGGGACACCCCTTCCCTTAGACCCCTCCCCCAGGTCGGCAAGCATGCCCCACCTCCTTGAGAGAAATTCTGGCTATGCCATTGTTTATTATCATTATTATTGTAACCACATCTAAACAAGTTACAATCAATATGGAAGGGTAGTAACACGGCAAATGATTGTATGTAATTGGCATGCGGCGTGATAACCGATGCATGCCTATATAATATGTATTGTTGTTGTTTCCTTTTTCTTTGAATATATCTATTTTTTGTTGCTCAAATCAAAATCGTCAAAATCAAATTGATCAAATATGATGTTTTGGTGTGGGAAGGGGGTCGAGGTCGAGAAATCGCGTCTGGTCTGGCCCCCTCCCCATGTCAAACATCTTCCTCCGCCGCTGCTTCAGTTGACATATATACAAGCACTAGTAAACAGAGTTAACTATTAAGCTAAGAAGCAAAATTTATTCTTTTTCTAGGGGTGAGTTTATTCCTTTTGTTAAGGCCGTGCGGGGATACGGTGCGTAATTGGTCTGTCCAGTAGATTTTACGGATGAGGAGTTTCCTTTTGATTTCTTCCGTGTCAGAAATGCGTGCAATTGGATAAAAAAGTAACTTCGGTCATTTCGTGGTAGTTTTGATTATAGTGGGTAGCCACAACACAGGTTTTCTTATTAGTAAGCATGTGCGATTTATGATAACGACACCGGACTTTAAATTCAAAAGAAGTGGAACCAACGTATTGAATATTACATTTCTTACAAGTGATATAACAACAATCTTAGTAGTACACGTGATAGGTTGCTTGATGCAATATATATATATATATATATATATATATATATATATATATATATATATATATATATGTATATAACATGATTATACAGGTGGACGTATACCGTGTGTTGGAAGCTAAATTACAAAAGAATAACGGCAAGAGATAACACTGAAATCCAACAAGTATTAGTAGCACGTAGCTTGTATTTACGTTTCGAACTCCCTGAGATCTTCGTCAGAAGAAATGATCAATGAACTTACAGAGTAGAAGGGACTAGCTTATTGAGAGAGTAGTGGGATAGGAAAGCCAAGTCTTTGTTGAGACCTCTTGTATTAGAATTAAGCTTTAAAATTAACTGTTGTTCGTATAGCTTTCTGCTATCTGTGTTTGGGAACTTGTCTTTGACGATAATGCAACGGAGATCTCTAGGAGAGTGATTGTGGGCATTGAAGTGAGAAGCAACTGGAAAGTCGGGGGGGGGGGGGGTTGTTTCTGATGCTATGTTTATGGTTGTTGAATCGGGTTCTGAACCGATTGGCGGTCTCACCGACGTAAATGGCCTCCGGGCATTTCGAGCAATACAGAACATACACAATATTGGGAGTGTTGCAACCAGCTTTGACCGGAAAAAGTTTGACATTGTTCAGGAATTCCACTGATGGATTTATGTTGAAATGGTCACAAATTTGACACCGGGGTCTCCGACAGGGAATATTACCTGGGGGCGGTCTTGGTTGGGTACAGACAAGCAACCGATGTAAGCTGGGTGGTTGTTTCTTGGCCAGAACAGGGGGGTGAGAAAAAGGTGGGGGTAGGGATGGGTTGTTCTTTAGGATCTTCCAATCGCATTTCACTTTTTGCTGGAAGGGGGTAGTAGAGGGGCTGAAACGGGTTACAAAAGGAATGCGTTGGGGCTGTGCCGTTATATCATTTCTTTTCTGGCTTAATACCGAGTCACGGGAGAGGTGGGAAGCTCGATTAATTTCTTTAGAAATAAGCTTGTAAGGGTACCCACACTCCAGTAGGGACTGAACCAAATGCCTAACGGCTTTCTCGTAATCGGCATGGTCCGAGCATATACGTTTAAATCTGAGCAGTTGACTGAAAATAATCGATCTTTTAATGTGGGATGGGTGGAAGCTGCTGTAATTAAGGTAGGTAGGCCTATCTGTGGGTTTCCTGTAAAGGGAGGTTTTGAGGCCTGATTGGGTTAGGCTTACCATAACATCCAGGAATGGAACTTTTTCGGCTGATATTTTAACTGTGAATTTGATGGAAGGCTGCAAATTTATTTAATAAGAAAAAATCTTCGGGAGGACCCTTACAGACCCGTCTACTGGCTTTGCGCCCTCGGCGCTTGCGTTGACAGGATAGTTGCCTACATATCACGAGAATATATCACGAGAATATAGCCTCCATTGAAAGTCGTTTGCCAATGACATTAATATATTTCTCTATGGATTCAAATGGTTACGTGTATGTATGAACAAAATAACAGCGTTTCATTGAAGTATCACCTAACCCTCCAACACTGAGTAAAAACTTGTTTCGAAAGGTTCATAATACCCTAAATCATTAAAAATTATAGCACCAATTTTTTGTGTTTAATGCAACTTTTTTCCAAGGGGAACGGATCCCCCCTCCCCCCGTTACATCCCTCCCTAGACAGCAGTTGTGTTTTATTTAAAACTTCCTCAACGTATACAAAGCATTGCGTCACCCTCCACCCTTGTCACCAATTGAATTGGTAGCATACTTTTTATTTGAAGAGTGTACTCTGTCGGAAAATTTGGCTCTTTTCCTCATTTCAACGGATGTATGGCTACGCCACTGCTGTTCACCTACCTTTGTGTTAACGTTTCCCTCTTCAGATCTGACAGGCCTACGATATTTGAGAGTGCGTTCAAATCGAGGAGGTGGCAGCAGGTGTTTACCAAGTGAGTATCACCGGAAGTACTCGACAGCAGTGGCGTAATAAAGGGGCAGGGAGGGGCACCCGCCCCTCTCGAGAAGAGCCAAGGGGAGCAAAAGGAAGGCAGACGAGAAAAGAAAATAGAGAAAAAGATAGGAAAACATATAATAAGAAAAAATGAAGAGAGAAGGAAAAGGAAAATGAAAGCTCCCCCCGCCTCGGTGAATTTTTAATTCGTGAATTGTTAATTCGTGACGGCAAGAGCACTTAAATTAACTTTTTTTTGTTGCAAGAATGACACCGCCAGCTGGACCTTAAAATTTTGATGTTTGTTGAGTTCTTACAGGGGATGATTGAGCGAACAGGTAGTACGGGCCCCGGGTTACGGGGACCCACGTCGAGTCACTTGACCCCCCCCCCTCATACAAACAACCCTTGTGACGCCACTGCTCGACTGGGGCTAGCAGTTGATGTGTACCTGAACGGTGTATGGATGATATTCATTCTTTACAGTAATCTAGCCACAATGATTTCATACTAAGAACAAAATACTTTTACATACTTCATAAGACCTAGTCGTTCACATTCTAAAAATAAGTGACGATATGCTAGAAAATGGAATGACATAAAATGGCTTGAAATTGGTAAACATTCCGTAATCCGGGTATTGCAAGTACCCATTTTTATTACTCCATATTATCATATTATGTTAACCTATGAAAACTGGTCAAAGCTCCAGTTATTAGCCCATTTGAGCAAGCAAGTATTTAGGTTCAAGGAGACGCTTAAATTAGATGCTAGCACTGCTTAAGTTCGTTACAAGCTACATGGGTGTGCAGGTTTTCTCATTGTGCATGTTAGCATGCACTACTGTAATGTTGTATTATAACAAGGAACTTTGCTGTATTAAAGACACTGGAACTTAACATGCAGGGTTGGAAAGCAAAATTTCCCCTGCCTTTGCATATGATTTATTTATTTATTTATTTTTTTTTTTTGCAATTCGGTACACAATCAAAATACTTTGAAAAATAGTTGGTAACTTCAATTACGAGGCAAATTCAAAACGAATGGGGTGGGGGTAGGAGGGTAATTTAGGCCTTGAAAGGCAGTTGTTTTACGACGCTTAGCGGCCACAAATGTGAAAGAAGATAGGTTTCTCTCACATTGCATAAGCGTACGGGACTCTTCCAATTTTAGGGGGGCAGAAACTTTTTTCCGAATCTCAAAAAGTTGCCCGAATTTCGTTGCAGTCCAGGTGCATAAAACAGAACACCAAACCACTACATGCGCGCCAAGCGCGCAAATTTTTTTCACACTTTTGGGCATTCGATCAAAAATTCGGGAACTCAGTAGAAAGTTCGTGCAATCTTTTCACTTTCACTTCATCTCTGCCGGAATTCCACCTATTCTGCGCCCGAATTTTTGCCCTTTCCTGCCAGAATTTTCGATCTCAGAATTTTTTTTTGGGGGGGGGGCAGTCTGCTCCCCTGCCCCCCGCCTCGTGCGCCTATAGGCTTATGAATTACAAGTTCACGTAGGGTGGCTAACCACCTCGACAATTTAGATCATATCTGGTTTCTTTTGAAAACCAGTTCAGATGGGAAATCCGTAGATTGCTCTTTTATGAAAAACCCAACTTACATTGACCTCGGCCGGGGATCGAACCCCAAACTTCGCGATGCGTCATCGCTTCAAATGCCACTGACCGCCTTTTTCCACTCGGCTACAACACCAACCAAAATTGCAGTTTTGAAAGGCTTCCTGAGGTATAAAGCTGAACTAGGGCTTTTGATACCGGTATTCAACAAAAAGAAACGAAACGGTGAAAACACGAAGGTCTGTTGGGCACATTGTCGTCTAGGCTTTCACACTGAATAGCATGCAATACGGGAAGGTCAAGTCACAGCTTTAAACGGGCTTTGTTCCTCAAAATATTACCGTGGCGAGGTAGTGGTATTTTGCAAAACGAAAAGAAACTAAACACTCCTCGACATTCATTCAACACGAAGAAGGTGTTTGGACCAGGGAGTTGTTATTTTGAGTTGAGTATTCTTGAAAATATCCACATTATCTTTATTTAGTTTCGTTTTGCAGAATATCAATACACCACCACGTTAAAGACATTTTGCGAAACAAAAGCTAGCCCGGCGTTTGAAGCTCTGCATGACCTTCCCATTCTGGTTGGTATTCAAAGTGAAAGCCCAGCTCTTAATGTGCCCCACAGACTTTCGTGTTTGTCCCTTTTGTTTCTTTTAGTTGAATATCATCCCAGCCAACATTCCCAGCTGGGCCCCAGCTGGGTTTTAGATGGGAAAGCTGGGCTTAGGTGGGCTGACGGATGTAATTGGGATATTGGTGTTTTGAACAAGACAGACTTGCTAATGGCACGATGAGATGTGGAAAAAGATTTTTTCGCTATTTCTGTAATCTTTTGTCCGAAATTGTTTTCAGTTTTTTCCGGGTTTTAGATGGGTTTTTGCTGGGCTTACCCACATTTTGGAGCCCGGCAATAGTCCAGTTGGTGCCCAACTGGGCACGTTTGGAATTAAATGCCCTCAATTGAAATTTTTTTTGCTGTTTCAGACAACATTGAAAGTTTTCTTGAAAATAAAATAGCAAGACAAAATAATCCAAGTTTTGTAATTGGGCTAGAGCTGGGATATTGATGGGTTTTCCAAACCAGAGGAGCCCAAACAGGACCCGGCTGGGGCCCAGCTGGGGAAACACATTCATGTATGAATGCTATTTCACTCTTTTAAAATTCCTTTTGTTAACTTTTCGTAGTATTGGCGCTTTTAGGTTAAAGGTAGGCATGCGTATTTAAAATGAAGTTCATCTTCGAAGTTTATTTTGTTTTAATGGGCTCTAGCCTGGCTAAAGCCGGGCTAGCCCAATATGTTTGGCCCAGCTGGGCCCAATTAGGAAAATTTTCAAAACATAATTTCATTGAGGTGATTAACTCTTTTTGCTTCAGAAAATGTATGTCCTAGGTATTTTATCATAATTTTTTTTTTAACTAAACATGTGGGAATTTTTGGCAAAGACAAATTGAGAAAAGTATATGTTTAAAATGATGTAAAATTATATTGGAACACCAAGTTTATATACCTTTCATCTTAATGGAGCATTCCAAATTTTTCAAAGGAAATTTATGTTTATCACTTAATGCAGGTCTAATTGAAATAAAGTGAAGCTGGCAATGGTGAATTCTTGCAAAAAACCATGTTTCTCAATTGTTCAATACAACATTAAGGAGGAAAAATTGAAATATCATGAAGAAAATTGCATTCTCAATCCTTAATAATAACAAACAAGTGTCACTGAATATATAAAATAGCCAAACCAAACTATTTACTTAAATAAGAACTTTCCAGCAATATCCTTCTACCTTTGAAAGTGGCTGGCATTAGCAATGCCGGTAGCTTTTAAGGCTTGTAGAAGGAAAGTTACCTCAGATTTTCCATTGCTAAGCCAGTTGGACCCCCAAGTGGGACCAACCTCAGCTGGGGTAGCCCAGTTGGGGCCCACATGGGAACAGGCAAACACGGATTTGCCCCAGCACAGGCCCAGCACGTAGCCCAGACTGGGCCTGACTCCAGACCAGATGGGCTAGCCCAGTTGGGGCCCAACCGGGAACACCTGACAAACACGGATTTGCCCCAGCATAAGCCCAGCATGTAGCCCAGCAGGGGCCCAGATGGGGCCCGACTCCAGCCCAGATGGGCTAGCCCAGTTGGGGCCCAACCGGGAACACCTGACAAACACGGATTTGCCCCAGCATAAGCCCAGCATGTAGCCCAGCAGGGGCCCAGATGGGGCCCGACTCCAGCCCAGATGGGCTAGCCCAGTTGTGGCCCAACTGGGAACACCTGACAAACACAGATTGGCCCCAGCTGGGACCCAGAATGTAGCCCAGCAGGGACCCAGTTGGGGCCCACCTGGGAATGTTGGCTGGGATACTACTTACATGAAAATCCATACATCTGTCCTTACATAGGTGAGCTTTTTTTGCAGGAAGGAAAGTGTGAGGAAACTTTTAAATATCTTACAAGTCATTAGTTCACACGAGAATAAAAAACGACAATAACGAATTTATTCGCTTTCAGTTCAGGAGTCTATATACATATAGTGTAGCGTATATGCTAGGTTACTCAGTAAGGTCTCAGTTTTGTAAGCAGGGTCTTTGTTTTGTAAATAGTACGGTCTCATAGGTCTTAGTATTGTGAGGGTTGAGTTTAGGTCTTGGTTGTGTTATTTGTTGGTTTGTAAGTCTTAGATTTGATGGCTGGAGTTTAGGTCTCAGTATATTGTAGATGGTTGGGTCTACGGTCTTGGGTCTTAGTTTTGTACACCCCTATAGAAAGCGGGCGTTCGAACACAACCTCAGTGAATAGTTTCTACACGATTCCCACCGAAAATAGCTTACGTTGGAAAAATCTTTAGTAATTATGACTACCAATACCAAACACGTTTGGAAAACGCAACCTTTCAAGCTTTGCCCTTTTTGAATGCATTGGTTTATATTTTTAGTTCTTTATCTGAACAAAAGACATGCTTAGAGCAAAGGAGAGTGCAGGTCACGACTGGTTGATTAAGTTTAATTACTTGTCCAAAGAACAAAACTGTGAACTTTGCACACACCAGACAAGTTGTACAATATACCAATATCTAAAGAAAAGAACCTGAAACAGCACCAATAGTGGCGGCAGTTTGGGATGATTTGGTGACAGTGCGTCAACATCACTTGCTATATCGTGCAATTTTCGAAACCTCATCAGGAAGTAGTGTTCTAAAATACATTTTTCAAAAGCCCGTGTTAGCGTGTTATCATTGTAGACAGCTAAAAACACGAAGTCAAAATATCTAATCCCACTGAGAATTTTATAGAAGCAAAAAAGTGATGTACATGTATTCGAGTTACTACCCAAGTGCATACATAAAGACATAAAGACACAATGAACCATTCGAATTCACCCACCTAGGGTTAATAATCAGATGTTCTGTATGGCAACAACGCACAGGTAGAACATTATTTTAACCACCATGAAGAATTAGTTTGTGCAGGAAGTCTTTTAACTGTTAGAAGAATTAAATCATGAAATAATGAGATCAGAAGTGATGCAAATTCGTTTTCACCTTAAAATATGTATTAAATAATGACGCAACCTTGTCCTTGTAAGTTCGAACTGATCTCATCTCAATACATGTAATGCATCGGATTAGGAGACATTTTACTTCACCTTACATTACAAATGTGAAGCTGTGTGTGGGTTTTTGCAGCGTGTAACTGTCTGTGAAAAAAGTGTGCTACGAACTCCTACTAAACCATAAGTTTGATCAAGGTGAAATTTTGAAGGCAAGTATGTGACTATAAAAACCTGTGTGCATCAATGATGATTTCATAGTTCAAAGGCTGCAATCGCTTAAATTTATTTTTCGTCAATATTTGCCTGTCACTAGTCATAGAAAGTCTTTTAACCATATTTTACGAATGAAATAATGTGCAAAATTTTGAAATTGTGATTTGGGTTGCTAAGGGTGGAGATCAAAGGTCAAATTGCACAGCAGCTAAAGTTGAGAGCTGTTAACAAAAAAGGTCAAATTGTCCTAAAATGTGCCACAATGTGTGTCACCAACTGCTACTTATCTGAAGTCCGACCGAACTTCTCCTAAAACGTAAGTCCGATGATGTTCAAACTTGGTGGGTTTGTACCTGACCATATAAATTCGTACATGCGTAATTGATGACGTCATAGGTATTTGCCTAACAGTATGGTAAAAAGATCATAAAACATGATATGTATTGATATAGTACATTCTAGTTTGAGAACGAAGTTTAAATGACCTAAAAGTGATCTTTTTCATGATTTGCTTATCAGCATGTTAGGAAATTTCTTTAAACCCAAAGTATGTACAGAATATGGGGAGGGATGAGATCTGCAATTCCATGAATTGCCCACTTCTTTTAATCTTTCAGCTTGCCTTGTTGCTTTTCATTACTTTACACTTTTGATGTTACTTTTGTATTTACATATTTTACTAGATTTGTTAACATCTTCGACTTCTGTTAATGTTTTGTATATTTTAGTTCCGTTTCACCGGCTTTCTGCTGAATTTTTAAGGTTTCTTTCTCTGGCATTTGCTTGTCATACCTGTTCACCTTGTAATACCTCTGGGACAGTCTTGGCATATGTTATGTTTTACTTGTTAACTTCGCCATGCTTTTATGCGCCTGCATACCCAATACACATAGCATGTCCAGTTTAAACTGATCTGTGTTACAGAAACTGTAACATGTGTTACGAGAACTGTTAATGGTACGATACGGTTGAGTGATTTACAGATAAGTAATCAATTTAGGAGAACGGCTGTCGAGTTCTCCGCATGGTACAGTGGTCAAGAAGGAAGGCATGATACCATGATTTTCAGGGTTCTGGGTTCGATTCCTTTTTAAAATTAACAGAATTTACTCTTATTTTTTGAGGGTTAATGTTATTCTTAGTGTTAGGGTTAGGGGAAAATTGGTGATATTTGAACGTTTCTCGTGTTACAAAATTATATCATGGCACAGTTTAAAACTGGAAACGGTATTCCACCATGTACAGTATTTACTGTACATGCTATGAAAATTGGCTGGCCTGCACCATATCGTCTGACTCGTTTTAACGACTAATTTAGTTTGCTCTTTTATCCAGTTCGTTTGTTTTATACCCATGTTTAATTATTTGTTCACTTTATGTCCAGGGTCCCTTGAAAATGCAGTTCCGAACGGCCTACCCTGGTTTAAGAGATTGTATGAATAAATAAATAGATAAATAAGTATGCCCATGTAGCATGCACAGGCTCACGCATCTTAAGCACACAAAGTACACCAAGTAATGCTGTTTTGGAGTGTTCACAAACTATATGCACCATGGAGTACTATAAGCCCTTCAGTTCATATTAACACTGATAAAGGTCAACCTGAAAAGTATAGATGTAGTGAGCCATAAACTCTGGCTCTATGAAGGCTCTATAGTAACTATAGGCGGAATCAACGTTGATTTATGCATTATCCAGAAACTCGTTCCAAAAAATTTAAAAGCATTGTGAACTGTATAGGGATTGGCGTCACACAGACAACAGCAGTCCGGCCTTTTTGATTTCCTCCAGAATATCTTCCGATGCCGTGTTGTAAATTGTTCGAGAGTAGGGCCACATTACAACATTTCTAATACCAAGAATGTCTGTGGTACAATTTTACTTTTGGAAGCCACAATTCGAATCAGTGATAAATTTCTGAACAATGTTATTGGTACTGGTGACTCAATCTTGTCCTTTCGGAACGATTGAGAGACCTGGACACGATCGATCCCACCTGTATTATGGTAATACAACATACATTGTGTGACCTAGTGACCTACACGCACATGTTGCACATCAGAGAACCTAATGCAGGTGAACCTCTCAACAAATGAACATAACTCTTTTTTGCCTGAAAGGGCACAAAAACAGCCCAAGGTCAATAACACTGTTTACCAATTTTTTGATAATTTGACATTCTGTGTGCAGATGTTTAGTTTCGTCAGAAAGTTCCAAAAATTGCCATAATATTAGTACTTAGGTCAGTAAAACCGCTTTTTTTGGAAATATGGTCCTTTTCACAAAGAATAAGATTTTCAAAGCCTTGCAACAAAAGTAGTTATTGATGATATTTTGAGTTAAAAGGTGGCCAAAATAATATGGTGGAATGAAAGCCTTTTTCAGATAGCATAGATTTATCTAAACTTGGTCGAAAATCACTTTGATCAAATTAGTAAATTGATTGTGATTTATGGCTAAAAGGGGCCAAAATGATATAAGTGGGAATGAAAAGTTTTGTGTTGGAATCATCAGCCCTCCTCTTACAAAGGACAGGGTTGGCAAATGTTAATCTCCAAACGTTTCGTTTGTTCACCAAGAGTCTTATTTAAGCCAGTACATCTCCTTACTCGCAGCCTTAAACTGTTCTGAAGTACCTCATAAAGATATAGACTTGCTGTTTTCATTCCATTGAAAGCTCAAAACTAATGCGATACATTAAACTAACGAAATAACAAAGAAAAGCATAAACGATACAAAATACTATAGAATGTAACTGGTTGTAGAAATGGATATTGAATATTGACGGCTGCCTCGTAGATTAACGAGTTTGTAAATAGATTTTCTTGCTTGGGTCTCTCTATCCTTTAATTAAAGCAAAAAATCAAGCTTGTTATTTAATGAGCAACCTAAAACTCTACTTGGAATGTTTGTTTTACAGGTAATTCATTGTATCATTCCTCTCAGAAAGCTCGATTGTGATTATGGTAAGCACAGATACGAGACAGAACAGTCTTTTACCACGTCACTGGTATAACTTTCATCCGACCGCTTTCAGGTGCATTGGTACTTTTCTAAGTCTCTAAGCTTTTCAGTATTTATTCTACCCAAGAAAATGTTTTACATTTATTTACCGGCACAGTGTACTTAAAGGACTGGTGTAGACTAGAAGGGCCATAACAGTCCAGGCCATACCAAAGTCCTGTATCAGTCCTCGGTGTCATGTGGACCTCTAGTTTTACGATTCTCCTGGCTTTCAAGAATCTTAATCCACTCTCCTTTCAAGTCTCTCCCAAGTTTCCTTTATGGACTATCTCAATTAGTCCCAAAGTAAGACTTTGACGGAACAATGTTCTCGCTTACCTGATCATCTTTTTTATATGTTGTTGGTAAAGGTTCATATGCCTCAATTACTTTGAGTTTACATATAAATATATAAATCTATAAATCTATATATATATATATATATATATATATATATATATATTATATAGATTAACATATATTTATATAACAGTAAAACGATAGAAAGAAGTCAACTTCAGGTTTAGAACTAGTAAAATGCATCTCACCAGGGAGTTTTTGTCTTTTATTTCAGACCTCTTTAGCTTGACTCAGCAAAGCAAGTTAACGCAATCTTATGTAAGAAAAGGTAAAAACCATTGAAACATTTTGTAAAAACACTTAAAAAAATGTGAAACCAAGCAACGTGAAAACCTTAAGTCTTTAGAAATCCTTTTGACAAACCACCCTAAGGGCATCGGTGACGGAAAGTTCCATGGCATAAACTATGACCTTAAAGAGTCCAAGAGACGTAAATATAAGTCTGCCTAACAGTCCCACAAATGTGGTAAGATGCATACTTAGACTAAAACAATATTGCTTGAAATATCACAGTAAACCTAAATGTAAAAAAGCAGCCTAACTGGTCAAAAAAGGTGTACCTCACTAAAAAAAATATCATGTGGTGCAGTGAAATGAAAACCTAAAATTACACACAATTTAAAACCATAAAGGTTTAAGTGGATGAGAAGCTTAAAAATTACTTTATACAATTAGAGGTAATAAATTAGAATAGACCCTTTTCCAAATCACAATTACAAAAGTGAGTCTTGGTATGCTTGCACTCTAAAATATCCTCTTCAGATTTGAATAGAATCTATTCAACCGGGCACTGAAAGGAAGTTTATTCAAATATTTGATTAGATTTGTTTCATTTTTGAACAGAAACTGTTTACTTTTGGACCGAAACTGTTCAAATATTTTAATAGATTTCTATTCAGTTCTCATTTGAAGAGGACGTTTTAAAGTGTGGTTTTGTCAAAGGCATTTTACTGTGGACAAAAATGACGCGTGCCAGAACTCTATCCCATAATGCTTTCCTTTGTAATTCCTATTTGAAAAGGGGTCTATGTTTCAAAAGTTTATTATCTGGTAGACGTTAATATGCAACGAGTAATTTAAGTTCTCATCATCGTGAAATCGCCTGTGGTGTTCCTCAAGGGTCTCTTTTGATATGCCTTTTGCCAGGGGCCGACTGACAATGAACTGGGCCCCTGGGGAATGGGTATGGGCGCTCCTCCTTACCAACCTGAATCAACTTTCTCTCACCTCACCCTGGATTTCTGAATTTTCCGACTTTCATTAAAATTTCCGAATGACAGTGTGGGCACTCGGGCAGTGCCCGGTTGCCCGACTGCTCAGTCCGCCCCTGCCTTTTGCCGCAATCTTTATTATTGACTTATGTAGAGCTTGCGATAAACTATTAACTTCTACTTACGCCGAAGATACAAACATGTTCTATTCAAATCCCGATCTCAATCATCTTCTTAAAATTTTCCAGATGGAATGCGCAAAGGCTTATAGGTAGTTATGAGTTGATGAGAAGAAGGCTACTTCACTATTGCTCAGCTCATTCAAAAACCAGTTAATGATGCTGTTGGGTGTATTTATCTGTGCAATACACTAATACCACTTTCTAACATTGCCAATCTGTACTACTTTCTCATCTTTCTTTTTGATTTCTTGACGAAAGGAATCTATGCAATCATGCACGTCAGAGGGTGTATGTGTGTATGTGTGTGCGCACTTACTTTCCATTCAGATTGAGGACCTAAACAATGGATTTCAGGTCCTTAGAAGGAAATGCAATAGATTTCTCATGTCCTTAGAATTTTAACAATAGAGAGTCTATTGTTAAAGTTAGGATTAAGGAATCAAACACAATAGAGAAAACAATGAGGTCCTCAAACAGTATGTAGAGCACAACTGTGCCTGCGTGTATGCACGATATTCCAAGGTAGCAATGATAGACACTTTTTATATTTAGTACATATATATATATATATATATATCTATATCTATATATATATATATATATATATCACGTTTACCACATTTATTACATTTATCACTACTGTTTTGGTGGATGTCAAAGGTCTTTTGAGGTGACCAGAGGTAAAAAACTTAAAACCTTTAAAACACGATATCTCAAGAAGATACGTATTGGTCAGTAAATGTAACCTTTCCTTTTTAGTAGATAGCAAAGGTTATCTGAGGTCACCGGTGGTGAAGCTACGAAAACAAAGGAAAATTACTTGTGAACACGTTATCTAAAGATAAAAATGATGGATACTTTTTGCCCTTGGCATAAAGATTTGTCCTATTAAGAGGGAGAACTCTATTGTTTTAAGGGGAGGTCGAAGGCCATTTGAGGTCAGAAGAGCTTAAAAACCGAAAATATTGTGAACATACCAGAATATACCTCCAAACAGTGTCGTTTCGTGGCTGAATGTTTTTATCATTCCAAGGATTAAATTATAGAGGACAACATATATCTTTCACTAGCATAACTTTGATAAATGCATTAGTAATTATAATTTTGATTAACAAGTGATGCACTTGTGTGAGGGATGCTTTGACTATATGATAATTTAAAAATCGCTTACAATTATTGTGTATGTTGAGATGGTCCAGTGGAAAGGGATGGATTTCCCATTCTGACGGCTCGTGTTCGAATCCCAATCAAGCAATTTTTTTTTTTTTAGGTTTTGTTATTGAGTGTTTCTTTTCGAATTTATTGAACTTGGAATATGGATTACTGATATTGAGAGGAAGAATCCTTTTGTTTTGTGAAGGACAAACGTAACGTGAGGTCACCCAAGGTCAACAACTGAAAACCTCCTAAACAACATATGTCAAGTAGGAATCATGAATGCTTTTCATGCTTGGAGTGTAAATGCGTTAAACTGAGAAAAATACCCCTGTTGCTTTCGGTAGAGTTCAAAGGTCATCTGAGGTCACCGGCGGTAAAAATACGAAAAACCTTGTAAACCTAAGCTTCTTACACTAAGATGCCACATACTAATTACAACAGCTCTTTTGTTTTTGGTGGAGTTGAAAGCTCATTTGGAATCACAAAAGTTCGTACTCTGAAACCTTGTAAACACGATAAACGATAAAAGGTTATCTTACAGGTGGCATGTGGATATCCCCATATTGCGTTCAATAATTAAACTTTTCGTGACGGTCAAAGGTCATTTGGGTTCAAAACATGTCAAACATATACGAAGACTAACCATTTTGTGAAGTGCTTTGTGAATGTTCTATGTAAGATGCTATACAAATCTATTGTATTAGCATACTATTAAACTGTGAAATAGCCTATTGATTGTAGTGCTGCTTATCTGTCTAATTTACAGTCATTTTTCTCCTTCAAGAAGAGTGTTCCGGTAGAGTTTTAATACACATTATCTTTGTTATACGCTCCCACACTTCACAGAAGAAAACCTTTTAAGATGTTTATCGTTATCGCTGTAGTGAGCATTCTTGCTTACTTTTTTTAGTCGCAACTTGCCAGATACTTGAAGTTGAAGTTGGTGAGCTTATCCTGAATTCCTTCAATTTTTCTTTTCAAAAAGGTTATATAACCGATGAGCAGGGTAGAGCCTGCATCACACTCATTCCTAAGTCTTCAAAAGATCACCGTTTTATCAAAATTGGCGTCCCATAGCTCTTTTAAACGTCGATTACAAAATTGTCGCTAAAACCCTTGCAAATCGTTTAAAGGGCCTTCTCTCTTTTGTAATCAGCCCCGAGCAGACCTGCTTTTTAAAAGGGCGTTATATTGGAGAGAATATTAGGTGCATACTAGATTTTATTGATTACTGTGATACCCAGTCCGTGCCTGGTGCGCTTTTATTTTTATACTATGAAAAGGCGTTTGATAGCTTAGACCTGGAGTTCCTATAAAACACCCGAATTTTTTTCAATTTTGGTAATGATTTCAAAACCTGGATTAAGACACTTTACAACAATATATCATCTCGTGTTATGAATAATGGTTTCTTTACTGAATTTTTCAGAGTTTCTAGATAGGTTTGTCAAGGGTGTCCATTCAGCCCGAATCTTTTTATTCCTTGCAGTGAAATTTTTAATTGTTTGATCAAGTCAAATTGTAGGATTAAAGGTATTTCAATAATAGCACCTTAAAAATTTCTAATTATGCTGACGATATTGCCATCATTACCAATGGTTCTGAAAGTTAGATTAATGAAGTCATTGTTGTACTTGGCAGGTTTTCAAATATTTCAGTGATTGCCCCATTAGGTACCTAGGGGTTTCCTCTACACATCGTAAAAATGATTTTTTTTTCAAGTGAAACTTTTACCAAAGCTCTCTCGATTCAAAAATCTTTTGAGTGTCTGGTCTTCCAGAGACCTCACACCGATCGGAAAAGTATTGCTCATAAAATCATTAGCCATATCTCGGTTTATTTATTGTCGGTTTTACCAAATCCCCCAAATCATTACTTTCAGGAGCTGGATACTCTTTTTTACTACTTCATCTGGTCAAATAAGCCCGACAAAATTAAACGTTCTGTGTTATTGAATAATAAATGTAATGGTGGACCTAAAATGATTGACTTGGAACTGTTTTCGAAAAGTTTAAAATGTAAGTGGGTAAAACTTTATCTTGACGACGGTCTCGGAGAATGGAAGGCCCTTTTTGACCTGGCCCTAAGACGTTTCGGTGGAAAATTTCTCTTTGAATGTAACTACAACAAAATTGACATTGTCATCTCTAAATACTTTCATCTATGAAGTTTGTAGTGCTTGAACGGATTTTAATTTCCGCCCTCCAGCTCATTTTTCGAATCAATATATTCTAAATAATTCATGTATCAAAATTAACAAGAGTCTTATATATTCGAATTTGTTAATGTCTAAGAACACTTATACTGTGAAGCAACTTCTTCATGCTAATGGTAATGCATTGTCGTATAATGAATTCATTACAAAATTCAATATCACCAGAAAATTTCCATTCACCTTATATATGGAATCCTGAGTGCAATCCCAAAAGAATGGAAAACCAGTATTAATCAGACTGAAAACCCTTCTGATGTCATACGTTTTATAGGTTTCACTAGTAAACCATGTCCCACTAAGATTGTGTATAATTATTTAGTTAAATCTAAATTTACGACCTCCAGAGGGATCGTAAAGGGAAAGAAAATGGTATTATTTAACATTAATTGGAACGAGGTATATTTGTTACCTTACGTAGCTGCTCAAAATACAAAAGTTCAATATTTACAATTTCGTTTTGTTTATAGAATTATTAGCACCAACTTTTTTCACACAAACTTAAAGTTAAGGAATCCCCTGTGTTTACTTCCAGTAATTTTGACATTGAAACCCTTAAGCACAATTTTTGGTCCTGCCGAGTAGGACAGTAGCTTTGGCAATCTATTTGTGAGCTATGCCTCACCCATAACTGTAATCGTATCCCAAATTGTGTAAAGTTTGGCTACTATGTTGATATTAATAACCCGATTAACTTTTTTATATTACATGCGAAATATTTCCTCTATAATTGTAAGTTAAATAACAATACAAATTCAAATTTTTGTTAGATGTGGAGTATTATATCTTAGGTAAAAGAAACTATGACTCACGTATCTTACGTTTTCACGAAACATTTAAATGTATACATTTATTCACTTATAAGTATAAGCATTGTGATGCCATACAGGAATGTGAAATGCGGTTTGCTCTGTAATTCATGTGCCTTTGTTGAGGAAGGGTTTGTGCTTCTTATGCATGTTAAGGTGAGGTAACCATGTACTGTTGTGAACGCTTTTTAAATTTCAGTCATTCTATGCATTGTTAATGTACTTTTGCTAACTTAATGTTTGGGCTTGTGAAAGTGGTTCATGCTATGATTAATATCCTTTTTGATTCCTTCTATTGCCAAGCTCGATTTTCCCAGATGGGAACATACTTTTTTTTCTCGTAAGCATTTCTCTATTACCTTAAATTTCTGCTAGAAGTGGAGTATCATTTTTGAGTAAACGAATTGATGACCTGCCTATCTTGGGTTTTTTTGAAAGGTTGAAATGTATGCATTAATTTACTAATAAGTGTCAACATGGCAATGCTACACAGGAATGTGATTTGTGTTTTTGCTTTGTAATTTTTTCCTTTAATAAGGAAAGCACTGTTCTTCTTATGTATGAAGGGAAAATTAGCGAATACTACTGTAATTATTTCTAGACCTTGCAATTTTATGCAAAGTTTATATACTAGCTTTTTTTTCTGTATAAAGGTTTGTACCTGTGGAATTGGTTTCCACGTTGTGAATGACGTCTATGTCAATGTTCCACCTAGTATCAACAATTTTCTTATTCCCTCATAAAAGTGTGGAAACTTTTCTTTTAGGTAATTCGCAGTGATTTTGCACGCATTTAAAAAAGGAGCCTATATTTTGTTTACTTGCTTACCAGCTAGTTAAATGCCGTTGAAGGGAATTGCTTACCGGATGCGAAATATGTGTAATTCTACTATTTTGTTTATACTTGTACACTTGAAAGTGTCAACCAAAACTGTGGTTAACTGGAATCAAGCGAATGTTTGCAAAGCCATGTACATGTCATATATTGTTTTCAAGGAATTGTCTACCGGTTTGCAAATATGTGTATATAATTTTATTTTTGTAAATACATGCGTCCTATGAAATGTCATCCAGACACAAGTTTCTGCAAGTCATGTATGTATATATAAAGTTATAATGTAATGTCGGTGCTGATCATGAATTTATACATTGTTCTGAAATGACAAAAGAATTGATTAAAAGAGATGGTAAAACAGAACTTGCCAGATACTTTTTGTTTGCCTGACTACACCGCTTTACAGACGTCAGTCTTACATTCATTGTGTTCCTAATGTTGCCCACTGTGTATTGAATTATCTTCGTTCTTCTGTAGTTCTGCATTTATCCCTGCACTCACATTTTATGGAAATTTGAAATTTCACCTATAACTAGCTTACTATGACACTGTCCCGATGTTCATGTACAAGGTTTCTCTCGTCTTTTGTGAGGCCATCCACATTTGTTAGCTTTACCAATCTTCTGGTGGATATCGCCTCTCCCCCTTCTTTCACATGGATACGTACATTACAAATATAAGCTGAATGCACTTGGCTGAAAAGAGTTGATGAAATTACTGTGTTATGTTCATTTTTTTGCAATGAGAACGTAGAATATTGGATGTATAGCGCCAATCCAATCCTCTTTATTTCTCAATATTTGGATTTCCTTTACCTATCATTAAGGGTTGTAAATTTTTAACCTAGAAATAGTTATACCATTTCGGTTTCATTTAAAAACCATAAACCACATTTTTGTAATTGTTTTATTTTACTCTCAGGACCTAGCCGCCATGTAGCATGCACAATCACCGGTGCAGGGTTTCTTTCAGACCAAGGGATTAAATTTTTAAAATAAATTTCTCCTCCGACGAATTTTTGGGTTGGAAGCCCTTTCACTCGTAACCCCGTTGTTTCCTTTATAGCTTTATTATAGGAATATTGATTGTTGTATTTATGTTTGTCTAGAGCTTCCCAGTGCGTAACCATTCTGATAGAAGGGCCTGTTGCCCTTATAAAGAACATACCAGAGCAGTATGGTATTCCTTTCTCTTGTTGTACGAACAAGTCAGCTTCTTCGTCAAAGTATGGAAACGGATTTTGTAACCAAATTGTATCAGAATCCAAATAAAAAGTGTCTAATCCATTATTAAGAAGCTGAAGCACATGCGAAATTCTGCGATTCACGATTTCATTGAAAGTGCTTGTCCGAAACTTTTGCACTTTTTTTATGTTTGTAGTAAATTTCGTGATGACTGCATTAATATCCTTTCTGTTGTGAAAATGGTTGTACAATAAATCGTCTTCGCATACAAGCACAATTGAAACATTTACTCCAACTTTTTTGATGCTTTTCAGGAAGTTGTTGACAATTTGTAAATATCCAAAATTGGCAGTTGTTATGACTACAGGTGGCGTCAAAAACGGGAGAATGTCTTCCAGTGTTTGTTTCTTAAGGAGTGCAATTGACATCTCTTCAATTTTCCGTTGGTACGAAACAAATTGCAAACCAGCTGTAGAAAATGATAAAATAAAATGTAATTAGCATTTTGAATGTCCAACACTATCGGTCGTTTCGAAATCAATAAAGCTAGAGGACCTATTCTACAATATATATGTTACAATATGCCTGCTTGATAATCACAAAACATAAAATACAAAATACGATCGACTGACCATGGGTCCTGTTCAGATTTCCGTTCCAGCTATAGTAGCTTGTTGCCATCACAATGATAGTAGCTATGATTGTCACACAGACCACTGTAACTTTTTTGTCTCGCCAAGGAAATATGTTATTCATCTTCACATTGAAATTGAAGTCCTGGTTCAAGCAGAAGCTTTTATATCCAACGTTAGCTTATAGTTGTCCGTGTGGTCCAACGAATGCAGCTCATTTTACTACAAGAGCCTACACAGTGATCTTCCCGATAATACAAAATTTACCTTTGAACAACACAGAGCGACCACTTTTCTGTTATTGTATTAATACTGGAACAATTACGAGTGTTAATAGAGCATTCCGCTTGTGCACACACAAACCACAGTTGGCGTTTAAGGGACGATGAAAGGTACGCATATAGCTTTGTTACAAGCTGAATGAAGTTTAACCTTTATGTGATTGTTTGACTTCGATAACCAGGCGTTAATAACGCTAAACCTTGTCACGAGGACATAAAGCATTAGTGCTCAAAATGTGAATACATAATACGAAAAACGAAATACTGATAAGAAGTGAGAGAAGGGTCGGAGTTACCACTATCTGACATTAATATCACAAGATGTAAGCACGTTTTTTCGATAGGCCAGAAATCATCGTGAGTGATTTGATGTAAAAGATTTATAAGCATTTTAATATGCAACTGTTTTACATACGAGGTGTAAAAAAAAATTGAAAAACAAGGGAGGCACTTTGCAACTTGTACTATCAGTTGGTAAAATTTTTGTTAGGTTTTTGACGCTGTCGATTTCCTCTTGTAAGTAATTTCTCGAAGGCAACTTGTCTGTAAAGGAGTCACATTTCTCCAGGAAGTCAATTTCTTTGTTGCAAAAGCTGGCGTCTCTTCGTAAATTTCATTTTTATAAACCTTTGAATGCGGCTGGGCGATGTGCAGAGTTTCTGTCTAGATACTGGTAGGGTTCGGTGGGTTTGATATAGACTTCAGTATAAAGTGAGCCACTTGCCTGCGGACACCATTCACCTATGACCTAGTAGAGTTTATTACAGAGGAGCAGTGTACATAATTGTTGGGTCCAGACGAAACAAGCGGCTTGGCTTTCGCTGACTGAAAAATCCTCCAAACTGAGAATACTATGGCAAAAAGTAGAAAGCGGTCTAGCTTAATCAAAAGAACTTACTATAAAAATATTCAATCCCGGCAAGTTAAAATGCCTACAAATCTTTCAAATGAACCATGCACAATGTTTTAGGGCTTCGTAAAAATTGGTCGTGTTCACCCACTGAGTGTAACTCCAGAGAGTGACACTTGCCTACAATTCCAACACAAAATACCTGATCACGTGGCTGCCTTCGTCTGGACACATCGATCACCGTATCTTGAGAAACGCAACTCCCTTTGCTACGTCAGTATGGCTCTTTGAGTTACACCTGCGATCTCCTTACCTCTATAAATAACCCAGACAGTCCCCAGCACCATACGCTTCTACCTTAAACTGCTAATGAAATTAAACATAAATTGCAATTGAATATAACCCAATTGTATTGTAAAGAATATTCATCACAAAATGTTATATATGTATATACCTCTGACAGTTTATTTAGCAGCATTCTTTACCTGACCTTAAATTCCTCAGTTTACCAACTCCACCGAAAACTTAAGCACAACAAGCAAACATTAACTATACAACGTGATATGTTAAATTTTACGTTTAAGGTTCGAGTTAGCGCAAGGGCGTAGGCTGGGGGGTGCATTGGGTGCACGTGCACCCACCCGTTGAGGCAGAGGAGTTCCGCTCTCAGTGGCCTGGGAAACAGAAAAATGCACTCCTTCTGTTTTCAACAGCTGTGAA
This sequence comes from Holothuria leucospilota, assembly GCA_029531755.1. Taxonomy (NCBI): domain Eukaryota; kingdom Metazoa; phylum Echinodermata; class Holothuroidea; order Aspidochirotida; family Holothuriidae; genus Holothuria; species Holothuria leucospilota. The sequence continues at coordinate 39,837,591 of CM055981.1, forward strand.
AACAAGGACGAACATGACTTTTGTCCACACACCAACCTACATCGGTAAGTTTGGTAATTGAATTACAGGATGCGCCTTGATATATATGAAGGTCTAGAGCCACGGTATCTCTATATGTGCTGAGAACCCAAAGACAGTCTCTCATTTATCCAAATTGCCTTAGTGTGCGTGTGGAAGCTCGGGTTTTACTCAATCCCAAACTTATTTTTAGTCCAATGATTATCACTTAGACTGAGAGTTAAGACATTTAAGTATTTTGTAAATAATAAAATTGACGGATCATGTGTTGTCCATGTAAACTTGAGGAAAAACCCTATTGTTTTCTGTTTGAAGCTCAAGGGTTATTTTAGGTGACCAGCAGAGGTCAAAGTCTTGAAAAACCTTGTAGAAGGAATATCTGGAGAACAAAATAGTCTCCGAAACCTTGTAAGAGTCAGTGGCGTCGTGCCCATTGAGGCCCAAATTTTGTCAAAGGTGTCCTAAAATTTTGTGTAAAAATGCATTTAAAATTCTTCACATGTCCAGTTAATATGAGAAATTAACTGTTTTCGGAAAATATAACTCAATGGAGTTGTGCTACCCCGAAGCATGGTTAGGTCAGTTTGCTGGGGAAGGCTGTTCTTTCATTTCATGCAAATTATCTTTGGATGAAGGGGAGGTCGTACATGGACAAAAAGGTGAGATAGTTGGTGATAATTAGACATTTCCGACTAAAAAAGCAGAATCAGTTCCAATTTAATTATGTGAATAGCTACTTATATGTTATGAGCGTTAATACCGAACTAGTGTACGTAGTCGGTGGACAATCAGCTAGTAGGGGAAAGTCGGAAGCAGTCTGACCGAGTCTGGCCGAGCAAAAGGCGCACCGTTTCCCTCCTCCCGATTGGCCGTCATGCGTGTTTTAATATGCTTCAAGATGTTTTAAAAATAGTGGCACCATTTTGCATCTCAGCCTGCTTTCCAAAAGCAAATCTTTTCCAAAGGGGATTGGGACACTCCTTCCCCTTAGGCCCTCGCCCAGGACAGCGAAAAATCAGACCTTGCGGCCCTCAATTAAAACTTGTTTTTCTTTTGAAGGTTAACCACTAAACAAATAACAGTAGTTTCTGAGAAAAACGGTAAATCATATATTTATAAAGGTATTTACCTTCATATTGGTCATTGCGCAAGCGCGAAGCCAATGAGAGGAAGAGGGCAGTCACCCCCCCCCCCCGGGCATATTTTGGTATTTTATGAAGTTTAATTCTTACAATTATGCTGGTATTTCCCCATTTATATCTGGTAAATGGGCCTGGGAAGTGTCATTTCCAGCGATCTGGGAGGCATTTCGGGCCAAAATTTTCTTGCTCCGCGCCAACCCATGGTGGCGCGGAGCGCTGACAGTCTGTCTATGGACTTGGTCCTCCTTGACAAATACCTGGCTACGCCCTTGTTCCAGAAGGAGGCATCATTTTGTTTCTAACCAGTTAACTTTTCTCAATGTCAGTCGGGTGATTCACAGTCTGCCCTCACCTTACACCTGCGCACGCACTGAGGAACAGTGATTAGAAACAATTATGGCGAGTGGAGAAACGTAAAACGCAGCTTACAATTTTTGACAGTTTTTCGAGGAAGAAAGGTGAACTACGTTCTTACTGTTGATTTATGATACGTCCTCGCATAGAAGCTCATTTCCCAATTATTAGCTTGCATTTCATGCAATGGTAGTTTTACATTTTATATGGCAATTTTCTGATCGTTTTGCAATTTGCTAACTTTTTTATTGATCAAGTGAAAATTTTATTGCAAAACGAAAATTAAAAAAAAACGGCTGCTTTGATTCTACTAACAAACCTGGAAAATGCCATTTCCGGCTGTCTGAGGGGTCGCTATTTTTCAAAATTTTCTGTACGCTCCGCGCCAACGGATGGTGGCGCTCCACTTAGATAGTCTTTCGGACAGTCACCGCTCATAGCCCCCCTCCCATAAAAAATTATTTTTGCACGACGCCCCTGGTAGGAATGATATCTGAAGAGGAAAATAGGTCATTGATTTACTATTTGACATGTAAGATGCACATGAGAGTATAACTGAGCTCTTAATCTGTGTCAAGGTCATTTGAGGTCAGCGGAGGTCAAAGTCTGAAAGCCTTGGGAATACCCATCAATCTACAATATGAATATTGCGACATTTTAATTTGAATAAAAAAGACATGCATTAACAATTCGTGTACTATTTCAAGTAAATTGAGAAACGGCAGACAGGGGATCACTTTTTTTAAGGCTGGGTACATGTGGCTTAAGTCTCCTGAAATGCTGTTTCCGGCCATCTGGGGGATTTAAACACCGAAAATTTTCTGGTATGCTCCGCGCCAAGCAATGCTGGCGCTCCGCTTAGATATTCTTCCTGGTTCCACCTACCTGAAATGTGCACCTCCCCATGCCAAATGCAGCCTACGCCCTTGTACTATATATAAGAAGGCATTTAGTTTAATATCCCACACCAAGTAGGGATTTAATGAAACTCAAAAATGGTCAGTGCAATTAAACAGCTTTTGACAGATTAAAACCGTGAGGAAAATGTCTCAGGTTACACCACAGATCATCTGTGGCCCTAAACTTTTTTCCAGGGGCCTTAAGTGAGTCCCGGATCCCTCGCTTCTAACGCATCACAATTCGTGAACAAAAAATCACTAAATAATAACATTTACCTGAAAAGAATGAAATATATCTTGAAAAATCATTACATTACAAATGTTTTCAGCAGTAAATTTTCCCTTGATTGCATATGTGACTTCATAGAGGACACTAAAAAACACTGCTCAGGCACCCCATACATACATCTCTCTCATAGTTGGCAGAACCAGATTGTGACACTTTCACTTGAGTTTGCAGTCCTTGCCATACAGAAAACAAACCATGAAGAAACTACACTATAAGTGTAACCAAAGAAGTGAGTCAGGAATCTCTAACAAACGAGAAAAATGCTTCGTTGAGCATGTGTTTATTAGTTCTTTACACACTATTAACAGAAGGATGATTTAATTACTAGAGAGCTTTGTCCTGGGGACAAGAGGCAATTAGGTTTGTATTATGAAATACCTCACTTATTATAAAAAGGGAGGTTAGAAAAACACAATGTTTAGTTGATTCAAATCACCATGTTTATTTACATAATTGTTGCTCTTTAGTGATGGTTCAATGTACATAATTATTACTAAAAGGTTGGGAGGAAAGTGATTGCAAAAACTCATGTGAACTAAACCGAAAAATCACCCCCCTCCCCCATGACACAGTGGCACCTGTAAATCGAACTTGCAGCCAATGCAATATAATAAAGTTAACCAAACTCTTCCCGTACACCCATTTCTCCAAAGAGAAGAAGACCCATCCTCCCCTTAAATACAAGACTTAGTATTCAAGCAGTAAAATCTTAATACGTGTCACGAAAGTACCCCTTAGATTATTTGTGAAGCTGGTTAATGCATGAAAGTTTTGAGATTCTATTAGCAAAGAAGTCTACTCATTAACTAAACTTTATCTTAGATTCTTTTAGGCATTGTTTAAGCAAAGAAACAAGTGACGGTCTGAACGTTGTCAGGTATATACTGTTATTATGAATAAAAGTATTCAAACAAATCTTATGGCTTTATTAACACGTTACAATTTTTGCATCGGAAAATAAAAAATGCAATGCTCAGGTTGACAAAATCGTGCATTTTTTTCGTAACTTAACAGAACAAAGAAGGTCTGGTATAGAATTCACCAATTAGACCCAGTGATTTGACAGATATTTTGTGTGCAACTACTTTAACATCTTTAAATTAAATCTAGTTGTTTCTGTCTAAATCACGAATCCTTTTTGTCCAAAAGCCGTTCACCAAACTTTCAATGATCTGCATGCAGTTTCTGGTTTGGGCTTACAACATCATGAATTACCCAACCCTACTACATTATCTCCCCAAAAGTAGGTCACCGGAACAAATAGAGAAACCATCTTCCGACTTTCCGCCACTGGGCGTCTGGATCAGGGAGTTGTTACTCAAATGACAACTCCCTGTCTGGATCAAGCTCAGTTGCTGCGTTGGAACATCAAAATGAAATATTCCACTACTTTGCTTAACCACATTCGTTGTTGTCTCTGAGAAATAAGGGGTTTTACAACTAGCGGCATGCCCTGTTACAATCTGCCCTTACTCTGGAGTTGATTGCAAAACTAGCACACACAACTTTAGTGTTGAAAGTGTTTTTCTGTGATGTTTTGAAGTACAGGCATGATATTACCCATTCTTATTTAGAGAAATTGTATGTGTAGTAAAGTACTGATCTCGAGAAAATTATCCTCAAAAAAATCCAAAAGGTGTCAAAATACTCCGGTCTCTTTCACTCTAAACCCATATAAGTCAAAACTATGTCTGAATGGACTAAATACAGCAACATTTGATAAAATTCTGATTACTTGACTAACTTGTAACTGATAAGTCTGAATCCATTATTTTTTAAATAGTCAGGCATTGTTAGAAATTAGTCAAAAATGAGCCTGATTAACGTAGGTAGGTGATTGAAACCGCATTTTGAAGAACGTGTGTTTACATTTAAAGAAGAATTTTATACGAAATTGCACATTATGCAGAGTTACCACCATTCCGGACTAATCCAGAGTCCGGCCTTGTGACAAGGCAACATGTCGTGCAATTGGTGTAAATGACAATCTACAGGGTGAAGTAAAAAAAATTCATTTTAGAAGTCAGCTTTGTGGCCTGGCCCACCCTACATTTGAGTTGGCTGTGAGTGACCATCCACGTATTGAACTGTACACCTGTAACAATGTAGCCTTTACGTAACGTTCATGTAACTTTCACTTTTTGGACTCGGCAGGAATTGACTCCAAGTCTGAGTACATTTGCAGCCCATCTGGGCTAGTTCCGATTCCGGAACCTCCCATTCTGGGCCAATTCTGAGCCTTGTCAGCAACAAACTCGAGTTCAGAATTAGTGAGACCGATTCCGGACTTGGGTATTACAGCCCGACATCTATCCTTTTAAAAAGGCTGCACTACAAAGAGTTTCGGCTTCCCTTGGGAATACTTTGTGATTAAGTAAAGTCATTTTCTGAAATCTAACTGAAAGAATAAATACACATCAACACTATACGTATTGCAGCTTTGGGAGAGTCTAAAATAACAAGCGGTACGAAAAAGGCGAAAAAGTCCCCCTCTGAATCCGCGCTTGTCATTAAACCTGGCACTCACAATGCTTCTAAACGACTGTTTCTACTGACAGATTGCAGATCATGACTTTAATCGTTATGGCTGGAAACAAAAAAGAAAGATTTTCAGTCGAACAGTACTCGATCTCCTCTTATGTCAGCAATCTTAGCACAGTTATTTCCCCTATATGGAAGATAAAGGAAACAAACACTATCGTCATGTTTTTAAAATCACTCATATATTAATAATTATCACAAAATCTAGACTTTTAAGAAAGGGATAATTAGGATGCTTTGAAAATTGTTTTTAGACAGATTGTAAACTTAAACGTTTAATCATTTTTTGCAGGATTCTATATTTTTTTAAAACATAATCAAAGATGTTGACCTTTTCAAATGAAACATCCACTAGACTAATTTAGTCAAAACGACGTCTTACGTGACTAATAACCAATTTAATTTTATCCATATTATATTTATTGTGACACTGTATCTAGTATGATAAGAACTGTTTAGGAGATCGAAACAGTTAAGTTTTGTGATATCAAAATGCTTTCAATAGGACAAATTGGCATTTCCAGAAAGAAACTGGTTTCGTTGTTGTGCTGCATATGAACCTGATGAGAAATGGCTCAACGCACACTATGGACCACAGTTATCACTTTCTGAAAAGGTGTAAGATTATTGTAAGATACTAAAAGTTAATTATAACGTACACAAAGCGAATTTTATCATGCAACAAACTGGATGGGTATACAAAAGTTGGTCGCTATTCCACAACTGAGGTTTTGCAATACTACATTTTCAAAAAGTGCAATTTAACACCTTTGGGATTATATAATTTCGCCCTGTCAGCGTAAAACGATAAATTTCGCCCTGTCAGCGTAAAACGATGTATGTTAGAAGAATGTTTGAAGAGATTTGTGTTCCACCTCCCAGTAGCTATGGAATTTCCAGATCACATCAAGAATTTGTAACTGCATGTGATGATGGAAGGTTTCTACCAATCACAATTCCGGCGCGCTTTCTCTCTGATATACTGAAAGTGGACATCAGACCCTCTGACATCATGGCGGTTTCGTAGCCCAAATCCGGTGATTGACTCAAACTTTTGTGCTTGTTAATAGTTTTATAGATATATCGAATAAGAGATATCTATAAAATTTTCTTGTAATGCCTTTAATTTAATTTTCTAACCACACACTTAATCTTGTAAGCACATGCCAAACAGTTTGGCCCTTTTCATGATTTTCTTCACTGGTTTCTGAGTTACTTTATAATCCTTCATTTCTTAGACTCTCAAGAAACGATTTAACTCTGAAAATAGAATGTGACAGAGTACAAAATCTGCATTAAGTGTTTAAACATATAATAACTATTCTTGCTCACAGGTACCAGCTGGATGCAATACATTGTTACGCAGCTAATTTATGAAGAGTATGTTCTGGAAGAAAATGTTCATCTTTCTCAAAAAAAAATATTTCGTGAACTTTCTCAGAATCTGTGGAAGTTATCGTCTTACTCATCTCACAGTTTGACCATAATGGTGCCTTTTCTGGCACCCTTCACTTTACTTTTTCTTTACTGTTGAAACTCGGGGTTCCTTCCTTAAATAGTAACATATGGAGTCACGAGTGAATAACTTTTGACTTGGGTGGCTACCACCTTCAGTCAGAATGTCGTTGGGTTCTAAATTCGGGAGCAATTTTATCAAACTTTGTATCATACGAAAAATCTGTGGCCTAGTAATATCACTAAGCACATTTAGTTAATAGTAGATTACATACCTTGTAAAGATTTCTCCTTTGGTTGGTCTTTAGGTACATTTTCAGCAAGCCTTTATTGACCCATGCACATACGTCCTACAAATAAGTATGTGAAAATTTTCACGAAAGAAAATTAAAATCGAAACACTCTTTATAGTTCCCTTCACAGGAATTTTCCTTCCCATCTTTGCTATAACTTGAACGTGAGCATATAAGGTAGTCGGTCTGAATATTTTATTTTTAAGACTTAAAAATGGCGCTGTTTACGGCAAAATTTATTCCATGATTGTTGGAGAAGCAGATAAACAATGAGCGCAACAACTTCCTCTCTCATGTGAGATAATTTTCCAAAGCCTATACTATGGATAGCGGTCTAAGAATGGTGCTCTCTACCGGATGTCATTCTAAGAACTTCACTAAGTTGACAGCATTGGCTCCGCCAGTCTTTTCCAAGTGAGGGGGCACTGAAGGGGCCAAGCGTTCCTCATGAGGGACACACCGAAATGTAGGACTGAGGGCCTCTAGAGTCGTCGTAGTGACGTGCAATGTAGTGACGCAGACGGTGGGCCCGAGGGGGCCGTTGTAGGGTTCCTGGTGAGGTCCAGGGACAATGCTCCATAGGGGGTCCAGGGGACAAAGCCCTCGGCGGTTCTAGGGTATTTATAAATTGTGATAATTAGAATGACGCATTTGACTATCTCCATAATGGCATGTGATGTGCACTAAATGGGCAACAAAAATAGAAATCACAATTTGACCATTTTTGTTGGCCTAACTCGCACTAACGATCTACTGTTTGAGGAAGTGAGTAGGGACGACAGATCGTGTTAACAGTCTTGTTGGTTAAGGTTTGCATTGCGCTGTAAAATTTAATGCACTCATGCTGTCTAATAAGAACTGATGATGAGACAACTACCTTCAGGTATGCCACTGAGTGAAAGCCCCATATCAGAGCATCGAAGGTGCATATATACGTCAGAGGATCAGAGGTTAGCCGGAAATAATTGGAAATAGAGCCCTTGAATGTGGTTCAATAGGTTTTGGGTGCCTTAAAATAATAATTACGACAGATACATTTCCTGCATTTTCTTCAGCAATAAATAGGAAAAGGGTGACTAGCGACAGCTGAGACCTCCTACGGTGCTCGCGGAAGCGAACAGGATACTAAAAGCAGGTATGAAATTTCCTGCAAGTTCGTAAACTCATTTCGGAGGTATCACGTGATCCCTGGTTTGGCGCTTGGTGAGGCATCAAGACAACAGAGTTCCTCCTTGCAAATTTAAAGTCACCGGTATTTAAAATAAACGGAAGTTAACCAGAGAGTGAAGCTATTTAATTATCCTCATATTTATTGGATACGGGTTGAAAAAGCGACGTAAATCGCAATTTTTAAAGTTTTCGAACATAAAATCTCACTGAAAAGATAATTACCGTGGGACATGTAGGGGAGGGAAAAATGTTCTCTTAGTTGTGAGAGCAAATTGGATCCCCCCCCCCTCCGATTCCGTCATTCGTCCAGAACTCTCACGAAAATAGACACAAGTTTGATTTCATGACTTGCAATACAGCTGATTCAATTAAATCAATTCGAAGATGGAAACATCCAATTAACACATTAAAGTAGTGAGAACATGCCACAGATGACACAACAAATCATCTAGCCTCCTCATTTATTCAGGGACGTCGAGTAAACCCACAATCTCTCTCTTGTAGGGTTTTGCTATTCTCGTCAAGGTCATCTCCCCCACTTTGAAGAAACTTTATGCTGATCGTAAGCAAAGCTAACGAATACCTGCAATAGCTACTTAATTTCAGAAGAATCTCCGGGAGCATTACTAGGCACCCCGTCCGTGGCTTAGCGCCCTTGTTGCTTAGGTCGAAAGGCTGCATAGGCCACACCTCATGAGAATGCAACTGTCGTTGAAGTCTTTTGTCAAAAACATATTCTTCCTAAGGAAGATCATTGTCGTGTCGATGTATGAACTACTCAAACAAACATTTCATTTGATATACTTGACCCTCAAAGACTGTTACAAAAACTTGTCATTCAAGGTTCGGAGTTATAATAATACTGAAATATACAAGTGCATTTTATATCTCTGCGCTAATGTCTTCATTAAATTTTCTAAATGCGCTCCGCTTACAGACTTCCTAGAGACAGCACATACTAGTTTTAGTAACCTAAAACTCCCCCAAACACTTTCAAAGCGATAGTCAGCAACCTTTACTATAACTAATTTATTTGTAAAATATTTAAAGATATTCGTCCCCCGAAGGATGTGGATACTTGCCCTTGCACAAAAAAGAGTCTAGCGACACCACTACTGATCGATAGCAATGGCGGGTCACAGAAAGTTTCTGTGTTAGCAAAATAAAGAAATTAAAAGAACACACGACTATTACTAAATCGATATCTACGAATAACACTTCTCAGCTAATCCTTCAGGTGGTTTCTTTTTTAAGTTTTATTTAAGTAATTACCTACCCTTTACTTCTTTCTATGGAAACCGCTCAGAAATCCTCGAAGGTTGGTGAAATTTCTTCATGGTCTGAATCTGTTAGGGAGGAACAAACATCAAAGCAGCCCATAAACCTCACACGTAACATCGTTATCGTGATTTCCAAATGCGATTCTTCTTAATGGTTAAATTAAAATGCAAATAGCAAGACAACTTCCTGATGTATATCCGTGTGTACTTACATGAGCCAGAAAGCTAAATAGATTTTCCTGCAGTAGTTTGTGTCAATTCCATTATCTTCTTACAGTTCAGATAACTTTTATGACAGTATACTGATCATAGCTGTCCAAGCATATATCGAAATAAAAGTGTTCGCAATTTTAGCGGAGGTCAATCACTATGACCACGCTATGAGACTGTTACAACGTTTTGTTTTGCCCAACACGGAAGTCCCTTTTGTGGCCTGCATTTTGGTGGAAAACGGAGGTGTTCTTCCTGCAAAATATATAAAGTGAGGTGAGAATTTGTTGAGGATCAGGAGACATAAATGAATTCTTTCCATGGCAAAGCCAATAAAAAACCAAAACTGTGGAAACATTGTCATAGTTGTTATACGCCCATGTTGTACTTCATCAGGAACGAAAATCTTTGTTGTAAGCTAGGACTTTCGTGTGATTTTTTTTCTACAATCATTTGCCAATTTTGGGCTTAAATGCATGTTTTTCATACAGATGCGTAAATTACACTAGCTCGAATGGGGACTTGAATGTGCAAATTATCCGGTAATTTCCGTTCATGCCCATGACGTCACTCACCTTAGAGTTGCAAATCAGAAAATAGGCTACTTAAGTCATACAGTCTGGGTCATTGAGCTTTTCCAAGCTTATTAGAGATATTGCCACTATTATTATCATTGTCAAAATCATCTTTCCAGTGTCTTGCAATAGCAGAGAGAGTACTCAATTGTACTTTTCGTTTATCAAATAAGAAAATTGATGTTGAGGCTAGACCTTTGCCTGAGTCTCTCAAGCTGACACTGATGACGCTTGAATGAGCACCAAGTGGGAAGATGATCAATTTAACCTTTTAAACGGTACTGAGATTTTACTTGTCATGAAAAGTTATAAGAATATAGACAGTTCTATAAACAAGAGCAGTGATCAAACTGAAGCTCAGCAGAGTTTATATATTTTGCAACGATGGCTTTGATGAATAGTATTCTCACTCATTTGATGTGTTTCGTTTGAAAACTTGTTTAGCTACTTGCTGTAGATAGTTCCTTTTTAGTGCGAGAAATTAAGGCAGAGAAGTGAATAAATTTTGCACTTGCAAACTTGAACCATTCTTTTTAACTCTCCCCATTTAGCATGCATGTATACCGTCTTAAAAGAATCCCTGAAATAGCTCTAGGAGTGTGATGTCACCGCTTTAGGTTTCTTACATTTTGAACATGCAATCCAGGTCATCCGTGTAGATTATGAATAATTCCATACCACTTTTATAAGTCAATATACGTGCTATAATTGTACCGGACAGTAGGTAAGCCGACCGTGCTAGCTTGCCGTCCCTAATTATATGTTTTCATTTTTTCTTTCACTGATCTAAGTCCACACCCAAGCAAAGCGGCGAAGGGGTAACATAGCTTTTAAGAGGCAAAATATATTTGAGGGTCGTAGTTTCTTACGATATATGAGAGCAATAGTAAATTTTGTTCCCGAGAGATTTCTGGGCGAGTTTATAAGTTAAAGACATTTCAGTTTATCTCCTTGACTACGCGCTCGCCCAAATTCGAGGTTGGTAGTCATAAGTCTGCTTAGTTTGTCAAAAACAGTGCAATGCATTGCGTGATGTACCCTCGCAATGTTGTGAAGTCTGTCAGAGCATCTTCCCACTTTTTTGAAACCGTACTGGCTTCCGAGTTAAGTCATAGCAGACCTTAATCCCAGCTTAGGCTTGGGCTGATAAGAAAGTATCAACCATCGCAACTTCCAAACTATGATGTCTTGATCTCTACATTCTTCATGGATAGGACAACTGTGAGAAAATGCCGTCCGACCAGTAACTGTTTGATGACGTTAAGGATATTGAAAAACATTTATCAAACAGCTACCGGTAAGTTTTAAAATGTCTTATCGCTCTTACTATGCTATTTTGACAATGCTTTTTTAAACTCTGTCACGGTTGAGCCAACTTATTTGGAAGAGCGCCACCACTCGGGGAAAGTTCAAGAATGATTGACAAGAGCTTGCACGTGCAGCGGAACTGTACCGGAAGGGTTTCCTGGAAAAGTTAAAAATAGTTGCCGACAAAGGGACGAACGGAAACAGACTTGGGGCATAGCAGATGGACTGGTGAGAAAATAAGGGATTCGAGAGAATCATTCTGACAATCAATGGAAGCAGATCGACTCTGACATAATTGGATATATTAATTAATTGATTTTCGAAAGGAGGAGATGGTGAGGGATTGTATGATAAAGTGAATTGGAAGATCCGTATTTTGGACTGAGATACGTAGTCACGGGCGCCGAATTTAATTTTATTAAAGTAGGACCAGTTTTCTTCGTCATCTGGGTGACAAAGGCACGAGTACCACACTCTGCTGGTGGCGGACCGAGCTGCATGGTGACAACGACGGGACTAGCGAAAGCGAACTCCAGGAGTCGGGTATCACGCGTATCAGGAGAAACCAGAAAAGAACCATAAGGAAACCGAAAAGGGCCCTCGCGTCGCGTAAGTGATCACAATTAAGATAATTTAGTGGGGTAAATAATTCACCGGTGTACTAGGCCGATAGGATTTAAGGTAAATATATGTTGTAAATTGAAACTCATTGATCATCATTTAATAATTTGAGAAAGAGACAAAATAATCAAGAATCATTGTTGAAATCTAGAGAATCTTCTCAATCAAATCTTTCTGATCTTCATTGTGTGTGTAAAATATTTTGCCAAATTTCGCTGGCAGGGAGGAAACAACCTGGGGTCGCAACAGAAGGGCGGCATTCGGCTTAGTTGTGACAAACCCCAATCATTTTTTTTTGTCTTAGTAGGGTATAACATGTAAATAACCAACCCTACTGCCTAAAGTCGTTCAGAATTTAGAAAATTCTGAAATGTATTTGTGAAGAAGATGTCGGTGTCCTTTACATGTTTCTTCGGGCCTACTGATTCACTAGCCTACACTCATAGTCAAAACTAGGAGGTAAAACCACTTTTTAGGCAGAAAAATTCGTCCTGCATAATTCACGTAGAGACTTGTGGAACTTTATCATGTTTGGTGAAAATATCGATGAAACTTTTGCAGTATAAGTGTCAGGCAGCAATGAGCAGTTTCAAAAAAAGCAAGGTTATTCAAACTCCTGTGATATCGTGGTCGCCCACTCCATACCGTGTTTGCCTGGTTGGATTCCTGATCTTCAGGCGGTAGATAGATTTTCTCACGTCGAACTTGAAGATTAGGGTAACATTTTCGCAAAATTTGGCTACGGTAACGTTAAGACCTATACGTAACCTTTGGCATTGATCTCTAGTAGCAAAAAAAAAAACAACATTCTTTTAAAATTCGTAGAGTCATGTTCTCTAATATTCTAATAAGCTCGTAATGGCTAAGAAGCAATTCTTAGCTAAGTCGAGTTTGGACCGCTGAACTGAAAATGTGACGTAATCAATTGCGCAAGCTGCATATTTTTATGGTCACATACCTAATCCCATCTTACTTAGGCCTAAACTTGATCGGACGCCTTAAGGTGTAGGAGGATTAAGCATCACTTCCTCGCAAGATTCTACCCTAAGCAACCAGAAAGCATATTTTGAACTTTCATCATCATTATTTAAATATTGTTTAGTTTAATAACCTTTTCAACAAACTATTAAGTAAATGATGACTTAAACAATCCTTTAGCTATACACCTATTACCTTGACTTAAGACTTTTGACCAACGACATCACACTAAGGTTTCATGGTAAGGTACCTACCATTTTTGAACTAAAGCAGACTCAAGGCTATGACATCATCAATTATGCAAAAGCAAGTTTTAACGGTCAGATACCTACCTACGCACCAGGTTTGAATTCGATTGAACTTACGGTTATAGAGAGCTTAGTTCGTTACCATAGGCGTAGGAGTCGGGGGGAGCTGAGGGCTGCAGCCCCCAACCAAAATTTTTTGTGAAAATGCGGGCAATATGCTGAGAATTTTCGGGCACCTAGTGAAAGGAAAATAATGCAATGATGTAGCTAGAGGTAGTCAATAGTTTAAAAAACTTCCTTGGTAATTAAAATACAGTTCTGATTTGAATTGCACTAGCACCTGTATATTCGGTATTAATTCACCAGTGTGTTTTTAATAGTTCGATATTATGATTATCAGATTGAAAGGCCATTGGACCATGCCCCATCCTCACTGACACCGATTGTTTTCTATCTAAAATACGTAAATTTTTGGCAATAAATTTTATTTGAAAGGGAGCATATGTGGCACCAGATTGCACGTAAGAACAACTAATTTTTCAAAAACTTTCTTAGAGGAGGAGGTAATACCGATTTATTTTTAGTACCTAAAATACGTAAATGTTTTAACACAAATTTTACTTCAAAGGTAGCATTTGTGGCACCAGAATGCATGTAAGAACACCTAATTTTTCAAAAATTTTCAGACGGGAGGGGGAATCCCCCTTCCCTTAAACCATTCCCCCAGGCCGACTATCACACAGCATAATGCCTGCCCCTCACTCCCATGAGAGAAATCCTGGCCACACCACTGATTATTACCATTATTATTGTAACGACTTCCGCAAATATTAAAACCAATATGGAAGGTAGTAACACGGCAAATTATTATATGTGATTGGCATGCCGTGTGATAACCGATGCATGCCCATATGATATGTACATTAACATGTCGAAAGCGCGTGGAGTGTGCCGAAATATTTTTGTTATATTTTTCGGGCAGGTCGTTCCAGCCGCCCCCCCCCCCTCCCACATCAACTTGGGCTCCTACGCCTATGTTCGTTACATCGCTACACACAATTTTACTCACACAGATAGACAAACTGACACTTAGATATCTCATTTATCCCTAAATTTCTGATTATAGGTCAAGCATAATATCTTATGTCTCTATACACTACACTTAGGGGTATAAGATGACAAAGAACAGTTTACCCAGGCAGCTGCCACACGGAGTTGAGTAAAGATAAAAATTTATTTGCACAACGTCATGACGACAAAGACTGGTGTGTGCTAAAGGTCTACGCAGGGGGTTATCAGGTCATGTTGTATATTTACCTAGATCGGTCTACAGCACTTTGTAACCATGAAGGGAGCTTGCTATACCTGATAATGTAATAACTGACCGATAATGTAGTAAAAATTGACCGACTAACTTAGTATGTAGTAAAAATTTAACCGTTAATATATCACTTCCGATAATGTAATAAAAATTTAACCGTTAATGTAGTAACTTTTTTAACCGATAATGCATTACCATTTGATCGATAATGAGTTACCCTCAAACCGGTAATGTAGTAAAAAAAATTAACCGAAAATGTATTACCATTTGACCGATAATGTAGAAACTTCTTGTTAACCGATTGTGAATCATCACATTAACAGATAAATGTAGTAATTTTGCAGAGTTGGTTTGCAGAGTTGGTTAGATCATTTTAAGGACATTCTTTACAGTGTCTTCAAGATGTAAGGCTGTGCAAGCACTGCTTCTTTAGCTGCATAATACTACAGACGGAGAGTTCGCGTACATACTATGCCACCCCAACCTACTGGGGTTGCCGTAGGCCTATTGGCGAGTACAGAAACAAACATGTTGCCTGTTTGCCCATACGTTTATATACGATTCGCTTCTGTTCACGGTAAATCATTGGCCTCGTTTAAGAGAAGTTCAGAAGAAATGACCCACACGCACTTGACCAACGAAACAACTACACTGACTTATATGGTAGGGAGGAGTTGGGTATCAGTGTTACAAGACGACCCGTCAGGAACACCGGATTGAATCCATCGACGAGCGAATGGAAAGTTCTAGAGAATTCAACTTCAACGCAGCCTTTCTAGAACTGTCTAGAAGTGAGAACTGTTTACGTTATGTCCCAATTATAGCAGCGACCTGGCAACACTTCTAAGAAACTGCAATTGCATGTTTACTACGGTGCATACAAGGAACGTTCTCGTAATTGCTGGACTGTGTACACTAGAAGTTTCTGTTAAATTCTGGAGAGTTCTCGATTAAAAGCTTAGCATATAAAAGGCAGTTCAACAACTGTTATAGATGAGAGACATCATCGAGACCAGACGGAATCACCTAAGGCCAGCCACTGACACTGTACACTTGTGATAAATTGCCTTACGCCGTTTCTACACTGTGCATTGATATTGTTATCATCCATCATCGTGATCATCGCCTAGCCTTGTCGTTATTCGCTCGTGGAACCAGTTCCTACGCTACCGCACGCTGCAGGTCTACTACTGTACCATCGTCGACGTGCATGCACTACCAGCCCTTGGACCAGACCAGGCAAATATTAAGTAAAGGATTGTGAGTAAGTCTAATTAATTATTGTAAATTTAAGTAAGATAAGGAGATTGTCAATAATCATTAAGTTGTTGAATTTTAATCTCGTTCTTCTGTGATCTTTCGCTGTTATTGGTTTGACGCGACCACAAGCCGTAACATCAGGAATTAACCACCCACTACCAGGGAAAATGCAATTTGTAATTTCACCGTTCTGGGACGAACGCTTTGTTAAAATATCTTTGCTCCACGCCAACCGATGGTAGCGCTCCCCTTAGATGATACCGTTTTACCTTTTGTTATGCATCAATATAGGTTTTCTTCTACCTGACGTGTTCAGATTTGCGAACATTACAAATACATAGAAGAAATCAATGATTCAGTGGTGTTTAGTTTGCCGTTCTGTGACAAACTCTTTGCCGAAATATCTTCTCTCCGCGCCAACCGATGGTGGGACTTCACCTTGACAGTGCCGTATTACCTTCAATTGTGGGTCTCAAAGACTTTCAACCACCCACCTTCTTTAAATTTATACAAACGTTTGAAAACAAGGTGCAAATGAAAGCCATCAGAAGTGTCCATTTGCCTTTCAAGGACTACCTTTTCACCAAACCTTTTCGTTCCATGACAAGTAACGGTGGCGCTCCGCTTAGATGATGAAGAGTTACCCACAGTTCTACATCACCACTGTCTTTCTACTATCCACCCTTTTCAGGTTTGCGAAGGTTCACCAACTGTTTAGATGCAATATAAACCCCTCGCAGGTTTCAAGTTTGCCGTTCTAGGACTTTTTGCAAGAATTTCTACGCTCAGCGCCAATAAAGGTGACGCTATGTTTTTTAGTACGTCTAAGTAACTTAAATTTCAGAAAAATCTTAAGGAAAGAGGGTATCCCTCACATTACAACCCCTCCTTTTGAATCCTGACCACTGTAACAGAATTCCAACCCTTGGAGAACACCCCCCTTGAAATGCTGAATCCGCCCGGAACGGTATCCGCAGGGATGGCGCCTTTATTACTCACAACGTTGACCAGTATCTATTTTCATGTTTCAAAGTCACACGTGCATATCGTCACAGTTAGCTTCTCAAACTATCCCATTCATGGGCGTCAAACCCCATGGAGCGGGGGACACGTCCGCCACGTGTTGATGGGTGGAGAAGACAATATCAAATGCCCCCTCCTCGTTTGGTGACAGACATCCAATTACTACGTGCATGACTATTGCAGATATAATCAGTAGGTCAGTGTCATTTTATTATTCCAACCTAATTCATGTTTGCGTTTGGAGGGTAGGGGGCGAAAAGGCCGAAGAGTTCAAAGAAATAATAACATTGCAGTATCCGGATTTTAAAATACCGCTTCTAATGTAGTATGCAAGGGCACTATAGATATCATCCGTGATTCCCTGGTTACTCGTGAAACCGACACAGTAGAGTTCACTTCACTATCCGAGCTGTTCTTTCCGGACACACCATTCAGTGATATAGGCTCATCACCACATCGTGCCCCATGGGGACACCCCAACAGAGGCAGCAAGATACAGTGCACCAGTTTATATATTTACAAGTTATCTCATAGGTAACCCTTACACTTGGTTTGGGTGGGCGGTCGAGGTGAAAAAAAATTAACTGTAAACATCCAATTTCAATACAACCTCCTGTTTTAAACAAATCACAAAACAAAACACCTAGATTCACACACACTGTTACTAATGGTGATTGTCTGCTAGACTTATTAAGTTGTTGTCATAGCCAGAAATGTGACCAGTTTTCCAGTGCCGTAAACGGCCAACAACAAATGGAATACTGAACGGTGTTTTGCTTCCCCCTTTTTGATAATCAACTTCTCAGTTGTACCTCCGCATTGTTTTCAACAAGAATCAATCATTCAGTGACGCAAGTGCTCGATGGATAGGGTGGCAAAAACTACACTTTTCCCCCTACCATTTATACATACTGATAGTGATAGCTCTAATGCTCTGGTCATGCAACTGAGTTTTTGAAAAAAATACCAAAAGCTTAGTGATTCATTATTTGCAAAAGGAAATAAAAGGTTTCAATCTTTACACCTTGAGCTTACTGCATTTACTAGATATTTCAAAGTTGTTTGCTGCTTCACCTCCAGAGACGTCGTGTAACCTTTGACCTCTATTAAACAGAACAGGTTTCACCTTCTGATTATTACACATCCACAAGCCAATTATGAAAAGTATACACGCCTCTTACTTCTTATAACGAAACCTGCTCTTACAAAAGTTGCTTCTAACGAAGGTAAATAAAAATTAGCGGAAAACACAGTCTACCGTCTTATCTATGAAGTTTCAAGGAGACAGTACATCAGCAATGTCCCGGCATCGACGAATTACTAAAGAGATAAAAACGTTTGTGATGATTTTCTATTTTCATGTCCCTCCCCCCATCCAACTTTCTGTTTACGTTATTCCTGTACTAACAGGTAAACATAAATATGTGTGCCTTAGGTAAAGCATTGGAGTAAGGCAGGTGGTAGTTCTGACAGCCAGAAATTTCTGCTCCTTCTCGTTTCCGGAGTTTCAATTTCCGTCAATATTATCAAATTGCGTTATCTTGTCTATAGATGTAGCTTAATGTTTTATAAAAACCAGTTTAACTGGCTTTGTTAACAAGAGTTCACCTGTGGATTTCATGTTAATGCTAACAGACTCTTAAATGAGAAAACAGCTCGCTATACACGCTGCGTGATCCTTAAAATTCTGGAAATACATATCTTGCAAAATTCATTAAAATTGTACATGAAAATAGTTACCATCATCTTAAACAGTTCTTTCGAGTCTTGAAATAAGTAAACTGGGACTTACAGAATATCTGGAGAAGTTCCTTAAGGAATTTGAATGGACTTTCAGCGGCAGCGGACTTTATTGTGGAGAATTATTAAAGAATACTTTTAAAATCTCTAAAGAATTTTTGAACTTCTGTAACGTTAAAATTTTTTATAAAATTCATTTTAAATACTTGTTGAATTATCTAATGCTTTATGAACTTTATATCAAATGTATATATTTAAGGAACAATAGGCATTATATAAGGATGTCGTGTCATAACAAAGTGCTTAGTGATATCTCTGTCACAACTATTTAAAGCAGTGTCTTTCATTTTCCAGTTTCTTTACGGTAAAAATTACAGCTTTGAACCTTTTGTTCGGTGTACTTTAATAATGTTAAATTTATCTATATATACCAACATAATTTACATAAAACTAATTCATATGATTAAAAATATGCGTAACGTGAGTCCTCAAATTTTATGTAATTGAAAGGACTAAGAGGTCATTGTGATACATTTTGTCAGTCATTTATGGCCTACTTTGATCATGTGACAATATTTGTGAAATTCAAGGAGAATTACTCCTTGTTTTACCTTTTACTTTGTAATATGCATGTTCATAAACTTCTTCAGAGGTACTTGTAAGGCAATAAGAGGGGATCTGCAAGAGTTTGTTGACTTTTGGAAGTAATTTTGGGGCGACTGCCTTTTGCCTTATAAGGTATCGCTGTTACAAAAATGTAATGTAATATGCTCATACTATAAGTTCGAAATTTCTGAGGGGCCAGTTTGTAATTTATGTTAAGACAATGTAAGACCTTGCAGACTGTCACAAGTGTTGACTATAATTTACTCTATGTTATGGACGTATCACTGTAGTTCATACGCTGACTGTGTGTATACGGTGCTGTGCAACATTTTGCGGCTATCGGGGAATTTGTAAATTCACCTTTCTCTACCAGAGGAGTATTGGATAACATGTAATTATCTTGGAAGTTTTTATAGAACTTCCCTCATGAATTGAAAGGGTATTTTAACTTTGGTATGCTCAAACAAATGTGCAGTAAAAAATTCGTGTAATGCCTGTCAGTGTTGCAAAGAAAAAGGTGCCATGAAAAATTCGTTTCTGGACCTTGTGTTACAAGGTCGCTATGCATTTGCCGTGAACTTGACTTCCTTGCAGGATCGTTTTAAGGTAAGCTAGTATTTATTTCTGGCAGAGGAATATTTTCAAAGAATATGCAACTTTTCAAAATTGGAAATAATGGCACTCAATTCGAAAAGGTATTGTTTCTCGTCAGTTAAGAAGTTTCGTTACGTTCCAAAAATTCGGTCAAGTTGCTCATTCGGAACCCATAATTTCGCTTACATTGACAAATATCAAATTTGGCTCTTGAATCCAAGTATAATCAGGTATTACTATTAGCATATTAATGTCTGAATCATTTAGGATTCGGTCTTCGGAAACTGCAAGTTTTAAATAATTGTTTATTAATGAGCTATGACGTCACGAAACGACATGCATAACATGTACAGGAAGAAAGCACTTTTCTTACAGCTGTGGATCGGCTGGGTAAGACACCTCTTAAATTTCTAATCACGTCAATATCGTGAGGACTTTTTGAAAATTGCTAGACATGAAATGAGTGATGTGCTCATATCAACTAAACAGCATAAAATCTATATTAACACCAAGCTATACACACTGACAATAAGTTATAGATTTTGCCCATTAATATACGTGGCCAAGGTAGCCGAACTCCTCGGGGTAGGGGAAAAGGTCCCAGAATAATTTGGTAGGGGACGAGTCACCTTTCGTCCCCCTATATTTGATCAACGATCATAATATTTGCTAATTTTATAATATTTTGAGTTTGAGACATAGTTCCCTCCAACAATTTGGTTAATGTGGACGGAATATCAATGATATTTTGACAAAAACGTAATAATTGCTGATATTTGTGTGAATATTAGACATTTCTATGACTTGTAAGTCATGAAAAACGAACACATCTCGTTACCAGCATTACATAAACATATATTACATTTCCATATACGTTTACGTATACATACAGTTTTAAGTATATGTCAATGTACACATATGCGTATACGTATACATATGGGTATATATACATGTACGTATATGTACAGATATACATATGGATCATTTTGAGGTTTCACCCACGTCCCCCACCCCCTTCCCAATGTCTAACGAGAATCGCCGCTCTTATACGAGGCTTACCCTTTAAACGGTTGTAGGATGTGTAAAGCCAAATTTACCTAATCCGCTGTCTTCACTGTACGATAGACTCAAGTCAGACAAAGATACGTACTCGTACGTAGTGCGACCTGTGTTTTAATTCACATGTTTGTAACACATGTGTCGCAGTAAAAACCATTACGTAAGGCGCGACACACACACACACACTACTGTAACAGTATTCGAATTTGACATTCGTTCTCAATTCCAAGATGGCTCATCTTGCGGGTAAGTGCTATGATACAAAGTTATTGATTTCATTTTGCAGTGCTCAAGCTTGTATTATTCATTAACTTTGAATTTTTAGTTCAAAAAATTTGCCATTCATATAAAACCAGTGATCGATTTCAGGCTGAAATTGTGCTATGCACATAGTGTACCTATGCATACAGTACAGGAGTGTCACTAGTATCACTAGTATCACTTTGAATGGACATATTTAATCAGAGTATGAAATATCAAATCTGAATGCTACGAATAGATGGGGTACGTTGCTCCCAAAGCTAGCAACAACTGAATATGACACATTCCAAATAGCATTTACCTATAATACATTTCGATTAACAACCAAATTGTAAACCGTTGGAGGCTTTCATCCAAATATCTACATACACCGATTTCCTCCATTAACGTATCTCGTATACTAATCCTTCAGTCACTAAAGTGAACAACTCATGTTTAAAATTACAATGTTGACGCATCCAACTGGTCGATTTCAGTGGATGGCAAGGGTTCTGTATATTACAGTAATCAAAATGTAGCAAACGTAGTTTACATCAAACCAGTTTCTTGGTGTGCTTTAGACGGAAATGTCTATAAAAAGCTGCTATATGTGATATTTGCTGATTTAAGTTCCCATGTTGTGACACAGGTAAACCGCAATAAAACGGTATTGGGTTGCATGCAGAATAGCCCCTCAGCTCACATAAACACACTTTTCTAACACTTTCTAACACTTTACAGTGTACTCTTATGTCTCTTGTGAATTCGTAACTGCATCTAGTTACATGTGGTATCTATCAAGTAGTTGTCACCTCTACAATGATAACGGTAAAAGTGCTTAATTGTGTTATTGGTAACGGATAGCTTCCTTTGAAAGTTAAAGTTCTTGGATGATCTTGCTTCATACTATTACACTAGCATATCATAACCAATTGCCAATGTTTTAGAAGATATAAAAGTATTTTGAGGACTTTATTTCTCTTATTAAAAAGTATATTGTCTCTACACAATGTAACCTTCATCAGCCATATGATGAACTTCTTCTTAACTTGTTCTTAACCTAAGATGGCTTTTAAACTTAGTGTTGGAAGAAGTAAAGCTCCTTTCTCCAGGAAAACATCAATACATCACATACATTATCGTCTTTCGTTTTCTCAGCGGATTAGTAAAATAGTATTTGTACTGCCACTAACAAGAATTGTAAATCAGGCAACATGTGTACACATAACCATACAGGCTTTCGAGTACGCCAATTTATAAAATGATCTACCCACTTTTTATTACATTTTACATATTAAGCATACGAGATTCGGTTCAGGTTTGATGAATTATGATAAGTATAAGTAATTCTGCTGGTATTCCTGACAGTATAAATGAAAATTTTGCAATAACTTATCATTAGTTTACGGGTATAAAACAAGAAGGAAAGAACTTCAAAACCAGTGACAATATTTCGAAAAAACATTGTGCTGACAGGCTTCTTTAAATGGAAGCTTTGAACACAAAAACACACTGTTGGCAAATATACACCTAAACCTTTGCATTGCCTATTATGAACATTTACTGTAGAGGAAACATCACCCCATGTTTGCATCTTTTAGGAATGTAAGCTTACCAAATGGTACTTAAGTGCAACGTCCAAAGATGAGTCATTTCATACCGCAACAAAATGCTGTGCGCACTTGGAGTTATCTCTCAAACTTATCATGTTTCACAACATTTTCACAATTATGCCTCTGTGACCTCGCATGATCTTTGACGTCCTTCAGGAAACGATGGGGTCTTGTAAACAACATGGGTGATCCTCATGTTACGTATCAGATCCCTCGAGGTTATATACCAGGTTTTCACCATTTGACTTCGTTTAACCTCATATGACCTTTGACCGCCACCACAAACAATAGTCTTGTAAACCTTGATGTGGAGCATCTACACGTTCAGTCTGAGGTCAGGGCTAACTTCGTTGATATATCATGTTCACAAGGTTTCTATAATTTACCTCTGGTAGCCTCAAGTGATCTCTGACCTCCATGAAAGACAATAAGGTTCTTCCTCTTGATATGATAAATCTATACCCTAAGTATGATAAATAACAAAAGAAAACTGAATGGCAAAAATTAAAAAAGCGCCCGGGACTTAAGAATTTGAAACGGACCACTTTTCACTACACCATCGAAGTACACGTTAATTGTAAGCTTTTTGTAATCATGATATGGTCACAGCATCCTTCACACATGTCCATCATTAGGTAATTAAACTTGGCATTATAATTTTACGACAGTTATGTTTCTTAAAAGCTCTATGTTGTTCTCTATTAGTTACGGTAATCCTTAGAATGATACAGTCGTTCAGCCTTCCCTTTTCGTTTGCCACGAAACGACACAATTTTGAGGCACTGCGTACTCTTTTTTCTAGATATATCGTGTTTACGATCAGTTTAAACATTTTCGTACTTCCACATCTTGTTATCTTAGATGACCTTGAACCTCCAACAAAATCAATATCTATCTTACCCTTAATATACAAAATCTACATACCAAGTCTGAAAAGTATCCATCTTTCCTGTCTTGAAATGTATTGTTTGCAGTCTTTTCTAGTTTTGACCTCTGGTGAATCCAAATGACCTCTGACTATCATCAAAAACAATGGCAACCTTCTTATCTTGAGATGATGTGTTTTCAAGCGGCTTACAAGGTTTAAGTATCATCACCCCTTTTGACAACAGATGACGTCTGATCTCCTTCAAAAACAATACACTATTTCTCGTAATATGGCAAATCGATATACCAAGTGTTGAAACTATATGTCACGTGGGAAAGTATCCATCATTATTATCTTGAAATATCGTGTCAACAAGGTTTTCGTAGCTTCACCTCCGGTGACCTTATATTAGCTTTGCTCTCTGCTTTATTGAAATAGGGATCATCTACTGCCCATAAAGTACCCATATTCTCTAAGTCTGAAAAGTATCGGTGCTTCCTGTCTTGAGATAGCGTGTGCAGAAAGTTTGTGGTTTTTAACCTCTGGTTACTTCAATTGACATCTGACCTTCACCAAAACAATAGAATTTTCCCTGATATGAGAACTCTTTATACCAAGTATGAAAGTATCCATCATTGCTATCTTGAGATGTCGTGTTTACAAGCTAAGGTTCACAAACACACACATGCACATGCACATGCACTCACATACATACAATCGCCAGCGAGATTACATATATTAATTTCGCCTTGAGAAAGGAATAAATAAAATAAAAACAACCGGTTGCAATAAAATGTATTAAATGACGTTGTTTCTTCGGGGCGCTTCTCTCGCTTCCACTTTTTCTCAGCATAAGCAATGGAGTAGGGAAAACAAGCCAGTGAGCCACAACTGGAAAAAAGGCCGTGGTCGTCTCGACTTGAACCAATTGGTTGGAAACTGGGACGTTAAACCTCATCTAACTAACTAACTAACTCGCTTCCATTTTAAATAACATCGTTTCGTGGTTATTTCCTGTAGAACGTGGGTGTGTCCCATACCTTCGTACAAAATCTACCATTATCATTGTAACCACCCACAAGACAGAACCCTTCAACCAAAAATGACCTTTTATTCTGAGTGAGGCTATTACTAAAAGGTCAAAATGTGATTTTGGTGATGTTTTTAGTGCATATTTGATGTGTTTTAGGTAGCCAATTGCTTCATTTTAATGGTTTTACTTCTTAAAATACCTCAGAGCATTCGAGGGACGACCACTGGCCATAAGAGGGGCGGTTACGCCAAGGAAAGGAAGTCTTATCATAATTCAAAGAGTGTGAATGGAATCAAGAGTTACAAATGTCACTATTACAGTGTATTACGTATCAGAAGCTTGTAGGAGAAAGGAGTATTTACACTCGACCAACCCAAGGGTAAAATTGTTCATTGACGCATTTATTGACGTTTCACAATATATAACCCTAGAACCCTCATAAGTTATTCGGTTGTGGCGTATGCTGTATAAAAAAAGTAAGGACATTACCCACACAACATAAAATGCTTGAATATCTTTTCGAATATTTCTTCTTACAGTAGGCGGTAAACTGCCAGATCACATTAAAAATTATCTGACAGCATGTGATGACGGAAGTTTCTTACCAATTACAACTCCTTCACGCTATCTTCCTGATATCCTTGAGATGGAAATCAAGCCTTCTGACATCATAGTGAATTCATGGCCTAAATCTGGTGATTGACTTTATTCTTTGCTTAAGTTATATACTTTCTAATAAACAACAACAGCTCTTCAAGAGCAAGGTGTAAGAATATGTTAACAAGCATTTTCAATGTATAAATACATTCTGTCTGTTTAAATTGCCCAAAAAAAAGAAATTGTTTGTCACCACAAAATCCTTCAAAGATGATGATTGCATTATCTCTACTAAGTAGCCAGTCTTTTAATACATTAATGTGGCTTGTTACATTTTGATGTTTCTGTTCCCAGGCACCACCTGGATGCAATATATCGTTACTCAGATAATCTGTGGGGAAGAATTTCTGAAACAAACTGTTCATGTTATTCACAAAAATATTTTCATCGAATCTGCCCAAAATCCATTGAAGGTAACCCTTTTTTTAATGTGCGTAAATGATTTTTAAATCTATTTCATTTTTTTAAGTTTCTTTTACATACTGTCTTTTTACGTTATGTCTTCCTCATTTGCATTGTAGGAATATTCCTATCAACTCGCAAAGACGACATCACGATTTGCACACTTTTTAATACATATGAACTAAATTATGGAACAGGAAAAAATTACAGCTCTGAATAATTTTCATTATTAACAGCTTGAGAAATCAGAAGGAATGTACAAAATTGCTGAAAATTATCCATCTCCCCGTTTGCTGAAAAGCCATCTTAAGCTGCCCATGCTGCCGAAATGTCTCTTGGATAAGAAGGCCAAAGTCATATATGTTGTGAGAAACCCCAAAGATGCAGCAGTGTCCTTCTTCAACTACTGTCGAAAGAGAACTACTTATCCATATTATAAAGACTGGCAAGAATTTTATGAACACTTTTGTAATGGTTTACGTAAGTGGTTTCTTTGAGTTAAAATTTTGCTCTCAGAAATAAATCATGCTTTTGCAATTCTTCATCGTTGTTTGGTTTTATTGCTGAATTTTTATTTTAAGGTTTATGAATATGAAGAATTTGCAAAGTCATATTTGCACTGTTTGCCAGGTGAAATTATTGTAAAACGCGAAGGCCCAAAAGGTTAATGATTCCTTGCTTTATGAGAGGGTGCTTTGTTACACTGAGGTTCACCCTAAAATGTATACTTCTTGAATATGTCATTTTTATGTTTTCACAATTTGACCTCTGCTGACCTCACATGACCTTTGAAACCCCACCCAAAATTGAATAAATAAACATGAAAAAGAACGCGTCTTAAAAAGGAATTCGAACCCAGGCTGTCTGTGTGAGAAACCAAGCACTTATACACAACGTCATCAAAGAACTCATTACTAGCGCATGGTATTTCTAATCATGCTATAGTCACAGCATCATTTACAGATGTTCATAATGAGGTAATTCAAATTTGAAACTGAAACAGTTATCCTTGTGAAATAATGAATGTTGTTCTCTATAAACTTATCTTTGGAATGGTAGAAAAATTCAAACGTAACTTTTGGTTGGTCACGAAATGCCGGACACAATTTGGATGTACCGCCCACTGTCTGTATAGTTTACGAGGTTTTCGTAGTTTCATCTATTATGGCCTGAGATGACCTTTGACTTCCAACAAACCCATAGGGTTTCCTCTCTTTTAAAGTAACACATCTTTATACCAAGTATAAAAATAATCCATCATTCCTGTCTTGAATCTCGTATTTTTCAAGGTTTTCGGTTTTTGACCTCTGATGAGCTCAAATGACATCTGACATCCTCCTGAAAACAGTAGGATTCTTTCTCTGAATATTATAAAGTTATACACCAAGTATGAAAATTGTCCATCATTGCTATCTTGAGATATCGTGTTTACAAGCAGTTTTTAAGAATTTCGTATATTCACCTTCGGTGTGCTCAGATGATCTTTGACCTCTACCAAAACCAACAGGAATAGTTTTCTGACTATAACACATTAATATGCCAAGAATAAAAAGCATCCATGCTTCCAACCTAGAATTATCGTGTTTACAAGGTTTTTGGTTGTTGACCTCTGTTGAGCTCACATGACCTTTGACCTCCACCAAAAACAGTATGGGTCTTTCCCTTAATGTGGTTATTATATATGCAAAGTAGGCAAATTATCCATTATTGCTATCTTGAGTTATCGTATTTACCACCCAAGCGTCACAAACACACATACAAACACACACATACACACCCATACATACACTCGCGTGATTGTATAAATTCCTTTCGTCTTCTGCAAGGAATAAAAACGTGGTGTATTCACTGACGTTTATGTTGCAAGATTAATATCTTACTATACAGGCAAAAACCAGTCTGCCTGCTTGAGACTGACTGATTTCTGTGGAGAATTGGAGGAGCTTAGTACTTGCTAAGTCTCCCTGGTAGGTCTACCTAGTCATCAATACAGGCAGGAACAGCCCCCTGATACAGGGAATAAACCATTCAGTTGTGTCTTCCAAATATGCAACTTAGCTGCTATTCATGACTTTCTGTTACTCTTTATTGTTACAACTGGAGCTCATCGGCCCCTGTGTGAAATCTCTACCCATGTTACCTTAGCGAGTGAACTGCTTTTTGTCACCGGAATGTGAGGATGTTTTAATAGGAGCACTGTGGACACATCTCTTTTCTGTCGGCTGCCGGTAACTAGGTTTGGCAATCGTACTTATTATTCAGCAACGAATAGATTTTGTTTTGCATATTGTATATCTATTTTAGTACCCTATGGAGACTGGTTTGAACACGTCCTGACATTGTGGGCAAGGAGAAACGAGTCGAATGTACTAATCATAAAGTATGAAGATATGAAGAAGGTATTTGCATTTCTTTAGAAGTTATAAGCACTCACTTCCTTGATCCATAGTAGTATGGTAGACAAAGATAAATAGTAAGCATGAACTCGGCAGTTATATTAAATTAATATTACTACCGAAAAAGCATAATTTTGCGTGGAATAAGACCTTCAAAATCCCCTAAACGAGTGACAAGCTACTTGATGGATCCACACTTAAGACCCGGGTGGAGGAAGGTAATTGAGATAAAACAGCTTGCCAAGTACACAACGAAATAAACCAAGCAGGGATTGAACCAACACCATGTGCAAATGGGATATATGAGGTGGTCTTTAATACCCTAATAACGAGTGGACATTTGACGTACTCCTGAAGGTCGTTTAGCTATTTGAATTTCCATTAATATAAGGATTTTCTATCATGTTATCACATAGCTAAGTCATCACATTTTCTGTCATTTTTCATTGTTTATACTATAGCCTTGATAATAGCTTAAAGTTGAATTTATCACATGATAATGGCGCCCGGTAACGGTAAATAATCTTGCATTTTGAAAAAATGTAAAGTTATTCTACTTCATATAACGGCAATTGAGATCCTTCTGTGGATTCTGGATGTCTCGTCGAACATTTAAACCTTTTGTCCATACATGGATTTGATGCCTCCTCTGACGACACAAAACAATTACCATCCCATCCAAAATAAACCAAATCTAATCAAATATTTGACCAGATTTCGGTTCAGTGCCCATTTTAACGGACTGGTTTCCAATCTGAACCGAACTTTTTTAGAGTGTAGTCTATTCGATATTCCAAAAGATGCAAAGGCGTTCCCATAGTCAATAAGAAGTGACATCAAGTTGGTCTCTTCATTGCCTGAAAAGGTCGAGAGACTCAATAATCTTCTTCCTGTAGCAAATAGCATTCAATGGTATTTGATGAAAGCTTTTAAACTACATTCAAAGTTACGTAAGAAAGGAGAGCTGTTGTATTATTGTTGGCATTCCGTAACAGAGGCACCTAACCCCATGTAATGTTGCTGCCATATCTCCCTCCAGGCAATTCAAATGTTGAAGTGTATTGCATGGATGGTTGACATCACATTGCAAGAACGTATTCTAAGCTAAGATATCAGCACTTATTTTAGGTTAGGTTCAAAAACTGAAATGACGATATTCATCCGCTTAAAAACTCCCAAGTTGACACTAATTTGAAGGAAATGTAAGCAAAGAATATGTCGGAATGACCTATTCTTACGGTTGACTTCAACTGAGTAATTATTGATGTTCAAAATTTTGATAAACCTTAACCATCGATTGAATAGCTGATAAGCAATAATTTAAATCACGAAGCATCTCTTACCTCTTGGTGCTGAAAGAGACTGTTATCAAAATATTCAGATCGCAAGACTTCTTTTATTCCTCGAAAAGGAAATGGTCTAGTCTTATAAAAACCATACGAATTTGAGCTGAGTAATTTGCCCTATTGACCAACAAAGGACCATCATTTTTACCACTTATATGAACTGGAAGTAGGTATAACATTAATAAACTTCGTGTTGTTTCAACACATATCTTTTCCTTTTTACATAGATTCTCCTTCATTAAAAAAAAAACTTATTACAATCTTTCTTTTCAGGACCTTACAAATACAGTCCATTCCGTTAGTAAATTCTTACGAAAACCGTTATCCGAAAGAGAGTTAGCAGACATCTGTGACAGGTCTTCTTTCGATGCCATGAAGGAAAATCCGATAGCAAATCCAGATTTGACTGGTATCCTCTTACGAGAAAGAGATCCAATCCCATTTATGAGAAAAGGTACAACTCTTTGCTCTTACATTTACCTTGGCATCAAGTCACTCGTATCATGCGAATAATAAATTATAAATTCTTTCGTTGCGAACTGTTTACGAAAACTTCTTCCCTTGTTTTGATTTAAAAGTATGCTTTTAGTATAGTAATTTCTAACTATATAAATCATTCTTAGTCTTAATTTAAATATCACGGTTAACAATGTTAAAACAGTCTTATACAAATGTTAAAAACTTTGTTATTAATTCTAAAAAACGATTTCTTAGTTAAACAATAACGTGCAGTGACTGTTGACATTGGACCAAAGTATTCTGAAACTTAATATACAGGATTTTTTAATTTTAGGAAAGTACGTAGGCCAAAAAACATTTACAGCGTGACAAGAGCCCTGATGCATTATAAAGCTTCCTGCACTTCATAGGATTTTCACCATTTTTCATCATTACCACATCTTATTACCCATCAGTACTTTATTACTGACCTATTTTACGCCCTTCTAATGCATTTGTAATGTATAATATTGAATTTTGTGAAAATGTGGTTTTGGTGTTTGTGAAAATGTGGTTTTGGTGTTTGTGAAAATGGTAGAAAAAATTGAACTTGATAATAATTAAAATATAAATGTTTAGAATTAAGTTCATAAGGCATGGTCCCTCTACCTTCCTATTTGAGCACAGGTAGTATGATCTCTTATTGCCTTGCTAGGGCCACTTCACGTCCATTTTCTGACACCACAATTTTCACTGAGTGGAATATTCACATACATTTTTAACAGCCACTTGTAAAGTCTTTTGTTACTCTGCCCACCGCATTTGAAATAACCGACCATCTAGTATTATGGGCTCAGAATCGTTAGTAGACTTTATGAATATGTTATCACAAAACAGAAAACAGAAAGTGCGTCCCCAGTTGAACTTACACATGATTTGCGTACCGGTCGGATAGGCGCCTAATTTTACCACACACTCGTGCGAAGTCTACGTCGTGTGTGCAGTGTTTTTTATGTTGCTCTCTAAATTCGTAATCCCTAATGACCATTGTAAACTTTTTATTTTTGTCCGCGTTTGAGTAAGCCTTAATTGAGCATTTTTTCGTTTGCGCATGATCTGGATGTAGGGGAACTAAATAAATTGTGTGTGTGCGTATCACATACCTAACCAGGATACTAAGAATGCAGATCAGTTAAAATATTGTTAGGAGTTACAATATGTGTTATACTACAGCTATGCACATTATTCATCTTTATGCAAAATTATGTCTTTATCAGCATGATCATTATGACATAGAATTCATTTTAGTGTGACTTTGTTCTGATAGGTGTAATTGGAGATTGGAAGAACTACTTTACGGTAGCTCAGAATGAGCACTTCGATGAGCTATATCGACAAAAGATAAAGGGAAGTGGCCTCGAGCTTGACTTTGAATAGTTGTTCGAACCTCATTACTATGGACGAAATTTTGGTGGACTTATTGATTCGAGAAGTCTTGTAGATCTTCACATCAGCCGTAAAAGACGCCACATAGTGTTACAGTTTAGAAGCAAAATGTAGTCTGCAAAACGTTCAGGAGGTAAATTTTGGTTTGTTAAATGTTGTAACCATAACATCATTTCTGTGATTGTGGTTCCAACAAATGCCAGAACAAGTCACACAGTGTCCTTCAAGTTGAAATGGACAACTGGAGGAACTACTTTACGGTGTCTTAGAATGAACTCCTCCGTAAATTGCATCAACAAAGGATGGAATGAAATGGCTTCTGGATTGATTTCGAATTGTGTTTGGCACTTTTCACTTCGAATTGACTAATTGACGTAGAAAAAAATGTATACACTTGCATTTTATTCAGG
This sequence comes from Holothuria leucospilota, assembly GCA_029531755.1. Lineage (NCBI taxonomy): Eukaryota > Metazoa > Echinodermata > Holothuroidea > Aspidochirotida > Holothuriidae > Holothuria > Holothuria leucospilota. The sequence goes on from CM055981.1 coordinate 39,869,424, forward strand.
GGCACTTACAAAGGATAATAATACTTTGCCAATGTATAGATATTTCCCGTAAGCAATACAATGTACTCTAACGCAAGATTTGTTTTAGATATCGAAAAGAGGTTGCAAAGTCTACGTATTATTGTTGTAGGATTTGATGTAATGTGTTTTAAAATGTCCATTCGTATATTGTCAGAATATATACCATAGTTTTCGGGTATAGCCAACTATTTCCAATGGTTGCGTGCTTTGTGTTTGGGTTTTTGTTTTCTTTCAATGTAAGAGTAAGAGCAACGCTTTTAAACTCAAGTCGGAAGGTTCTCAAGAAGTCAACTTATCTCAAATAAAGTTTGAAACATTAATTCTTCTTTTAATTTAAAACATTAAGTTTTCACATTATAGCATATGAATTTTTCCACCTGGTGGGCTGCAGCTCTTTCACTCGAAATTTTAATTTTCGTTTTGCTGAAAATAGCATACTTTTTCCAGAAAACGGTAAATTGTCTGCCCGAATGGAGGTTGTAGCCCACAGCTCCTAACACTGCGCCGCAGGCCTATGAGTACTCATAAACGAAGTGTAATCGTTTATTTTTGTTACATCTAGATAGTAGCCTATGCCAATGATCCCAGTGTAATTCAATGTAATCGTTGTCTCTTTGACTCGACATCGAATCACGATCAATTTCCTATTTCTGAATGATAACAAACGCACTACAGAAACGTTTTACAAGCTTGCGAGAGTGAGAATTTGACAATATAACTTCATATCTTAATACCAAAATTGGCAGTGACCCTTTTTCATAACATGTAAGTAGGACGGTCACTAGAATTATAAAACAAGTTGAAAACGAAGTCTTAGAAAGTATTCCTCAAGAATGGATACTAATGTTTCCTTTGCAATTTATGAATAAATTGAAAAAAAGAATAACTTGTTACCCTTTGCAACCATGCCCTTCTATCAATGTTTAATCAGAGTCATTGGTGGATCGAGTTGGTTAGGAATCGTTAGAAATGGTAATCGGGACCAAACCAAGTGCAACCCCCTACAACTTTTGTACGTTGCCATAACAAGTTCTTACTTCGTGGCTTAAGCAGCTTACCTATTCATCATTGGGACGTCGCTTTTGGCTAGCCACTTATTCCACTATAGGACAGTTCAAAGGTTGGTAGTTGACAGGATGTTTCCTAACTAGCTTGTTGGAGATTTAGGAGCGAATGATGTTTGACTTACCTTGCCGGAACAATATCATCTCGTTATACCAGAACCACATTTTACACTTTGATGGTACACTTCAAATGTTGGCCAGTTTCCAATCTTAAAATATCTTTTAATGAAAGTTTTCAATGCTACAACGCTTGTAAAACACTTGTAAAATGTTATAACGAACAACGCCTTCAATTTGTCTTTGCAACAACTTTCAGTTATCACTGGAACAAAAAAATTTGTTTGATGCAACCTTGGCCTCTGAAACACAAATGGGTTTTGTCTTCCTACAGGTAGCTCACCACTTATTATTCCTCCATTGACTTACACACTAATTTTGGTCCGTTTCGTAGCTTGTGGACCCGTGTAGCAAATTTCAACGGGCACAAGCTACTCCTCAAATGAAAGCTCACGAGTATGCGTTTTACAATGATTTCAGATTTGTGTTCACTGATTGCTGATATTTTGTGCAAGAAGAGCTTGTATAATAGGGTCGAGGTTTCTGTTTTTTACTTCATTCAAAATGCTATTTCTCATCACCGGATGATATTTTGCAAAGAGTGCCTTCTTGGAAATCAAAGAAATCAGCCAATTAGTAAGAGCCCAGAAATTCAAAACATCTTACAGTCTGTAACATTGTTAATTAAATGATGTAAATGGCAACATGTTGAGAAACTTATCATTACTTCGGGAGATGTTTGATTGATGATTGAATCAATCAGTTGTGTATTTGAGCTCACTGCTTTATCTGAGCTCTAAACCCATATGCAAAACTACGAAAGTTGTCAACGTTTTTTTGGAGCGACTGAACGGTTTCCTGCCAAACTTGAATTGACACCCCTTCTGTAACCATACAACAATCTTAAAAGTTATAGCACCCACGTGAAAGGATTAGTAGCATTTACATAGGTATCCCATCCTCTAGTCATTCAAACGAATACAATTCTCTGTCAAAACCCGGCTCTAGCTGCCGGTCTGGAGTATTTCAATAGACCCTTTCCAAATAGCAGTTACAAAGGCGAATGGAATAGTTTTGGTGAGCGTCGGTTTTGGCTACATTCAAATGTTATTGACAAAAATGACGCATACCGAAACTCTATCCCATCATCCTTTGAAATTGCTATTTAGAAAACTGTCTATGGTAACGAGTTAATTTAAAAGGTCTCAACCGCTTATGAAATGGTGTTTTAAAAGCACAAAGAGTCTTAATTAAAATATAGTATGAGTGAAAGCTACAGAAATTCATGTTCTGCCGGCAGTAATGCGCCCAAGACACTACATACATGACAGAAACAGAAACCAGGAGGCTCAAGACAGATATTCAGACCTTAGATATGTAGGCGAGACTTAGTGGCCAGAGACTTAAATGCGGAAAGCTTATACAGAAAGTATATCCGAACAATTTAGAGTATCAACGTACATGGTTACGACGTTCTGTGATAGTGTTTTGTATTCATCCATGTGAAATCCATGTAAATATGTATATTAACTCAGCCCTGTGAGAGCACAGTATAATTATAATCGACACAATGGTATGTATGTGTTACTGATCACAATGTCAGTGTGTACCTATTCACTAAAAGGCCTAGATTTTTTAATTCTCATTTGATCAAGTTTCAAATATCAGTAAAGATTTCAGGCTCATTATATTGGTTTTGTAAATGTCGAAATAAAAGGTTGACACTAAGGCCCATAAGAAACGCCAAAGCCTATACACAGGGAAGTTTGGGGGTATTTTCAAATTTAATGGTGTTTGAATATTTCACTTTCTCAAATGAATGTGGTCATTGTGCATATTGGACGGGGAAAAGTAGGACTGCGAGACTACGTTCAAGTCGGGGACGATTGGCCGTTGTACTTTCATAACCAAGATTACGTTTAATGACTGCAAGTACTAAGCTGTCCAAAGGAGTGGTTTCTTAAGAACAGTATTCATCAGCTCTTCCTCTCTTCATCAATATTGCGATGTGTCCAGTCCAAATTAGACAACTACAGAAAAACATATGGAACTGAATCAATGTTGTGAGATGTGATTTGACTAACTACGATTGGCTAATTCGTACACTTAATTATCGTTACTGCTATTTTCTTTTTCGCTGCTCCTGTCAATGTGTATCACCATCTTCTTTGGATCTCCCTTCCGCACTAACGTTTAATCCTTCGTATCCATTTCTCTAGAACGTTCAAAAAGCACCGCAAATTTCATAGAGCTTTGCTTTATTAGTATAGCTGTGTCTTGGTAGAGTCAATAAAGCAAATTTCTTTTCTCCCGTTAGGAAATATAAAGATTTAATCTTTTTTCGCAAATTACTTTTAGTTTGTAACAGAAGGTCTTGAAAAGAAAGGAAAAAATCTAAACTTCACATTTTACGAAGCAGATATTGTGATGATAGACAGTGTTTGATGTGTAAATCCAAGCGATGAAGAATATGATTTACAAGGTACTTACAGTAGGGCCCTTCTTTATAAAAGTATGAACTGGTTTGTAATTGAAGCTGCTGTGTGAAAGATTTTTCGAAAGCTATCTATGGTGTAGCTATGGGTGTTTCTTTCAAAGGGGAATGCAGTTCAGAAGATGAGTATAATCCAGAAGTTGATTTTCTTAGGTAACTGAAAGGTTTTCAATGAATCTACAAATTGACGCTTTTGCTACCTTCTTTAAAAATTTATCATTTAAGTGGTATGAATGGCTTAAGTCAGGAGAGGCAAGATGCACAACTTTGTTTTTCATTTTTGTTGATTGCTCATTACCAATTGGCGTGGCAGGACAGCTTAGCGCAAAATACTGACATACCCACTCTGACCTCGTACATGAATATGAACTTAGAAGGTGACCATAAGTTAAAGAAAGTAAAGTTGGTCTTTACAAAAATCGGTTTTGAGTACCTTCCATCTGGAACACGTTTATAACTTAAGGTGCATGTTACAGTTATTAAGTAGTTCTCAGCGAAGTACACATTTATATGTTAAAGTACATGTTTAAGTTTTTATAGGGTCGTCGAGTGGCAGAGTCGTCTATTCCAGCTGCTGTGCACCAATGTGTTTCACATGTGCGTGGGTTCGAATCCCGCTCGATGTACGTGGGTTTTTCTCCTGGTACTCCGGCTTTCCTCCCACTTGGCATAGGCTTGCCTCTAAAATCGGTTGCCCAGCCGACGAAGTCGGTTGCGCGCCGGACTTAAGCGCCTTTTGGTGGACCAGTTAACCAGCCGACTTTGCTTTTGCTATTTTAAAAGAGGGCATGACACGGCCAAAATAACTTTTGTGTATTATAAGATTGGGTACAGTATTGTAAAAGTATCATCTCACACACAATTAAACCCGGCGCAGTTCGGCATCGATACAATTTGAAGAAAAACGTCCAGAAATCCAATTTCGAAAAATGCCGCAACGGGTCATCTGACTTTTATGACGTAATTGACGGCACCCCGCACTGCGCTATTTAAGGACGAGTATCTAGATGTGGAACTAATACAACGCTTTGGGAAAGTTTCATATCTTAGCAACTTCATGAAAATGCTTACATCATAATACACAAAGCGCGAACCAATGATGTGCATGCTAAGGCGCGCTTGCACTCGAGCACGAGCGTTACGACGAGTTTGCGCCCGTGCATGCACGTCATTGGCGCGGACCATGTCGAGGGCTTAAAAGCACATCATTGGCCAGTATGAACGCGTGCATATGAGCGCGCGTATTTTAGTTTTCCTACATACATAAACCTCAGCTCAGTTTCTGTGAAAAAAGTACGCGGTATGGTCGCACGCGCTGTACAGAACAGCTTTGCACGTGTAAGATATGAACAGTCCATAACAAGCGCTTGTTATAGGCTGTTCAGTGACCGTGTTTTTGCGAATGCCAAGCACGTGCTACTCAAGTATCACGCTAGCACAGGTGTTACTTGAGATAATGGACCTACTAACGCGCGTTACCATGCCTATGATTCGGTGTGTGGAAACGATAGATGAGCTGCCTCGTAAATGCACAGAAAGTGCTACTGACCGTGCCGCCAATAATAGGGAGCTTTAGATTACACGACGTGGGCAGGGCGACGCGGCGTTTTAACCCACAGTTCACGTCGTCGAGCTGACGTCCGCGCCCTGGAACTATTGCGCTTTAGATTTCTACGACGCGGCATGAAAGTCTCGTGGTGATATTCGAACTTCGTTTGAGTAGTAGACGCGCAAACCGATCTGTTAATGGTAACAGTATTTAGCGGGAAGTATAAGTCAAACTTACTCCTTATGTAGGCCTAAGTTGGAGAGTGGCAAACCTTCATCGAGTTCGTGAAGCAATTGCTATGGTTATAATGGACGACGATGAATTTAGGATATGTGTGCAACGCGTATTTTAAGTTTCTAATGCAACGATCGGCATGGCAACAAAACTATATGACGTCATATGCTGCCTCTCGTTGCCGTTCTAGCCACAACGCCAAAACGAGCGACTCCCGGTGTAGAATTACACCGACAACGTGAAGTTCACGTAGACGCATGCGCATAGTTACAACATTACATCATTACGTCGTAGCCGACGTCCGCGTCGTGCAATCTAAAGCTCCCTAATGTCACGTCTTGAGACGCGCTCACTACGTTTTTTTTTCGCTTTCGGATTTCAGATGGACTGAGTGTGGCCTGTTTTGAGAATTCACAACGTCGTATTCCGGTGTATATGGACGTTGTTTAGACAGAAAAACATTCGCTTTATTTCAAGATGTGCCCAAAGAATATTTACTGAGAAACTTACTTTGGCCGTGTCATACCCACTTCAAGTTTTTAAACAGTTCTCAGGGAAGAGCACATTTATACGTCAGAGTGCATTACAGTTTTAAGGAGTTTCCAGCAAAGAATACTTTTAAAGTTAAAGAGCATTTTACAGTTTTTAAGTATTTTCTAGCGAAAACACATTACGTTTTTACGTTAGTGCATGTTTTTAAGTAGTGCCCACTTCCCAGCAAAGAACACGTTTTTAAGGTGAAGTGCATGTTACAGTTTTAAACAGTTTACAGCGAAGAACACATTAACACACATGTCATCAATGCCCAGAGAAGAAGTGTTTGGACTCTTGAGGGGTTGATCTCAGAGAGAATAATTAGGAATTGTTTGAACTCGGCGTCACAACAAATGATTCAGAATTGGTGGCAGTCTGTAGTTCTTACGGTGAAAAGTTAAAATATGAGATACTACGTAATTTAAGTGGGTGAAACGTCGCGCTGTACGTGTGCTCAGAGCGTTTTGCATAAGACTAGTAAGATATAAAGCACCTTACAAAACAAGACGAATGTCAAGACATCAGTAATGCGGTATGAAAACTTGTAAACAAAAAGATCACGAGGTGAGTTATGCCTACGTGATGGGTACAGAGGTAAAGTTTCGCTTCCACTCATAGTTTAAACCACTGTGTGCATCTCAGTTCGTGTTCCGTGTCTGACGGTGCCAACCGCAACATAACAAGAGGGTTAATGTAACGAACTGGTTTAATTGATAATTCAGATTTTGAACAATGGCCCATGCTGAGTGAGTATACTTTTACATTTTCCTTTGTTTCACAGTCATACATTCATACTGAGAAATCAAATATGAATTTACTTAAAGGAAGTATTCGATTCGTTATCGGATCCTTTTTTCCCACGTTCAATGGCCTATGCACAAACCAAGAGTTAAAACGGTTAAGTACATGATTATGTACACATCTTCTTGATGGCACTGCTCCAGAAGGTGGTCATGAATTCCGTAAACTCTTGTTTTTTCTACGAAAGGATTTCTTTCTAGTAACTTTAAAAAGGTAATAAATTAAATAAGTAGAATAAATACTTCCACTTCAGGGTCCGAGTACAAGCCACTTCTAATTCCAGTGGCCCCAATTCAGAGGCTGGAATTTTGTCTATTTGACATTTCAAGCATATCACACATATATTCTTATACATCTGATCATGTACGTTGTACTAATGAGGCCATTTTACGATGAAAGTTTATAATCTGGCCTACCCACTAATTTTTTAACTGCACAGCGTGTGTACCCCTTACCATTGATGCTGAATAACCAACTTTTCTTTCCGAGAGAATTTGTCTTAATTGATTAATGCAACAATTCTCAAATAAACACATTTATCTAGTTTTATAGCGTGACGCTTGTTCACAGCACAGCGAAGGTAAGTTTAATTAATGATCCGTGAATGACATATATGGTAACAGGCAGATGCCGTTACGAACAGGTAAACACAGAAAATTGGCACCATATGTGTGAATTCTTAGTATGAGCAATTGCAAATCCAGAATTGATTCTGGAAAACTTTTACCAGCCTATTTCAATGTGCGACTTAGGTCTGCCATGGGCTGGGAAGTGAAGAGGCGATGTACGCACTGATGAACGAGACATTCATACTTTACACTGTGCATCAATTACACTGGAATATATAAAGTAAGCTTGATGTAGTTTTCATTTTGTGGACTCCGTCGGCTGAAATCGACTCCGAGCCCGAATCCAGTTGCAGCCCAATCCGGGCCAATTCAGAGTTTGATAAAGCAAAAGAGAGTCGTGAATTCAGTCCGAACAGGTAGTTTCTTTCCTGTTTAATGTACGGTAGGCCTATCGAGCTTCTGTACCCTTTATTTATATATTTGTATAGCTTGGCATGAATGTTATCCTTCATTGTAAATTTAAGATAAACCACACGTGACAGACAAAAAATAGCACCTTACACAGACTACAATAACACTACGTATAGTCAAAGAGAAACAGCAGAATACTAAGACAGTGAAACCGTATCAGATTTATCCTAATAAACCATTTCAAGGCCCTTTATGACAAGAGGAGAGCAGAGTTTAGATAGAAGTTTCAACCTATTGCGAAAGAAGGTTGATTGTGGGGTGTGATTTTCCTGTTAATTACCAAGTCTCAACATAACGTTTGTTTTATATCAGCATAAAGTAACGTTTGTTTCAGCTTTGTACTTAGAAAGTGTCACGTGACCCCACCTAAGACCGTCAAGATTTAAACGTTTATCGTATAATATTGTAGTGAGCGTTTCGTGTTACCATATTTATACATATGAGGAAAACTTCATGACTGCTAGCATTGACAAACACACAGATTTCCTTCCCTAATATCTACCAACCTCTTTCAACTGTTCTATACAATATTAGATACTTACACATTCAAAGTAGCCTTGGGAAAGTTTTGACTGCAACCAAAGTTCATGTGGAGTCCAAATTTCTGCATTTGGTTTCATTACCTTTTTCCTTTAGCGCCCTCTTCACAGACGGCTTGTTGGTGCAAAGTGGGGATCCCTTGAAAGTGCCAGCCAGCCATTTGTGTTAGACAGGGTTGCCTGTCGCTGTTTGTTTGGTGACAAGATTAAATGATTTGGTGAAATGTATATCCATTGTGTTTAATTACCTTTCTAGGTAATTTCTTACTTGAAAATATTTTGAAAAATCACCTATTAATTAAGCTACCTGTGGTTGAAGCATTTTCATAGCTTAATTTTTCGTTTAGGATAAAGCGTGGTTTGATTGTTGCATATTGTGTACACTAACATTAGGGCTGTGGGATTGTTTAGTTATGATCGCTGTCAGCTTAGGTTAGCTAGACGTTAGTGTTTGTCTTCAGAATGTGAACGTTTGCCAAGCTGTTGTTGCAAAGATTGGGCGTACATGTTCAATACTGTTACATTTCAACCACTGTTATTTTGCTATTAGTAGAAGGCAGACAGCAAGGGTTTGCCTAGTGAATTCAGGTGTACTTTGGGTTCTTGGAACAGTCTCAGACTAGGCCCGGAGTCTCAGTGGTGATGTTTAGACAAATTTTTGTAGCTGCATTGCTTAGAATGCTAACAGATTGGTTCAAGTTAAGCCACCTTCGGTTTATGAAGTGACAGTATCAATTGAATGTTACAGTATCTTAATTGCTGCTATTGTACTTTTTGATTTGTCCCTCAAGGGGGTTCTTTGAAGATGTTTATTGTTGATTTTATCTTGTTAATGGTATAACCTGGACTTGACCAGGGAGGTTTGGTCATGTAAACTTGGCGGTCAATTTGACTGAGGGTTCAAGGGCTTGGTGTATGTACGTTTTATGTCATAAACTATTCAAAGTTACATTTAATTTCTTGCTACAGTAGTGGTGTCTGGAAAAACAGGCAGGAGGATTTAGCGTAGTTGTGGTCCAAGGATCGGGAAATTGCCTCGGTGAGAATTCTATATTGTTATGTCATGTCTCTCAGAAGTGTGAAAGGGACTACACTGGTTAAGGGATTTTCTAGCCAAATTTAGCCTAAGGATGCATTTTCTGAGTTGTGCACGTGTTTCAAAGATGAAGAGTAGAGAGTTTGAAAGGGGCTAGGTTTGGTATGCTAGCGGATTTATAATGTGCACTGGTAAAACTTTCTTGTGGTTGGGTGTTATATTTATCGGTGTACCATGGTAGGTTTTCAGTTAGTGGGTTATAAAGTACCACTTGTTAACCAAATGGTGTGAGTGAAGTGTATTTTATGTTAAGCACCTTGACAACTCAAACTAAGTGTTTGATTGATGTAATGATTTTATAGATGATTTATTTATTTAGTTATTTTCAGTTAATCGCTTGTGCATCATTGTGATATCTCAGTTGAAGGGCGCATTAAAGGTATTTTCCAAAAGTACAAATCCTCAGTGTCATTTTTGTAAAGGCTAAAGACCATACAGTTCATTTGTGGAAACATTTTTACAAGATGTGGTTCTTCACTTTGTCTATTGCTGCATTTTGAACATAAAGAGTTTTACCCTAGCCAGTGACCTTCATGATCATTCATTGAAGTGAAGTATGTATAAACACCTACCTTACGACATCTTGGTAAAATTGAAACAAAACGGCAACAAAAACTTGGAAAATTGCAGTCTTAGACCCTAGTTCTACCATTTGGTTTCCATAGATATACGGTTTCCCTAATCCCCATTTCTCATCACGGGGCTCATACGTTAGTAGCTATTTCGTCTTCATACGTACTTAGGAAATATCTTACTTGAAGTTTTCCATAACAATTAAATATTTGTGTCTCTTACAGGGTCGGACAACACCGATGACAGAGTAATGGGATTAATTTCCTTGACCATAAAGATGAAGAGTTGCAGAGCTCAATCGAGTCTTTTGAATTAAGTCAAAATTACAATCAAACTATTCTCTATGCGAAAGTCAAAGCAACACATGAACAACCTTTGGATGTGATTATGACAAAAATGACCATTCCTACAAATAAAATGGACTTAAACATCCACTGAAATAACCTAGGCTGTCAATGGTTGTACAGGTTACGTGACAGGCCGTTTTAGAAAATTCTTAAAATTATTCAGCTGTCCTGAATGTTCATACCGGATCAACGACTAATGTATGAAATCTGTGAGCATCAGAAGGTGTCATCTCCTGTCAATGACCATACTTTGTCTGCTGGATAACGGGCACCTTGTATTGAGGTGCAGTCCTCGAGTACTGAAAGCAAGAATAAATTTGAGGTATTTTTGAAAAGAAATAGGCCTAAGTGCCATCTGGTAAACGAAGGCGACTGCAGCCATGGGTTCTACCGTATATGTATCTATGGCACGGGATAGGTGTAAAAGCGTTGGCCCTATGGCGAAGTGCGAAAATGATGAGGCGACGATAATTAGACAATCTCACTCTCTTTATGAAGTATTTCCTAAGACTCACCTGTTTAAATGTTTCATAATTATATATTTCTCATGACGACATTCAATATTTTATTCCTGTAGTAGTTCATTTTGCAAATATAGATTACACTTTCTAAGACTAGGATGACTAGATTGTTAAGCCTACCGTTCTCACATCTATTGCAGCCTGGGATAAGTAAAAAACAGTTCAATTACAGGGAAAAGTTGTTAAGGAGCACGTCTTAACCAAGTTAACAAGCGAGATCAGTTACAACCTTTGTTTGTTACTGTGCAAAACGTTAGCACTGGTTAAAAACCCACGTTCGTATTGCCGTGTACGGTTTTTTTTTTATTTAAAACCTTACGAACCCTTAAAAGGAATGTAGTTTAAAGGAGAATTAGAGGGCTATCTCTTCTTTTCAGTATTTTTCCGCTGTAATTTATTTCAGTACTCTGCGAGACCATTTGTTGCAGCTCAGAAATGGAATTTAAGTCTTTCGGCGCCAAGATAAAAGATTTCATCAAGAACTAAGATGCCTCAAAGACCTCTCTTTCCATATTCGTCTTAATGACAAGTGTTTGGGTGGCCCACTAAAAAGTGTATCAAATTTGTGAAATGGAAGAAATGACGTCGCCTATGTTTAGAAAGGTTTCGTTACACTATTATTCTTACACATTGTATTTTTTGTCTTATTGAATAAAAATCCTACTTTGAAAAGTTTTGAGGGTAGTTGGCCCATCCTTGCCCCTGTGGCTAGCCTCCTGTGTCCCGATGGCACAAATGTAAAGTTCACTCTCTCAAGTATAATAGCCGCGTGCAAATCAGACAAAATTACAAATTCCTGTTCAAGTAGTGACAGCCTTCCATTCACTAAACGTTACAAATAATGCAGATTTCTTTGGGGTTATAGCAAAATCACCTCAGTTAACGAAAAAAAAAACCAGAATATTTTGTTTGATGTTAGAAGTTGTTAACTTTTGTTCTCAGTCTAAATTAGGCAATGAATCTCATTTCATCGTTGAATTATTAAACCCTGTTAAAAATTCAGTGTTTAAAAGATGAAAGACCATTTTCAAACATCAAGCCATTTGTAAACTCAGTTTATTCTGCGGTACAATTATTGGAAGATAACTTATCCCACCCTAGTTTTACGACCCAATTTTTTATGTTTGGAACCATCAGTAATTTGTGACTTCTTTGTATTGTTTACTTTATACCGAACAGGACTAATACCTCTTAAAGTCTGAAGGTACTTTGAAGTTTACTGTGCAATTTCACGATTAAAGTGTTTCCTTTTTACATGTATTTTCAATCCTTATTTTTGTGGAATCTAATTGGTGCATAAATTAGAAGGGCACCTACTGGTTGCATAGACAGAGAACTCAATGGTGTATCTTAAACTTTGGTGTAATTTGTAAGTCTGAACGCTAAAGGGTGACGCCATATTAGGGGCCGGGCCCTTGCCCCCCGTTAAGGAAATTTTCTAATTTCGCCGGGAAGCCTTGATGGGTACCGTGAAGCATGTTATCCAGAAAGGCTAAGGCCTGTGAACCTCCGGCCCGCGATACAATTTTTGGCTAACGAGGAAATTCATACATGGAAATACAAAATCACTTGAAATGTAAATGATAATAATCTTTTAACCACGGTGCTCACCGTTTATCCTGCTAATATCACTTTCCGGATATTTTACGTACAACTGCTGCCAAGCACTACCAGTGTATTACCAGGGAGTTGCCAGTCTAATGGCAACTACCTATTATCGGGGAGATTTTATATTACTAAAACCCTAGTATGCACAATTTAACGTGCCTGCTATTTCGTGATACATAAATCGGGTGCAGAATCCTTTTACGTCTAAGTGGTAACCTGATAACGGAAGCTTCGCGTAGGAGGCTACATTACGTTGAACAGAAGTGCGCTATCACATTACAGGTCTATCTCTTACCGTGCGAAAGTCAGTGCGCACATTTCTTATTCCCGGAGGTAGATTCGGGGAGGTGGGTAGGACTGTCCCTCCGAAGAGTGAATTAACCGTCAAAAAGAGGATAATTTTGCAATGTACACTGAAGAAAAAATAAAAGTTGGCTCCTCAAAATAAATATTTTTCTCAGCGCGTTTCGCCCTCACTTTTTACATGTGCTCGTTCATTATTTCTTATATGTACATAAATAAAAAGACAAATGATCATAATGTAGTTTAATTTTATTTAAAGACAGTGAATGAAGATTCTTTTGCCTACAAATCTGTATTAACTCCAGAGCCTCGGGAGGTTTACCTAAGTTCCTTGCAGGGCTTTTCCCTAGATCCCAGCAGGGCCTTTATGGAGCCCCTTGGCCTGCCTTTTATGAGAAATGAAAAAGCTTGTTGCGCCCACGCTCTCTGTGGCTCATGAGTGGATTATGACTATCAAAACGGATCGTCAGAGGAACAGGGTTGCCCACCCCTGAGCTACGGTTTATATGATTTTGCTGTCAAGGAAGAACCCAGACTTTTCATCTTTTCCTCAATAGAAGCCCAAAGTTTGCTTTTGCAAATATTCTGATAAACTACTGTTTTAGGGCTAGGGGGTTCTGCGCCCCTCCCGTCCTCCCCGTCTGACAAATCATGGCACCACCTTTGTGACGCTTTACGCTTTACTTACAATTTATTTGGTTGTTTTGTATAATGCCTACCTATTTTGCCGTGACGTAGGAATTTTGGGATATACTCTAGCCTCATCTTTATACTTGCAGAAACCCCAAAAGGTCTCTTCAGTCGAAGAGTTGACATTCAATACCTACAGAAAGCTTGAATACAACGCTTTAGACGTGGCCACCATTAGATCAGCTGAGCTTTGTTTAGACGAGAATGGTCAAAAGCTGAAAAATGACCGGTAAGCAAACAATGGCGGGGTGCCAATATGTGCAGGTGTAAATTAATGTGCGTTGCTGTTTGGCTGCAATATTTACAGTTCGATCAGTTAACAATTGTTCGGTGAAGTCAACTGTATTTAGCTGTTGTTAAACTGGACCCATTGTTTAGTTAACTAGGTTCGTTAATTTTGTTTGTGCCTCAGAAATTATGGCAGCCGTTTGTGGGGAAAAGTATTGGAATATATTATCTTTCCATTAAACAGTGTTAACAATGACTCATCCTCCGAGTGAGTATGGTAGCCTTACTTGAATAATGTAAGTTTCTTATCTAACAATAACAACAGACACATTAGAAAAGTAGCTCTCGGTTCAAGTATTGGCTACGACTTAAAAAAAAGAGAGGGACGCATTGAGAGGAGTTTCTGAGCTTCGGTCATCCACCATGCTTCTTTGTTCCATCATGAAATACGTCACAAATATATGGTGTCTCACGTAATTTTAATTGAAGATTAAATGCTTGATTTGCCTGATGTGACATACATTAATTATTGTATACAACAGAATGCACTTCATTGGGCTTTTTGTGTCCAGGAATAGGCCTATGACCCCTCTAAATACTTGATTAACTGTAAATTTATCTAAAAGGCACTTAAAGGCATTGTCTGGTGGCATTTTGCAGGTGTCTTATATGAAAGATAAAAAATTTTCATTACATGTCATCCAAACCCCATACCAATACTCTGTTCTTAACTCAAGATATACGTTCCTAAGATTGGTTTCTTTTAGTAAGAAATACCTTTAGGTTTCCTCAAGGTCATAGAATGTGATCCCAAGTTGGCGAATGCCCTCAGATTCCTTTTTTATTCTTGATAATTGGATACCTTGTTTGTCCTTGAAATTTGATGCCATTGGAATGTTTAGATGTTTTTCCGTATAGATGTAATACAGAACTGATGCATACGTATGGTACAGCATGTAAAGTTATGAAACATTCAATATGGTGATATAAATATTATAAAGAAATATAAAAGCTACATCTAATCAATTTGCCCAGATGACATCACAGATTTCCCATCATGCACTGCAGAAGCTGAAAATGTAGAATTTCTTTAAAAATTCATATTTTCCAAATGCAAGATGCTATTGAGAAAGGGTTTTTACTGCCTAACACAGAAAAACTTTCTGCTTTTTGAAAACATCAAATTTGGTCACCAGAACATGCTCTTAAGCGGAACTGGAACAAATGTTTGACTAGTTGTGCTTTAAAATAACCAGTATACAGATTGCAAGGAATTAGATCTAGCCTAGTATATGACCATAACTCAGTTCAGTGCCTATTGACTAGAATTACTTTAAACTGAACCCGACGTTTTGTCCTGTTAATTGAAAGATGACAGGAGATAGTACCCTATAACTTGCATGCATGCAGGAGCTTTGCCCGGTCATGATGTAGAGTATCTTCTTTTCAATTTCTCTGCACATTTAGCATATAGCGACGATTTGGCTTAGTAAATTACCCTTTGCAAGATGCATATGATAGCTAATCCATTCAGTTCTCGTCAATTATTTTTTTCAACTCGAAGAGTAAATATACTTACCCACTTGAACAGGTGCACTGGTGTAAAGGTTAATCTTTTCTTTTGAATATCTATAACTCAAAATGATAAGCAGTAGTGGAAAGACATTTGTGCAATTGTAAAATTGAATTTTAAACAACTTCAGATATACCAGGTCCTGTAGATACCCTTCTAGCTGTAGATGATTCAACAGCCAACAAATGTATCGCCGATGACATTCAATCCTCAGAAGAGACAAGTCACAATTCCAAACGTTTTGAAGGGCTTTTTGACTCAACTATAAACAGTTCAAATTTACTAGACCAACAGATTCATTCAAATACTTCAGTTTGTACGATATCATCTATATCATCTGTACTTTGCTTACTCGGTATCACTACAATGATGCTAGTGGAAATGACAAAGGTCCTGACAAGGTTGAAAGTACAATTCCGTTCAAGAGGCATCAGTGCACGAGAAACTGGTAAGTTGTAACAGATGAACGTGTCCCAAATACGTGGATAAGATCGCTTTACTACTACACGTTACAGTTATTAGTTTCTCTTAACAATTTCAGTATCTTGCTGGAAGTAAAGAAGGCAGTGTTTACAACTATATTGGAATATCAGTTTTTCTAGCGATAGGCAATGGCTTATCCTGCAGGTAGGTATCATAAATTCTACATGTTTGGGGTATACCACTCCCACTTCCCCCGAAATTTCTCCCACATACAAATATCATTGCAGGTAGTAAGTGAAGCTACCTTCATGCGTAATTCACACAGTTGCAGACTTTATTCCGGGAAGCAGCTCGTTTTTCCACCCATAGAATTTCTAAACTTCACATAATTGAGATTTTTGGGCAAAACCTGACATGGAACACTGAACTTGATACGAACTAAGCTAAAGTGCAATACTTTACGCGATCGTTTATTCACAGGGGTTCCAGAAATACCGGATCATATCAAGAATTTTGTATTTATATGTGATGATGGAAGTGTTCTACCGTTGACGACCCCCGCTCGCTTTCTTCCGGATATTCGTCAAATGGAAATTAGACCTTCTGACGTCTTTGTAGTCTCTTGGCCGAAATCTGGTGAAACGTTTTACTACATCTTTTTGGTGACAAACGCTACTTTAACCTAAGCATCTTAATCTAAACTTTAATATTAAATATCTGACATTAGTAACGCTTATCATGTTACTATTTCTCAAAATTTATAGTGCAGCTCATGACATCTGTCGACATTGTCATTGAGCACAATTGTAGACTTTTCTTAAGAGAGGATTGAAACAATGATCATTATCACCACACAGTATAAAATTCTTGTATAAAGCCTAGTAGAAAGTCTAAAAAATATTTAATTTGTTTGCCTTCATCTGAACCCCAGATTTTCCCTTCCTATAAATGTACCGACAGGAGTTTAAAATTTATATATGGAGTACTAGGAGATTTCAAACATGGACAGAGAAACACCTGACTACTTCAGCCTGAGTCCTTCCGTTTTCTTTTCCGTCCCCTTCTTTGATTTCATTTTCTGAACCTCCTCCCCCCCCCCCCTCCCTCTTTCATTTCTTTTCTTTTCCCAGGGCCTAACTTCACCATCAGTCCAAATCTGCCTATTGTTCGATAAAGGAGGTTCATTTCACTAAGTTTTAAAATTCAATTGGAATGCAGAATATAATTCTCGCAGCACAGTTTGAAACCGAATATAGTTGTGTGTTACCCTCATTACTGTCATTCTTACGTAGGTACCACTTGGATGCAGTATATCGTTTCGCAGATAGCATTAGGGAGAGACTTTGCTGACCAAAATAATCTATGGAAGACACACATATTCTTGGAAGCACCAAGACATCCGAATAAGGTAGCGTTAGCTCAAAGAATGTATTCTTGCTTGAAGATTTGAAATACCATTGTAACTCTGTAACGTTACAGATTTTTACATCTGCATTTGTCAGTTTGTTCTGTCCTTTTAATCTTTTCCTTTTAAGTTTTCTCTCAGTCAGATTTTTCTTATTTTGTACTGTCATAGTGGACTTGACTGTTAGAAGTTCTCTGCTATTTTTGCGTTTTCACTAAAATTTTTCTTGCATTTGGTGACGAAGCAAGGTTTCCAGAGTCTCATACAAGCATCATGTAATGTTTTTTAATGTTTACAGTTGGATGAATCAGAGGGCATGTATAAGATTGCAGAAAAACTTCCTTCTCCACGTTTCTTAAAAAGTCACCTAAAACTGAATCTGCTACCAGTACGTCTTCTGGACAGTCAAGCCAAAATCATCTATGTTGCAAGGAATCCGAAAGATACAGCAGTTTCGTACTTCAATTATTGTAGGATGAATTCTTTGCTTCCGCCATATAAAGACTGGACGGAATTTTTTGAGTATTTCCTTAAAGGCCTGTGTAAGTAGCAATGATGTATGCTTACACAGTAAGGTACGCTGATTAACACTTTCTCTCGAAAATATAATCACGAGGTCTGTAATAAAGACGAATTTCTCAATGTAAGTCTATTTAAAATTAAATTAATTTACAATATGTTTGCATAAAGGCGTCCAAATTTTTGTATTGTGGAAACAAATTACTTATTGAATAAAATGTGTTCTGTTTACAAAATTAGAATTTAAATGGATGTACATAACCATCAAAAACCTGACTGTCTTCAAGTCATGAATCCAGTGGCAGATACCATTCAGTGATGGTCTAACAAAGAAAGGGTTTCACATGACTCCCAAGCTGCTATACACATTTCTTCAGTTGTGGTTATGAAAGATAAGAACCGTTCTCCTTGCATCTGTACAATAATTGCGTAACTGTACTTTTTCTTTTAAATAGAGAAATCCAGTTAAATAATGACAAATGAATGGGGTCGTATAACTTATTTATAGTCTGTCTCTTCTTGTTTTTATTTAGTACCTTATGGGGACTGGTTTGAACACTTATTACCATGGTGGGAAATGCGAAATGAGCCAAATATACTGTTCATGAAATATGAGGATATGATAAAGGTGATTGTTGTAAATTTGATTCTTAAACATTTTCCTTCCAAAGTATTTCTCAGAACTTTCCAGGAGTCATAATTTGAGGCAGATTTTTTATGGCTACAATTATCCAACTATAATGTTTCACTTTCAGTACCCAGAGCGTACTGTTCGGCACGTCAGTAAGTTTCTAAATAAAACTTTATCAGAAGAAACACTGCAAGACATCTCCAAGAGGTCTTCGTTTGATGTTATGAAGAAAAGTCCAACTGCAAATCCTGATCTGATGAACATTCCTATCTTTTATGAGAGAGATCCAGTGCTGTTTATGAGAAAAGGTATAATTTGTCATTTAGTTAATTTAAGCTTTAAAGTTACTTTTGAAGGAAATTGCATCGTGTGGTTTTCAGGAGTTCCATTCGATAACGATTAGAAATAGCGAAATGCTTCCTTGCAATGGTGAATTTAGAGATAATTTTTCTACTCCTTTTGCCACTTTTGTAAATAAATGCGTTTTGGTGCAAACTTTCCACCTATGAAATACGACATTTAACCATAATACTTCACAAATCACTAACATTTTTTGAGTAAAATCACATTCATAGGCGGGATGACGGGGGAGGGGGGCACTCGTCCTCTCTTTTTTCCAGGGCTTAAAAAATAAAATAATAAAAAATTAGCGAAAAGAAGCGAGACCAGAGAAACTATAAGAGAATTTTCAATAGCCTATTATGATTTTATTTTACAATGTTAAATAAAGGAAAACATTAACATCAAAAACCATGAAAATGCTGGGAAAATTTTTCTCGGCGCGCTTAGCGCGAGCACCCTCAGAGAAAACTGATTAATAAGAGTTTGTCTGGCACCGTAAAATTTCTTTTCTCGTCGCACGACACACTATGGTGATTTGAAGCTCTGAAATAAGGGTCACTGAAAGTACTAATGTACGACATTAAATGGACCATGGTCCTTGCAAACAAAGTCCCAAATTATTACCCCCGTGTATAGGGAATCGCCATTCTCGCAAAGCATTTTAGGTGTGTTTTGCAAGAGACTGCTGTACTGTTGTAATACTGTACGTAGGAAAACGTTGGTGGAATTGCCTCGTGATTAATTCCTGTAGGAGAGCTTGTGAAAATTACTATTTCCAAAACCCACGCTACACCCCTGGCTGTTTTTCACTGTCCTCACAAACTACCACTATCCTCAGCAAATTGACTGGCAGTTACTATCTTAAATTTGAGATCATCATAAGAAAACTATTTCATTAGCATTTCAAATTACACATGGGGGAAGCAGGATTTTCTCAAGAAATGGCCCAGAATTGCCGTAAAAGCCATCAAAATTAAGAGGAAATTTTTTGGGAGGCACCCTCAGTCTCCAGACTCCGGCTTTGCGCCTTCGGCGCTCACGGTTAAAGGCTTTGCCGGCCACAACTTTCCAAGATAAAGTCTCCAAAGAAAATAACTTCCCTGGCACTTTAATTGCCGATGTCCTTAGCCATGTCCACGTAAAAACTACCCATGAAACATTTAATTGACTTTTTAATATCACATAGTCTATAAACTTCAAATTCGACTCTATCTTATTTTTCACACGAATAAAAAAGCTTAGGGGGGTGGTCCCAGACCATTAACAAAAATGAAACATGAAAGAAAGAAAGAACCATGGAGCACGATATAGGTTTCTGTGACTCTATGAAAAAGAGGCACCTGGGGAAAGTAGGAACATTTTTATACAATGAAAAAAATGCACTTTAAACTAAAGAAAGCAATATCCTGCAAATCCCACAATTAAAAGTATCAAACGCTGTTTTCTTCTGCGCGCTTCGCGCGCACCCGTTTTAAATGTTTCGGCATTCTCGATTGCTTCCTTTAGAGCATCTTGCTTGTCATAGCTTCATACAAACTCTTCTAGTATCATTGAAACCACCAATGCACCCATGGCCGCACGCAGCGGAGGGGGAAGTTCCCCTCCTACAGAAATTTTCAAAGCAAAACTTTTACAAGACCGACCTGTGTAAATGTAACAAGGGTCGGAACAAGAGCCCTCTCCTTTAGGATACTTTACTAAGCTTTTTTTTTTTGCTCATGGCGCTAAAAAAGTTTGAAAATGCGATTTTTTTTCTGCGCCCTTCTGGCACACCCACTCTAAATACTAGGTCATTCTTAAACTTATTGTTCCAATGCCCCGGGAAACCCTCAAAACAATCCATTTTCCTCTCCTCCTTCAAGCCATCTGCATTATCGATCCCGGCCGACTGTTAATCATATAATTGCAAAAAGTCATATTGTGATTTTTGTGGTCTGAGTGCCTACCTTGTGTCTTTTGAAGTTGAAGCTAAAATACATCATTTTAATGTCTACTATTTCGAAGATACCCCAGAGCTTCCGGGGGCTTTGACCCCTGTACCTCCACCGGTACTCTGCCCACCCCAAAGGCGGGCCCCTGGACCCCACGCCGTTTGGCGGCGTTTGGCGCTGTTTGACAGTATTCCAGGGTTTGGCCCCCCCCCCACTTTCAGACATCAAATTCCACCCCTGATCCCCACCCCTGATTGAGGGAAACACGTACATTACCAGGAAAAAGGAATCCTTTCACTGCCTTCCCTAACATCCAGTATTGGGCATGTTAAATACTTGGCTATTTTTGTAAGGGTTCTCTTGCGTAATTTTAAACGGAAATTACGGAAAAATAATAAGTTGGAAACAGGTCAACAGCGTAGAAAGTTTCCATTCTGTCATAATAATGTTTCTCTTCTAGTGAAAAGCGCTATTCCTCATCAGTTAACATTACGGAGGTCAAAATATCGGAAGATGATTAAAATTTATCTCCGGGCAAGTAGGTTTGACCGTAAAAGTAATTGTACACATGGTCTGATATTGCTTCAACTGGGCATGTGAATCCGACTTGAACAGCGACAGAATTGCTGGTTTTTGTTTAAAGATTGTGAAAAGTAGATGTCAAATGTGGAAACGTTCCACTTAAACAATTACAAACAAATTAATGTGTCGAGGCTACCTCATGCTTTACATTACTTTGCATTCCTTTTAATAATCTGAAGGATCCCCTAGATCATTAGATTGCGATATGTGATTAAATTGTCCAAATGTATAGTAGGACAAGCTCATATTCTGCGAAGATTAACATTCCTTCTTCAAAGCAGAATTTTTTTGTGTGTACGAAATTGCGAACTATAACAAATAACAAGACTATTTACTGATTTACCTAACACCCCACATTCCACTATGCTTCAATGTAAAGTTTGGTTTCAATAAAAATCAGTTCGCATATTAGGGCAACAAGTGCACAAATACATAAACAGAAAGTAAACTTTTTACGTAAGGAACGGACTTAACGCGTGATAGCATCTTCTCATACCCATCTTTAGTATGTGAAAACGGTAAAAACAACTGAAAATTCCGTTTTTTTTTTGTTGAAACAAAACTGCAATGGTCGGAACGTTTCACGCCCTGGCATGCAGAATTCAAGATAACAATTTGCACATGGCAAGGGTGTAGGCTCGACAATTAGCTTTACTTTACAATACTTTCGTTTGCAATTTGTGGTTATCAAATTATTTAAATAACATGTACGGCACACATTTTGCATTGAGTTTCTGGAAAAAAGTTCAAACCTAATCTCCTTAAATCAAATTTTACAAACGATTTTATTTCCATGACGGTAGTTGCAATTCAATCTCTTTCTTCAATTTTCTTATCAGGTGTGATTGGAGACTGGAAAAACTATTTCACAATCACTCAAAATGAACGTTTTGATGAATTGTATCGAAGAAAGATGGAAGGAAGTTATTTAGATTTTGACTTCGGAAACTTGAGCAGACTGTAAGCTACGCTTGTAAGGGCTAGTTAAATTATCTATAGAGGGATTTCAGTCACCTGACTTTAACCAACTAGACGCAATTTTGAAGGGCAAGATTGCGCGTCATTTGTGTTTTGAAGGGCAAGCGTTGATTGTGTCACAGTAGTATCTATGGTTATGCCGTGCGCCTGAGTTGTAAATTTTCTTAATGCGTGTGTGTTTTGCCCTTCAGTGCCTGGGAAACCCACTCGCGTGACGTCATATGCAATCCCTCTATATACTTTATCAAGATTGCCAAAAACAGTACTCAAAAATAGGGGAGCATGCATGAACTTAAGCAGAACTGAGTCAAATAAGGAATAGGAAACATGGAATAAATGTGCATTTGTATGCGGACGACACTCAACTTTATCTGCCTTATAACATCGTTGATCCTGAAAATACTAAGCGTGCTGTGAATCAAATGGAGTTGTGTCTTTTGGAAATAAAGCAGTGGATGGCAGACAATAAACTGAAGTTAAATGAAGATAAGACTGAAGTATTGAACATTACATCTTCTTACTTCAAACATAGTAATTTGGTTCAGTCTGTTAATGTTGGTGACACTAATGTTCCAACATCTCCATATGCAAGAAATATCGGTGTTTTATTTGATAGTACCCTTACCATGGATCAACATATTTATACCGTCTGTAGTACGTCCTACTTTCACTTAAAGAATACAAATAAGAATCGCAAAGCCTTAGCAGAGAAGGATCCACGCTCCATAGCCTGCTTAAGAGGCCGTGGGGGAACTTTTGGTTCAAGATGATCTCTGGCTTAATTAGTCTGAGGAACTTTTCCATTAAATGGCTGTTTCAACCGATTTTTATCCTTGCCGAAAGCGAAAGAAATCTATGCAATCACGCTGGCAAGTTTATACATATGTGTATGCGTGTATGTACGTATGTATGTGCTGTAGCACTTAGCTTGTAAACGCAATATCTCAAGATAACAAAGATGGAAACTTTTGACACTTGGCATATACATTAATCATATTGAGAAGACCGTATTTTCTTCGATGGAGTTAGAATATCATTTGGGGTCACCGGAGTTTAGTATCTAAGACAGTTGTAGACACCATATCTCAATGTAGAAAAAGATACTTATACTTTTCATACTTAGAGTGTAGATACAAAATGGTCACTATATGAACTTTATTGTTTTTGGTAAAAGGCAACGGTTAGCTGAGGTCACCGGAGGTGAAACTACGAAACAGAGAAATTTGCTTGTAAACACCTTTTCTCAAGATAGCAATAATGAATATTTTCACATCTGGCAAAAAGACTTGTCACAATAAGAGAAAGAATCCTTTTGTTTTTAGGGAAGGTCAAAGGCCATTTGAGGTCAACAGAGGTCAAAACCCGAAAACCTTATGCTTACGATATTTCAAGATAGGAATGATGAGCACTCTTATGCTATGCATATAGATTTGGCATTTAATGAAAAAAACCGTACTTTGTGTGTGGATATCAAAGGTCATCTGGAGTTAACAGAGGTGAAACTACGAAAAACTTATACGCCGCGTAAAACATGTTTTCCCAAGTTAGCAAAGATAGACACTTTTCACACTGAGTGTAAACATTTTCAATGTTGAAAGGACTGCTCCTATCGTTTTTGAGTGAGGTCAGAGGTCATTTATGGCTACCAGAGGTCAAAACCGAAAAAATAAGAACAATATTTCACGATAGGATTGATGGATACTTAGGTGCAGGTTCAAAGTCATATGAGGTCACCAGACGTTAAACTACAAAGACCTTGTTAAGGTCTTTTAAACATGATATCTCAAGAACAGACGGTGGGCTCTACCTCCAAACTGTATCGGTTCATGACCAACGAAAGAGAGGAAGAGAGTGTTGAATGCTTTCAGCATTCAAAGGATACACATATATACCTCTGGTAAATTCATAAGTAATTTCAGTTTAAATTAATTACTGATGGACTTCTGTGAACGATACTTTGACCATATTATAATTTAAAACGCCTAAGGAATAACATGTAGGGC
Source organism: Holothuria leucospilota (assembly GCA_029531755.1). Taxonomy (NCBI): domain Eukaryota; kingdom Metazoa; phylum Echinodermata; class Holothuroidea; order Aspidochirotida; family Holothuriidae; genus Holothuria; species Holothuria leucospilota. The sequence continues at coordinate 39,893,510 of CM055981.1, forward strand.
CTATGGTGTGGTGATGGTGTAATGGAAATTTCTTGTTTTCCCCTTCTCATGGCCAGCGTTTGAATCCCCCGTAAGAACGTACTTTTTCGGTTTTGTTGTTCAGCGTTTTGTCTTCTGTTACTTATCATACGTGGGATATAGATTTGTGATAGTGAGAGCAAGAACCCTACTGTTTTGGTGGAGGTCTAAGGTCGTTTGAGGTCAGTAGTGATCAAAATCTTTGAAACATCGTATCTCAAGTTTGGAACACTGAGTGTTTTTCATACGTGGTAGTTGGATGCGTTATACTAAGAAAACCCTGTTTTTCGGCAGAGTTGAGGGGGTCTTCTGAGGTCAACGGAGTTGAAACGACAAAAACCTCGTAAACTTAGGTACCCAATACTTGGATGCCACATACTAATTATAATTTACGAGAACCGTTTTGGAGGAGGAAAAAATTCATCTGAAGTCATTAGAGGTTGTATGGTGAAAACCTCGTAAATACAATGAATTATAAAGGGTACTCTTTACGCGTCTCATAGTTGACGTGTGGATGCCTCCAAACTGCTTTCAATAATTCAATTTTCATGGTGGCAGTCAAAGGTCATTGCGGTCAAAAGGGGCAAATTGTGAAAGCATTATATGTAACTGTGATCTACACGCAGCAGGTGGACTACCCAGGTTGTTTACAAGAACCCTATTGTTTTTGGTGGAGGTAAAAGGACATGTGAGGTCACCAGAGTTCAAAATTGTGATAATATTGTTATATGATACACCCACTTTCTGGAAAGTGTCAAATCGAGAGGTATGTAAAACCTGCCCTATGTAGAAATGGACGAAAGTAGCGTTATTCCAAACACAGGAGACGATGAGCTAATGAGTGGGAGCTATCGTTTTTTTTTTCCTGTTTGAAAAGCACTAACCAGCCACAATTAATTGTGAAACTGTTTTGGGCTTCAAAGAAAAGTTCTATTACATGCTTCTTGACAATGATATGTGGCGGTGACAAAATAAAACTACGGTATGCAGCCAGAAGCTTTAAGTTTATTAACTGATCTCACATTATGCGGTGCTATGAATTTCTGAAAAAAATCATTAGTGAAGCATTCTTTTATTTTTTTTAATTCAGTGGATTTATATTCCTTTGTCGTTTACTGTATTCTTCGTTTTCATTTTCACTTACATATTAATGGACATTCGTGAAGGTCATGTAAGTCCGGATGGTTTATATTTCATTTTACACAAAGTGGTGAGAAAGCATACCATAGTGTAATAGTTGAGGAAAATGACAGAACTCAAATAAATCTTTCACGACATTAGATTTATTAGATGGTGTATAAACCGAGGGCTCTAGTAATGCATTCATCGAAATTGACTCACATATTTTGGATACTTATGTTGGACTATAAATATGTTAGAAGGCAGATAGTGTTCATAATTCTTGACTGACACACCTCACCTTGCTTTTCCCTTGTGCCAATTGGAGTGCGTCTGACCAGGGAGGGGCACAACGACCAAATCTGTCAGACAATATGTACTTGGAAATGATGCACTACCATTTGATAGACAGGTCGCTTTGTTCCTATTGTTAAGTCTCTGTTGACAAACCCTTTTCATGATGATCTCCTTTCTTTTCCAAGTTATCCCAAGACAAAGGTCATTGCTTATGCATGCTTTGCAGTGAGATTTGTTTCCGCCGATAACCAAACTCTAATCAGGATTTTCAGTAAAGCGACTGGCAACAAACGTGTAAATAATGTATTTCAGTTGTGCTCCGATGATTTAAATAAGGCATCTGCTCAAAACATTGTTCAAGCCTATACATTTCTTTCAGCTTTTAGCAAGTTTTTCCATCATTTAGGAACATAATCGAAAAGTATGTTGTAAAGAAATTCGTAGCTGACTTTAAATGGAATCATATTTAGTGTGAAGAATAACGATGAAAGTTTACAATTTCAGATGTTTGCATGACGAGTTCAACGTAAGGGGTGTGTGTTCTCATTGTCATTTTGACAATTCACCACTCATCCCAGCTGATCTGGGTACTGAGGTAAAAAGTTTGAGAAGGAGAAATTTCTGTGGGAAACGAAGATTGCTTCAAAGAGTCTACAGAACGTTGGCTCTCCTTCCTAACACCTCCCTGGTTTGAAGATAAGTAACGTTACATGTGATGCAATGAGACTAGTAATGTCGATGAATTGTAGCCATTCTTATACGAACGAAAGGAGCACATCCCAAGGAACTCGCAGGTTTATCTCTAGCTCCTACAAGAAGCGATTGAACGGCATAGGACTACAACAGGTCTCTTTGGCATTTTCTTGTCTCCTCCTCGCAGATTTATTCACCGATGTTAAGCAGAAAGATTATGTTGCAGCGAATCCGTATTGTTGTGAACAAAATTCTGAAATCTCAACAAACAAGTTCTATTTTTCGTTGAGCACCAACTGGGTACCTACTTAAATTGACTACATCGTTTATATTAAAGGAAAAATTTAAATCATTGGTACAGCAACTCTCTAGTAAGTTTAGTGAAATTTGATCGGGTAGTTGGGAAGGATTTGTCATTTCATTATGAACATTTTGAGCTTTGATCCTATGGCCCATAACCTTAACTTAAAAGCACAAATTATGATGTCACCATGCTCTTATTTCAACCGAATAACGAAACTTGTTAAGTAATTCTAATTTTCTGTATGAATACCTCCTAAGATAGCTAGACCTCTGATCTGGGACATTAATATTACCCTCCGGAGAGAATAGGGGAGTCGGGGGACGATCTATCGGAAGAATGACCTAATCTGTGACACAGGATGGAAGGTTTACAATCATATCAGGTCCTACTTTTAGTCTTCATTATTATGGTTTTAAGTCTTCAGTTGGCCTACTGTAGGATATTTTCCACGATAAAGCTTTGGGTATGTCATCATCAATATTTTATTAAGATTTTACCATTAAGTAGAAACTTTATAAGAATAGATACACTTCACTTGACTAAATATCCTATAGAAGTAAGTGATGACTTTTGGAACATCTTACAAGGTTATAATGGACTGTTAAATAATAAGAAGACCTTCAGTTATCAGTTATTGATTTTCAGCAGTCATTAATCTCTCTCTTTATCAAATGATTTACTACCTAAAGTCAAAGGAAAGTCACGAAAGGGAACGCTGACATTTCAGGGCATCTATCACCCATCGATCAGTCCCTGGAGATTAATGAGACACTTCCTTTGAGTGTGGGAGTGTGGTTACTTTTTAAATCAATTTGGGTGTACTGATACCTTCCGGAAGTTTCTTCCTCTAACATAGTACCATGTTCTCCTTAAAAGTGTTTGTTGCTACATTGTTGCACATCCAGTGCCATTTTAATTCAAACTTCCACAACTTCAAAGACGCAGCATAAAAGTTAATCGTTGAAGGACTTGCCAAAATTTTGATGATCCGTTAATCCAGGGTACAGTCGATGGTCCTCTTAGAAGTAAGCCTGCTTCTCACCGTGGAATGTGTGGTAGGGTAATGTCGTTTATCTGTATTCAAGCATATTTGATCAATCGCTCATCTCAAATAAGAATCTGTCTGCGAAAAATACATTTTAAGTGACTACGAAATAACTAGGCAACTGACTCTTAGTAACTAGTCGATTCCCGATGAGCCTGCTAACTCCTTGCCAATTTTGTTTTTTGGGGGGAGGGGGACTAATAGATCTCTTCTAGTCTTTGCTTGCATTTTATCCAGCTGAGACCACCCCTAAGTTTTGCTCCCCCCTCCCATCCACCTCTTACAATCGTTGTTCCTTCCCTTGCCTTCTTACTTCAGGTAGGAATAGGACAACTAAAACATTTTATTGCGCAAACCTTCATTTGAAAAAGAATCATTCCAAATTCGGTCAAAAGTCAATTTTTCACCTTTTGACCTCTTTGAACCCATTTATCACGTGATTCACATAGTCTTAATATTACATGAAATTATCTCGATCAATGATGTAAGGGTTGTTTTTTTTTCTTTGGGTGCTGAATGCAGCTTCTCCTACCCCCGAAAATTTGTGACTAATTTTCAACAAATAATGGTCACCGTTTGCAAATACTCACATTTATTAAATCAACCGACCGTAAGGTACCTATTCACCTTAACTTTGCTGTTAATAAACAATGCGGGTTAAAAAAATCACGTTGTTATTAGTGACCATTCCTTGTGGCACTTACCTTTATATTGGACAGAAAGCAAATATGCAAAAGAAAATGCTTGGAATAAATGAAACCACAAATGCTTGAAAATAGTTATGTCTTTACGGTTCTCCTCTCCATAGATACTTCGGAAGTACCAGAACACATATAATCATTTCTTGTTGCATGTGATGACAGCAGCTTTGTACCAGTCACAACTTTTGCTCGTTTTCTACTAAATATATTCAAAATGGAAACCCTATCCCCTGACGTTATGGTGGTTACATGGGCCAAATCTGGTGATTGACATAATTGTAGTGTTTAACCATAAAAGTGTCATTAGCCTCCCTTGTTTGCAGTGCAGCTCTATACTAACCTGCAAAAGACACGGCATAAGTTTCATTTGAATCAGAGGCTCCCTACGGTCAAGATTAATTTGCAAAAGTTTGCCTTCACAGGCAGAAAACACACATCCAACATGTCATTTTACTAATTTTATTATTATTTCTGGCACGAGTAACAGTTTCCCTTACATTTGACCTTAGCTATTTGGATTCCTCTTATTTATCATTGTTCATTCATAAATACTTTTTGAGAATGCTGGCCCCTGATTGGTCAGTTACCCATTTTCTAATCCAGTATAGAGACATAGGGTGTATGGAGAGCAAGTGTGCGATCAACATGTTCGGACTGTAGACACAGCATGCATGTACTAGCCATTGGACTATTTATAGACGAACGAAACTAACAATGGTACCAATATTGCAATTTTTTGTTCCTGTCACTGTTATCATTGAAACTAAATATGCTTAGATTGACAGTTGACTAATGATGCATGCATGTTTAGGCAAATAATCAGCTCCTACAGGCGACGTTCTGGCTTTTCAAGAGAAAACTAGCGCAGGGGAATATCACCGTGAGTAGGCTCCCAGTCTAACGTAATAAAGTGTGTCAAAACGTGGTCTGCTTGTTTTGGTAAATTGTTGATAAGAAGAAATTATACAGCACTTCTTAACTCTAGAAGACCTTTCTCTGAGGCTGACGAAAAAAACAAGTGATTTGCCAAATTTTGGTCTCAGTTTTGATCAAGTGATCTTGATAGGCCTAACATGATGTCATCCAGGAGGAGATTACAGACAGTAGGCCTAATAATGATCCTGATTTCTTGAGGCGTATTACCAGTAATTGGTGATCGAAGGCGATCTGAATAATTGTTGTCATCAAAGACACTTGGCATGCACACCCCAAAAGCCCTCCTGCAATTAGGCTAGGCCTACTGAGAATTAGGCAAAGAAGAGAACTAAGGACTCACACTAACCTCAAAAAGTCATCTTTCAGTTCCAAAAGGAAAACGTTGGCCATGTATTCTGTGCACTAAAATTTAGAGAAAGCACCAAAAACCATCCAGAGGATTCCAGGTGTGACTTTCAACCTAACGTTATAGCCCATAACTCTTCTAATCTATGGCCTAAGCCACTCCGGTTTCGATCGGAAGACAGTAACGTTAGGCTATTCGATATTGTCAGGGCACAGATGCACATCAACTTTAATTTCATATCTGTTAACGTTGGCAACTCCTCCGTATCGCAAAAGTGAGATACGTCTGATTGTTTGCAAATGAAATAGCAATCTCAGCAAGTGCATTAGTCTTCAAACTGTACCGTTACTGATTCAACGTTTGAAAAACGTAACGCTAGTAAGGCTAGGCCTAACGTTTTCTAATTTTTTTCAACAACGTAGTAAAGCCCAGCGTTTAAGGTCGAACGTCACCATGAGCAACAGCACCAAAACTACAGATCCCCAAGCTGGGATGTTCTCTACTGTAAATGTAATTTCAGTCGAACTGTCAACGTCTGTATACTACCAATTCGTCAAAGTAAATTGAACAGAAATCCTCATTTCAAATATGAGCTCCCTCGAAATAATCCAAAAAATGCTCATTGGAAAAGAGACAACAAGTTTTCTTGTATAAATATGACAGCCTCAGTCTATATGCGTACGCCGCACGTATACTATATGTATAGGTCGTACACTGCACGTAGCTAGCAGGCGGCTCATACTCGATGTCAGAGTTAATTTCGTGTCGCGACACCTGCGAAACTTTAGGCAGCTTGGGAGAATAATTCATGATCAATGAAAAATTCTTAAAAAAGAAAGCTTTTTCGCCAATTAGCTTCTCCAAAATTAAAGTATTTATGAATGGGAATAAAGTCATGGTGCCCATGTCTCTATATCAGATTCGAACAGGCTATGACGTCACGCATATAGGCAGAGACCCTCAGCTGCGCCTTGGGTCTCTCAGCCCATATGCGTGACGTCATAGCCTGTTCGAATCTGATATAGAGACATGGGCACCATTGACTTTATTCCCTAATTATAGGCCTTATGCACTGACATCACGCGACGTCATTTTGAAGGCAAAACAGTGACGGACACTGCACGTACAACGTGGTAGACTTGCGCGCGTATCCGATTGGTTCACAAATCAGCTGTCAGCATTTGTTAGTGTAATTTGCAATGATACGCGCTTGCCACAAAACTAGGAAACACTTTCTCCTCTGTGACGTAATGTGCATAAGGTCAGTAAAGGCCTGGTCGAACTTTCAGGTTGCGCATCTGATTTTTTTCCCGGAAGGCGTGACGCCTTTGCAATGGTACGAAGTAAGCAAAAAAAAAACGGGTCGAACAGCATTAACGATGAATATCGCAGATTGTAGGAAAGCATTTTACCCAAACTATTTTTTGTTTTTCTTTGTAGCATGCTAATCAAGGGTGAACTGACTGTCACTTGATTCTTTAGAAGTACTAACTTTTAACTTTCTCCGTTTGTTTGGTTCCTTTCTTCCTAGCCAGCTTTTTATTTTTTATTCCTTGTATTTGTTTCATTGGGGTTATGATTTTTCGATGAGTTCTGAGGTAACAGAAATACTAGTTTTTTGCAACTAATTCTTATCAGTTTCTTAAGCAGTTACTCACTTTTCTGCTCAAAAGGAACTACGTGGATGTAATGCATCGTTACTCAGTTGATATATATATATATATACATATATACATATATATATCATCATTTACATGTATATATATATATATATACTGACCTACTGAATATTCACTATATTCATTACTCCGTTTGGGGTCTTACCATAGTAACAAGAGAGCAAATTGAGGTGGCCGGTATATGTATATCAAGTCACTATATGTAACTTTAAATTTAACAAATGGAAAATACCAGACATACCGCAAGCCCGGCAACGATCTACTCTACATTAATATTAACCCTAATCACCCACCAACGGTATTTAAGCACCTTCCATCATCAATTGCCAAACGCGTATCAGAGTTATTATGCGACGAAAATGCATTTCACGACTCTTTAGGGCCATACGAAAAGGCACTAAAAGAAAGCGGATACAGTGCTAAGCTGGAGTATCAACCAATAACCCCCAGTCCCCAACCCAAAGGAAGAAGAGAAAGAGAAAAATTATTTGGTTCAATCCACCATACAGTGCCAATGTCAAAACCAATGTTGGGAGAAGGTTTCTAGAGTTACTTGATAAGAATTTCCCTAAACGGCACCCACTACACAAGTTATTCAATAAGAACAATGTGAAAGTTAGTTACTCTCGCATGCCCACCTTCAAGCAGACAATACAGAGACACAACTTTAAGGTAACATCCAATAGAACCCCTCAGCAGGCTTGCAATTGTACACAAAAAGGCAACTACCCAGTCAACGGAGACTGTATGAAAAAAAAATCCGCAGTTTACCGGGCTGACGTAACGTCTAAGGGCTTCACCATGACCTGCGTAGGCATAACGGGGGGTTCGTTCAAATTAAGGCACAATAATCACCTTAAATCTTTCCGCCATGAAAAATATAAGAATGAAACCGAGTCACGGTCAAACTCAACGTACAACATAAAGTGGTCTATCTTATCGGTATGCCCCATGCACACGCCAATCTTCACGCAATCAATGCTCACTGTGCATTCAGGAAAAGCTTTGAATTCTATCCATGAGAAGCAAGTGCAACTTGCACAACTCCCGTTCAGAGCTAATCTCCGCTTGTAGGCACAATAAAATCAAATCCGGTCACAATAAAATCAAACCCGGTGGGCCATAACATCGTAGGCTCTCTGTAGAAAGGTTCATTCATTCACAGCCATCTGAAGAGTGCGTTAGCACGAAACCACTGGTAGTGGCTTGATATCCAATTGTACTGATTCGTATTGTATATATATATATATCCCGAGTTCGAATCCCGGTGGAGTCAACTTTGCATTTTCACCTCGCCCAGATTTTTCAGCTTTACCGACTCAACTATATATATATATATATATATATATATATATATATGTATGTATATATATATATATATGTATATATGTATGTATATATATATAAATATTTATATATATATGTATATGTATATATATATATATATATATATATATATATATACTCAGTATAGATGATACAGTTGTGCTCAAAAACCAACAAGAAATAAGAACAAGAGTTATTAACTCATGAAGTATATTTCGGTCTGCCTCAGACCTTCTTCAGCTACTACTGATACAGTGATATGATAGTTAAATGATAAATTGAACCAAGCTTTCTGAAAAGCTGTACATAGGGCCTCGGGCCGTAATGAATAGAAGTGCAGTGAGCCGCTACATATATATATATATATATATATATATATATATATATATATATATATGTATATATATATATGTATATATATATATATATATATATATATATATTTATATATATTTATATGGTAGAGTTGTGCAGACCAAGACGATCGTCTTTTCCAAAAGGATACATTTCTCGAATTTACTCAAAATCCATCTAAGGAGATATGCTTTGATTTGCCTTTTCATTTCATTTGTGTGTAGGTAGCACTATCTTTCAGTACTTTGGTTGTCTGATTCTGGTCACAGCAATTTTCCTCCTCATGTGACGTAAAGACCATATCCACTCCATTACTGTATCTTTTTTTTCTTTTAAAGACAGTCATCACCCCAAAGTATATTTTTAGTGTAGGGGTATGAAAATTCTCAGTTGGTGACTGCTCTTTGATTGACATCAAAGTTTGAAAATTTGAAAGATGCAGAGTAGCTCACATTCCACACAAGGCAGAGAGAGTGCTTTCATTACATTTTATAGCCTTGTATGCTCACTAGGACATGGCCTTAAGCAATGAAAAGGTTTATTCCTGCACAAGGAGTAGCTTCATACAGTTATGGGAGGAGCTAGAAGTTGCATAGTTGGGAGAATTGGAATTGTCTGGGATGATAAAAATTCCCCTTTAAGCTTCTTTCGCTTTTCACATAGCTTACAGATAACCTTGAATTTCCGGGTTTTGTTACATTTTGAACAGTTAGAATCAGGAAATATACGAAACAACTTCCTTTAGAATTCCTTGCGTTAATCATGGTTGTGAGTCTCTTGTTGCAGGCTTGGAGCAATTTGCCGCTGTTAAGGCTGACTCTCACGGCCGAAAACCTTGCAGGAGATGATGTAGCGAACTGCCAGTGAGGGCAGCTTACATTGTAGCTCCTCACCCCTCTCCCCCCCCCCCCCCACCCCCGCAGGTTGACTGGTTCGGTTCGAGAACAAGGATATTTAAGTAAGGGATTATGAGATTATAATGACATAAGAGAGCTGTAGCAGTAAAATCATCCTAATGTTACCCCCTTCCCAACGCCATGATATTGCCACAGACTGTAGGTTCCAGATTAAAACCACATCCTTTACAAGGACACAAAGCTGTATAGAACTTTACTTCTGAAGTTTCTACAAAACTGCCAACTTCGTCAAAGAATTTGGAAAAAAACGATTGGTGGATCATACCCAAAATACCCGAAATCTGCATTTTGCGGGCGGGACGCGGAAATTTTTTCCCAGGTCAAATAGGGGCAATTTTATTTCAATGAAAATTTAGAAAATCGGCCCATTCGTCCCGAGATAACAAATTTTGCGTCCCGCCCGCAAAACGGTGTGAACCCACCTTACAAGTGGCTGGACTGTTTCTAGAATGTCAAATTAGTTTTGGGATAATTTCTTCCTTGTGAGGGGACATGCACAGGGCCATCCCACCTGCAACACCTACTCATATGTCCTCTTTGTTTTCCACCATAGGCGTAGGAAGCGGGGGGCTGGGGGGCTTGAGCCCCAGTCAAAAATGTGGGGGCTGAAGTATGCTTCCGCCCCCCAAGATCAACGGCCAAAAACCCCTTTTTGTCTCTTCGGTAAGAAATGTCAAAAATTTGCAGTAATTATCCTTAAAATTTGTCCAAAATGTAGCACCAAATTGCATCTGAGGACCCTAAAATATCCAAAAATATTCCAGAAGGGAGGGGGACATCCCCTCCCCTCATATCCCTCCCCTGGCCGGCGATTCGAAACAATGTTCAGTCCCTAGTCTCGAAAAGCTTCCTACGCCTATGTTCTCCACATACCAGTCCCCCTAAAGATACCATGTGGACTTTAATAAAAATAGATAAAGATAATTTTAATTGTTATCATACTACTTTAAAAATTATAATGTGTAAAGTGCTCCCATCTGGTTACAGAGTTGGTATCACCTGGAGGCATTACCCTCGGTATCTCAAACCCATATGCATGACGCGATAGCCTATTCTAATCTGCCGTGGTAGAGATATGTTCGATAATTATGTTCAAATACATAATGGTCATACCTAAACACTAATGATGTGAGCACCGACAACTTTTCGTCGTTTCTCTTCTTTTCATTTTTAATATTCCTTTTTTCATTTTTCTTTCTTGTCCAGTTGTTTTGTTTTTAGGGCGCGCTCTCTTATCAACTGCTCTTGAATACTTACAGAGAGGGGCCAGTTAACTCGGGTGTTGTGTTATCATGTTATACACAGAAATGTATAATTGACCTTGTATATATATTGATAAACCGTGACACAGTATATACGGTCGCAATTAAACGTCCAAAGTACGTCAGATAAATAGCACGGGAAAAACAGTGTGTGTGATATAAACCCTATACACCGCTGGAACCAACGATTCAACGGGTTAATGAATCACAACAGGTTTACAGCACTGTGTGGTAAAAAGTCTGTGTCGGAGTTCCTTCCATTCACCTGTGTGCCTGTTTTCACGAAGAGTGTACTGCCAGACAGCAGTTAATGTAACTAAACTGGAGAGTGAAAATCATCAAGGTTAGAACAATGGCCCATCCGGAGAGTGAGTATTACTGAATACTTCATCAATTTCTCTCGACATAATTTAAACAAAAAAAATAAAAATTAATTGTTATGTGTGAAAGAAGAACTAAATCTATACAATTTGTTAAAAATTTCATTCAACTCGGACATTTGACACGCGAGATATCAGCAAATGAAGTTACTACATTTGTGACCTAATTGAGCTTGAAGCAAGCTGGGGTTACGTCACTTGCTCACATTGATGGAAAATGCTTTATTCCTTTGTTTGTTTGTTTTGTTGACCTTGAAGTTAATAGGGATGGGAACTCACCGTGGGAAATCGAAGTTTGTAAATTCTCATGCCTCTTTTGCATTCACATTTCAATAACATGGAATTATGGAGGAGAAAATTGGTTGAAAAGTTTAAAGAAAAAAAAACTGCTCATCAAGGTGAGGTTATGACATCATATGTGCTTGCTTCAAGTTCACTTTATGTTGAAATTGTGACAACTTCAACTGTAAATATCTTGAGAACCACACATCGAATTTCAATACAAATTTCTCCAGAATGTTTACAAAAAGTACCCTTCTAACATATCGAACTTGATTTAAGCTTAGGCCCTTCTTTTAAGTAAGAATCGCCTTAATACTAAAGTTCTTTTAAAACGTGTGTTGTTTGAGCATGGCTCTTGAGTGAAAGTGAATAATTATGCTTGGTAACGTTTTTACACAATACCGGCCATTGTGTGTACATCGTTTTTACTACTTTACAGTACAACGCAGACTCGAAAAATATACTGTACAAGCTTTATTGAACTCTTGTTCTTGTAACTTTACACCACCATTTTTAGGTACGGTAGAGGTGAGTGTCCTCACTGTTCTTTCCTGGCTAATTAATCAAACTTCATATCGTAGCCCAGTACTTGCATATGCATCTTTTGCCTGTTACATAACAGTCTTCAGTAACCTGAAAAATGTTGTGGCTAATAGTAAGGTTTCTGTAGTGAACACGAACTAAAACTAAGTAAAATGTTGTTGCCAGCTGGTTTCCTATATTCTGAACCATTTTGCTTTGCATTGTATGTGATGCAGTGTAGACATGTTAATGAGATTAAACAAATGAGGTGGCGCTATATTAACTTCTTGACAGTTTCCAATTGTGCACAACTTTTATTGGTCTTTTGTAGCAGCTATTGAAATGCCAGCTCACATCAAGGATTTTCTTATGATATGTGATGATGGGAGCTTTCTGATACCTTCGACTCCCACTAGTTTTCTCCCGGATATCCTCAAGATGGAAATGCGATCCTCCGACGTGATAGTGGTCACTTGGCCCAAATCTGGTGAGCACATTGAAACTAGTGAAAAAGTGGACCATTCTTTGATGAAGCATGGTATTGCTGTACACTCCAAACAGCTGATTAGCAGTAATCAGCACATTTAAAACTTTGCAACAGAACTTTTAAAGCTGTTTCAAAATTATTGAAGAATGATTTATTAATCTTATGTCAAATCATTTGAAAAGAATAAAGGGAACTCAATTTGACTGAAAGGCGGACCCTATGGAATACCATAGCACCTATTAGCTGCACTCGTAACACCAGGGAGCTGCCACTCTAAGACTTTAACCCACTGCCCAAGCGTATTCTGAATGAGTAAGCCGAAAGTAAGGTCTATTCATTCAGAATACGCTTGCACAGTGGGTTAAAGTCGTGAGCTAAATGTTCAGGTCAGGCGCACATGGTGAGAAAAGTGGCACTCGTGTCAGAAAGAATCAAACACGTTTGATATTTGAGTCATCTGCCTCGCGAGGCGGAAATCTCACTAAAACTCGCGCGCACACGTGAGAAAATAGCTGAGCAAAGTGGCACGCGAGGCATTTTGCTGAGCTAGTTTCCCCTCGTGTGCGGCAGGCTTTAGCTCTTGTGCAGTTGAGTTAGGCAGCGCATGTTTATGAACTGCCTAAGCTTTTTCGTGAATACCACTTGAGAAAGTTCTTACGTAGTTCGTTGCGTTGCTTTGTGAAGTGATTTATGCACTGGTAATTCTAATAGCTTCTTCAGTGCAAGAAGTGCACGTAGTTCGTACTTATTTTGCTTTACGCAAATATTACGCAAACATTACGCAAATGTTAGTGAATCTGCCTAGATAATAACAACTCTCCAATAAAAGTGGTGATTTACGGGTATCATTTGATGACAGGTATCCACAATTTCCTAGTTTTGTTTCCTTGTATTTTACAAAAGAAGAAGTATAGTTACATTGACAATTTTTAACATTTTGTTCGTTCTTATCCTATTCAGGTACGACGTGGATGCAATACATTGTTACGCAATTAATCTATGGCAAAGAAATTGCCGACGAGAAAAACCTATTTCAAACAAATATATTTTTGGAAATAGTCCAGAATCCTTTTCAGGTAAAATCTTTCAATAATCTCTCAATGTTAAATAATATATATATATATAAATATCAAAGGTCTGCGAAGCACAAAACTTGTGATAAAAATGGTTGACAACACGATAATTTTCAGCGATAACATTTATTCCGTACAAAAATGCGACATGTTTCGAAAGAACGACTTTCATCATCAGGCAACAAACCTGTAATAAGCTACCAAGCTCCAGCTAAGGATTAAAGAAAGCCTACACATTACTTGGGATACCCCCAATCTTAACAGACAATTAGAGAGCCCATTGATCACTCTATTGGGCTAATCCTTTACCTTCACATACGTCACTGCCTTCAACCGACAGTTTCAAGTCTTCACTATAGCTTTCACTTCATTGATTTAAACGACCACTGTAATTTGCGTGAATTCGAATGATGTAATGTTACAGAGTGCATAACGATTATGCATATTCAGTTCTGGCCTAGGTCTATGCATTGTGAGACTTTAAAGACTGCAGTGAACGATGTTTTGCACTACAGTAAGCTTCTTGTCAGTCAACATTTAAGTATGCAACGTTTTACGTTGACCAGAGAGAAAGGGGTTCATATAGAATACCCCGCACAGTTTTACGGTGCAAATTTGCCACGAGGGTACGTAGGGTTTTTCTGCCCGTCTGAAGTTAAAGTGTGTGAGCTGTGATCTCAGGTTAGGCCGTAAATGAAATTTTTCACTTATAGTTGTGACTGCGTTTTAGTTGGAAGAAGAATGTTTTTGTTTTTTAGTAGAGGTAAAATTTTATCTAAGATCACCGGAGGAGAAACTGCAAAAATCTTTCAAATTGCTTTAAAAAATGAAACTAATAGCATCAATCCATCTCATACTTAGCATAAGGATATAAATTTTGAGTGCAAGAACCCTGTCGTTTTTGCATGAGGTCAAACTTAACTAATGGTTATCGGAGGTCTAGCAGTAAAAACTTTTGAACATGTGATATTATTTAAAGGACAACCTCAATGGATCTCGTAGCTAACATATCAATGCCCCCGTACATATACAACGTCCATGTTGGTCTATTGGATTCAAATGTCTTATGTGGGTAACCAGAGGTCCAAAAGGTCGAGAAAGAAAGTTAGTTCACGCTTGTCATGATACTTGCCATGAAGTCACATCGTTCTTTTATTTAACAGGTATATTGTTTGCTTAAGACACAAAGTCCTTACAGCAGTCTAAAAACAAAGAAGTAACAAAATTTTAATCATCAGAACTACTAATCTGTAATACAAGGGTACTGTCTGGTTGTACTTGTACGAGGTACTTCATCAGTGATGCTAAACGTTTTACCTTTCACATGCGTTTTGGGCCTGCCGCTCCCCAACACCTTAAGCAGATTCCTCTAAAATCAAAGCTCCTCAAAACAGATAATCCGAAACGTCACCGATAACATCAATGAAGCTGTCCAGCATAGTAACCCCCAAATGTAATTGGCCAGCCTCTTAAGACTTAGTATTGTGCACAGCTAAAGGAAAATGATATGATTTGCATTTGCAGAAAATGATTTTGTTTTGATGCACAAGTGAGCTACTTCTTCCCCCCCCCCCCCCGCTAAGATAAAATTGTATCAGTTACCTTTGAAAAAACTATTAGATCTTAAGAATGAATTAGCGCAAAGCAAAAAGGGTGGAACTTATAAAAAGCAGGGCTGTAATGTAGGTACTCCTATACGAGTTTTCATTTTTTCAACTAACTGATAATTCCTGTTCATACACATAAACAAATTCTATAATGAAACTGACAAAGAATCAGTTAGAACTGGGTTTTACCATATTTTGAAAGGACTACTATATGAAAAAAGTATTTTACTGGGTCCATCAAGTACTGTCTTGAGCTTAAAACAACTGTTTAAACTAGTTTGTAGATCGCTTTTGGCCTTTTGGCTGGCTAATATTCTGTGTAATATCTTCTCTTTTCACCCAGTCAAAACCCCTTGGGGGTTACGTTTTAGTTTTTGCCCCTCGACATCGGGCCGACAGACTTTTAATAAAGTATGATGACAGACTAATTTTATAATCACGCTGGAGGAGCTCGTTGCTCCTCCTTCGGGTCGTTGAGTGACTTTAAGCTGATGGGTGAGACTAGGCCACGATAAGTCATGGTGTCCCTTTCGGAAACGTACCTCTATCGGGGGACAGACTCTTTGGAGAAACATTTGGGTTTTGTCACTCGGTATTTCGGACGTGTAGAAAATGCCCAGTTAGAACTTTAGAAGTAAACTTACTTTGGTATAAACGACGATTACTCACAATTACCAGACTTTCAAGTGACTCCTAAATATCCCTACCTTCTCCTAGGTTTTGAACCTTCCTCCTACTTCTCCTAAATTTTTGTTGAAAATCCTACTTTATCCTACTTTGTGTACTTTCCGCTACTCAAAAAATAGTATTAATTAAAAGTCAAATTGCACCTTATTTTTCTCTAACACAGATCTGTTTCACAGATTTTCTATGTGTCTCAATAAAATTATACCTACCCTTTACGTAGATTTTTCGGATGAATTGCCCAATAGCTCCCACAACATGTCAAATACTAACCATTGTTTTATTTATTGCAAAGGACATTTGTTTATGTTTGTAAATAAAGTTAAACTAGAAGATGATATGTAGCGATTTTGGGGAAATCGTTTTTCTAAAACTATTGTTTATCTATATCATTCAAGATAAGACAGTTGTACCTTATAAACTCCAATCAATAAATAACTTAATGAATTTGCTTGCAGCCGGATGAATTTTATGTAGTCACATATTATTTACAACATTTGCATTATAAAAAAATCATTGTAAAAACTTTGGACAGACATACGAGTGCAATCTACACACAACTTTCGGACACAACACAAACTTGTAAAATTTTAAAAGGCTATGTGTAAATATAAGCCCTTTATCAACATATTGCCCAAACTGATTTAATACCGCAATTGTTATATGTACTAGCATTCTGTAATGGTTTGTTCATTACCCTCTAACATCCTTGACTACTGATACAGCTGCAATCCTGGACAAAATTATTGGGAAGTTTTCTGACCTACAAGACACTTTCAGCATGCCTTTCCCCTCCTTTCCTTAGTCAACCAGGGAGCTGTGACAGCTCCCCGACTCAACTGACTTCTTTTGAGAAAGTCCTGTTTCTGATTTCAGATAACAGAGTTAACAATTCGAAAAAGTAATTTCTTGCTTCCCGGAACATTGAAATTTTCCTAGTCCTTCATATTTTCCATTTTGATAAAGTTCCACCGGCAAGACACTTATCATCACCTTAGTTTAATAGAGGGCACAAAAGTGCTCACCATTGTACCTGGTAATGCAACACCATGGAGCTACCACTTCGGAGGTAGTAACTCCATGGTAATACTATGGTGTACTTCCTGTTGTTTACTTGGTAGGCTGTCTTGCCATCCTATTTATCGTGCAGGACAACTTAGGCTACCGATAATAATTGGACCCGTGTTACCGACCTAGGAAAAGAGCTGAGGGCATTCGGGCAAACCATGGACGAAACCCTGGCTGGAAAAGGCTGGAAAGCTTTAACAGGAAATTTTGGTTTTTGGTGGGAACTGCAATTTAAGGGACATTCCAAATGCTTGTATAATGAATATGTGTAAAAACTGAGGGAAATTTGACTTGTTTCCTGAAAGGTAAACGTTTTTAAAGCCTGTATGTGCGAGCACTACAGAAATAGTTCATGCTGAACACAACATACAATAAATGACAGCACAGTATTTTTGTGGTAATTAATTGAAACAGGGACCTTCATAGTAATAAAAGTGAGCTCAGTAAAGTGTTTCACACCATAACGCCATTGCACAAGTGACAAAGTGGATGGACATACTCTAACTTTGCAAAAAGTTACAAAAAGAACCACATATATTTTGTCATACCAGGGCGGCGATGGCCGGGTTATACCAGTAGGGGAAATACCGCCCGGGCCCGGTACCACCGGTATTTAACGTCCGGAAAATTTGTTATCCACAAGTGGGAAATAGTTAAAAATTTTGAAAATATTATCCAATTGAATATTTCTCATTTTCAACTTATTTATTCAAGCAAAAGTGATGTTGAAGCTAAAGCAGCTAGAAAAATGACAAAAGACAGGTGGTTGAGTGCGGTTGATATTCTTGAAAAGTTTGCATAATGGCAGAGACGATGCTACACACTTGAGCCTAAAACACTCTAATGTAGTCGTGCACATCGTTGCAAGTCGTGATTTTTGTAGATACTGTTGAAACTCTGCAATAACCAACTGTCAGTTTTGGTATTTATAAACATTATCAAATGCTAGTGTGGGTTTTGCAGTTTTTACAATAAGACTGGTGATGGTTGTTGATTCTAACCTACTTTTGGATATAATACACTACTCGCAGATGTTCTGTCCATTATTATTAGTGAACTGTGGAATGTTGTTCATCCTGATACATTAAACATTTTGTAAACTCTGAGCCCCTTCTAACGTATTGCCTACCATAAGTGGCTACCGTAGCAAAGTGTGAAAAGATAAATATCATTGATCTCATAACATTGTAATAGTTCGTTTCAACATTAGATCATTTTTCTTCAATATCAACTTTCAGAGTATTAGTTGAATGAAGTCTATCAATAAGTTGATAAGTGACATATTGTGTACAGTACTGAATAAACAAAATCTTTACATGATTATTTGTTTGCCAATATTTCCCACTGTACAAGGGTAGGCTGCATTTGGTTGAAAGGGAGTCACTGGGTGCAGGTGCAACAACACAACCACTAATGTATTGTTCATGGTGCACCTGTTCTGTGTATACTAGCACACATATATAATCCTCTGCTGGACAGATCTAACTTGTAAATTTTGATATTCTTATGTAATTGTTATTGACATCTTTCAGCACTTTTTACAGAATAATTTAATCATAACCTTTCAGATATTAAGTATAGGTCTATTCGGTGCCTTTTGGAGGGACACGTTTTCTGAAACCCGTTGCAAATTAAAGTCTTCCCAACAACATGTTAAGGTCATTAAAGACAGTAAATCAGTTTTTGAGGAAGTTTATTTTACATTCACTAAATCGAGCGGAATATGTTAAAGTTGCTCTCCATTTTTACTGTTACTTATGTAGTAATTATCAAGTATTTTTAGTGGCAAGGAATACTGAACCGTCTGGATTTCTGGTTCTTATATGTAGCTATTTGGAATGACAGAAAATATAAGTGACGGACAGCACTTTGCACAATTTCATACTGGTAAGTGACCGTTGCTGTGGCATACCATTGGGATGGAACAGTGGTACTAACAAATGCCAGGGCTAAATTGGGACGGCAAAATTGACCTTAGCCTGTAAATCGCCTTATGACAAAATCAATAAAAGTACACTCCCCTTTTCTGAGAGAACTGACCTACGGTGCCTAATCCACACATATTTCATTTAATATATAGACGTATCAAGTTCTGCAAGGTTCATAACGCTTGATAATAACCCAGCGAAGCCACGTTTTAATGAGCTGTGAATGATTTTAATGGTGATACTTTGGGACTGTTACGCACACAGGCTTCGTCCACTATGCAATATGATTTTAATAGCTCAACTAGTGGGATGATAGTTCGTGCCCGCCGCCATCATCTGATTAAAACTGTTGGTTTAAGCAGCACAGGACTGCAAGAAAGTCCTAACCTACCTTTTCCAATTTGTTACCAGAAGGTTTGTAAACTGCTGCTAAGTGGTAAGAAAGGACGTACACACAATGCAAATACGGCAATCTGAAAAAGTTAATAACGTTTTATTGCATGAAATCCCAGTTCTTATAAAGAATGCTGCAATAAACTGCCTACATTTCGCCTACCTCCCTAATACTTGGTCAGTGGATGTAGCTGGAGGCCGGCTAGGTGCCCAAAGTGGGAACATTTGGGGAGAAATTTCCAACCACGCTATATGTAGTATTTGTCGGCGCTTCTTTCAGTCTCTGTTCGCTCTCCTTAATATAACATTATCAAACTGTATCGACCGGCCCACGTTGAATGAGAAGACTGGCTTCGTCCCTGAACGGATGATTTTCTTTTTTAGAATGAGACAATATTAGAGTCTCTTGATACTTCGTGTGCCCTTATCGAAAACATGCATGGCACCTCAACGAAAATTTACTAGTTCGTAGGTAGATATCAGAACATATGTTGCTTTGTGAACACTGTAAACACACACTTAATTACTATTCTTACTGGAATAGACATATATGATATATACATATATATATATATATATATATATATATATATATATATATATATATATATATATATATGTGTGTGTATATTTGTTTGGCCACTTTAGAACAGCCCAAGAGAGAAGCAAGCGCGAAATAAAGACAATCCTCCAACTCAAAACACACGCTACTGGTCTAAATAGAGACCTTTCTTTTATGAGCACTCATGCACGAATTGCCCCTGATGTGTATAACCTTTAAGTTTTTCCCGTTACTTTGTATTCACAACTGAAGAAGAGCTTTTGACTGCTCGAAATATTTTGTGTTTTCGTTTGTAATATATCAGTTGGCATGTATGTATCTGTTTTTTTTTTTTCGGAGTTTTCTTTGTTTTCTATATACATATACATATATATATATATATACATTCGTATTCCGAAAAGTGCAAACGAGGCAGTCTGCGATCTGGGTCTGTTGCAAATATTTAACTCACCCTTAGGTTTCAATCTTTATTTTTATAAACAGCCAGACGATTCGGAAGGATTTTACAAGTTAGCCGAAGGGCGTCCATCTCCTCGTCTGCTCAAAAGCCATCTTAAACTATCCATGCTGCCTAAATGCCTGTTGGATAGTAAGGCGAAAGTTATCTATGTAGTACGGAATCCGAAGGACGCCGCAGTATCATACTTCAACTTCTGTCGTATGAATCCCTTTTTGCCACCTTATAAAGACTGGTCGGAATTTTTCGAGTACTTCCGTAGAGGTTTACGTTAGTGGCAAGTTATATCTTTCTTTTAATTTTAGATCTGCACGGGGTTTTAGAGGAGTTTCTATAACTGATCACAAACTGAGACTTTAGGGTATGAATATGATTTTGAAAATGTCGGGGATTGGGAGGGGAGGGTTGGCTTGAAACTTAGTGCTATCCTACAGTCAAACGTACTTACGACTACTAGAAATAAGCTGCTCACGGAAAATTGTCATTCCAGTATAAAAAGTAGCTACTGTAGCGCTGCGAGCTTACGGATATCTTTGCCAAAGATAGCACCTTTTTTATATCTGAGCCACTTTACAGAGCCAAACATTTCTCAGAATGGGTGGATGTACCCTTGAAGTTCCCTCTGGGGAGATTTTCCCAGCATGGAATGACAAAGAAAGGATTAGCTAAGGGCGCCAATGGCTCCAAGAACGCCGTTAGACATATCTACTTTTCATAAGAATGAACTTTTACACCATTTCATAGGGAGAAATTCCAGCGACAATGCCATCACCGAGAAAATATTTTGACAAATGAATTTTCCTGTTGACAGTCACAAACGTCACTCTTGTTGTATATCCTAGTTTTGACTGTGCTTCGTTTTTTCAAATGTGTCAGAAACAGTCAAATGTAATCTTTTTATGTGTTAGGTTTTGTAGGTCTAAATAAATGTGTTCTTTGTTTTAAAAGCATGAACCCTCATTTTGAGAAACGAGGAAGTCTTTTGCTGACATGACGTTATCTTCCAAAGACTACGAATATCCACAAAGTCTGGAAATCTTTAAACTGTGACCTACATAAATGGAATTACTGTATGGCGATTGTACAAACTTGAATCTGATAAAGACGCAAGTGCGGTTTCATGTGATACATGGGCTGAATTAAAATCCTGTTTATTAACGGTAATTAAATATTCACATGGAGAGTTTCCTGGTTCAAAATTTTGAATTCAGCTTGTATAGGGTAACTTACTATAGAGCTATTGGTTATTTAAGTGCAAGGGTGGCACCAGATGGGGGTGGGGCCATGACCTCACCCAGCGCCGGGGATAGTTGCCCCTACCCCTGGCGGCGGGGAAATTTAGGGAGCTTTAATAGGTATGATTAAATAAGTAATCCCTGAAGACGTCACTAGTCGCCCAAGAATTTACCTGGTTTTGCTCTCAAGTACAGCAGATTCTTAGATAACAACCCCATATTTTCCAATTTTCTTCAATAAAGTCTCATCTTTTCCAATTTTCTTGTGAAAAAGACTCTCATCTTTTAAATTTTCTTTACCAAGAAACCTAAGGTTTTCGACAAGCTTTGGGCACCAAAATTTTTACTTTCGGCATCTTTCCGGTAACCCTTCGCCTTTGTTAGGGTTTTGAGTTGATTTGCGCCCGTCGGGGAGCTTGGGCCACTTTTCAGACAAATTCTGGCCCCCACTCCTGAATAACTGTTTCCTTGGTTTATTGACTTACCGGTATGCCTTCTACTCATAAACTGGATGACAAAATACGCAAGTTAGGTCAAAAATGAGAAAGCAAACGTTTCGCTAAAGTAGTTAAGTTTGCCATTTACACCGTGTGTATGTACGAATATGACCAGAACTACTTTTATTGTTTCAGTACCATGGGGAGACTGGTTTGAGCACGTCCTGCCATGGTGGGAGAAAAGGAACGAGCCTAATGTATTGTTCATAAAATATGAAGACATGAAGAAGGTAAGTCTGTATCAGTGGACTATTTAGGGGGAGCCACCCCTCACTGATGCAGAGTTTTTAATACCTAAAATATGCAAAGAGAGAAATCCTGGCTACGCAGCTGGTCTGTACCACAGGCGTTCGAAACATTACGTACATATACTACACTATGTATATATATATATATATATATATATATATATATATATATATATATATATATTATATATATATATATAAAATTACCTAAATCGGCCATTTCAGGACAATGAATTTAGAATGTGGAAGCACTGGCAGTGAAGTGCGACTGGGCCTACTTCTTCTCAGTACATATTGTGAGAAATGACTTACCTTGTCTTATTATAGTGTATATAGTGTGTGTAGTATATGTACGTTATGTTTCGAACTCCTGTGGTCTGTAAACCTTTTTTCATAACAGTGGGCATCTCATTACAAAATTTCTTGTGTAAAGAGGATGTGTGTGTCTGTGTGTTTGTGTAAAAAGGGCTGTGTATAAGTGTGGGTGCGGGTGGGTGGACGGGCGGACGGGCGGTAGTCAGGTGGGAGATTGCATGGATTAGGGAAATAAAATGATATAGCTCTTGACTTAGAAAACCATCACAGGCATGTTTCTCACTACGTTTAGCTAAAGTTTATACTCTTCAGGGACCAACTGATGGACTGGTTGTTTCGGGGTAAACCGAGGTTACCCTTTGTTTGGGCTTACACAAATGATACATTGTGTCTACAATTACTAACAAACTCATATTTGTCATTCAATATGGAATACCCAGAATGGCGGATATTTGAGTTCTTATCCTGGAGGCACATGAAATTTCTCTGAATTAAGTAAAATTTCTTTGAGGAATAATTATTCAGTTATCTTGCTTCAAGACGACTTTCTTTCCGGTTTAAAGGTTAACAGACACGATAACTTTACCTTTGAAAAGCTCACTTTTACATGACACGTTAGCTATATCACCAGTATCTACATTATTTGCAGGACCTTGTTAATGCGGTTACTTCAGTATCTGAGTTTTTGGGAAAGTCTCTATCTCATGACGAAATAGAAGATATCTGCGCGAGGTCATCTTTTGAAGCCATGAAGAAAAATCCAGCGGCGAGTCCAGATTTAGCACATCCAATTCTCTCTAAGAGAGATCCCACAATTCAGTTTATGAGGAAAGGTACTTTTTCGTCAATATATTTGTTAACTTCTTTTAGCACAATATAACCCACGAACTTTAACATAATAACTCCGAGTGTGGAAAAAAGGAAGCAACGTGTTAAGCTATCTTGCACTTTGCAAACATTTTATCTTATCTTAGAAAATTAACGTTCTCTTTCAAAGTCATGTGTATAAGGGAAGAACATGGACGTGTTAATAGCACAATTGTTGGTGCAGCCTTTATTAAAAATACCATTTACAGGTAAAATGAGAAATGTTTCTGCCATAAAAACTTTCCTCTTCACTTTAGGGCTTATTTATAGGTAAATCCTGAGATATCCTTTTCTCAATATAAGGATTGTATGGCTAATGTATTCAATTACTTTCTCTTTTCTATCTCATCAGGGGAGATTGGGAATTGGAAGAACTACTTCACAGTCGCGCAGAATGAACGCTTTGATGAGATGTACAAACACAAAACGGAGGGAACAGGCTTACAGCTAGAATTTGAATAGTTCTCCCGTTTAGCCTAATTATAACATCGGAAGTTTGGTTGTTCTATGTATTACTGCATGGTCTACAGATCTCAGACAAGAAGGATGCCTTCTTTTCCTGAAGGATTTACAGCAGGAGCAACAGTTTTCCAAAAATTATGCTTTTGGACTGTATCATGTTTTCACAAGTCTATCCTCCAAAAACATTCAAGTGAATACCTAGGAGATATGACACACGTGCCTGTTTTTCACTTTGTAAAAATATCTTGTTACTTTCGGTAAAGGAAAAATATGAAAAAACGATTGAACGTTCAACGTTAAATATTCCAAGTTTTCTTTTGTTTGTTAACTAAGAAAAAAGAAATGGACCACTGGCAAAATAAATTCTAATCGGCTATGGATTATCTATAATGTTCAAGAAACACTTTACTCACGGTAACATATGTAAAAACTTAAGGACTTTGTTTTTCACTTAACCTCCAATAACAGGCTTAAATGATTGCAAAGCATGATGGGAAACTGTGAGTATAAACAATCGGCGCTGTTCTTAAAGTAGTAACTGCTAACATAGCGTAAGTGTTACTACTGTGTTGTTATGCTCCCAGTTTCCATGCTCCTTGTGTATGGGTGACGTAATCATTAAACGCCACTATCAGTGTCTTAGAATTAACGTGTTAGTGATTTGATGCTTAAAATATAAGCCCAAATTCTAGCCTCTTATATAGATGTAAAGGGAAAATGGGTGGATGAAAAGGTCTACCTTTACGTTGCAAGGAAACGCGTTACGTAAATATGCAACATGACTGAGAAATGTTAAAAAGTTTCATATTTTGTATATTTTATAAAATTTATTAGAAGAAGAGTTGCCTTGAAATATTTCAGCTCGTAAAAGTTTTGATTTTGTACTTCACGTGTGTGTTAACAGAATGCTTATTCTGGGAAATTCTTAATCGACTTTGCCACCTTGCATTCTGCCTTTTTTGAGGTTTTGACCTAACAGTATTTAATTCCCAACTATGTTAGCAAGTGTCATGCTTAGTGTGGTACAAAATCCATATAATGAAAGTCTGGCTTGTATTGTACATACATTGTTTTTGTTTTCTCAAGTCCCAAAACCAAAGATGACGGTCTGAAATCAGACAATTTACTCCCAAAAATTTACACCCTCTGAGGTGACGCCAAAGAATTCGTGACTATGTGGTCAACCTTCTAACCCCGACATCACAGATCGTCCATGCTTGTCTCAACTCTAGAAAACAAAAGGTATTTCACACGTCCTCAGCCAAAAAGTGGAGAAGCAGCTTATGCTCTTCATTTTTACACAGCCACGGCTATCATCTGCAAGCAAGGCCTGTCGATGGTTTTCAGGGAACTAGCGCCATCAGAAGCTTGATGATGTACAACGGATTTTGTAAGTAACCTCCTAGTGAAGAGAAGGATTTAAATCAGAGTTTGTGTGATGATGTTTTTAGAAAAAAAAATGTTATCGACGAAAGTTTTATTAGGATAGAAGTAGCAACAAGATCACCACTTCTTACCCAGTTTGGTACTAATATTAATTAAGAAATAAAGCCATTACAACTTAAATTCACAAAGTTTTGACTTAGGCCTAGCGATGGGTATTGCACCCTAGGGATTTTGAAAATGGGACAACATGCTCGTACTCGGACAATTCAACCCTTTGTAGTGTCCTTACTCACCCCTTCACTCCACAAACACTCACATACTTACCTAGCCTACTAGGCTACCAACCTTTCCAAAACTGTAGGTATAATTGTTGCTTCAAAAATAAGGTTTATTAATATCTACAATTGATCTGTAAAATATTATTTGTTTTATATAGCGCTTTACACTAGTGATGATAAGCCTCAAAGCGCTTTACAAATGTTTCCCCTGCCCAACTGTAAATCATCCCATGGACAATCCCTCCAGTGCGACAGCAGCTTTAACTCCCAATGATAATTCACCTCACAGGTACCATTTAATCCCTGGGTGGAGAGAAGCAATTGAGATAAAGCATCTTGCCCAATGACACAACATAATTCCCTAGGCTGCAGTCGAACCAGCAATCCTTGGGTCACAAGTCTAACATCTTAACCAATAGTCCACCACGCTCTCAAATAAATATTTGACATTAAGCATACATGTACATGGAGAACAAACCACGACAGACTTATGTTGCTAGTTTTAAGTGTCTTATTCACTCCCAAACAAGATGACAGCATGTACAGGAAAGAGACAGCCTACCTTATGAAGCAATTACTAGACCTTAATAGGTTCAACGTACAGTAATCTACACAGTGGCGTCATCGTTAAATTCTTGAATATAAAAGGATGCAAATAATCAACGTACACTTTCACCCGAGAGAATGTTAATCATTTCATGGTTTAAAAAAGAGACAGGCTTTCTCAAACCTGAAAGCCCAAAGGCTCAGTGATTCTTTGCCGAAAAGAATTTTTTGCTCCACTGAGCTTTATCCCTCAAATTATCCTTCTTGAAAACTCATATTTTACGATGTTTTCACAATTTGACCTCTAGTGACCTCAAATGACCTTTGAACTCTACCAAAAATCAAATCAGAGGTGCCGTCCACTGTCTGTTTAGTTGACGAGATTTTCATAGTTTCACCTCTGTTGACCTCAGATGACCTTTGACCTCCTCCAAAACCCATAGATTCCCTCTCTTAAAGTAACAAATCTGTATATCAAGCATGAAAGGTAACCATCCCTGTCTTGAAATTTAGTGTTTTCTTGGTTTTCGCTTTTTTACGTCTGAAGACCACAAATGACCTCTGACCTCCACTGAAAACAACAGGGTTCTTTCCTTACCATGATAAATCTATGTAACAAGTATGAAAAGTATGCATCATTACCTGCTTATGATTATTCTAACAGATACTATAGATGTTTAACACTGTCAACCATGAGCCATTGTCATTGTGTAGTATAAAGCTGATGTCTGTTGCTCTTTAAAGAATCTCTACACGAAAACTTCAAACTTTACAAAATCATCAACGTAAAGCAAGGAGAAAAAGACTAGGCTCGCCCTCAAGACCAAGCATAAGGGGGACCAGGTCCGGGGAGATCAGAGGACGAGTCAAGAATAATCTTTGGCTACTTCTTAAGTTCAAATTTGATACAAATTTTCACGGAGTGGCTAGACTTACAGCACCTCCAGCACCTTCAAATCTTTCTCTCTAGAAAGTAAATTATGTATTTCTTGATACATTTTTCAAAAGTTTAACGCACACTTAAAAACCATGTCCCGTGATCACGTGATACACATAACTTTGCACGGGTGGCTATACTTAAGCACCTGCAACACTGACCCTCAAATCTTTCTCTCTAGATAGTAAATTATGTATTTCTTGATACATTTTTCAAAAGTATAAGGAACATTAAAAAAAATACCCAGTGATCACATGATCTATTACCAGTTTGCAAGACAACATATTAAATTTTACTTAATATTTACTTCATGCCGTATTGAACCCGTGAAAAATGTTAGATTTCCGACCCCCAAAAATTGGACTTTCGTGGGGTAGGATTATATGTCACTTTCTAACGCCCGAGGCTATCTCCATCGCCGAGCCAATTAATTATCTCTTTCCAACAAGCTGTATCACATGTCATGATCTGGACAATGGCAACGTCCAGCCTTGAGGCAATTGGTGTAATAGAGAAAGGGAAAGAGGTTTTTAGTAGTTTTAAGGAGACCAACACCTCATGTTAACTTTCTTCCTCTTCATTTCTAACAGAATTCGAACTTCTACAGACTTAGACTTAACTAATGTTATCTCAACGCATGTCACTGGGGCAAGAAGGATCATGTATCCATGCTACCTCTTTCGGCACTTATCTTTCTTGCCCCACAGAGTCCCGCTAAACTTTGATCCCATTACTTAAATGACACAATACCACTAACGCTAAAAATGTACCAGGACTTCTGCAACGATCCGTGCATGAGTAGCGACTTCGTGGACGTAAAATCGCTCCTACTCGCTTCGGAACATCGCTGAAGCTCATTTTGCCCGGTCATCCGTCGTACCTTGCATTCCCTACCTTCTTACCCTGTGCCCATCCCCTACTTGAATTCTCAAATATAAACCTATCCATTATCACAATATACTAAAATGTATGAATCAAAACAGCCACCGACCAAGCAACCCGGAAAAATATAACACATCCCCAATAAATCCTCCATAGTTGACTTACACACTAATTTGAAAAAGTTAAGTGACCTCTTAAAACCTTGTGAAGTTTTTGAAAGGCAGAAGCTACCCCTCCTAAGAAAGCTGACAAGTTGGCCATTCATGGCAATTTCAATTTACATCACCATGACAATGGAAATTTTTTCGACGGGAGCTCAGTCTCGGTACCTTTACCCCAGCCTTTTCACTCACCCAGAGCTACATATACAAACCGCCAGCTTCTAAGCCCATAAATTCCCCAAACTTGCTTCAGTTGACCCCATTTTGGTACCAGTGATACTTAATCTAGTCTGCTTTCATATCATATTGACAAAAGATACCATCCTGTTTGCTAAAATATCAAGAAGTTCCCCAAATGCCCCTCTTGATGATATTTGTGAAAGTTGACAAATGGACTTATTAATAAACGTATTAGTGGGGGCGTGCTACCCGCAATTGCCGTTCAGTTGGCCACGGACTTAAAATTCCCGGGAGAAATAGTCCGGGATACAATTTTCCCCGGACTATTTATCCAAAGAAACACTGCCCTGGACAAAGTATTCACATCCTTTCAGGTAAGCTTCACAGCTATAGTATGTTATGCAGTGGCAGACTCGATCAGTTTGTGCGCTATTTTACCGAAATTTGGAAAAGCTTTTTTTTACACTGTGGAGACTACAAGTATTCATCAGCATAAATACTGCATTTTTCAAGTGGGAGTAAGGGATTGGGGCTGAGGTCTTCTGTCTGAAATTAGTGTGACGGAGTTAACACAAGTTTTCCCAAAACAGATTACATTCATTCTGCCCAAATATGAAGGAGGGATGACTGTAGCCCCTGACCGTGGGTGCTTTTGCTGGTAAATCAAACAGGGAAGGAACAGTTCATCTACAGGGCTTATTATAATATGTACACTATTGACTATATTGTTGGGGGGGGGGTGAATTTTAGCAGCACAAGCAGACAGGTTTGGAGAAAAAACACGCTCCCGAGTAGCTCCGTGGATGAACTGAAAGCTGATCATACCAAAATGGAGACGGCAATAAAGGTGCTAAAGAAGGAGCTCAACTCTTTGCAAACCAACAAAAGAAATTAAAACGTGACCAAGAAGAAAACCTACTAAGTGTAGCAGAGGCTCAACTTATAGCAGAACGGTACTCTGGGAGCTTCAATATACGCTTAGATGAATTCCCGAGAAAGAAAATGAAGAGGAAATCCAAGAAGTCAAACGAGTTCTAAGCGATTTACCTTCAAATGGGAACCGGTTATCGAGAACCCACATCGTATTTGAAAAAAGCCACTGACGAACCACGTCAGGAAATCGCCACGCTGCTATATCGCCCGCAACACCAAGAAATCCTGGTTAAGTCTCGTCGTGCTCTTCAAGACTCATCATAACTTATATAACTGGCCAAAGACCTTACACTAGAGGACTTTAAAAAGGATATCAGTCTACGATCTATTATAAGTGCTGCCTTAAAAGAAGGAAAACGACCTCTTTTCATAAATGGCAAGCTATTTATTAATGGGGAGCAATATCATGAGGGCAGTCCCATTTGCAACTACAGCTTGATATTCTCAGAATCGTCATAGTTTCTTTGACCCACAGCCTTCAAATTTCTCTTAGTATAGCCGGGTAGAGTAGATGTGTTTATTGTTGGCTGTTTCCGTATCCTGTTTCTACTTTCATCTTGTATATAGTACATGTGTTGTACGTTATGTTGTGATTTATTATCATTATTACATTCTTTCCTTTTTGTGATTTGCTTTATGAATCGTGCGAGTTACACTTCCCACAACCCAGCTTACTTCAAAAATTTGTTCCACACTAATATTATTGATAATTCTTTTGACAGGTCTATTTGTAGTGACTCTGAAAGTAGCAACCAACATGATTGTTTATACGTTGATGAAGAAAGTTTACTCAATTTATTAGCAACCAAATTTTCGATTTCTCTGTTTGTCACATGAACCTGCATACTTTATTGAAAAATTATGATGATATTTGTCATCTCATC
Organism: Holothuria leucospilota; assembly: GCA_029531755.1. Lineage (NCBI taxonomy): Eukaryota > Metazoa > Echinodermata > Holothuroidea > Aspidochirotida > Holothuriidae > Holothuria > Holothuria leucospilota. Next base: position 39,923,761 of record CM055981.1, read on the forward strand.
TTTGACTCACTTTAATCAACTTTCTAAGTTGTAGCAGAAAGTGAGACCTGGATAAATATTAACAGTCCAGTTATCATATTTTACATTGTTACACTTTCATTCATGTCGACTGAGAATACAAGAGGCCAGGGAGGTTGTGTGGGCTTTAAAATTCATAACAGCATCCCTTATAAGGAACGAACTGATCTCACATCCATTACATCTCATTACGAGTCACTGTGTATTGAAATAACTCGTCCTGGTCGTAACGTCTTTGCATTGTTGGTGGCGTTTACAGACCGCCCGAAGGTTCTGTATACACCTTTAATGATGATCAAAGTTCAAGTATTCTAACGGTATCTTTCCCATAATTTTTGACAACTACTCATTAACTTTAACCGGGATAACCGCCACTACTACCACACTAGGAAGTGCGACCATTTTCATGCAAGTAGACTTGGACAAGTCTTTCGTGGTGTCATCTTTTCTCTCTACGTAGTCGTGTGCACTGTGTCGATCTTTTGATCACACGCCCTCTATCGGCTGTGTGGAAGCGATACCAATAAGCAGCCAATAGAGGGCGTGTTGATCAAAAGATCGACACAGTGCACACGACTATGTAGAGAGAAAAGATGACTCCACGAGAGACTTGGCCAAGTCTATCATGTAAATAGATTTTAAACACAGGCTTTAAATCGTTCTGTTTTTGTCATGGGTCCAAAGTTCTGGAACAATCTCAACAACAGTATTAAAAATTCCCAATTCATAGGTATATTTTGTAAACACTTAGAACATATTTTACAGGGCTACTGTGCTTAAGCCACTACATTCACTTTCTATATGTTATTGGTTTATGTGTTTTTCTTGTATATGTCTATATATACTATAATATCTGTTTATTCTATTAAAGGGCGCTGCTCGCAAAAGCAACCTGCTTCTCAAGCCCCCCTCCACCCATCATGTGGTTGTGGCAATTGTAACTGTATTAATTCTCAGTATGCAGAAATAAACTGGAAATGAAACTGAAAAAACTGAAAAGACAACCCTAGTGGTTCAAGTTTCATGTTAAGATGCCGTGCTTATCAACAATTACAGTCTTCAAATCCCCTTCAGTTTTATGCTTACGCTCTAGATACCGATACTCAATAGAAGCCGAATAGCGCCATCATTTGTCTTCTGCCAGCGAGAGAGGGCATTTGCAGTGGTGAATTCTCGGTCGGTTGGCATGGAAGGAGGGCAGAGAAGTCTGCAGTGGCTAGCAAAAGAGCCGTTAAAAAACGGAAAGCACCATCCAGGCGACATCGCGATGTCCGTCGGACTAGTTTTTGCCGAGACTGCTAGGCGATAAACACCCAACACCTCATTGGAAGCTGCTTTGGACCCACTGATCTCTATATACACCTGGCAGGCTCCTTGCGCAACCAGTTGAAGCCACCGCGAACTCGCGCTGGCAGCCATACCACTCCCATATTTACGCGGCATATAACAAAAAAGTGTGTATATGAGTGTGCATTTGGAGTGATTACTGATAGCTTTCGGCTGTCAAAGCAATAGTGCAGGAGGGACAGTTGACAGGAATGGAACTGTGACGTTTGCTGGGGAATCAAGGGTTTTTTTTAAATTGTTAGCATAAGAATAGAATTTTGAACTATCTTTAAATGCATTAGAAGGGCACCAAACGGTGCGCAAAATATCACAACTCTAGGGAGAGTAGGATAATAGTTTTTACTCGATGTCTCCACAGCAACATCGAAGATACGAAAACGGGGAGGGTCCAGGGACCTTCCTCTGTAAAATTCACCAAGCCGGCACTACCAGTTAGAGATATGGAGGACAAATATGAAAGTGATGAGAACATAGAAACTAATAATAACAATGATTGTATTAAACATTGAAGCATACTTTAAGAGCCATTTCAAGACGCATAACTCTGCGATTTTAATGGGAAACTGTGTCCACAATCTTGCAGTATGGAGCACAAGTTGTTTTGTCTTAAAGGAAGATGGAAAAGTTCAGGCCCCATCTGAACTTACAACTTCATAAAAGGAAAGAGAGGAAAACTCTACACCGCATACAAAACTCCGCATTTTCATATCATTCTCAGTTACTGATATATTATTATTTTAATCTTTCTTATAAACGTTGCCATTTCCCACTTGTAGCAAGTCCATTATAACGTCATAGGTGTACTTCCTTTTATCCAGATTACACGTATCTCCTCAGAATTTACTTTTATTTATTTTGGATGTCCCTCCACTATTCAAAAAAGGATCTCGGGAATGCATAGATTTAGTACTGATGTTTTGTAATGTAATAAAATCAAACATATTTCTACAGACGGTGTATTGGGCTGGTGGGAGGAAATGTAAAGCAAAATGTAAAAAAAAAAAAAAAAAAAAAAAAAAAACAAATTTCTGATACAAAGTGATCTTGAAGAGTAAAAACATACTTGCTTTAAGTCAGTTAGTTTGAGAAATGGATACTTCCTTGACAGAAACTAGATTTGCGATATCTCCACATCGGAACAAGATACAAACAAGCGGTTCTTTGCCTTCGTCTTGGAATTTGCCCTCCTTTATTTAAAATTGCTGAAATGTGATTTTTTCCATCTCCATTAAGTTCTCGCAGCGGACGGAGCTTCGTAGGATCAGTCACATTGTAAGGGCATGGGCTTTCAATTAGCCAAGGGGGACCAGAGGGCGACAATCCCTAGAAAAGTTTTCGCCCACTAGGAAATAAAAACTTATAAATGCTCTAATGCCTTTCATGCAGTATAAGATTCCCGTCTCTCAACAAGTGTTTCGCCCCCTGGAGGCTATGTCGCCTTCCTTCAGTATGTTGTCTGGCTATGGGCCTGGGGGAAATGATAAATCCATGACTATGTTTGACCAAGGAACATAATCTTAGAACCATTCGAAGCCTTTTAACTTTGTTTGATTTTTTTATTTTCTTCGGAGATGTGTACGAAATCGTGTCATGTGGAGCAAATGATGCTGTGTTTGAAATTCATGCAGAGAACAAAACTACGTTGAAATCTGGAGGGCAAACATTCAAGTAATGAAAGCATGGAAAAATAATGATTAGGATAACTATGTTTGACTTTGGACAATACGTTTAGAACTATACCAGGATACATAGCTCAGTTGTATTTCTCAGAACTGTGTCCGAAATTGTGTCTTTCGCAGCAACTAATTTTGCGTCTTAAATTCAAACAGCGGACAATGCCACAAAAAAATCTGGAGAGCAAAAATGGAAGTGATGAGAACATAGTGAATAGTGATTACAATGACTTTACTATACATTGAAACATACCTTTAGAACTACTATGGGACGCATATCTTCGTTGTTTTAATATGAGACTTGTGTCCGCAATTGTTTATTTGGAGCTGCGCGTGTTGTACCTTTTCGTATTTTTAGTTTTATTATCTTAGTGATGTCACAGACGGCTTTGATTATCAAAGGTACGGCAGCTAGGGTATGCAATAAGTGCTTTATTTATCAACGTAAGTTTTTTATTAGTGGCAGACCTTATTCTCACGAGTCTGAGGGTAAATAGAACTTGTTAAAGTTTACACCATTGGCACCCAAACAAGGCTTTAATCATTGAACTACATGGTTTTATGCACTTGAGATTACAAACGCTATAAAAAACAATACAAATCCATTAAATTTCATAGTACATATTTATTATTAAATACATCGACAGTAGAAAGTTTCTTTTCTTCTTATATTCAAAACGAAAATTATTCCAAATGATTTTTAAAACCAAAATTCCGTATTAACAGACTTCGAGGCTCTCCAATACCGAGCAATTTATAGTTAAAGCATTATTTCAGATGCTTCTATTCACAGCATTGCAAACCCATCAAGCTGCATCATGTGTGTATATATACACACTATTTAAAGTCATGGTGCTTATAAATGAACATATTTTGCATATATCATGACCTAGTTGTAAAATATGAAAGACTTAGATAGTATCCATCGATATTTATCTAGTAAATTGTAGAACAGGCCACGAAGACAGGCTGCACATTTTACAAAATACCTCATTAATTATATTTACCCGGGGGCAACAATAAACGGTATGAAAACCACGCTTAACTCTTCCTTCATGTATTTCATTCCCTTTCTCATCTGTATTTGAAATGATATGTATTCTTTTCAGCTTGTAGTATTTTTACAGAAAAGAATAATCTTAAATATTGAATTGACCAAGATTCCCATTATTTACTTAGTCCATAGTCCTATAGTATTGACTCGATACCCAACAATGTATAACAGCTGGTGTTTGCCCCTTTGGCAATTATAATTTTTTTTATTAAGCCTCTGTAAATAAAGGTTATGTGGGTTTTGATATTACTCCAACAAAGCAACACAAGTTCATGAATAGATTTATACCGGTATTTACTTTATGCCCTGTGCGGAAGGGACGAGGTAATACCACTAACCGGTCCTCACTTTCCTGTAAATGCGACTTATTTTTCAAGATGGTTTAATTGAGAGAAAGAGGAGGCGGAGAAAGAGGGTTCAGATCCTAAAACATTTTACGCGAGATATCAAATGGTGTAAATTCTACTCTTATTCATGTCTTATACTTCACATTAACCTCAATTTTGCCGTTCCAGAAAAATCGAAACCTTTGCATTAATGGGATACCTACGACGGTTTGTAAGGTAAAGCTTTAAAGATAAGGTTTTACCATAGAGTAGGATATAGGAACTAGAGTGCTCACTCCCCGAAACAGCTGTGGGACTCTGCCGCCATACAGTTTGTACACACATGCTCGCGCACAGCATAGCATCATGCCTCCACTTATAATGGCGGACGGGTCCCCATCACCGATCTACATGTAGATCAGTGGTCCACATGCAATCACAGCGGTATTTACGTACGCGGTATTAGAAGTGCGCACTCTAGTCCTATATCCTACTCTATGGGTTTTACTCAGTTTTTATGATTTGTAAGTTTCACAACTTAACCATCCTACTTCTGGATGTGACTGATAGGACTACCGTTTACTTCAGTGTCTTCCAAAGTCCACGTCGTTAATGCAGAATATCGGTCGATTTTTTAGGCTAAATTGTCTGTTTTACCTTCGACCACTGCATATTACTTACACCTAAGAAAAACTCCGGTAACTATAACCTTGGATCCAAACAAAGTAATACACATTTGGAAACAGTTTTTTTTATAATTTTGTCCCAATCCAACAGGAAATGAACAACAAAAATTTTGACGAATATCTTTAGGTGAAATGATGGTTGGATATCTGGATATCTGGATATCTGGATATCTGGATATCTGGATATCTGGATACTATACTGATACAGTCTCCGAAAATTAAAAATAATTCGTTATCTTCATTTGTATGTATAGCAATGCGCCATATACTAGTTAAAACTGTCTCTGAGTACCCCAGTAGATCTTACAATACATACAACCAAGAATATTGCAAGAAAGACAATCAGTATATATTTCTTTTTTCTAAGAAAACTTCAAGATTTGTCAATTGCGATAACTAAAAAGTTAAATATATTGTTGTGCTAGAACGTAGTGCCAGTTTTTATAATTTATTTTGAGTAGTTCGGATATTGTCCCAGTATCCATATGTTTCAAGAGTCATCGCAAGAGGCCCACCCTTATACATATAGCTATCAACTTTAAAATTATACCGAAACTTGCAGTAAAAAGCAAGATCAAAATACTTTACCTTACTTATCAATGACTACATCACATCTCCCTCACAGTAATGTTTAAGGGTAGTAAATCTCATCTTAAGATGTAATGCCGAATCAAAACACGAATGGGATCAAAGATACGGAAAACTAGAGTGCTCTGTTGTCTTGAGATTATTCATAAGTCAGCATTGAAGAGCTTTGCCAAATTCCGTGGTAAGGTGTCAGCATTGTTTTCCATATATATATATATATATATATATATATATATATATATATATATATATATATACATATATATATATATATATATATATATATATATATATATATATATATATATATATATATTCAGAGTACAAGTACTGGTAGCAACAATATTCCTGTTGTAACTTGCAGGATCCTCAACTTTTTAAGAGTCATGTAAAAGTGTGAAACGATAAAAGGAATCAACTGCAGGTTTAAAAGTTGTAAAATGCATCTCACCACGGAGTCTTCGTCGTTGGGCTCCGTGGTGAGATGTATTTTACAACGTTTAAACCTGCAGTTGACTCCTTTTTATCGTTTTACTGTTCTATATATATATATATATATATATATCTATCTATATATATATATATATATATATATATATATATATATATATATATATATATATATATATATATATATATATATATATATATCAGTAACATCAAAGTACCTTTCACTTGAAAAACGGCTAAAAGGGGCATGTTTTATTGTGAAATAAAAATGATGGTATGCATATTCTTTTCCTGCAGCGTTTAAGTCAAAATGGAATGGAAAACCATAACAGTTGCTCTTTGGTTCCGCCATCTTAAATTCATTCACGGATCCTTACGAAAAATGTCTCTCATTTATATGAAAATTTGTTGCAAACTAAATCTCTCCTAGCCTTTAGTCCTCTGTCGCTAAAAGTTGTACTCAGCCATTTTCAATATTTCCCAAGACATGGATTAAAACAGACGTACAACTTAGGCTCGACATTCATCTACGTCGACTTCCTGAAGATATACGCTAGTACCTTAAGACACCAATCTTGTCAAGATGCATTCTCTGTATCATGTCTTTCGTTGAGTTAAATACATGACGTACGTTTTCTGTATCTATTGCGCAAGTGTAATGTGGATAACACCGGCGAACAAAGCTACTTTGACTAGATTTAGACGCACTTTTAGCCTGCGATCAGAAAGATCAGAAAATAAAATCATTAGCACATTCATCTAAAACTGATGTGGATATAGTATGTTAAGCCATGGAAAAAGTTTCAAAAATGAACAAGATAACTGGTTCTATAAATATTCTGTAAACACGAGTTTTGAATACTTTTGTATAGCAATATCAATAAAGTTGACGTAATTAGGTGTGAAAAAATTGTATTCGTACACAAGGAGTTTACCGTCACTTCTTTAAGGTGAAATTTCTAAGCATTTCGATACTTACCTGCCAACGGGTAAGCTAAACTCATGATCATACTTCCTTAAAACTGCAAAAGCATCAAACAATTCATTGGTCTAATTCTAAAAATATTAATTTTATCTGTTTATGATACGTATACACATTTTTACAAACACAGTTGAAAGGGCAAGAAATTTTCACAAACCTGGAAGCGGTCTCTGATGAAACACTTTGCTTTGAACAGTTCTCTGCTTTCAGCAATATCCAAAGCTGGAAATGCTGTGAATGTATAATACAAAGATACGTTGGAATCTAGAATTGCAGTCAACTTCCAGATAAGAATTGTTTTGCGGGAATATAGTTCCTACTGTCCACTCAGTAGATATCACTTAAGTCTCCCTTCTGTAGCACTTTGAGAGCCACGTGAGTATATAACAAGGTCAAATTCAAGGCTACTTAAAGTACTACTTATTGAAGCATCTATTTATCGTTTTTGTAGCTTTAAATGGCCATACCGAACTCCTCACGTCATGTCATACTGTAATTACGAAACATATTTCCCTCTTGTGACTTTGACAGCTGACAATAAGGTTCATACATCTCTCAAGCATAACGTTACATAGTCAGACACTTAACCACACAGTTATACCTTTATCAACCTTTCAGTTAAGGAACAGTTCCAGAAACATTTCTTGCTAGCTCACACCGATTTGCTCACTATTAACAAACGGAGCTGATGGCTTACCGAATTATCTTTTATATTACATCGCATCTCTATAAATTATGTTCAGGTAAAAGTTATAAAAGCAGTGAATAACGTATGTCAATGTTTGCTAATGTACAAGAATACTGCATATGTGGAAGTGGCACCAGGTGTGAGCAGGGGCCGCGGCCCCGTATGGAAAGGCTAGCCCCTCCCCCGTGGGGCAATTTTCCGATTTCGTCGGGGAGCCACACTGGGCATAAAATGTGTAATACCCGAAGGCGACCAGTCACCCCAACAGGTCACTCGTTTTTGCTGTAAAGGAGGGAAAATTCAAACAAAACACAAAACTTTCAAGGTTTTTACAACAGAATTCCAAACTTTCCCAACTTTTCTCTCTAAAATACTAAATATTTATATTTTCTTCAATAAGAACCCTACTTTTTCTCATCGCTCTTCGATTAGAACCCCAAATTTTTCCGCAGATAATTTTGGCTGCGCCGTTCTGACGGTAGAGAGTTGGGTCTTTTGGCTGCGGGCCCCCTTTCGGGGAGCCTGATCCCCATGTCAGGCAAATCCGGGTGCCACTCCTATGCATGGGTGAAATTAAGTTATATTACCTCGATAATGCTTCAAAATGTTGGTACTAACAGCTAAGACAGTGAGTAATGTTCGTACTTCGCATAAACAGATAAATTTAACCCCCAGATAAAACTGAAGATCTTTACACCTCATACTGTCTAAGCATACCTCCGATAGAAACAACCTTCAAGGGAAAAATGATCTGTAGACTAAAATTAAAACTGTTCCTTTTTTTATTCCTTGCCTAATGCGAAAGGAATCTATGCAATCACGCTTGCGAGTGTATATGTGTAAGTGTTTGTATGTATGTGTGTTTGTGACGCTAAGCTTTTAAACACGATGTCTCAAGATAGAAATGATGGATGCTTTTCATACTAAGACTGGAAATTTATCATATTACGAGAAAGAAACTTATTCTTTTTGGTGGCGGTCAAAAGTCATTTGAAATAGCCAAAGGTCAAACAGCGAAAACTTTGTAAACTCGATATCTCAAGGCAGAAGGCACGCATACTTTTCATACTAAGAATGTGGACACTTTATGGTCCGTAAATGGACTCACTGCTTTTAGCAGAGGGAAAAGGTTATCTGAGGACACCGGAGATGAAACTACGTAATCCTGTAAACTGTTTGTAGACATGATATTTTAAGAAGGGCAACATTAAAGTATTTCATAAATAGCACGTGAATGCCCCGCCATACTGATTACAAGAACCGTTTTGTTTTGGTGGTGGTCAAAGTTCATTTGGAGTCACTAGAGGCCGTATGGTGAAATTTTCGTTACCACGATATCGCATAAAAGGAAGTTTGATGAATCTCATCTTTGTCGTGTGGATGTCCCCATATTGCGTTGAATAATTTGTTTTGTCAAACGTCATTTGAGGTCAAAAGAAGTCAAACTGTACAAATTCAGTATGTAACTGTGAGGGATCTAATAATACGTAGCATGTGGGCGACCCATGTTAACAAGAACCCCATTGTTTCGGTGGAGGTCAAAGGTCATGTGAGGTCACCAGAGGTCAAAATATTGAAACATTCTAAAACATATCTCAAGAAGGATTATTCTGAGAGGTAAATCTTAGTGCGTCACAGCATTTCCTTTCGGCAAGGAATTACTAAGCCTTTGAACTTTCTGGCTTTGACTGCAATGACCCCTTTGAACAAAACATATTCACATCACCAATGGCATTCTTTACTTCAGAGCACTTGCTAAACAGCTTTATCTAGCCTTCTCAAATTATACATGAAAAAAAGTTGTAGTTTAACCGTGCATTGCGTAGTTGCAGTATAGTAAAAATGATTTCTTTCAAATAAAGGAAGTAAAAAAACATCACTGGCAACATATTAACACTCTTCCTACAAAGCTATGTCGATGAAAGACCACAAGATTTGCAGAGTCTACTTTTACGTTAAAGTCTTTAACTCAGTAATAAACAATGTTGTTGGCAATCCTTCTAGACATTCTTGTACTTTGAAATCATTTAACACTTAAATTTAAAAACAACGACAAGCACATAACATTGATTCGTGTTCACTGCAATTATCCAAAAGCTGTTAACAAATTTATTGCTTAATCATTGCGTCAACTTGTATTTTCAATAAATGTGTTACATCTGTGCGACAATTTCTAGCTCTGTAGATCGCACAAAGCCTTTCTTGATTAACTGCCCTGAAAACCTAATTTAATTCAATCGCTAAATTTACCTGATTCTTTTCTACGCTGTTTGTCTTTTCTTGCTTCTGATACACAACAGAAGAATCCAGGGTCTACTGGATCTACTGTCTCTGTAAAGAAGAATACAAAGAAAATACAAAATATGCCATTCAAAATGGGAAGAAAACCAAGTCTATTTTTGGTTCTTTACAAAAGAAACACAAAAGATAAGATTTATAGGAATTTGAAGAAGTTTGAATGAAGATTGAAAAGAGTCCATTTTTCAATTGTCTATTATTTGGGCAATGTAAATTGAATGCGTAACTAGGCACCATTTCTAAACAAAACCAGACAAAGAAGCTAAATCTAGCAAAGTGCACATCCAGAAGACTATTCCTGTAAACATCACGCGATCCGTGCTTTTGACTGTGCACTTTGTAGTCGAAGGTTAAAACAGCTAAAACATGGAAGTCTTGGCAAACCTTTTTATTGTCAAATGTATACTATGACTGGAGATTCGTCATCAATGATTGGCGGTCATCGCTTGTGTTATTGTTTATCATTAGCCAATCAAACTAAGCGACAACTTTGCAGCTACACTTAATTTAAAGGGAAATATTGCGTTTGTTTTATAGAAAATTCTCATGTTTCTAAAACCAGTATTTACAGATACAGAATGATGCGTAAGTCAAAATAATTTAGCACGGTAAATCCTTTTCAAATTATAAGTTTCAAACAGAAAAAATTCGGTTATTCGTTGCTCTGGAATAATTTGTTGGCCCAAACTTTCAAAATTCAAATGATGCGACATTTGTTACTCTTGTAATGCATAGCATTTTGAGGAGATAAAGCTATTTCTGGAGTTTATTGGTGAGATGGAATGGTTTAATAATGATTATAGCTATTTTCGCTAAATGCCATGTTGGTGCATTTTTAAACGCAATATTTCCCTTTAACTCTGCAAGACTAGCTATATCATGTTGTAAACATAATGGCGAAAAAAATCATTTTGGGGGGTTTTAAGTTTAATGCTCATTCCAGTGTGAGTTCAGTCCGTTCATTTCTGGCACTGCACTAATAACATATCTTTGTTCTTTACTATTCCACACATAGGGTATTTTCTAAGAATGCAAACTGCGAGCCCCTCCCGCTAGATCTTCCATCTATCCCAGACTGTGAGCATTCACTTGGGTCTTCAAATACGGTATGGTCGAAGCTTTAGATTTGCTTAACATGTACTTACCAGAAGGAATATAATCTTTGTAGTCTGGAAAATAAGTCTCTAGACTAGTCCTACCAGAGGCAACTTTAATCGCAAGAATATCTTGCTTGTTTAAAAATATGATTACTGATGTGTCCTGAAGAAACCTAGAAGAAAACACAAAAAAAGTAAGCAATTGCCAGTGGAGCGCCTCTAAGATTTCAAAAGAGGAAGATCGGCAAAAAGTTAGGAGTGCGGGGCCAATTCTCCCTTCTGGCGGCGCCACTTGAAGTTGCGTACATTGGACCAGTCAGGGAGGTGCCAAGTGGCAACTACCTGGACCAGTCAAAATGATGATATTCTTTCAAATATTAATGACATTACTAGAATGTTTTTTCTTGGGACACTTGCTGTTTACATAAAATTTGCATACGTTTTACGACTTCGTTGTTTCCGTGTCTAATTTTTGCATTTCATTCTTAAAGGTTCCTGGTTCTCCAAATCTTAACCTTATCCAATTGACTTTGAAAGGAATCTTAAACTATTTTTTTCCATAATGAGATATTTGTGAGTCTGTCATATGTACCACGACAAGTAAACACAATAATTACTGGTTCTGTGATCGTTACACGCCATACCACTTAATTTTCATGGTATGAAAAAGCTGGTGGTTGGACCAAAAGGGCCCACTGTAAAAATAGACGTCTTCATTTTTTAACACATATATGGCGTTTAAGAATTAGAAAACGAACAATAAAATGGATATGCACAGTAAATGACTGAATAAAGGGTTAATCAACGCTGGACCGTGCATTAAGTAGAGGATAATGCACGATCGGGGGTTAATGCAAGCGATGCACGAGGGCGCAGCCCGAGTGCATCTAGCGATAGCATTAACCCCCGGAGTGCATTATCCTCTATTTAATGCACGGTCCAGCGTTGATTAACCCTGTTCATTCATACACAAGAATTTGATGAAAAAATTGTAAAAAGAAAGAAAATTTGTGTTTTCAGATAACCACATTTTATTGAAATCAAAACCCCGAGGAAAGATGAGACCTATTCACAACCTTTCAAAACAATAGGCCTATTCGTGCGCAATTAATAAAGTAGCCTATACTGTTAAACAAAATGAATTCAATGAAATATTCATAAGTCATGAAATATAACAACGATGTGACTAAATTTGAGAAATGGTATTCTTCTTTAAAGACTTCAACAGCCGAAAAGGACTAAAAATTAACAGTTGGTAACATAACTAGAGGTATTATGACTCCATGGTAACCCCTCAGCCACGAAATCTTGCATTTGTATCATGTACATTTGCACTGCACACAGAGCATATTTACTAGGCCTATCATGGTACGTTGTGTACGCTGTGGGTGCACATGCTGTGTACATAAACACATGCACGTACGACGTATAGGCTATATATACATGCAGTACGTAGTGACATATCCACCAGTATGCTTTAAGTAGCGCGGTCTTTTTAAAATTGCTCGTCATTTGTTCAAACCCTAACGGACTTGTTCTGGTATTCTTGAGCTTGTAAGTCACTTTAAATGATGGAATTTGCCTAGGATTCAGCTACTGATTTTGGGAGATAAACAGTCACAGCATTTCAAACGTACATTTGGAGAAAAGTTTGGACGTGTTAGAGATCTCAGCCCTAACAGCGGTAACGTTAGTAACGCTGATTTCGTTCGAGGATTCAGTGCTCGACAAGGAACTTTTGTGTAAGTTGTAACGTTACTGAGGCTTGAGCCTAGGTTATTTGACTTTGAATTATAACCGTTTATGGATCCTTTGCCTCTATAGGGTTTCACGTAAGATTTGGGAACAAAAGTGTTTCTTAGAAATGGAAGCGTTTTCGTAGGCCTTGATGTGACTAGTGAATAGTGTCACACCACAGGCCTAACGTTGGATATATCATATCATGCTCAGCTAGGCCTATGTGTGTCAAGCACAGAAATAGTGTCAAGCCAGCTAGCCATATCTAAAGCTAGGTGATCTTATAGAGGTTATGCACGTGACGTCAGTTCGTTTTGCTGGATGGAACTGATCATGCGCAATAAGTGTGTTACCGATACGCGCGCACGATAGCACCAAGTAACAATTGTTGCACAATGTACGCCTGGATGGAAAAATAGAGAAACGCGCGACACAGTGACGTCGGTGCATAACCTCTATAAACACAGTGTATATAGTACGGTATTGTATTCATCCGCCGGTGATTTTATTTTTAATTTACCGTGGGTTATCCAAGGATAATGCACGGTCACCTGACCTTAATGAACCAATAGAAGTTGAGGATTTTAACTAAGTATGAATGAACGAATATTAACACATGATAAGGATTATGACGTCAATTAAAGTGCACTCCGCAAACACGTTTACATGATTTATATATATGTTAATTTTTCTTTATTAAAAACAACTTGATGTTTACAGTAATCATGAAATAAACGCATAAATGTGTTTAAGAGATGGCGTTAAAGTGGCGTTAATGTGTTAAAGTTGGCGTTTTAGACGTTTAATTTGCTTATGTATTTTATTGTTTTTTCTGTAACATAAACGCCAAGACGCGTTTATTATCTGTTACAGAAAAGTGTTAATCAATTTTTACAGTGGGGGTTTATGCATAAATAGGGATTATGGGTAATAAGACATGCACAGGATTGAGGATTATGGGGAGAAAATTTTACCATTTAGATTTTTTCGAAGAAGAGCTTTTTCATCTCATGGGCATAGGAAGTTGTTTCCAACTGGGGAGGAAGGCTGACTGTTTTTGACCACCGTCTTTAGAAAATATCTCAGAGGAGGGATGTCCCCTCCCCTGTGGAAAATGTTTTAATATTTGGGTGTCCTTAGATGCAATTTGTGCAGTTTTTTAAATTCATTTATGAGAAAAGTTTGATATTTTATTGAAAAAGTTTGATGAATGTCAAAGAGTGGACAAACGGGGACTTGATGGGGAAGGAGACAACGCTATCCTGTTACACAATATGTACTTAAAAAAATTAATCCCCTTTTCAGGTGACAAAATTTGATTGGCAGCCCCTTTATCTCTATTGTTTAGCATACTGTGGCTTACGCTGTCTAATGATGACCTGCTCCTTTCAAATGCAAGTAACCCCAAAACAAAGGTTGTTGTTAACACGGTATTTCAAAGTGCAGTCTTTTTGCCGACAAGGACCAAGCTTTAATAAAGGCTTCCAGTTAAAAAAAAACAATCCATAAACGTTTAAATAATGTAAGTTCTTGTGTCCCTAATATCTTGATGGGTTGTCTCCTTGGCACATTGTTCAAGCCTGAAAACATCACTATTCTGTTAAAACTTTCCGCATAAGTAGCAATCATTCTCAAAATATGAGATGTGAATATAATCTGAGGTTAATTGAAATGAGGTTAAGTGAGATGAAAAAAGAAAGCTTAAAATGTTTAATATTTCCTTGACGACCAGCAATGTAATGGCAATTTGTCATATAATCATGATGACTCTTTGAGATGAAACAGAAGACGCAAACCATTGTCATCACTACCAATTTTCTTAAAAGTCTTGAAGAGCTTCAAGAGCAAGACAATAGGCAGCTTGATGTTGGCAATCACCTAATATCAAAGGACGAAGAGTTTTGGATCTCCTTACCTAAAAACTCCCTGAGACAAGTAAGGGGCCTCCGTCATTGAAAAGAGTAGGCGGGAGAATACCTTACCCTTTACATTTTCAAATGGGGGCTTTATCACCCTTTCCACTCTCCCAGCCAGCAACCATGTGCTTCATTAATTTTTCAGAAGGGGATGAAAACTTCAGGACAATTTTCACAATAAATTTCGAATCAACTAATTGTGATTGGGTGAATAGCATGAAGTATATTACTGAAACTTACCGATTGTTCCAAAGACTGTCGTAGAGATCTAAAGACTCCTGTAGCCTATTTTGTGAACTGTCTTCTCTGAGTACTGTATCAAAACCGCTGCAAGCTACAACGAAAATCAGCGCTGTTACATCTGTTTGGGGAGAAAAGTTTGGGCAAGTTGAGTGACCTCATGAGGAAAAAACGTTATATATATGGAATATTTTTAAATACTTAAGGCAAGCACTTTATGAGAATCTTACATATTAATGCTTTCCTAAAACCAACTAACTTTCTAAAGTTGAATAATTCTGGGCAAGCTACTGAAACTGTAACAATTGACCGTTGGACCGATAACAATGTAAAGTATGTGAGTTGCGTTCTTACTGATTTATTTGATAAAGAACTATAACACAATCTCCATAGGGCGTTTCATAGTATGAACTTTTCGCGCTATGAAGCTGTTACTGAACCAAAGCCTATATGGCGAAGTTGTCTTGGCCTACACTCACGGACATAGAACCTCTCGCCGAAAGTGGCATGGAGCTATAGTACAACATTTCTGGTTGCCTGCTTTCTATGTGAACAACGTGTCTGAAACGAGTCTACTGATCTTGACGACTATAATGATGGCGGACTTAGTCAATTTAAGAGTGGGCTCAGTCTCTAGTGTTATAGTCTTGTGTGGCTATAAATAAGTAGAAGGCCTTCTTACGAATCAAATAGAGAAGGGTAGAGTTTTGTGGTTTTCCCTAAATTATTGAGATAATCTTTCACTCTTTCGTAAAAGCTGTTCAAGAAGCGTATAGGCTTATATTGACAATCTTCACCGCCTGTATTCCACTGCGAAACTCAACCCAAAAGGGAAAGACACCATACATTGAATATCTGGCGTGCCTGACCTAGCTAAAGTATTCGCTAGCAGATTCATAGCGTTATACCAAAGTTTGCGCCAACATTTATTCTATCAGGTGCAAAGTTTAGGAATATGCATATTTCAAACTGAGGAGTTTAATATTTGGAACAATTGTAAAATGTCGAGGAAACTATTCAATTTATAAAAGTCCAAATGCAACCTTATTTATCATATGGTCTTCTTGATTATAAGGGCAAGATTTCTTTCTTTTTTTTTTTTTTGTAGTCTTTGGTCTTATGATCTTTTTCTACTTCTTTTTCTTCATTTTGAACAATTCTCCACAATTCTAAGTAATCAATCCTGTAACTCAAACTATTTGCTGGTGTTGATAAGATTAATACGGTGCTTAGCCTTCATATATTGTTCCTGCCTGCAGTGCCTTCAAGAAAGGTGTATGTTCCTCGGGGAGACACACCTTCAAACACGGATAGCTTTTCAGTAAAGAGATCTCCTTCAAAGAAAATATCCTGACATGAAAATGCACTTAAGTCCATTGTTGCATCGCATAAAATCATGAGATATTCATTCTAAATGGTTAATTGCTTTTAAAAATATTACAACAGAAAAATTTATACTGCAGTTCCAATTTTACTACGTACCGTATGTAAATAATGTCTTCAGAGGAAGATAATTTGACTCATAAGTTATCTCTTAAACATATCTCATTCCTTTTTGCGAAAATCATTGCTACTGCACTTAATAGACAAAATTTACAAAGTCATAGGAACCTCTGAAAATTACCGGAGAAGCATTGCAGCCATTTTTTCCTCTCGTCTCTCTGGCCTCCTACGTCGAGCATACTACCGAAATAAAAAATCACAAAGTACAAAATTATTGTAGTGATTTGATTATGACAGCTACGCCTTTGTCTATTGAGTAGTGTTTTTTTAAGGTATGAGGGTGAAAACTAGGGTAACATGTTTTAAGGTAAGCACAGGAATTACGTGTTAGAGCAAAAACCCACTTTACTGGATAGACTGGATAACATGCTGCTTCATGCACAAAATAATGATCATCTTGCAATAGCGAGATGTCAGTAGATTAGGTTTATGGAAATATCCTACAGGAACTCAAATGTACCTTAATTATCTAATGCTGACAATGGTGAAAGTTAAATACCTGAAGATACTTATAGTTGAATCTTTTTCAAGTTCAAACCTCTATATTAACTTCAAAATGAAACTTCGCCATCCGCTTAAGATAAAAAGTTTCTTATTCTCAGTAACTCACTGTGGGCACCATATGTTACTGTACATAAGCTAACGTTGTAGGATAACTTTGGATACGCATGTTCCAACTAACTTTGGACAAACAGTTCAGAAAACTATTAAATATGCTACGTTGCATTATAGGTTGAAGGTTTCAATATAACTTATGTACTTCACGTTATCTTAGACTCTTTGTGGACACAACCTGTGCGTAACCAGGAAGGAATGGTCGTGGCTTTGTCAGTTGGTCTAGTAACCTACCTAAAAGTGCATAACGTACAGTATAGGTCTTGTAAGAAAGATGTGAAGTATTGAAGACGTAAAAAAACGTGATTTGTGCTAATTTTGATTACTAAAGTAACGGTGTACAGTTTAGAAAGGTGGTGCATACTAGACATGTATTGTGAGAATTTAGAGACTACGTCGAACGATGTGTTTTGGAATTTTCCTGGCAGTTCAACTTGACGTTTGCAACTTTTCCTGATAACAATAACGTTAATGCTCTTTTAGCCTAATGTTATGACGAGCCTAGGCGTATGAAATTTAAATGGCCTAAGTTAGAAGTACCATAATAGTAGAAGTAGAACAATCGGTCACTACATGACCACTATTCTGTGTCGTTAGTGCATACGTATGTACGCTCAGCAGTGCTCTTATGATAACGGCCTATATTAAGGATTGTAGCAAAGTAAGTTGCCCTGGTAACCGAAGAAAGTATCATCATTTTATTGTTGTTGCTACCCCGACATCCTGTCCACATGGGGCTGTATGGGCAAACATCTGGGTCCCCTACGATGCCCTTGTGGGCACCACATTGGGAGAATTAGTCCACGTGGGCCCCATGAAGATTTGGCCACCGTGTGCTTGTGGGTCCCACATGTATGGGAAAACTTACCCATTGAAAACGTACCAAAGGCCAAAATGCCCCCTTAATTCTCAGTCCATGCACATGAAAAGCCCGTCATGTGCACAAGTATGCCATATAAGCCCCATGTGGGCATGTTGACAGTTAGTGTTTTGTGCATGTTGATGAGAATTACTGAACATGTCTTGCCTAATAACAGGTAGTCGTAGGTGTTAAACAGATCGGAATCTAGAATTCTCAGTACCTGATAGCAGCTGGAGATGATAGAGTTGGCTTTGTCACGTACATAGACTGACAATTACTGTCATCCACACTACGCACTAACACCCTTTCGCCAACAAAATATTGGGACATCCCCCGCTTATCCGTATTGAAATAGCATAATACGTAGAAGATTTAATATAAACCTTGAAGCCACCCACGTATGATTTTCGCAAAAGAACTGGCAATGCATTATGTTACTGCTCGATGTGAACATGCAGAAAGGGATCCGAGTGCTGCGTCCTTAAACGACTTTAGTACGTTTGTAAATCTAGTTACCTTCAAAATTTTGTGTGAAAACACTCCTGCTCAAGAAATGTACTTAGGATCTATGTGCACATAAGACATGTTTGTGAAAATAACCAAGGTGTAAAAGTTTGATTGCTGCACTACATAGTTATCTTCCGAAAGGAGATGTTATCTCCTTGTTTCAGGAGGAATATTTCAATACTCACTGAAAATTTATATTCTTGACTATAAAATGAGTTTCTAAAACCCCTGTTGTTTTCTGCCGAGTTCGAACGATATCCTGCAGGAAAAGAAAACGAATTTGCAATTTAGATATTTCGTCTGTTAGTATTTTACAGCTCATTGAAATGCTATTTAAAATTCCTAACATATTATGACCAACTTGTTTTTTTTTCTTTACATCAAGGGAAGTGACATCCATGTTTGATTGTTGAATTGGTAAAATTATTGACTTCTTAAAATGTTTAGGGGTACCCCCACGTATGTTATTTTACTTCAAACGAACGGTAATAGCACCAAACATTCATCATTTAACATTGATCACTGGCTTAGATTGCTGCTCCTATTTGATGTTTTAAATGGCAGACTTGTCTGTCACAAGACGAGTCGAAGGTAGGAAATGCAAACTTTCTTGCAACGTGTAGCAAGGTACCTGCAATCTCTTGGTTGTCACAACACACCAATAAGCGAAGAAGAAAACATCCCGGGTTTTAGAAAAAGTCCCTTCGTGAGCCGATTAATCACGTAAAAATGATATGTCATAGTTACCGTAGGTCCAACTGAACATTTTCATGTTGTCCATGCTATTCCTTTTCGTAGGTTAAATTGATAAATCCTGTCTTAAAAGGCATGTGATGATGTTGTTAACCTACCTGATCATTGGGTAAAAAATTAGGTTCCCGTATGTCATCTATTTTATCAAGAAAACTAAAGAAAAGGAAAGAAATGCATTCATTTAACGCTACTAAAAAGAGGCTTAGGTGTCATAATTGTTCAAAAGCTCCCAAAATGTAGTGAAATAGGCCTACTTGCGTAGTCTACCCACAGGCAAACTGAACCTCTTTCTTTAGGGGGCTAGGCCATCTTTTTGCGACAAAAACTCGGGCAAACCGACAACAGTGATGACATTTTCTAATATGACTCCCAGAAAATTGGTATTGTTGCGACTCCAGGCGGCCCCATACAGCCCCCATTACCCCTTGCCTTCCCTAGCTGATTTCTAATTCAGAAACATTAAAAGGAGATAAAAGACCTACAACTAACAAGCAAGAAAGTTTAAACTGAAGTTCGAAAACATAAAAAATTCAAAGCACTAAACGTTAAAAAGACCCTATGAAGATAAGGCTTTAACTTAGCTTTTAAAGTCTTTACACTCCTAAAGTTTTTTTTTAAGGAACCTCGTAGTTTATTGTATAGACTTGGCGCCATTACTTCAAAATTTCTTATCCTATGAAAAACCGTCCTATCATTGGCATGTTATATTTTACAAATGACGTCGTATTAACTATGGAATCACGGATTTTTAGGCTATCTAAGATGGAGCATTCTGAATGCCCACCCTGTGAAAAACGAGAACTAAATATTATAATATCAATTTTTGATTAATTCAACAAAAGCAAATTGTCCTTCATCCAAGGCCTGATTTCATCAATACAGATTTCCAGATGTCCAACCGCAACAGATACACAGTTACTAGTGACTTATAACTAGGTCCTGTCCCGTAAAACATTGATGACAGACCGGTGAGCACCAACGTCTACTTTTTGCTTGTTAATGCTTCCCATGGAGGCTCTTTACCAAACGGACCATGACAATAAACCCTTTACCAAATAGCAATTGCAATAGATTGTGGGATAGAGTTCGGGTAGGCGATGTTGTTGTCAATGGCATTTTGCTGTGGCAAAAAATGATGCACACCAAAATTCTATCCCACAACCCTTTGTAATTTCTATTGGGAAAAGAGTCTATTACTGGCCTATAATCTTTCTCGGTATCGCCGGGTTACTTCATTAGGGCCTTTTTTATAATGAGTAGAGATAAAGACGGCGTATGGAGCCCAGTATACAGGGAGCTCCCCGGTATATTTATCCTGCTCTTAAGACATTTACGGCTAGAAATGGTTGTTGCTACAGTGGCAATGAACAGTACTCACACCAGAAATTCACAAATATTATCATCAATAGCCCCTAGTCACTTCTAAACATACATCTGTTAATAAAAAGGATTTAAAATATTACCCATAACGACTTATAGCATAAAGAGTAACAATGTCAAATCTTACTACTGTGCGCTGTCTATTAATTGGAATTCGTTTGCTCGAAGAAAGCATTTCTGTACTCCTTCGTCTTCCCACAGCCTCTGAACTATATCAAAAAATTCCTGCAAGACATGAATCAATTAATTTCAAATGATGCACTTGTGATAACCTACTCAAAATTCTTCATGCATATAGCTGCGCTGCCAGTTCGGCAAGTCGAGAGCTTTTGGGCCTCCACCGCCTTTAAACAAACGTTTTGAAAACACTGAAAATGCTACTCAAGAAATTTTCAACGACAATTTAAGAGGGCCCTAAATGAAAAAGAATAATTTTTTACCATGCCCTTTAAAAAAACCACGTATAGCTTTTTCATAATTCAAGATACTCCTGTTTCATCTCAACAAAGATTTCCAGTTTCAACGTTCAAAGTGATGTGTAATGATAAAAAAGAAGGATGAGTGGATGGATGGATGAATGACTGGCTGGCTGGCTGACTGACTGGATGGATAGATGGATGGATGGATGGATGGATGGATGGGGTGGGTGAGTGGTTGGATGGATGGGTAGGTGGTTGGGTGGATGAGTTTATGGATGGATGGATGAATGGATGATGGATGGACGGATGGATGGATGAATGACTGGCTGGCTGACTGACTGACTGAACGGATGGATGGGGTTGGTGGGTGGTTGGATGAGTAGGTGGTTGGGTGGGTGGATGAATTAATGGATGGATGGATGGATGGATGGATGGATGGATGGATGGATGGATGGATGGATGGATGGATGGATGGATGGATGGATGGATGGATGGATTTATCAAGATTATGAAGAAACACCAATGATTTTCAAGTCGTCCGCTGTTGAACATCACAAATTACCACCCATAATGCAATACTTCTCTGATAATTCATGATACCATACTCGTTATGCTCGCCATGCTACTGAAATGGGGCTTATACAAAGGGAGGTAAAGGTTCCTAATTTTTCTAAAATTTATATCTTTTCACATGGAGATGGTCAAGTTTTCATCGAAGTTTATTTTCATTCTCTTAGCTCACTATCTATACACACACACACATATATATATATATATATATATATATATATATATATATATATATATATATATATATATATATATATATATATATATATATATACGGATAAATATAATTCCTCCATTGCCGTAGCACCAATATTGTAGTACCGTCAAGGAAGCCAGATTTTTTACTTGCCTCTAAGTATACTGCCTAGTTAATTGCTGAAGAGCCCTCGGGCTGCACAACTCGGCTAAACTATTCCAACATATATATATATATATATATATATATATATATATATATATATATATATAACGCTAAAACCCACGGTTGGGGGAAAAAATTTAGAGGGCGCTAGACGACCTTTCGAAAAGGCGAAAAAAAAACAATAAAATACATAAGATTATATTTCGCCATTTGATTGAATTTGAAAAACAGATATACATCAACGTTATTTCAATGGCCCACCAATTGTACGTGTTAACAGATACGTGTACGTAATTTGGTCAACATTGAAGTAATGGCATATATATTATGTAGTGAAAAGGCCATTACCATCCGTTTACGTATTCCTATAGAAAAAGCGTGTAGTTTCGTTAAGTCGACCTGATTTTTTCCCCTTATAGACGATTTCCCCTTATAGGCGGGTTTTTTCATACGATATTTCCCCTTAATCCCAAATTAGCAAAATATATATATATATATATATATATATATATATATATATATATATATATATATATATAAGGTCGAAATACTGCGGAGCACTAGAGTAGTATGTAGGTCGAAAAAGGTTGTAAAAAGTGCTTAAAGTTTGCGGAAAATTCCACGACGTTTCGAGTATAGACTCTTCATCAGGTGGCAAAGAAATGCAACTGAATAACAAAGAAGTAGAAATAGAGAAGAAACACATTGAAGAAAGGCACGAACAAACCGGTCGCACAGAACGAACACGGTGTAAAAAAGCGAAAGAAGGCTGAAAAAACTGGTAAAAAGTAATGAAAAGGGGAACAGGTTAAAAAAGGTCCATTCTAATGTTAAGACCGTGTGGGGAGAGGGTTCCGAGTTTCATGATAAGCCGGTTTTCGGCTTTTTTACACCGTGTTCGTTCTGTGCGACCGGTTTGTTCGTGCCTTTCTTCAATGTGTTTCTTCTCTATTTCTACTTCTTTGTTATTCAGTTGCATTTCTTTGCCACCTGATGAAGAGTCTATACTCGAAACGTCGTGGAATTTTCCGCAAACTTTAAGCACTTTTTACAACCTTTTTCGACCTATATATATATATATATATACATATTTATACATATACAAATACAAACATGTATATACACATATATATGTATATACATATATATACATAGAGATATATAGGTCGAAGGTGTAAATATTATTAGTTCCGATCTAAATTATATATATATATATATATATATATATATATATATATATATAAACATATAGGACATAATGCTACTGTAGTGTCTTCAATGCGTTTTAATGACAACATGAAGGTTTCTTTTCTTGTGCAAGAAACAAAATAAATTTCCAAACTTCATAAATTACTTTGGAAAGAAGACTTACATCTGTAAACTCAAAATGTGTAGCTGTAGCTTTCGTTCTGATGTATTCTACGCATTCATGAAGAGATGGATCTGCTAAACTCTCCGGCGGCTTCAAATTTGATAATGCATAAATTAAGGTCTGCAAAACACGGACATGCAACAGTTACTCCCTGATTGAGATTACAATTTGATCAAAGCTGAACAGTTTATGATTGCAAACATCTCGAAGAACTGCATTTGGCATTAGTTTTGGATATAACTAAATTGAAAAATGTAAAGTTATTCAGACTTGCACTGGAATGAATGATGTTATTTATACACTATGACCCTTCCAAAGTCAAATGCCCTATTTTGATTTTTGAGGACTTAAATTTGATGTAAAGGAAAACTATTTATCAACAAACATGGTAAAGTGTGTCCATTCTTGTGACCCCACCCACATTTTCGTTTTGCAAAAGTTGATAATGCTGGTATGTCAACTTACAACGATTGATTCTCGAATGTTGGAATGGATAACGTGGATAAATGTGCGCCTTTCCCTGTAAAAGAAACAAAGTTGATTAGTACTTGTTACAAAAATAAATCAAGGCTACACATCGATGTATCCAGCTCTAAAGTTTAAGCTGAAACAGTTTGAGTTTGCTTTCATCTCTAAGTTGGGATAATTTTTTACACGGTTCTCATGAACACGATTCAAATTTTGGTTAGGACAGTTCGGTAGACAAGGGGACTCACAGGTGGAGGTTTCCTATAGGAAAAGATTTCGCTTCACCTGGAAACTTTTGAGAACAAACTGCTTTCCAACATAGCTGCAATGTTTGAAAATTTTTATATTATGGTAAGAGAAATTGCGACAACACCTGTAATTCCATGAAGCACTATAACATGTAAAGGAACCAGCGTATGAAGGAATCACTGGTGTCATGAGAAAAGACACTTTACGTACACCAATATATTGAGCTCCTCAACGACGTAATAATGATATACCAAGCAATTATTCTTACGGCTGTTAGAGTAATTTCTGTATTTTCAATATGCACACTGATCACATACTCATCTGTGTAGCCTCCCTTGTGAAGGATTTTCATTTGTTTCACGATGGTGCTCTTGCCGGATTCACCTGCCCCTGTAGGTGAAGGAACACATAAGATAACCATAAGCACAAGAACACTCTGTTGTGTAATTGGTGGGTCATGTCACACCCTTACAAAAAAAGTGTGGCATACCACATGTGAACACACGTAATCACGTGTGGCAGGGCATATGAAAATACATAAGGAAAAAAGTGTGGCTATGCGTGGTGACACATGTGGTATTGGAACCAATCTGACACACAGGACCACGCTTTCCCCTGCATGATTGTCACACCTTGAAATCTGGGTCAAAGTTTGGAAAGCTGTGTCAAGTTGACACGTGTGGCAAACCAGGTCAAAGTGTGGCAAAGAAGGCCAGTAAAAGAAATCGAACTATTGAATTTACTTTACTCAGCACCACACTTCTCCACACATCTCCACACTTTGCCTACTTTACCCCAGTTTGCCTCCTGTTTCATGTGTCAAAGCGTGATATTTGGATTTCCACACATTGCCTCATGTCCAAACTGTGAAAATGCTGGTCAATGCATGGCACTTTGGAAAAGTGTGTCAACTGCTTATTCATGACACATTGTCACGCAAAAATTCACAGAAATTTCACGCCTCTTCAGACCTTACCATAGATTTACACAGTTCGACACAGTATTTCACGTGTGGTATTAGAACTTTTGCCACACAATTTTTTGTAAGGGCATTACAGATCTGGTATTACAGTTTCACTTAGTGTATAGTCTAATATCCCCCACGCAGTAATGGCTCAAACTTTGAAGAAAAGCCACATTTTCCTGTAATACCGAAATGGTATAGTCTTTCACAAAGTTGGTTGCAAAGAGCTACTCGATTCCCGAAGTAATTCATGACGTCATAAGCGGATATTTGGGGATCCTCGTATCTCACATACTTTTTTTAACACATAAAATGGTGCGTGACTAGGTATATTTATTTAAAGCTCTTACGCACAAAACGGCTTTAGAAGCCCAAGTATTCCTGAAGAGGTTCTTCTTTACTCAAGAACGTGAAAATATTCAGTGACCAAAATAGGCAGAAAAAGTCACAAACTGTCGTAAGAAGCCGTGAAATATTGCTAAAACAGGCCAATAACAAAAAATCGGAGTGGAATATACACAGATTAGCAGGGTACAATATGTTTGCTAATCAAAAGTCTGCTTTTAATCCTGTTTACGAAGCCTACTAATTTTACAATTGCATACCGTTTAAGCCTCTTCGAATTGGCTAAGCTGCTTAGCCAAGCTGGCGTGTACAGTTTTTACTTAGGTACGTACCTACATACACAGAACTTAGAGCTTGAATGTCTCATAAACATTTAGGCCGTACCGAGGATAAGTATCGAACAAGTATATACACTTTGCAAGCTCGCAGAGGTTTTCTTTGTTGAATTACAATTGGAAAATTGTGAGAGGATTTTTATACTAGACAAAAAGGTATCGTAAGTAATTCCAGTACGAACAACAAAACATTCGAAAAAGCATGTTCATTTCCGGGTAGCTCATACTGAAAGACATTACAATGACTTTAGCTTCCATAGTACAACGTAGTTTACTCAATGTAATTGGAACGTTCTGTCACAACGGAATGTTAGTACTGTTTGACATAAATGCTTCACCAAAATACTTCATAAAACTTGATGTGGTCAGTTGCAGTCACTTAACTCAAGGAACTAAAATAGTTTTCAGACAAAAATAATTCAATGAGCTGCGGTTTGAGGTGAACGTTTGTGGCTGTAATAAAAATAAAATTATCCACTCCATGCAATTGCCCTAGCACTCTCAGCCGGTGAAGACGGCTGACTTGCGTATGTGCACAAGCCTATACGCTTACAGGTAGTATAAAATTATGCGCGAGTGTTGTCCATTTACGATGTAACAGATCGTATTGCAGGCAAAACACAACAATAGCCCTAAAATGCTGAAATCCATGTCCACATAAAAACTTCGAAAAATAGGCCAAATTTTTGCTTTTGCAAAACTTTCAGTTTCAGATGTCATTTTGTAATCCTATGAAACAATCTGAAGGCATAACTTTGATAGGATACTTGGACTTAGGGTCATTTGAAAAGCTGCACAGAGGTTAGATGAGAAGATGACTCAGCGGACACGTTTAGATCATTTAGAAAGCTGAGGGGAATCCATGAAAAAGACTAGTCAGAGGTCACAGCCTTTACTAAGCCACCTCTCCTCCTCACCATCACTTTTCTGGACCCTGGACTGTCAGCTGGCACCCTTGTAAATACACAGGTGAACATACACTCTTAAAACGACCGGATGAAAACTAAACCCTATTTGCATTTTTTCATCCAAATTGAATTAAATAGGTTAGATGATCTGGATTTGGATCAGTGCCCCTCTGGTCCGAACGACTTAGAGCGTATGCACTACAACTATAGTGCCCCGATGTGGCAGTGGTAACGAAGGTTATACCATTCACCAGTAACTTAAAACTTTGTAATTGGTAGCATTACTTGAAAACAAATGAAAAACTGAAATCATTCAATGGGATCAATTTTACATCGAACATATCTTTTTCACACAGACATTCAGCTACGTTTTGCGATATGAGCTATTGGCGATCGCAAATTCTTCACAGTGGGAAAGCCAACGGAATCTCTACACTCTCCCATTAGTGTGGGGAAAGTTTCTCATGAAGCCTTTTACTTTTCGTCGTACTTGTCTTTATCAATATTTTCCCCCCAAATTGAAGGATCTGCAGCTAAGAACTTTTCCATAAATTCCTCAAACTCCAAACGAAATCAGACAGGCGATTAAACACAACCACATGTATTGAAAGTATCATGTTGTCGAACCGTGGATGTCTGCCAACATCTCGATCTATCTTTCCATCACCCTGGATTCATCACTGGTAAGTATAGTAGCTGTCCATGTGCCTGGATATCGCACAAAGGATACGATACGTTCAAAGTATCATTACATCGGCTATAAATAGAATCTTGTATTGCTGTGGCCGATTTTCCCTGGGGGATATTTATAACTATTTTAATACTGCTACCTATTACATATTGTTGTCCTGGTAGTACTGCACAGGTCTTCATGCCATTACTTAAGCTTTTTCGATTAAGTTTAGAATGTTTAGGCAAGGATTCATTTTGTATTCTCTCGGTCAATCCCTTTACTAAGTATTATTGATCTGTTCTCATGCGCTCGCTAGTACTTTCAACTGACTTTTTAGAAAGACTAAGAGTCGAATACTTAATCACGACGTGTATTTTGATACTTGATGGCATTTACAAACTTCTCGTAAATCATGAAGGTTGTTTCGCAGAAGACGGGGAATGTTTAATCTAGCTATGGATGTGCATTTCCGAGAGTGATCCTAGTTGACAGCGAGGATGAGGGAGAAAGATTATCGGGCACTCGATGAAACATACAAAGATGACGTGACTGGTGTTGTAATTATATGAATACAATGATAATAAACTTCGTATAGTGCAAATGCTAACACAAACGTTAGAAGCGTAGTTTTTTGGTGTCTTATGATGACCACCACAGTGTTTCAAGGGATTACTTCTAACTGGTGGCTAGGCCTATGTGAATCGTGCATCACGTAATTACATTTATTAACACTTTGAGTATCGCATTGTCTCAGTAAAGGGGGAAAATGGAAATATATAATAATGGAAGCGGAAGTTGTTTTTTTTTAACATTTTAATGAAATATCTTAAAAGAAAGGAAATGACAATAATTGACTTTCGTCAAGACTCCCTTTTTCCCAAAGTATTTTCTTGTCAAAAGGAGCCTATGAACCAAGGGTTTGTACAAGTTCCAACCGATGAAACTAAAAGTACCAGTAACGTGACGATTGGCATGAAACTCAATACCTGTAAATGATTTCAGTGTCTATTTATTGCAACAAAATTACCGGTTGTGGAAGAAAAAATTTTTTCCCCATGTTGTGGATCAATATACATTCTTTTGGTTACGTTTTGGATTTAAAATAAAGCGGGAACACCGATACATCAACATAATAAAGCTTACAGCTCTATGACGATAACTAATCAGTTGAACGAGGAGGTGAAACTATAAAAACCTTGTAAACTAAGTAAACAGTGGGCAGCACATCTAAACTTTGTCGTTTCGTGGTCACCGAAAAGGGAGGTCTGAGTTTTTGTACCAATCCAGAGTTAACATTATAGAAAACAACATATATTTTTCACACGCATAACTATGGTATATTAATAAGTAATTCTAATTTTAAATACCTTAGGCTATTATAAACATTTGTGAAGGCGGTTGTAACTACAGAAGGTGATTACAAATAATACAAACTTACGGAGTATGTTCATGATGTCGTATAAAGTGTTTGGTTTTTCACTCTGAAGTCCCGGGTTCGAATCCAATTCAACCGTTCAAAATACTTACTTTTTTCAGTTTTTGGTATTCCATTTTTGTCTTCTGTTACTCACCATACTTGGTATATAGATTTGGCATATTAATAGGAAGGTTCTTATTGTTTGGTTGAGGTCAGAAGTCATTTGTGGGTACCAGAAGTCAAAAGTTGAAAACTAAGGAATACAACATTTCAAGATGGCACAATGGACACCCCGCGCTTCCCGGCACCGAAACAACACTGCCTAATATCATCAGGCACACCTCGTGCCACACAGAATGGAAAACAACTTGACAAGGACCTACTGTTTCCGTAAGGATTCGCAGATGGACGTTTTGGCTACTGTTCAGTTATAGTTGCGCTTTAGTTAACACGTATGACACGTCCACCATATCGATACGCATAGGTAACTGCGTAAATTCAGTGGTAAGACCATGCCAAATTACATTAACATGGAGATGGACATTTGGAAATGTATTCATAATTTAGTCAACTATTACCGAAATACCTTTGGAAATAGGAATCCTTTACATATTCATCCACCTGTGAACTGAGTGCTGATCTGAAAGTGAGACAATTATAAGTTAATCAGCTTGCCGTTTAGGCAACTTCATTACCAACTCGGATGAGTTTTGGCTAGTACTTCTAGTGTTGATAATGGCACATGTTTGAAAGAAAACTGCAGTATACATACCTACTAAAAGAAGCCGCATCGTTTTCTTCATATACTGTTTGTAAAGATGACCTTCCTTTTTAAGGTATAAATCGATCTGCTGGCTCCTTTCTTCGGCAGTGACAAGGTTTGACTCCGAGGTGGTATCATCATGGTTTGGCTCGCTCCATTTAGTATCTTTGGCAGAACCGTTCGCCATTTTCTTTGCTGTCATCATCGAAGAACAGCTTGCGTTTTGTAGCAACCATAACACTTGAAAAGGAGAATATTGGAGTCTGGCAATTACACCAAGAGGTTTGTCCTAATGCAAACAGTTCTTTGAAAGCTTCTTTTGGTGGACATGGTCGTGATTTTTCAAATATAGGGTTACCGTCTTGTTGCTGCTCACGTGTGTATTCAAAACGCTAAAGTGAAAAAGGGAAGAAAAACACTTGAAACGAGACATATTTTGTCCAGATATATCACACAGAATAATGATCTTTGAATTCTTTGAATTCGAGACGTATGGCTTGGAATGAGCCAACGGGGCAAAAGGCCCCTAAAAGGGTGGAATGCCCCCCCCCCCCACTCATTCCAGCTGCTTCTGGGGATGTCTACAAAGACAACTCTCCGATAGGAGCGAAGGGGTGAAGACCCGAAAGCTTGGGGTATTAACTGCTAAGTTGTGGGCACTGGAATGAAGCGTTTTACTAGTCCCAAACGGCATTGGATGCCCACTTAACAGACCACAAAGTGACAGTTTGACTATTTGATTTTTATAACAGCCTTAATGTAATAACGGTCAGTAGATTTGATGGTACGGGGGTTTGGACAGTGGGATGAGGTATTTGCGTTCACACTGTCGGCGTAAAGAGTCTTTTGCCGGTGAACACCAAGTTTCTCCGGTTCGTAAACTCGACACTGATGAGCATTAGCAAGTAGCTATAGGTATATAAACATAGCTTGGATGTTGTGTGGGCCCATGGGGGTCCTGGCTGTAATGGATCAACGGAGTAAAATGCTCATGGTTCAGGAGTCACCATGGGTTGGGGACCAGGTCACCAGGGGCAACGCCGGGAAAGGCTATCTTCAGATTGCATTCGTGGGATGCCAAAAAACACCCTCACAATTTGACAATGCATTTTTGTTTGTTATAGCTTGATTCCTATTAGCCGGCCTGCCAATTTGAAGATGTAAGGGGATTGTGGATGGAGAGTGGGGGCTGGCAGGGGTTCCATAAGATTTTTTAGTACTGTTTAACCACATATTACATTAGTCTTGAGGTAATTAAAACATCGTAGGCATTAGAATATACGGTAGTATTTAACTATCTTCAAAAAGCATTGGAACCGCGCTAAACAGACAAACAATAAAACAAAAAATAAAATACATTGTTTTTATTATATAGTATAGCCTAACTCAAGGCTACTTGCCGTTCAAGCTGAATGCCAGGGACTTGGTGGGTGGATGAATGATAGTAGAGGTTGCATTGGGCTTTGTAGCAATAATTTCATCCAAGCTGCCCTGCAGGAAGTAATAATGAGGTAACCAACGGCGATGGGTCCGGGCAAAGAGTACCGAAAAATCCCATCTTTATTACGTTTTCTATCATGTTTCACTTGAATCATTTTACATTTATGAAATTATCAATTTTACTTCGAGTCAATCCTAATTACGCTCGCCTCCTTTCCTTTCCTCTCCCTTACCCTTGCAGACCTAGGGATCCCTTGGATTCCTAGTTTTGATTTGAAGTTTGTCATGTCATTCGTTACAATCTATTACAATCTGCGGGGGGCATTGGACCATGCCGCCCTTACTGATGCCGATATTTTTAAGTACCGAAAATACGTACATTCGTGAACACAAATTTTTCTTTAAATGGTAGCAAATGTGGCACCAGATTGCCAGTAAGGACTCCTAATTTTCCAAAAAAAAAAATGTCAAAGGGAGAGGGGTACACCCCTTTCCCTTAGACCCCTTCCCAAGCCTTCGATCACACAATACTGCATGGCCAACGTAAAAGAAATCCTGATTACAGTTCAGTGGCAAAAATCCGGGGGGCAAGGGGGCCTCGGCCCCAAGTGAAAAAGTGAGGGGCGAAACCGTAAATTGCCCCCCAAATGTTAATAGCAATGCTCAAATATTTTCGTTACTTGGTCATTTTTGAACAAAAATGCATGATATTTGGCCAATAGCTCTTTGCCTAATACCCCTGGAACACGACTGTTAATTTTTATTGGAAAAACTAATTTAACTTTTGACATTCCTTTGCTGACAACAAATACAGTTAGTTATACAACGGATATCGTATTAGACGTCAATGGATCCAAGCCGTATGAAATTAATTTACATCAAACGCTGAGCCATTATGCATGGCTGACAATTTCTAGACGAAAGCACAAGCTAACAAAAACTAGTCACTTGATAGTCACGGATGCTTGTAAGTGGAATATCTGTACTCTGCGTATGTTCTTTAAAAGAAACCATTTAGAGTTGATTATCAATTAAGCAAGCCAATTTCTGGTCGTCTCGGATAACTATTGAACTGTGTCTCTGCTTTTTTACATTTAAAACACATCGCAGCTCTTGTAAACCTTTAATCCAGTGAGGCACATCAGTAATATTAACTTTGTGCTCAAACTAGCCCTTTTTACAAGTCTAAATGTACTAAAACCCAGGAGCAATACGCTGGATCATTTCCATTCGAAACCGTTTTCCCGAGGCGTCTGAAATACTTAAACCCGGGCGCTTCTATGGGCTTCGCCCCCTGGACCCCACCAGGGGCCCTAGGGCGGGCCCCTGGAACCACCCATTTTGAACTTCGAGCTTCGCGCTTCGAGCTCGCGGTGCACGCTACGCGTGCACAGTTTCATGTTTACGCGTACGCGTACATCATATGCACTTTGCCCCCCTCACACAGAGATTTGCGCCCCAGTTACAATTCATTCTTTCAGCTACTTAGCTGGCTGATCTCATTGAATTATTACATTATACTTACATTTTCAAATAAAAGGCATCCGCAGGAGCTAGTGTCAATAACGTTTCAAATTGGTATGCAACGTTCACACTGTTATTTTAAAATTGTAAAGCTCTTTCTTAAAGTGTACTGAGCTAAACTCTAGTATTACAAGAAAACAAGTAAAAATGAATCTCAACCATCCAACTTCCATCTTCATATCAAGGGTGGCGCAAGGTGGGACTTCGGGAAATTTTTCTAATCTCGTCGGGAAGCCTTAGTCTGTACGGTAAAGTATGTAGTCCCAAACTGCGACCAGTTGCCCCTACGGTTAACCTGTTTTTGCTTCCAAAAGGGCAAGTTCTTAAATAGAAATGCTGTAGACTGATCTCATTTCCTTCCATACTTCCGTCACATACAGCTAAATAGTGCAAGCCCTTTGGGCTTACATGTAGGTAGCGTACACGGTTTTATGTTGTCTAGAATTTCATCCCATATCGCATTGCCTAGCTAATGTTCTCTTGTGTGTGTTGTGCGATACAGTAAACAACTAGCGGACGGAAGTTTGGCCATTTTATCGGGCAGAAAGAGTGGATTCTCTACATGTATGTTATCCCCGATACGGCCAACAATTGATCTATTCTTGTTCTTCATGAGTACGGTACAAATTCTTCTTTGTGTTCGCCTACCCAAAAATTTTCGCATCCTTTGCAATTTTACAATTCAGATTCCCGAAAAAGCAAATAAACTCGCAACACGGCACTTCAATTATATACGGATTTTCAAGTTGTGTGCAAAACATGCCCTAGGTTACAATAGCACAGTAGGTGCACAACTGTTTTCTCCACATCACCTCCTCGCCCCCCTGTTGGTCATCGGGACTGTCGGGGCTTCGGGTTGCTGATCCCCGTGATGGAGCCTGCCCACCTTGTCGTGCAAATCCTAGTTCCACCCCTGCTTCATGGCTTATTCCATTGCTAAGAAACAAAATGTTAACTTCAGTTTCATCAACTTCATTTTGGTCACTTGCATATAACATATATGTAATGTGTACATACATGAAGACAAGTGACAGACCTGGGCAGGCGGGTAGCTAAGGAGGGCAAAGGGTGCGAGCGCCCCCTTAACCAAAATTTTTGTTATTTTTTATTACTCATAACGCTACTTTGGTGTGCAAGATGGAAAACCTTTGGATGGAAAATAAGGTGAAACGATTCAAAAATGTCTTAAAAATGTTATTATTTCACCCATCCTGAACATACGTTTTCCATTATTACTTCGTGTAGGACAGCTTAGGTGAAATTATTTTTCCAATCCCCCAGGAAACCCT
This sequence comes from Holothuria leucospilota, assembly GCA_029531755.1. NCBI lineage: Eukaryota > Metazoa > Echinodermata > Holothuroidea > Aspidochirotida > Holothuriidae > Holothuria > Holothuria leucospilota. The sequence goes on from CM055981.1 coordinate 39,957,578, forward strand.
TACCATCACTCATCCTCCCCCACTCAGTCAAACCCTCTGCATCATCAATCCCGGCCAACAGTTAGTCGGAGTAAGGCCACAATTAAAAATGTGTAAGAGCACAATTTAAGAAAGTGTCAAATTTTGATTTTTGTGCTCTGTTTAGTACCCACCCCATGTCATTCATTGAAGAAGGTAAAATGCATCATTCTCATGCACACGATTTCTTAAATACCAGAGATCTTCCGAGGGCTCTGTCTCCTGGACCCCCGGACGTTGCCCCTGGACCCCACCAACGGCCCATAGGAGAGACCCTAGACCTCTCATCGATGAGGGGAGAGCTTCGTGCTCCCAAAGCGTCTTCCGCGATGTTTTATCATTTCAGCCCGATTACACACCCTTGACAAAATCCTGGCTACGCGCCTGGACCGGAGGTCTCTACAAGAAGTTTAACGAAGCTGATAAACGTGGATGCCCTACAACAGTTAAGAGAGAATACAAATTAATACATTACAGAAAAATCAAAGAGGAAGTGAAACACTGCAATATAGAAAAGGAAGAGCGTAGTACCATAGGCGTACTGGGGTCAATATTTCTGGGGGCAGGGATAATTTTTGCCCTAATTTAGAATTTTGGACCAAGTTGCCCGAATTTTGATACCGCTGTGTCGGGTGTCATGGCCCGCAAAAGGGCATAATTTATTTTCTTCGCTGTCTTATTTGCCCGAATGGATCCACTATTTTTGCCGGGATTGGGAGGGCACATGCCCCCCACGTCTTACGCTTACGAGTAGTACATTCACACAAGCTGTCATAAGCTGCTGTTTGTAAGGAAGCATTTTAACTTTGTTTTGAAAGTGTGTAGAGAAGAACATTGAATTAAAGAAGAAGGAAATTCAAAACCCTGGGAGCAACATAATGAACATAACGAGCATAACAAAATTGTAAACAACAATACCACATTGATAACGATTAATATCGTTAATTGACACAATGTTCGATTTTTAAGAGTGGGAGGGTATAATGAGGATGAATTGCAATAAAAAATTTACCATACAACTCTTTTTTGAAGGATAAATAATACATGCAACTTAGACGGTTAAGTAGAACCCCAAACAATATTATAGTATAGATAAAAAAGAAAGATGAGACTGTTGTAGAGTAAAATGAGAATTTTCCAAGGCAAGGTACATCGGCAGACGGCCGGTACATCCGATATTTTTAGATTTTTTAGTAACTAAAGCATATTGGTCTTTCCAAGAAACCAGCTTGTTCTTTAAAACCCGAAAGAAATTGGCAACATTTGAAAGCGGTACTTGAGTAATAAAAAATTAATTGGTTGAATTGTGATAGTACTGAAGTGGTCTTCTTAACATTTAAGTAAAGGTTATCAACACAAAAACCACCCTGTAACCTTTACGAATTCTCTCTGAACAGTTTTAGGAGATGACTGAGATCAGGTTTCGACCAAAAACGTATTTGTTTCATCAGCGTAGCTAATAACAATTATTGCTAGTTCTATGTAAATCATTAACATAGATTATGAAAATAAGTGGTCCCAAAATAGACCCTTGGGGAACACCACAGGTGTCTTTTCGATAATGGAAATTTTCCATTTCTGATTGCGAGAAATTGATGTTTGCGAAAATACAACAAATTAATGTTGTGCTGTTAAACTACTTGTAAAACTCAAATTGTAAAACTTGTAAAACTCAAATTACTCGCAACTTTTGTATCCTTCTGAAAGAAAATTCTTGTATGACATTGGAAAATTACTATTTTCTCCTATTTTGTAAAAAAGAGGGATGAGGGATATAGTCAGGCTATCAGGTCATCCTTTAACAAAAAGGCAGTGACCATATTTCGGCTCAAGGTGCAATCATGGGCGTCCGTAGAAAAAAATTAGGGGGCAAAACTTTTAATTGATCAAATCAGGGGAAATTTTACTCCCAGAAAACAACTTAATTGCTAAATGTTTGCACCTTGCAGGCCCGGAATTTGCCAGGGGGCGAAACCTGTAGGCAAACTATCTAAGCGTAGCGCAACCATAGTTTGGCCCAAAGCGCTAAGAAAATTTTGGCCAAAATGCCCCCCATATTGCTGAAAATGGCACTTCCCAGGCCTTGTGAGTTGAATCTAATCATTTTCTATTTTGAAAGCTCATGTTCTGGAAATTTTTTAGCGATATCATAACAAAATGTTGATGTTACTTTTTCTTCAAGTTTTTGATTTTTCAAGGGGGCAAGTGCCCCCTTGCTCCCACCCCTCCCCCTTCCGGACGTCCATGGGTGCAATGTCTTTAGAAAAATAAAGAAAAACAAGACTGTAATCTGAGTAGTACTAGAATGACGTCACTAATTTTTGCGCAATCTACCATTTCAAATTTAGTGGATAACCTTCAACATATTGCATCTCAGAACACAAATTGTAGTGAAGATACTGTAGGAATTGGACCATGTTGCAAACTTGATAACATATATTAATTTTTATAATTTTGGACTTATGGTAGGCCTACACTTTATCAATTACGAGTCATGGTGTAGATAACAAGTAACGCATAAATATGCACGACCTTGATTCATTTGAACCATAAGGGTACGGCGGGACTTCTCTTAATGGTGGAGGGCTGTGGTGCAGCACTTCTGCCAGAATTTTAATGCATGATTTCCCAAAAGTAAGGTATGTTTTTTCCCGAAACTAGTATATTTTATGCCCGAGTGACGGGGTAATCCCCCATTTCCCCACCCCACCTCGTAGACCTATGATTTGAACCCAGAGAAACTTACGAAGTGACTGTTACACAATCTGTGACACTCTTTCTCTAAAACCGAAAAGCCCTAGCCATGACCCTCGAATAAGCAGGAAATTACAATGACTCATTTGCTCGAGAGTTGCCGTGGGGTGCCAAAAGTTCACTTATTGAAAATTAAAATTTTCAAAAGGTAATGAAACGTGTCGAAGCAATACTTTATGTTCACATAATCTGCAAGAAACGGTCCAATACCAGTCTCACTTTCCCTCCTACACTTTTCACGATAAGCTACAGTATTGATTAACTAGATCTAGGTGGCGACGGGACCCTGAATGCACAACCTGAAGATGCGAAACCAGGGAGTTGCTATTTGTTAAATAGCAACTCCCGGTGCGAAACTGACTGCAATGTGCACGAGGTGACTGTATTTGTATGGTATGACAACTTTTTAACATTATGCCTGAGTTCATGTCTGGTTCTTATCGGGCCTCGTAGTCAAAAGAACGTTCTTCGCGGAATGTTGCCTCCCCGACCAATCCCCTACGTGCAAATAGAGTGGTCAAAGGGATCTGGTGGAAACCAGGAATAATCCTTGTCGTTGCATCCGTTTGAGTTTCAGTTACATCAGAGCACACCCCAAGGGCCCCTTATGTCAAGGGTGTACAAGGCCTTGGGCGCATACCAGGAGCTCTTGCAAGCGAAATGTATGCTGTTTCGGTGAAGCATGCATTAAAATTTCTGACTAAATGTTCACCACCTCCCTGAGCCCATTGAAAGTAGTCCCGTGCGCTTATGCCTAATTGTGTCCGGGGCTCTAGGAGTTCCCTGATCCTTTGGTAAAACAGCTAGTTTTATGTTCAGTTCCCTCCTGCTCTAGATGAGGTATCCCGTTCTATAGCTGGACCGAGATCTATGATTGCTTTCCCCATTTACTGGGACTGACCCTCCTTTAAATAGGCCCAGACACAGATTTTAAACCAAGTGTTGTGTGCTTTGTTTTGCAGTGAACTCCTTTGACCAGTCTGTAGAACCTATGTTCTCAAGGGGTGGCCCACCGGCCATTCGCTGCATGCGAAATGCATTTAAATGGCCCGCAGAAGACGAGGAGCCAACAATTTAGATGAGAAACAATGTTCTTACTTTGAATTCTGGCTACTATATATTGAAAGAAGAAAAAACTCAAGTACTTAAACCGCATGAGAACCCATGCTACAGTATAACAGTATACTTTTGGATGTGATCTGTTTCCAAGTTTTAATTGTTTGTAGATTTATAATCGTTGAGATAATAGAGGTAGAGTATTATCACTCTAAATAGTTTCGACTACAATCCATGCAAAATGACAGACCCTTCAAATGGCACCGAATTTGTATAACACGACTTATCAGCAAGAATAGACTACGAACATGCTTCTGATAAAACCTAACCGTTTCATCACTTCATTTTACAATAAATTCCCAACACATAGGCGATTCAGCAGTGGCGCCGGCACGGGGGGGCATGGGGGGGCGCGTGCCCCCCCAATCGATTTCAGAATTTTTTTTTGAAAATTTTAAAATGATCCCAAAAGGCGTTTAAGCTATAGATTTCTGTATGGGGTAGGGTGAGGTGTGTTTTAAACCAAGTGATAGATCTATTGTAACCATTTTCCATCACAAATGGTTCTCAAACTATCAGAATTATCGCAAATCTTTTCTCAACCTTTCAAAATTTTCGCGCGCTCCGCGCGGTTCACACCTTACCTCAATATTTTTCTAATTATCAACAATTTCCGGAAGTAGCTCCCACAGAAGCACAGCAACAGAAGCTGAAAGCTGTTTACGAATTCTCAGGTAAACTTGGACTGGCTTTGTGACTGGCAAATAGGTTTGTTGGGGAATTGAAAGTGTCTCGATGCAGAGCATGAATGTAGGTTTTGTCATGGTTATCATATTTAATAAAAAATTTCGGCGCGCTTCACGCGCAGTCATCACTGTTTTCACTCCAAATCATGACCATTATTAAGGTTATAACACATGCAACTGTTCTGATCACAACACTTTTCCGGAAAACAGAAGTACATCCCCAACATCTGTAGGGGCCTATGGGATCTTTCAGTCTAATTTGTAGCATGATGTGGAAGGTTGAAAGTGCGTATTTGCCGTTATACATTTTTCAATATACATATAATTTTATATAATTAATCCAGAGCTTCCAGGAGGCACTATACAGGTGTCTGTCAGTATTAGATACCCTTTTATAATGCACAATGAGACAAAGGAAAATTTTCGTAATAGTCCAAGAATGTTTCTGTGGACTCCACCCACGTATTTTGTCGTAAAAAACTTTACCCGAGTAAAGCCTTGCCAAAAGGGGGGCTTGGCGAGGTTTGTTGACAACATACCTCCTCTAAGACAACACACTCTCCTTTTTCACCTAACCAAAAATTAGAATTCACAAATAATGGATATTTTCCAGCCATGCAAAAATATCCTAAAGATAGCACCATTTTGCATCTAAGCAACTTTAAATTACCAAAATTTCTCAAAGGGGAGGGGGACACCCCCTCCCCTTAGACCCCTCCCCCAGGACGGTACCTTTATGTAGCGACAGAAAGGATTCCACACTGCTGTATACCATCGCAGGGACGCACTCTCTCTTCTTTCTCCTAACCAAAAATTAGAATTCACTAAATAAGGATATTTCCCAATCATATAAGATCACTTCAAAAAATACTCCAAAGATAGCACCATTTTGCATCTAGGCAACCTTAAATTAACAAAAACTTCTCGTAGGGGAGGGGGACACCCCCTCCCCTAAGACCCCTCCCCCAGGACGGCACCTATATGTAGTGCCAAAAAGGACTCCACATTGCTGTGTACATTCGCAGGGACACACAAAATGGTACAATTTATGCAGACTGGGGGGAAAACTGAGGTGGCATTATGACATCATCTGTTATGCCCCCCCCAATCACCAAATCCTGGCTGCGCCACTGCGATTCAGTACTAGTTTACACAGTGTAAAATCGCTATTACACAAACTAAACAAGCTGCTATAGCTTATGGGTATTGAGCTAAAAAATTGGGGCACACAGTCTCTTTACAGTGATCTTCTGCACAGTAAAACTGCAGTTACCTGTTACCCTTCTGTAAAGATAAATATTGACAAACTGAGATAACGAGCTATATTTAGTTGAGTCTGTATCCTGTACTTACACTGTAATGTTTGGTTTTCATGACATAGCGAGACTTACAGTTCTCTATAAGGAAACCTACCCTGATAATATGAAGTGAGAACTGCACCAAGTCTGCGAAAAGTTGGACAGAACCATGTTGTTGTGTGAATAGGCCCAGGTTACCATGTATAAATAACCACATCGATAAGTAAGATATGTTATGCAATACATTATGTTAAAATGTGACTTCTGTTGCTATAACAGTGCTAGATCGCGCAAAAATCTCTGAGTGGACTTTGTGCCTTAGATCTGTATGGAGGAATTTTAGAGAAGGAAGGTGGTCTCCTACCTCCCGGATTAGAGGAACCAATAATAACTCGATAGAGTAGACGTATAAAACGTAGAGATAGACGTACAATGAATAGATACCGTTGTCTCACATAACATGCTACGTTGGACTTGCTGTTACACTGGACTACTGTACCTTTAAGACATGAATAGCAAAGTTATTTTGGTAAAAATTCAGTTATTACTGGGCTGCCTGTTACAGACCTTCTGCATATGACGTCACAGAACAGAAAGTGCTCCCTCCTGTGGACGCAAGCGCGTATCATTGAAAGTTACAGTAACGAATGCAGACAGCTGATTTGTCAGCCAATCGCATACGCGCGTTAGTAAACTACACGCGCAAGCGAAGTTTACTGCGTGTGTGATTCATTGTTTTGTCTCCAAAACGACCACGCGTGACGTCAATACATAAGCCTGTTGCAATGCTGACGTATTTTTGCTCCTGTCTGTAGAATGCATGAGCAACTTAACATTGATTTATGTTCATACAAAATGTTCCCAAAAGTTACTACCTGGCTGGGCAATTTATAGAACACAAGCAACGGTTTCCATCACTGAAGTACTTTCCTGTACCACGTGGTATATTGAGATAGGGTCCGATGAGTTGCAGTGGTAGAGACAGGAATGCTTGACGGGGGGGGGGTGGTGGAAGAATCCCGCGAAGGTGACTAAGAGTGGGGGGGGGCTGTGTAAGGAAATAAAGGTAGTGACTGTTAAATATGTTACATATCAGGTCCATTTCGCATTTCTTCATTTGAACTCTTCCCACCAAATCACAGACCGACTGCAGTGGTCAAGAGGTTAGAGCATCCGACTTGCAGTCGGAAGGTCTAGGGTTCAAATCCTGGCCAGGCCATACCAAAGACTTTAAAAATGGAACCTACTGCCTTTGTGCTTGGTGCTCAGCATAAACAATGGAGTAGGGAAAACAAGCCAGTGAGCCACAACTGGAAAAAAGGCCGTGGTCGTCTCGACTTGAACCAGTTGGTTGGAAACTGGGACGTTAAACCTCATCTGACCCCCCCCCCACCAAATCACAACAACCCCCTCCCCCTTTCAACAGAGGCAAGCCTTCCCAATCCCCTGACGGAGGCGCTGCCTCATTCTTCATTAGCACAGTCTCCGATTATTTGTTACCAGTGGTGTTATAATGAATATCTTAGATATTGGATCTAGGATTCAGTCTTTATGTAGCCTATATCTGTATATATACAGGTACCATTTCATATATTTGTATAGTTAATACTATACTGTGACGTCACAGTGTAGATTTATGTTAAACCTTCATGAAAAAATATTCAAACATTCCAACAGTATCAAATTTCAAGGACAAACAGGACATTCAATTATAGAAGAAAACAAAGCAAATCTGAGGCAATGTGCCCACTTTACACAACATTCTGTGACCTTGATGAGAACTGGAGGTATTTTTTGACAAAAATAAGTAGTCTTTAATATTAGATATCTCGAGTTAGGAAAAGAGTATTGGTATGGGGTTTAGAGGGTATGAACTAAAATTTTTTTCTCTTTCACATGAGACCCTTCTGAAAAGCCACTGGAAAATGCCTTTAAGTTGGCATGAAGATATCCATTTTTTGTAAGTTCTATTTCTTGTGTTATATATATATATACGCTTTATATATATATATACGCTTTATATATATATATACGCTTTATATATATACGCTTTATATATATATATACGCTTTATATATATATATATATATATATATATACATATACATATATATATATATATATATATATATATATATATATATATATATATATATATATATATATTCATAAATAGAGTACCCTGGTGAGAGTCTACCAGCCCAAAGGCGATCGAAGAGACAAAGACATAGGAAGGTTATATGGTTCAACCCCCCCCCCCCCGTTTAGCAAAATAGTCGGATCAAATGTTGGTATAACCTTCCTCAAGCTCCTAGCCAAACACTCCCCCCCCCCCGTCACAAGCTGCACAAAATCTTCAACAAAAACACCCTGAAAGTTAGCAACAGTTGCTTGAAAAAAATGAAATCCGTCACAGAGGGTCACAACTCCAAGGCGCCTTCTAAGAAAGCTCTACCAGCCCCAAACCATGGCTGTAACTGCAGGGTCAAAGATTCTTGCCCCCTGAAGGGAAATGCCTAACACCAGCCACCGTTTGCAAGGCCGAAGTTACTAGTAATAATGTAACACACACATACTTAGGCATGTCCGGCGGCCCCTTTAAGGAGAGGTATATAACAATCACAAGAAATCTTTCAACCTAGAACGTCACGAAAAAGAAACAGAGCTCTCCAAACATGTTTGGTCTCTCAAGCGGAATGGCCGCGATTTCTCAATACGTTGGTGCATACTGGCACGGTCAAACATTCACAGGTCTTCTGGCTCTTGCAACCTTTGTCAAGCCGAAAAGCTTGCAATAGTCGACCACCGGTCTCCCAACCTCCTGAACAAGACCAGTGGCGTAGCCAGGTTTTTTGTCAGGGGGGGGGGCAAGAACACCAAGATTCCCCCCAATTAGTGATCAGCTCCCTAATAATCAGTGTTCTCCTCAGGTCCAAATTTTGTCCGGGTGCTTTCCTCTGACCTGGCTGATGTGACTGATCGCCGTCTTGGGGTAGGGGTCTAATGGGAGGGGGTGTCCCCCTCCCCTTTGGAAAATTTTTGCTCATATAAGGTGGGCTAGATGCAAAATGGTGCCACATTTGGTGCTAAATGTAAACTAAATACATCACCAAGAATTCCTATTTTTTTAGGAAGCTTTTTTTTATCTTGCTTGTCTTGGTGAATTTTTCTTGAGTCCTACTGGTAGATCAGAATCACAATGGGTGAAGTACTGTAATTAAGTGAAACCTGGTACACCTTTCCCTTCATCAGTTCACCACATTCACCACAATCAGTCCAAACTTTACGAGGACCTGCCCTTGTAGCAGAGTATAGCACTTGACCACTGACCCATTCTAACAAACTGCATATACCACAATGCTGCTGCTTTAATTATCAAGAAACATTGGAAGTATACAGTAAAAGGACAGAGTCCCTTGTCAGAGGTCCAGAGATCCCATGCTGTATAAAACAGATAGTAAAACATAACTAGTACAACTATAAGCATGGTGTCATCATTCCATCTCTGAAAACCTTAGTGAGGACTGGTTGTGCCAGTGTGGCATCAGGCCCGTATATCCGGGGGGGGGTTCGTCCGAACCCCCAGCACGACTTGGAGTTCCGCCCCGGACATTATGAGTTCCGCCCAAAGGCCAGAAAAAAAAACTTTCCCACTTCGTCGGGGACACAAAATAGGCGTCTAAAAGGGTTAAAAACCGAAAAAATAAAGGTCTTCAGATTTTGGAAATACAAAATACCAGTTGAGAAGGGTCATATATCGCGCGCCCAGCGCGCGGAAAATTTTTTGTTCCGCTTAGCGTAAAATCGAACCTCCCCACTGAAAAAGCTGCATACGGGCCTAGGCATATACTTTTAAATAAGTAAAGTGTACTGGTTGAGAAATATAAAATTTTACCAGATCATGCGCAAATTTCACCATATATTCACTTTCAAAATTTCCCCCAAGATTTTCCAGAGGGGTCAACTCGCCCCCCCCCCTGTCCCCCCCCCTGGCTACGCCACTGAACAAGACATCAGAATTCTTATCTCAACGCCGACATCGCTCCCATGCAAGAAAGTTACTCAGACGGACAAGGGTTAAAACGGACACAACAACCAGGGTTAGAAAATGGATACGGCTGAGTCGAAAATCTTTATTCATGTAGACCTCCTGATGAACGCACTAGCGTGAAACTCTGAGTAGAGATTTTTGCTTTTATACCATAACTATTTAAATTATTCTAGCTCTTTTGTTCGCGAAATTGAGCACTTTATTATAGCCCTGTTATTTGGACACCTTATTTGTATGTATATATATATATATATATATATATTAATATATATATATATATATATATGTGTGTGTGTGTGTGTATATATATATATATATATATATATATATATATATATTATATATATATATATATATGTATATGTATGCACATGGAAGTTTAAAAGGAGTAATGCAATGTCGTGTAGAATGAGGACACTAGCCTTTGTGTTTACAGTGAAGTGATGGTACAACGTACAGGCCTTCAATGCTTCTTCACATACAAACAGGAAACCATGTAATAGGCTACAGTACTTTGTGTTCTCTGATGACCTAACCACTCCTTTCAAGAGTGACATTTCTGGACCTGTTCCAAATCAAAGTTAAGTTTGGCTGTCAGTGACATTACAAATTAAAAAATATTTTTGGATTTCTACCCTTACAAAAGTGTCTTAACTTCAACCTCGCCCGGAGTGATATCTTAAATCATTGTTACGTACAGGGTATCAAGTAAAAAATTATTGGACATTTGAAATTGTGACACCACTCATGTTTCTGTAAATGTTACATTTTTGCCGGAGAATCTCAGTTGACGTTTTAACCCTATTAATGTCTACAACATGTCTGGTGATATTGTGTATTTTGTTTATGCTGTAGCCTAGCTAATTTTTGATAAAATAACTGCGGTATCGACGGAAGAAGCTCTATCTTACTTCGGGGTCTTTATCTGCAAAACATAAAGTCCATTCTGAATTATTCAATTCCTCGATATCAGTTATGTGACACACTTATAGAAAACGACGATCTGAATCATGTTTCCTAACGTTGGCCTTGGATTTTTAAAGAACATCCTTAAATCTCCTTGAACATGTAAGCCTAAACTATTTTTTAATCCTTACCCTGATTTTGAAACAAAACTTTAAATCTTTTGGAGGGACAGTGTTGCCCATCAGTCAAGAAACCATGGGCGTCCGCAGGTTTTGGCAAGTGGAAAATCAAAAACTTGAAAAAACTTGGAGAAAAAAAATAAATAGACCTTCAGGACAAATTTTGTCAAAAGTCGAAAATCTCGCACCATTTTGCATCAAGGCTCCTTGAAAAAGGCAAAAACTTTACAAAGAACAGCCACAATCCTACACTGATGTGACCCCCCCCCCCCCCAAGTGGTTACTCCATTTACGGGAATGCTGATCTGATCAATTAAAAGTTTTGCCCCCACCCCTAAATTTTTTCTGTAGACGCCCATGCCTGGAACTCTCGGGTTGTCACCTGATTAATTAAGCTAAAAAGAAACTAGTGCATCAATGGTGCAGTAGTTCAGTTGGGATCGGATGAATAGCTTTTAGGACAACTGTTTTGTATGACTGTTTTCTTTGTTGACGCAATCTGAGTTCTGTAATCAATATTTTTCTTCAGTATATCTTAAAATGGATTGTATGGAGTAACAGTATGTAGCCTAGACTTTATTATAAAATAAGCTCTTTAAATAGGTCCCCTTTTTAACCCTTTACTTGGCGACGAAAATTATTGCCAGCAACATCTTTTGTTCACCACCTTTCAAACTGTATAAATCCAGCATTTTAGCATATTTCGCAATAAGATTTGGAAACAGAGGACTTTTTTACGTTTTCAGAAAATTAAGTCTGGCAACCTCAAATAACCTTAAAATTTGCAACTACTTACGGCATGCATAAAGACTTAGATTCTACAACCCACTGACAAAATTTGAACCAAATCGAATAAGAAACACGAAATGGCAACGGTTTAAACACAGTCGCAAAAAGTGACAGAATTCTGGCTGTCCCGTACGATCGCTATAGCTCAGCTGAGCTAAAAGCTGGCGCCTAACACCTTGACGATTTAATCGACTAGCCAACAACAAAACAACACACAGTGCAAAGTATCAGAGCCTAGCCTCTTTGATTAGATGGAGAAGAGTTATTTTCGGAACATTACATGTAACAAATACAGAATATCTCCATTAGGTCAGTTCTGTCTGTCACGTGAGAAAATATGACCATGACAAGCAGACAGAGCGTACCACTTCGACATGTAAAGTTGACAGGAGAATGTGTCTCACTGATTGTGCACCAGACCTACATATGCTTCACTACCAACGGTAATTAAACCAACAAAAACTTTGCCAGGCAAACTGAAGTAAGCTTCAGATATGACCTTTTCTCTACACACGTTTATGCAATAATGCTTTTGCCTGCCAGCCAATTTTCATTTTACAAGTTGTGGGTGTTAATAATTTTAATGAAACCAGCCTACCTTCATCTTCAGTCAAGTACCCAACTGGACGGTTAGTTTATATAAATGACTCACATTGCCAATTAAATTACAGTAAGCGTTCGAAAACGTTCCCATTTGATTAAAAAAGAGATCTGATAGATATAAAAAGGCCTATACAACTATAAAAGGTTGTTGAAATAAGTATTTTATTCTCTAAACACACAATTTCACAATAGTTATAGACGGTGGCATAGTCAGATTTTTCGAAGTAGGGTGACACTGGGGCACGCCGGAGGGGCACACCATCATGAGGGACTGAGGGGGGCTGAAGGCGTCTTGGTGACGAGAAGCACACGTAGGACCGCTTTGAAGTCAGGACTGTAGCCTGTGGGGGCAGGGGTAACTGCCCCCCACCTGAGATTGCCAAATCGTAAATGAAAGTTGGCCTACTTGAGAAAATTTCATCCCAAACCTGGGAAATCGCATATAAGGGTTCATTTTCTTTCACTTTTCTCGGGGAGGTCCCCGGACCCCTCAGTGGATGCATTCTTATGCGGGTTTCTCCTTCTGACGAATGAGTCATCTTCCTCCAACAAGATACATGAATACTTGAATACACGAGTATATACGCTGGCTAAAGATAAAATAGCCTATGATTACCTTTAATTATTAGCTAAACTCAATGATATAATCAGTTCACGGTTTTGCAAACGATAGCACAAGTTTGTACCTGAGCCAGGTCTTACATGTACTCCTCCCCCTCAGTACCCTACCCCTCAGCACCCTCCCCCAGGATGGCACTCAAGCACAGGTGAAAAAGGAAGGGTCCTTCGGGGTGTCAACTGTCTGTAGGCACGCCACTTGGTGCTCCGAGTTAGTGTCATTACCCTCCTAGGAATTCGCCCAGGCTACGGGGGTGCAGGGGGCAAAGTGCTGGAGACTCTTGGTTATTTATAAAATGTGAACATTAGAATGAAGTATTTAACTGTCTCCAAATGGCACTGGATGGGCACTATGCAGACCACTTAAATAAAAATCATAATTTGACCACTTTTTTTTATCTTAACTCGCACTAATAAATCGGAAGAGGTTGTGAGTGGGGACGACAGATCACGTTAAGGTTTGCATGGAGCTTTAGAACGAGAATTCCACTCATGCGGCCCAAGAAGCCATTTTATGTGATTTATTTGGCTTTAGGAGGGTTAAAATTAGAAATATGACGAAAAACATTTCCTGAATTTTCTTCAGCAATAAATGGCAAAAAAGGTGGCTAGTGCCCGCTGAGATTACCCTCCTGGTGCTCTTGCGAAGCGCGCAGAAAATTCTGGTATTGAGTATTAAAGAAATTTTCGAATAAGTATACTCATGCGCCTCATGGAAGTATCACACTTTACGATACCTGGTGTGGTAATTATCTCGGCCTTGGCAAGGATTCGGGAGAATAAATTCCCCTTGCAAATTTAAAGGCAGTCACTCGTCACCCCAAACTACAATTTCACCCTATGTATATCAAAAGTCTCAATAGGATAGGTACAGCTCTTTGATTGACATCAAATTCAAAAAATGCAGAGAACCTCATATTACACGGCATGCACTGAGAGTGTTCTGATTACACATTAAGGACTTGTATGCTCACTAGGGTATGCCCTGAAGCAATAAACTAGGATTGTGTCTGGATAAAGATGAGTTTTAGTTAGATGTGGGAGGGGCTAAAAGTAAGTAGGTTGGGAGAATTTGAACTGTCTGGGCTGATGAAAATCTGCTGGCATCAGTATTTAAAACAAACGGACATTAGCCTATGAGATGAAGTTGTTTAAATATCTTCTTAAATTATTGGATGAGCGTTAAAAAAGCAACAAAACCTACATTCTTAACAGTTTTTGAGCATATAAAATTGGACTAAGAGATAATCGATATGAGGGTGAATGATACTGAATGGAGATGACTCACGGCAGCAGCGGTCCTATAACTGTTGACTGTAGGCGTTAAAACGATAAGTCTGGAATATATTTCCCCGTAAGGCAGTGCTTACCAAAGTCTGCAAAGACAGATGCGCGCGAGACACATGGCAGATATGTAGTTTTGAGGACATTTGTGCAATTGTAGGCCCTAAGTGACGGGTAAAGTGACAGTGGGTCTTCGTGTCTAAATCGATATATAAACGGTGTGTTTGTGCATAATAAAGTTTTAATACCCAAAATCTCATTGCACACGGGTGCACAGAAAACGTTTGGGGCACGTAGGTGCCCCTGCCCCCCCCCCCCCGGCTACGCCACTGGTGACACAAGGTTTGACTTTCGAGTTTTAGAAACGACCATAAGTTATAAAACACGGGAAATGCATGATCATTGATAGCAGTTTCATAAGGTATTCTCCTCCCAGGACTTTTAGTGCCGCATTTGTCAAACCAGGGAGTTGCAATCTGTTTGCAACTCCCTTGTCAAACTTACAGATTATTATGACATGCTGCACAGATTTATTGTTCCAAAAGTGGTGTTAAGATTCCTAACACCCCTTCTGTCACAACTGTATGCCCTGTATCTCTATACGTTTCCTATTCGAATGTACTCTAGTTATTCAGCAATAGGCAGAATTGATAATCCTGTAGCCTCCTCAGTTGGAACTCGTTGGCATTTGAGAAGAGGAAAGAGTTAAACTCTTATGTTGACATTGCTGTCAAAACTTGCAAGATTCCTTGCCCCACGAAACGCACAGAAACAGGGACGGTGTCCTGGAACCCACGCCAAAGCGAACCATCTAGGTAACTCAAGACTTTGGGGGTACATACTATTTTAGGGTGCCTTGTTAATGATTAAATGTTATGCATCATCCCTGGCCACTCTCTTAAATCACATTCGACGTATCCCATTCACACATCACGTTACCAGGTTACTTATATCATATGCCGTGGACTAAGTTTAACATTTCGTCTTTTTAATGTAAGTCGGGATGTACAGATGAACATAGACATAACCTGATACTGTGAAAAAAACCATCATGAATCCAAGCAGAAAATTCCCTTTGAGACCCTTTGTACGAAATTCCATTCAAAACAATGGTTTCACTGGATTTCAAGTTTTCGACCAATTGAAAGGGTTTTCAAAAGGGTTTGATTTGTTCAAAGGGTAAGTTTGTAATTTCCTTTGTCCAATTTCCATTAATCACAGGGATCCCTTTGAATCCAAAAGGGTTTTCAAAGGGCTCGCTTTGAACACAAAGGATATTCAAAGGGTTTTGCGCCAAAGGGTCTCAAACGGAATTTTCAGCTGGGATAAATCCAGCATTTTCTTTAAACACAAACAGATTTGAAAATGAAGGAAGATGGGACTGGACTTGTGCAATAAAATCGCATGTATTAAGCTCATGTATACCAGGTCTCACCAAGGTTACAGCAATATGCTTGCAGTTAGTTTTAATTGCGTCACCCAGTATAGTTTCCTACGGCAGCCGAGACACCGGTTACGTTGGCTTAGCCGGGCACATGTACATACATTGTAAGCAAGCATGGATATGTTTCGATCTGCTTCATTGCGATTTCCAAATAAAGGTTACTAGGGCCGCAGTCTAGGGGACAGAGGGCAACTGACCCCCTCCCCAGGGATTTTGCCCAGGTACGGACCTAGTTATACTTGAAAGGAACTGCAGAAAGGATCAAATACCAAATATGTGCTACTGGGTTGGTCTAGGGCCGAATTTAAGCGTGGGCCAATAAGGTACGTGCCCACGAGCCACCACACAAAGGACGCTCACAATCTGCAATATCACATTCTTTTGGGGAAAATGGGGGACGCCGGAAAGCCTAAATCTAGGGGCCTCGCATGAAGGAGCCCCGATGTAAGACATCTCGTCTGTTGGAATACATAGTATCTGTATGATTCCTAGGCCTAATGGAAGAAGTAGATGTGCGACTATATCTGTCATTTCGTTTTTATGAAGAGTCCAATGAATTTTCAAGGGGCCCCACATAGGGTTGTTCCCAGGACCCCAACATTTGTAAATCCGGCCCTGGGTTAGTCCGTATGCAATGTTTTTCGGCAGTTCCAATGACATTATTCGTACAGCAAGATCACTAAACAAGTACGCAAGTACGGTACTGCTTTATCATGTGTACAAAGTTAGTCACTTTTGACTATAGTATAATTCATTCAAAATGTATCGCCACGTGTGTATATATATATATATATATATATATATATATATATATACAGCAAGAATACAAAAGTGCAACGAACCCAAACAATGAACTCCCAGCAAAAGGATCCAGGCTGGATGCAAGGGTGCTTCTATCATGATAATAAGAAAAGTATACTGCAGAAACAAGAAACACAACTTTTGCTGCTCCACTTTAATTCAATATCAAGACGTTTCAGTCATTCGACCTTCTTCAGTTGACATCTATACAAGCAATAGTTAACAGAGTTATCTACAAAGCTACGAGGCATAATTGATACGCTTTCTAGGGGTGAGTTTATTCCTTTTGTTGAGGCCGTACGGGGATATGGTGCGTAATATATATATATATATATATATATATATATATATATATATATATATATATATATATATATATGCTGTACATATATATGTACATATATGCTTATATACATACATATATAGCCTATGGCCTTTGTGAGATGGAAGGAATGTTGTAGTTCATAAAACCATGAGACAATCTCTTGTTACATGTTACTTTTAATAAATGGAAACCATGATTTTAAAAGTTTGGGGGTTTCCCCGTGCCGGTTTGGTGAGCCGCTTTTGAGTTTTAGCATTCTTATTTGAGTTTAAAACTTACAGCACGATGATGGTTTCCTTTAGAAAACTCTGTGCGACTTACAAACCAGCTGTTTGTACAATCGAACCCAGTCAAACTGCCATAGAAGCACATGAAAGCACGCGTGATTGTTACAACAGTAACAGCCGTTTCTGTGCAGTTGTAAACTGGAAAACCCTAGGGAAAGTAAACGGTACATCTATAGCCTTTGACTGCCATAAATTCGAGTTTTAATCAAAATGCGTGTAGACAGTTACCCATGCAATCTTCGTATTAAGGCTTATACCAGTACTGTCCAGTGAGATTATATTACAGTAAACCCCATAAATATACAGTTTTATGAATTTTATTCCAGTCGTGTGAATGGTGACTTCACTTTTAGATGAAAGTATTTACTGGTTGTGCAGTATAGTTCAATGTTTTGTTCACTGCTCTTTACATGCCGATGTTGAAAAGAAGCTGCAGTATAGGTGCGAAACTTTCAATCGTGTGCTCAACTGGTGCACAGATTTTAAAGGCCCTTACTCAAAATTCATATTTTAATTAAACGACTCGCTGGACGTACACTCGTTTGCTGGATAGAACGTTTCCTGAAAAGGGGCTTTTTTTAAAAAATATCAAGTTCCACTGAGACTGTCTGGAACATTTTTGTATCGAAAATCTCGTTTCAATGCTGGTCATAAAAGTCTGAGTGGCGTAGTAAGCTGGATATGTTTGCGGCCGAAGACTCTTGGGGAAGAAAGTATTGCATTTCCCCACTGCCACGACAGTCATATCAGGCGCGGATCCAAGGGGGAGGGGCCTTTCCCGGGCTCAGCCCCCCCCCTTTTCGCCACATCAACAATAACAAATACGCGAAAATTAGCATAATGTTAATATAGGAGAATATTCAAGGGGGCTTTCATCTCCCCACCCCTTTTCGAAATGTCTGGATCCTCGCCTGCATATTTTCAAAGTTTTTCAAACAGGAGTACTTCCACTTCATTTTGGCCAATATCCTGGGAGTCTGAACCCAAAAGTGTTATGACTGGAGCCCTGTTTGCACTAGGCTAATTAGTGAAATATTGTAATAATAAACAAAGTGGAAGGGATGACCCTTGAATCTTTGCATGAAAATCTGTTTGCAAGACTTATACATGTGTTAGGGTTCTTATCTCATTTATTACTTGTTATTAATCACTGTTGTTGTCTGGTTAAAAACTCTTGGTTCCGCTAACTAGATTATAATATTTGGCTTATAAACGTGGTCATACTACATTGTTAAAAAACAATGTCAAAGTTTCAGGCCTGTATATGCGTGGTCAAGGTGCACTCTAAAAACAGTTGGGTAGTCGTTTACCCAAGTTGGGTCCGTATGCCACCTTCTTAACTGTTGGATGAGGAACTACCCAAGTAGGTTACAAAAATTACCCATTACTTGGTGAAAATTCACCCAACATGGGTAATTTTTGACCAACTATGGGTAGTTCCTTACCCACTATTTTAGGAGTGGACATACGCCCTAACTTGGGTAAAAGTTTACCCAACTATTTTCAGAGTGTGGGGGTGCTCAGGGCGGGATTGTCCCTTTGAAACAATTTGTTCCCTAGAAATTTCTAAGACCAAAACTTACTGTTGCCCTCATATCTTCTTTCCATATCTCATCCAACTCAAAATTACCCCCCCTGAAGATATCTCGCCCCCTCCCCCCCTTAACAGCTTGTCTGGCTACGAGACTGCACAAAGGGTACAGATGAAAACATCTTCATGTGCTGTTGACTAAGTACCACTTAGTGGTATCCACGTAAATGTTTCTACCCTTAGGATAAGTTTCAGCAAGGTGGCAATCCATAAAGTTACTTATATCTTTGTGTTGTGTCTATGACCCCATGTGAAAGTGTGTATTGAGTAATTGTTAGCCCTGATCGACAGTGACAGGGCGCATATTATTTGGAGGGAGGGTAGATATATTTCACTACAACCCTCCTCTACAAGACCTCCGTGTTTCACACACGATAGAACACGTTTTCTCTACGTCCAACCGTCGGTTTAACATTAGGCTATTCGTTTCTATTTCATTATGAAGTCACATGCCCACACCCACGTAAGTTAATCGCAAGGGCACAGTATGTTTGGAAAGTGGCACATACACTGTACATCGTAAAGTGCGCAAAGCCAGTAGAGATTAATTTTACTTTGATACGAGATATTTAAAGTTATAGCAAGCAAATTTATCTGTTCAAAGTAGCCTACTCCCTGGAACGAGTTATATAGTAAAAGTCCAAAATAACAGGACAAAACGAAGTGCTCAATGTTGCGAACAAAAGAGCTCAATTTCGCAAACACCTGGACCTCCTGAAGAACGCACTAGCGTGACACTGGGTAGAGGTTAACCTTTAACGCCAGAGCATCCTTCATATGCGCCAATTGTCCATTTAGTATTTCAAGGAGGACAGAACATGCTTTGGATTACTGCAAAACTTCGTGCAACCCTAAGCGATTGCCAGTCCCTACTCCCAACCCTCAAAGTTGCTGTATCATAATGAAATCGAATGACCGTTAGTCCTGGCTATAATAAAACAAGAGGGCTAATTGCAAGTTTTAAGTGTTTAGTGCGTATTCAGTGCTATTTTTAGATGTAGTATTTGTATATACTGTGTAAAATGTAATATTTGTATATACTATGTAAAATGAAGGCAAACATTCCTAAAATGTCTGTAAAAGTGTCATTTTCGGCGCGCTTCGCGCGCATTCCTCTTGTGCTCTTGTTGTCCTATCATAACTGCCCATAGAAGAATGCGAGTATTATTGTTGCAAACCTGCGAAGAAACTCTAAGATCCTGTACCCTCCCCCGCCGTAAATTTCGCTCCCTCTTGAAGAAATCGACGGTCGGTTAGTCCGAGTTACGATATCATTATGACAGTATAGGGACAGACTGCGATTGGACGCGACGGTCTGTTTAGTGCGTATCAACGCCACTTGAAGACAGTTAAATGCTTCATTCTAGTGCCCGCAATCGTGTAATTGTTTCAGAGCTTCCGGGGCTTCGCCCCTGGGTCGCCACTGAGGGACATTACTGAAAAGGACTTTAAGGCGGACAACTGCTAAAGCCTAACGTCAAGACGGTCTTAAGCCGCGGTCACACTGCAACGAATTCGGATCGGATTCCGATCCGATTTTTGTGAGTTTTTATTGAAATCTTCTCCATTTCGGGTCGGAAAGACCCCAAAATTTGCCAACCTGTTTAATTATATGATTTTTATCTCTGGACTACGAAAATTAAATTTATACGAATTATTTGGTGACGTCACATCGACAGACAGCTTTTATCGGAATACGCGTGTCCGATAAAAGCTGTCCGTCAGTGTGACGTCACGAAAAAAATCAGTTAACATTTCATTTTCATAGACCTCCGATGCAAATCATATATTTACACTGGTTGGCAAATTTTTGGCTCTTTCTGACCCGAAATGGAGAAGATTTCAATAAAAACTCACAAAAATCGGATCGGAATCCGATCCGAATTCGTTGTAGTGTGACCGCGGCTTTATGCTCCTTCTATTAAAGTACTACGTCAGAGCTAGTACTTCCATGACTAAATCGACCTAGTATTGCATATGTACTAATCACTTATTCCGATTTACTGATAACACGAATTCGAAATAAGGATACGTACATATCACTAGTTAATTGAATTCTTGATATCATTAGATATGGCGTGCGTATCGCGAATTTCCCTATTGCTGATGATATCAAGAATTTGAAGAAAGGATATGCATGTTAATTTAATGAAATTAAAATTCGAATAGAACGATATAAATACATTACTGATTCCTTTTTCCTGATTTCAAGAATTCGAAATAAGGATTAGTACATATGACCATAATTGGAATTGTGGATATCATTAAAAGTAGTACACATATCAAAAAACCTGATGTGTAATAATGATGTCAAGATTCCGAATTAGTGAACAGGCGCGGATCCAGACATTTCGAAAAGGGGGGATGAAAGCCCCCTTGAATATTCTCCTAGATTAACATGCTAATTTACGCGTATTTGTTATTGTTGACGTGGCGAAAAAGGGGGAGGCTGAGGCCGGGAAAGCCCCCCCCCCCTTGGTTCCAAGATAACTTACCCTCCCCCGTGAATATCATATTTGTTATTGAAAGTAAGAATATGTAGCCTGCATATTTTTGACTTCATGGAATATTATCATTAAATACGCCGAGTTCTTTACATGTTCGAAATGTCGTATTAAATAATATGAATATTTCAAATTAGTTATTCATCTATAGTTATCCTTCTAGTGTTATAGTTATAGCTTTATATATATATATATATATATATATATATATATATATATATATATATATATATATATATATATATACATATAATACGTATTCATGATTTCATCAAACATGGCTGAATCATATCACATATTTAATGATAACTCGGTGATCTATTTACTGATAGCCAATTTGTTAATAAAATTTTGGTATCTGAGTTCGTCTAGTTTCAGAACATCTCGCATATTTTAAGATATCAAAAAATTTGATTGTGTGTTGTGTTGAAAGGATTTCATGGCATCAGCAATTATTCTGCGTCATGATTACAGCCATCTTTAAATCATTTTAAATGTCATCAAAAGAAATAAAAATATCCCTAACTGGTGTAATAACTACTGCCTTTTTTCATTGATATCCTTAGATAAAGATAAAAAAAACTTAAAGTGGTTTCACATATTTTCGGCCTCCTGTTGGGACGCAGGACTACTACAGGTAAAGACTCAAGTTGCAGTAATACTGTTTCTGTCTCACTGTACCCTTTGTTTAGAATATCTCAGTAAGTATAACAACATACTTGCACCATACCTTTTCTGTCATTACAAGTACAAACTTGAAAATAATCTTTAGAAAAACATTGTCTATTTTTGTCCATTCTTGGCTTTTTATCGTCTTGGTAAATTAATGGTCGGCTGCTAGGTGTCATTAATTTAGAAGTTTCAGATCTGATGTTTGAATAATTTAAAGGATCACACCTTCATATGGCGCTAAGGTGCTTAGATACTGCTATGACATGGGAAAACTTAACCCTACATAATTACTATTTTCAGGTCTGATTACAAGTATTTATAGACAGAGTCTAAAAGCCTAAAGCCTACATTCAATGATACGCTAGAAGAGCCTACGATGCATTTTTTAACAGACTAGAAGAGGTTTTCTGTATGCAGCTTGCTGTATTAAGCCTGACTGCATAGCCTAGTGTAATTAGCCATAAAAATTGCGCGGTACCACCATTACTGTATGCTTGGAGACTTACCGGTTCTGCAAGTAATCCCGTTAGTCCAAGATTAGAAATTCACTGAACTATCCTCATAAAACACGAAGCATTATCGTCACAATAAGCGGTAATTCTATAGTAACATCACAATACTCAAATGTTTCACCGTATGAATATCACTCAGCACTAATTGCACTAAACAAGCCTACAGTAGCTGTACGTGGTCCCTTTGTCTAGAAGTGAACTTTGTGTCAATCCGGTGCATTTTGAAGCCAAGTTTGAGTGTACCAACATCACATAGCAATCAGATTTTTAGCTATAATCTCCTCTTTTGAACAGTCAACGAGTTCTGCTCCACTTACAATTTCAGAATCGTATAACTTGCTGAAACATGAATAGTGTACACCTGACTATATAAATCCCAATGGTGACAAGCAACACGTACTCTGTATAATACCCTGGTAAAACTGTTCTCTCGGCTATTTTTGTCGCAGGCACTAAGTTCATTTCCTATTCAGAGCTGCTTTCCATGCGATATTTTTGGCAATGAAATTCAATGGTTGCAAATACCGGATGAGTCCATTTCCTTTACTTTCGGGGTATGCTTGCAAGTGTTGATTTCCCTCTATTCGTAGAGTCCTGTGGTTGTCGCTTAAACCTGTGTTACAATTCCACTCGGCTTCGATAGTTCTCCTTCCAAATTGAGAGCCCTACATCACAGCGCTTGGTGTTTAACTATTATTAAACGATTGTGTATAGCACACTCTCATAATGTCGAGTTCGATTTGAAACGGAGCATGTAACCCATATCCAACGCTAGTGAGCCATTGACTAGTCAATTTTTTATACCAGTTCAATGAATAGATACTGTGCTATTAATAGTTCTGCTGTTAGCGCTATCGTGACCTTGTACCTTGCATTTGAATAGGCTCAGAAGTGCAAAGTGTTGAATAAATACTTGTTTGAATACCGCACCCGAATTGTTATCCAAAGGTATTTACGTCCGCTGTTTTCTATGGTAAACACGCAAAATAAGAATACTATTTTGGGAGCTAGGCACAACTTAGGGAATCATTTATTTCTTTTAATTGTAGAAAAAGGGATAACTGATGGCATGGAAACCGCTTTGTGATGTGACAACATCGTATAAATGTGACTTAGGCCTACAACTGTTGTTATAAGAATATAGTACACATGTAGCTTACACACCGTGTCGATATGGGAATATCGTAAACTCATAGCTGACACACCGCTGTCGATTTGAGAAAGAATATAGTGCACATTTAGCTTACACGCCGATGTCGAGATAGGAATGTATACACATGCAGCTTACCGTCACACCTCTGTCGATACGAGAATGTATACACATTTTTATTTACACACCTTTGTCGATATTAGAAGTAGTACACATGTAGCTTACACATCACTGTCGATATATGGGAATGAGGTATAACTCCTGGCTAAGACACCGCTGTCAATGGGAAAAGAATATAGTACACACTTAGCTTAGTACGTCGATGTCGATATAGGAATGCAACACATACCGCTTTCACACCGCTGTCGATACGCCGAAAATATATACACATTTAATTTACACACCGTTGTCGATGTGGGAAGTAGCACACATGTAGCTTACACACTCGTGTCGATATGGGAATATGGTAAACTCGTAGCTCACACACCGCTGTCGATGTGAAAAAGTATATATAGTACACACTTAGCTTACACACCGATATCAATAAAGGAATGCAACACACATGCAGCTTACACAAATCTGTCTATACGAGAATATCTTACACATTTAATGTACCCACCTTTGTCGATATGAGAAGTAGTGCACATGTAGCTTTCAAGCCGCTGTCGATATGGGAAAGTAGTACACATTTAGTGTGTATACAGAAAGCGCTATAAAAATGCAGCACACATGCAACTGAACACCGATGTGGATATGTGAATATCTTGCACATTTACTTTTCACACCGTTGTCAATATGACAACAGAGTACACATACAGCCTGTCTTACACTTTCCAAAATGAGTGAAATGCTTATAGGTAGCCAATACATAGGTATGACCATGGGCGAACCCAGAACAAATGTTACGAGCATTCTGTTTCAACGGATCCTCGTGCGGTGTTCTTTCAAAGCCTTATACACCGAAGGCCTGATGAGCAAAGCTTGTGGCAGGGGTCTGTAGTCTTAACCATTCTGGACCATTTTTAGATAGAGTACTGCGTACTCCTGGTGTTATTTGAAATGCTTATGAAATACTTTGGCTAACGAAGACTGGATTCCTGCAGACCGGATTTTTTTCGTCGGAATTCCAAATTCTCTGCTGGTGGAGTCAGGGCAACGGGCCCCGGTTTGGATCCAAGGACTGAACCCCAGAAGCTTTGTGGGCATTAGAATAAACCTTTCAAGTGTCTTTATTTTTGACCCGAAACCGAAGTTGGGTTTTGGTTGTCTCTGTGATTTCGGACCTCCGGTTGGGTGGCCTAACTGGTCATAAGACCAACATCATTTGGATCTCTGTTGGCCTGTCCATTTTAGACAAAGCCTTGAAAAACTGGAAAACAAAAACCGACTATTCAATTCTCGTAAATTTAATGCTTTATTTTAGGTGCAGATTATCATTCCCTGCAGTAACAAAGTGACCAAATGGTGGGTTCTTACCTATGTGTGTAATGCAATAAACCCTACAATAGTTTTACGTGAATTTCCAAATAATACTGCTGTCATGGGCTGAGATCACGGGGGACGACAGGGGGGACATGTCCCCGCAATATTTGAGAAATCGCCCATTAAATTTACACAGTAAATTATTTGAAAATGCTGTCATGTCCCCCAATATTGAGAACAAATCGCAGATCTTGATTGCTGTTCACTTTTGTCTTTTAATCTGCATATTATGAGGTAAATCCTTTCAACTAGTCTTTTCGTTCCACTGAAATTTTGCTTGTTTTACTCATGTTGGTCTCTGGTGGTCTGATGTGAGATTGTTGTCCGTTTGGGTGGATTGGCTAACAACCAAACCGGAGCTGGCTTGGTGGTCTGAGTTCGAAGTTTGGTCTCGAATGGTCTCGATTATACCCATGCCCATTATCGGGTGGTTTGATCATCAACAGCTAGACCAATCAAACGTGGCTATAGGATTTGCCGACAGGAGGACCAACAATCCGAAGCCAGCACAATAGCACCCGACGGGTTGCCGAAAGGATGTCGAAGGCAGAAAGTCCGAGTAGAAAAGGTTGGACTTACATTAAAAAAATTGAAAAATTTGGGTTATTAGTGAGAAAAATTGGAAATTTGGGGGTTTATTGAAGAATTTGCCCTAGTTAAGAGAAAAATCAAGTAAATCGTCTGGAGGACCAGCGTCGTTGGGAAGTTTACATTTTAAAGTACACACTTTCTATCTCCGACTTAACAGGAAAATTTCCCCGTTGGGGGGCCAGCCTTCCCCGACAGGGAGCTATGCCCCCTTCCCCCCACTTGGCGCCACCCCTGGAAGAAATATCTCTATAAACTTTTCGTCAGTGATCTGCTTTTCACCACCTAACATATTAATCGAAGCTAGATTGTCTTTAGTTTAAGAATACCTGCATTTAGTAAAAAAAAAAGTTTGATTAAAATGGTGTTTGAGGCTCTTCGCTAGCAATCTTCGTTTGAAACACGTTCTGTGGCTTGTGGTTATCTAGTGTATTTTTACGAAATTTCAGAGCCATCGTGTTTTCTCTAGTTTTTGTTATTTTGCCATTTCACTAGCTTTACATCTCTCTAACAAGCAGAACTGTTTGAGTAACATATTGTGAATCATCATTGGATTCGGTAAGGCTGCCTCACCTCCGCTCTAGCCTTATACCTCATCGCGACACCCTCGTACCCTCAAAATCTTTGCGCCATGTCCAAATAATATAAGGGTGTTAACCACAAATATGTTTAAACGCATTTGGTACATGAATTTGTATACAAGTAGTCGTCATAGTTTCCTTACCAAGTAACTGCAAAACATCTTTGAAGATACGTCATGCTCTGTTGACTGCGTCAAGGAAGAAAGGTGTGTGATTTGTCACGTAATATGTTAGAAACCGTCAAAGTATCGGGACCAGAGTGTGTGCTTTCATACTAGATCTACAATCCTCGACAAAAGGACATGGGACAAACCCCGCTCCCCGTATCAATGTTGAAGTCTAAGAGCACGCTGGGATGCTGCAACATTGAACAGAGGA
Organism: Holothuria leucospilota; assembly: GCA_029531755.1. NCBI lineage: Eukaryota > Metazoa > Echinodermata > Holothuroidea > Aspidochirotida > Holothuriidae > Holothuria > Holothuria leucospilota. The sequence continues at coordinate 39,984,195 of CM055981.1, forward strand.
ATGGGGATGCAGATAGGGGAATGGTGATCTCACTGTTGCTTGTTTTCCTTGTTTTGTCCCATCATTTTTGTCGAGGAGTGTAGATCTCGTGTTCATGGTCAGATCCTGTGCCAGACCTGTAGTGTGAGTACAATGTCATGCGTACGAGTACAAGGGCGGTGTCTGTGTTGTGAGTACGAGTACGAGTACAAGTACAAAATTTTGCATTAGCAGAGCTTTCAAAATTTGTGAGTACGAATACGAGTACAAATTAATTCTTACGAGTACGAGTACAGGCAATTGTACAAACCCATGAGTACGAGTACATACTCACTACAAGTCTGCTCTGTGCTTTTAATCAAATCTTTGAGGTAAATACTGTTTCAGATAGGTCCGGGCTACGCAATTTTTTTCCCCACGAGGTTATGGGCAAATCACGCCAATGGACCAATCAGCTTCTTGGAAATAGGCCACACCCCTAATTCCAAAATGACAGCTTTTCGACCCTTTTCTTGTAATTCTGACAACGGATTATGAAAGAACAGGCCAAATAATCACACTCCGTTCTACTCTAACCTTAAAAATAACCCTAACCATGATTTTGAAACAAATTTGAAAAATTTTGAAAATCAAATTTGCCCATAACCTCATGGGAAAAAATGAGGCGTCCGGGCTGATCTTCTCATCACGGCCTTGGCACGAGTAAAGATTTGAGCCTGAGAAAGCAGAGTATAGTTTAAATGTTTTAGGATCAATGGTGGACTTGAGATAATTTGCCCCTCTGTCTACAAGTATTGTCTTAGCGCTGGACGTATTTCTCTTCCTTAAACGCATCTAACGGACATACTTTGGGGAACACATATTAAGAGTGCGAGACAAAGTATAAATTTGCCAGATTCAATGCGATTGTGGTTCCTGCGTAATGAGATCCCCAGATAATTTTATGAGAATAGATTTTGGTCTGTTAATGAAATGTACAATATGCTAATGCAAACGCAATTCTCTAGGCCATTCTTTTTCATGGGTGAATTCAGAATCTAACTTTGACACCCCATCCATCGTATTCTTAGACAAAGTGAAATTCTCGGGAGTTACTATCATTACTAGAGTCTCTACAAAAATTAAATTAATGCATCCTTGCACGAAAAATACTACGACCGTTGTAAAATCTTTACTATTATAAGCTTGTAAGGTGAGATTGCTTCTAACACTTGCTGCTGTAAGCAAACATTGTGTGCAAACATTGTGTGTTTTATCAGTTGAAAAATTTAACGAGAATATACCACTCCCTTCGATTAAAATAAGTGTCCATTTTATCACGTGTGCAATAATTACATTCGTGACTTTAGATCATTAATTGTTAAAAAGTACCTTTTCAGATAGGTTAGATCATTTAATAGTTAGTACAAAACAGACTTATAAGCCTACGGTAGCCGGTAGTTGCCAGACTGTTAAAACCAAATGTGCGGTCTTCGTCACTCTGCCGGCATCATGTACACCAAGCTTATAATACGAACTAGGTAAGTTAAGAAAAATGAAAGGACGCACTCACAACTATCCTATCAAAGCCATGCGCAGAAATACTGTATTGCTTATAGTTCTCCAATAAAACTGGTTGGTGCCCTACTTAGAGTGTTACTCTGAGTTTTGTTTAAAGGTGATCGGTCGTCTTGAAATATTGTTTGTGACGTCAGCCTTTTCTTGACATGTTTCTGAGGCGTCACTGTTCAACAGATACACCGTACAAGCGTGGTATAGCTAATCGGTAAGCAAGACGAGACGGCATGTAGCTGCATACCTACTAGGTATACCGATGTCATCATAGCTACTTGTATGGTGTATCCGTTCAACAGTTACGACTACAGAACATGTCAAGAAAAGGCTGACGTCACAAACAATATTTCAAGACGACCGATCACCTTTAAGTTGCCCTGAAATTTAGTTTATATATATATATATATATATATATTAATCCCTTTAGTAAACGGCAGTCAGAGGCTTTGCTAATGAACGAGAGAGTTTAACCAAAAATATTAATCATCCAACAAAAATCAAAACTAATTTTAATAGGCTAAATCATCTAAGAATAATTTTAGAATCATTTAAGATGGAGAGTTTTCTTTAAAAGAGAAAAAAAGGACAACATATAATACGATGATTGTCTCTAACTGTTATAAACATCAACCCGAAAGGTTAATATCAAAGATAACACCAGAGCATTACCCGCGTATAATTTAACGAGGCTTACTAAATCGACCAGACAAATTCCTTTCAACCACAAACTTTCAATCATATAAAAAATGAAACAAATTAATCTCGAAAACAGACTCTGAAAACTTTAAATACTTTGAAAATAAATCGTTTCCAGCACATCGAGAAAGTAGCATAGCTTGTAACAAAAGCTTAAAGTTTTCCTCAAAAAGCGGGATCATATCATATTTATTACTTTATCTAAGTATAAGTGCATTCTATTTCCAGTAGGAATTTAAGTTTGTAAATAAAAACAGTCGGATCAGGTATCTGGCTATTTAACTTACTACAGAAAATAAAATTCTTGAAACGAAATATGAGGAAATTGATAGGATGAACAGGACTGTGGAAGGACGCAAAGAAAATCATGGAGAGAGAAATCAAAATTCTTTTTTTAAACATTTATGAGTTAATTCTGACCAAAAACTTTAAATACGACGACAAACCCAGAATTCACGTGTCAATGTTTCTTCTTTCTCATTGCAAAAAGAGCAAGTTTTGTATCACTCAGACGGAGTTTATGAAGATAAGTGTTTGTGCCTAGTGTTCTATGCAGGAAACGAAACTACGACATAAATATGCCCCATGTGCCGTAACCCAGGGTATCTTGAGTGATTTGCCCTCTGTGATTTATGACCCTTCCAGAGGGGTTAACCTGTTTGCTGTGTCTGTTGTTGTCAATTTAGCTTTTCTTCAAATTTTGGGCTGAAGGACACAGGGGTGTCTGATCAATACACCGTACCTTTGCTGTCATATTATCATCTTTGTGGTGTTTTCTACTTATCATTAAATATATAATATTGGAAAGGAGAGTTCCACGTGTACTCCGAGAAAATAAATCGTAAAACAGGAAACAAATAAATGCATATATATATATATATATATATATATATATATATATATATATATATATATATATATATATATATATATATATATATATATATATATATATATATACAAATTTTGATCTACCAATAATATATATTATAATATATATATATATATATATATATATATATTATAATATATATATATATATATATATATATATATATATATATATATTATAATATATATATATATATATATATATAAGTCGTGATTGATAGATCGAAGTTACTCTTCGACCTATATATATATATATATATATATATATATATATATATATATATATACGAACTACTCATCCACACCCCTTCCTACCAGGCCCCTTAGCCCCGTAGCCAAACAGCGTACTGAAGGGGCGAGATAGCTTCTATGCAGGGACGAAATATTTTTCAGAGGGGGTGCGAGATATGTAAAAATGTATTAAGGTAATGCTAATTTGAAATTTGTAGGGAACGAAAGTTTTTCCATGGGGTTTGTCTTCACCCACCCCTTGGCTACGGGCTTGCCTCCTACAAAGACTTTAAAAATGGAACCTACTGCCTATGTGCTTGGTGCTCAGCATAAACAATGGAGTAGGCAGGTAGGGAAAACAAACCAGTGAGCCACAACTGGAAAAAAGGCCGTGGTCGTCTCGACTTGAACCAATTGGTTGGAAACTGGGACGTTAAACCTCATCTAACCTAACCTAACCTACTTAGGAAGATGGACTACATGTTCTTGAAGTACGGTTATAGTTCATATTTTCACCTATATGTGTTCTTGGTGGGTGATTTCAGAGCGTTTGGCATCCCATATGTTATCCATTCTGGCGCAATACGTGTGGTGTACATCACGATGACTGAATGACACATTTTTGTGTCAGTGCGATTTTCACCAGTCTAGGGGCGTATGGGATACAACCTTTTCTGACCTCAGTCCCAGCCATGGTAGGACTGGGGTCGACTTTATGTTTTATCCCATTTTTTAAGAACGACATTTTGAAGAGTGTCTGAACCATTGAATGTAGAAAGAAACATAAAACGCTGATAAAATTAGTAGACTACTCCAGATATATGAACATTGTAAAATTCCCCTAAATCTCACGCTACCCTAGATGAGGATTTATCAGCAAGTACTAAGGTTACTAGTTTAGTACAGTCTGGACTGTGTGAGCGGGGGTGTACTTGATGCCCACACGTTTCCCTTGACGTCAAGCTGGATTTTCATCCTAGTTAATACTGGGAAGTAACCTACCAATATTGCAACATATTATATCTAGGGTCTGGACTTCGTAAATAACCACTCCCCAGGTTTGTTCCCCAACTTTCAAGCACAGAATCTCTCCGGTGGTTTTTAGAACGTGCTTTTGCATTGATTTATTCTATGATGATTACTGTGGAAAAATTCATGTGTTTTTCTTAATCTGACCCTGGAAGATACCTGTGTCATGAAGTGTTCGTTAATAAGTAGGTAGTTTACAACAAGAAGGCAATACATGGAGTGACAAATCTCATCTAGCTTATATCCTCTACAAATCATGTGGTTAATGAAATTTTAAAGCATAAGAAAATGAAGGGGGAAGATTACTTGTAGGTCATTTGATCTTTGACCTATGACGTCATCGATTACCCATGCTCATGTCTTGATGGTCATGTACCATCCTACCAAGTTTGAACTTGATCGCACCTATTTTGCCAGGGCTTGCGACACACTTTTACGCAAAATTTAGGCCAGTTCCACCTTTGACCTATATTTCGTATTTGGTTGTGACCCATAGCAACTTTTAAAACTTAGCCTCACCGTTCTCGACAAATCGTGTGGTTTAATAGCCTTTGTAAACCTATAGATAACCAAATGCTGGTTAAAACCCAGTTGGAAGGTTATTTGAAATTTGACCTCTGACTATTCTATTTCCAACCGTTTTTGTGATGACCCATGATTTCGTTAATCACGCATTTTGGGTGCTTTTCTTAAATTTCGGTGCCTTTTAACAATATTGCAGACAACAAGCTTCAACATGCTCTTTCAAAACCCCATATATATTTCACATACAGAAAGACTAAACACATTTATCAACAAGTTTTAGCAATTATACTAGATGAAATGGTAACATACAGTATTTACACAACACACAATTTGTTTAGCTTTGTTATAGAGCTATACTGCTTAACTAAGTTAAGTTATTTCACTATACGTCAGGTAATTAAATCGTCAACTGAATCGACATGCATACTCACCCTTGCAATAGATGTCTGTTCTCAGAATGATAGATGAGGGGACAAACAACATAGTTTAACTATCATTTACATTTATATTCTGACTGTTACTTTATTGTGCTATGCAGACACAGGTTGAAGAATGCAAATTATGAATAAAAAAGTTGACAAGGCAAAGAGATAAAGGAAGAAACGGCTTGGGGGAATTCTTTGTTCATTGACAATGATTCTACACCTTGTAACATCCACATCCATTACAGTTACTTCTCCTCAGGTTAGTCAAGGAGAGTAGGGGGCGCCCTTTAAAAATCCTCTCCTTAAAGGTTTAGATACAAGAAGGAATTGTTAGCATTAGCAATGATTTTCCTATACTTACCATCGGGAAATTATTTTGAGTCAAATTAGGCTATGCATGGAGCCTGCTATGTTTTACTTGTTTGCCTTCCGAAGCTAAATAGTGTCAAGTGCTGATATAGAACTCCTAGTTCATTGATGGCGCTTGCAAGTGTCATTGGGGGAAAGAACCTTATGTGCAAGATTACCACCAAAGTGGTTGCTTCTCAGTATAGACAGCACTTAGAGAATGTTACTTATGTTTGTTTGGTTCGATTTTGTCTGCCTGCCTGCATGCCTGCCTATTTCCTTGTCTGTCTGTCTGTCTCTCTGCCTGCCTGTCTGTCTTGTTTGTTTGTTGTTCTGATGTACTCCAAAACAGGGTTATTCCTATCTTGACTCGTATTTTGTTGGAAACTGCACAGTGTCGGCTCACAAAAACTTACTATATACCCTGTTAGTAACTTAATTCGTTGCAGAATTGAGTAACTGCACTGCTAACACACATGCGTCAGGCCTTGAAATGTAAAACGAACATGAAGTAACGTTATACCGTGTTCCATGAGCATGTAGCTCCCCAGTCGTTTCTTTTCGGCTAGCCAGTATAATTTTAATTATAATCATTGCCAATCCTCTCTATCCTTTTAATTTGAAGGAGAAATAATCAAGGAATAAATTAAGGACAATTACAAGAAGTCCTTTTCATCTGTCATTTTTTAATTTCCTTACCGAGGTACGTACCCCAAGCCTTCGCTGGAGCGATTCACCTAACCCAACACAACAATACAATCATTCTTTACAAACGAATACTGTACACCATCAGGAATACCAATGTATCGGTTGTTACTTTTCAAAAACACCTTTTAATTACACCAAATAATGAGTCAACCAGGCCAGTGGAAATACAGTTATGAAGCAAGCTACAAAATCTTGTAAACGATTTTTCTCTCGTTTCTGAGTCGTTTGTGTCCTGCCTCTCTAGTCTTTTCGGGATGGTAATGTTAACTTCAAGTCAATCAGCTGATCAATGTTTTCAGTTTTCAGAATATTGCCAATTTTCCACCGGCGAGCGCCGTTGTTGCAAATGAACCCTGGTTTAGGGGAAAATGCAGTCACTTCAGTATGGATTTATCCTATTTCACGAATGGCTCTCGAGAATCATATGTAACTACTTTTCTTACTGAGTTGTGAAATTCATATAGAGTAACACTTTGGTTTACCTTGAATATGCAATATGCATTTCTGAAATATCATGAAAGGTACTTGAAGGGAAGTAAGAGGATAATTTTAAGATTTAGCTGTTGTTTCAAATTAAGTTTGGGGCGACTGCTTATGCTCTTTAAATACTCACCTGCCCTTTAAATACTCTTCTGTTGCAAACACAGACAGGAAATGAATTTTAGTTTTTGAGAAATATTCAAGTCAGCCATTAGAATACGACCTGAATATGGTCATGACGTAAACTCAAACTTTCATATAACAAAGAAATGCTCAAAGGCAAATACAGCCACCTCCATTTGAATAATTATAGCCTACCCTAGTATCCTAATTCATGATTGACTCTTGTTAATCATCTGACAATTTTGTTAATATTTCTTGTTCTGTTCATGTAATGTAAATCCTTGTCACACCTTTAATATCCAACATTTTTAGGTTCGGAAACATCTGGACAGATTCTTTTTCCTACATTTATTTCTTCGATTTACTGAGAGAAGCAAAATGTATTCCGCCAACCAGTCCTGCTTAACAAATAGTTACAGTCAGAACCAACACAGGTAAACTAAAAAGGTGGACAACTTAGCAACCACGAAGAAATTTTACTTCTTCACTATGGTACCCAAACTATAGGCAAGGGGACGGGGTTGGCGCCACCCATAGAAATATTTTCGCCCCCTAGAAAATAAAAATACCAGTGCCTTGATGAATTTTAGTATACCCCAAACAATATTTGCCTAACATTGGATTTATCTCACCGCCTCAACCCCCGTACCTTGTCCGGATAACGGTCTGATGGTACCGTACACAAATCTGCATCTTATACATTAGCCTTTGGGAAAGTGGTTAAAGACAGGGGATACATTCACGTCCGTCGGAAGGGGACGTTAAATTGTGGCCCGGGAGCAGACTTGGGAGCGATTTGTACACGCATGCCTCGTTGACCCCTAAGCACTAGCCGAAAAATAGAAGGCGAGTCTCGCCGATGTTCATCCACACTCACTCTGGTATAGGGTTCTCGATGAGCCAATTGGCTTCCTGACCATCAAACGTTAAACATAAAACTTAAAAGGTACAAATTAACAATTATGCTCATATGATTAGCATTTAGACACTTTTGTACTGCGTAGAAAAAAATCTGTTTTGAATTAGCTCGGAAATAGCCTAGATGCTGTCAAAGATTCGTAGCTTATTTCTATGTGTCCAATTATTGCACTTGCTTCAAAACCGTGCGTTGCATTTAGTCATGCGGGTTGGGACGTAGATAATGTATGAGACATTCAATTTTTTAATATGTCAAAGTAAACTTGTACATTGATATTGATGTAGCGTGTTCGGAGGGAGGCCTAATGCATGTAAATACAGCTTAAATCTTTATTCTCATTTACACAGCACGGTAACTTTAGAAGAGGTTCCGATTATTTCCCTTCCTGTGTAGGACCCCACTTCCCACTGTGGCTCTGTCCGCCACAGTTTTATAATTTCAACAAAACTGATAAACCTATCAAAGAGAACAAGTAAAATAAATAATGCATAAAACAATACAATGGATATGGTTAATCGACATTTATTTTCTTGAAGCTAAATTGCTAATTAGTTCAATTTTATCCCAGTAAACGTCGCGGATCATCATGGCTTTTGTCCATTTTGACTTTTATTTGTCAATGAGCATTCCCTTTTCCCCAAGACTCACTCCCAGAGATATCCCTAAAATTTGTGATTATCAACCACTTTTTGATGTAGACACTCAAAGTAAGTATAGTCCCAACTGACGTTTGCTAGCTGTGCTCATTGGTCAATGACATATTAATATCAGCGTGAAGCTGTTCCAAGAAATCAGTGATGTGTAGATGACTATTGCGTTGCAGGTAGCCAAAACACATTTAAACATTTCCTTAAAAATTGAGTATTTTCATCCTTTTTCATCGGGATACCCCTGTATTATACATGAACCATGATGCGTACCCCGAGGCAAAAATATAAATTTGTCGCGCATTTAACACAGCATCGCAACGGTTTAGTTGTAACTGTTTTTACACCTTCGTCAGGTGCCTGAGAATTGATCTACCAATACATTTAAATTATAGTGCACATAGAACGCAGTACATGACCTAATATTAGAACTAATGTCACACACTGGTTTTCTTGATCACACGCAGTCCACCTATTTTCTAAAAAAATGATGCATATTCGATGAGGGTGTTTCGCGTATCTCCTGAAAAAATAACGCCTACCTCCAGGGGTACGCGTACCCCTAGTTAAATTAAACCTCCAGTTAATGGAGGCGTGTGGTCTCTCGGAGGTAAAATTGCTTAGTGAGATTCTCATACCTGTTGAGACTGAAGGAGAGGCTAAATATAAACTTTGTTGGAAAAATTTTAATCAATTGGAACGGGTAATCAGGCACTTTTGAAGACGATGACGATGACGATAATGATGATGATTCACGAAATTTCTATTTCAATATAATTGTTGTGAGTATGACAGGCTGGTAACTAGACAAGGTACTGAAGGGAGCGATACAGCTTCCAAGGGGAAATACTTTGGGGTAACATACTGAAATGCATTAACGCAATCGTAGTAATTTTTATTATGTAAGGGTAATAAACTTTTTCTTGGGGACGTCGTCTCGTCCCCTGGCTGCGGGATTGAGTATAATGGCAATTTTTCTAATAAGGTAATTTAGGGAGTTTGCAATACTTGGTTTGACTACATCTTTTGACCTCCAAGCATAACGATACAGAGGATTCTTTATAAGTGGTCTTATCAATTATGCTAAGAATAAACTAAATGAAATATTATTAGTAAACCCTTATACTTAAACATAATACCTAAAACATTTTATCTCAAGCAATGCTGAAAACAAGACCTTTTAATCAACCAAAATGAAAAATGTTAATGAATATTGTGTTTTAATCCGTTTTTTGGCATTTGTAAAAGATATATCACTTATAAAAGGTTTAAATGTATATATTTAAGGAATTCTGTGTACAAACGTGTCCTTATATTCACTTAATGTTAGTTTAACAGATTCACTGGTTTGCTTCTTTTGATGCAAAATTTCAACTTGTTGAGCGGTATTGTGGCTCACCCATTTGCACAAAAAATATTTCACAATTATACGGATTATATGGATATTGATAGGTCTATCAATATTAACGTAATCACTTTTCAAGCACTGTATCTATATTCATATAAACTCAATTCCGTCATTAAGTAGCAGTTTTTCCTTGTCAGGGGTCTCAAACAATCCTCATTTCCGCAGTTTATTTTGAGTGATAATTAATGAATATTTTTCGAGAGGCGACTTGGTTGAAATTTGCACTGGAGGGCTTTTCTAAGTTGGTGCGACTTGTCTAGTACCAGTTGTTGTTAGACGGCCTCATTGATACAATCCTTTGAACGTCATTCACTTTCACAGGGCATCAGAAGTGAGTTTGCGAGACTTCAAAATGATGGCCTGGATACGATACTGGCCTGGATACGATATTACACTAATATGCCGTCCTCTTATGAAATATTGAAATAACTGCTGTATTGCATTATTGCATATTGGAGTTTTGTTCATTGGAAGGAACTGACAAAGGTATGCATACAAGACAGGGACGGGGGACTGCAGCCTTCTATTTGGACAGAATTTTTGGTGCTTTCGAGCAAAATATTGCAATTTTGGGGCTGTCATTTTAAAAATTTCATTCTCCACTGCAGACTGTCATGTTCAAAAACGACGATGTAATCCCAAGAACTGGTCTAGCAAGCGAGAAGCCGTGGGGGAGGGAGGGGGGGTTCCAACCATGACTCAAGTACAACGAAATAATGTCTAAAATCTCCTGTTTCTTCGGGAATATTCGGATATGACTCCCTATCCCTTAACCTGCAATCTTGATTACGTAGAAAAGCTGTGAGACAGGCTTCTGGAGGGCTTTTCGATCCGTCAGTGCCTCTGACGTCATTGAATTTATGGTCGTACGAAGTGGGGAAGCAGGGGCAGTTACTACCATAATTTTCAAGGCAAACTTTTATCATATCTATCTGTTTAAATTTCCGAGATTTTAAAATTAAGATTGTTTCGATTCAACTTGTAAGGCACGGAAAGTGCCATTGCCAGCAAAATGGAACAGGCACATACTGAAGGAGGGGCGAAGGGGCAACCGTCTCCTTGAGGAAATATTTTTCCTACCACTCATAAAAACGTCTAAAAAATGAAATTTCTTTCTGCGCTTTTCGTCTGTACCGATCCCAGACATAGGCGGAAATCCTGGGGAGGATGGGTTTATATATTTCCCCCTCTCACTTTTTGGAAATGGACCCACTGAATTTCACTTTTTCACACAATAACGTTTGCCTCAAGGTCCATTATCCCTTCACTTTTCCACACAAATCTCCACTACTGATCCTACGTACTATAGTTGTCCCTTTCTTGCTTCCTGTAAGACAATTTGGGTGAAATTATTGGCCCCAGGAAACTCTCACCATCGTCCATCCTTCGCTCTGCCCTTAAGCCCTCTGCATCGTCAATCCCAGCCAGTTGTTAGTCAGAAGGAGTAGTAAGGTTATAAGTAAGAAAACGTGAAGTTGTGTTGTAATGCCCAACCAATGTCCTTTGAAAAAGTTTATAAATGCATCGTTCTAATGCCCAAAATTTTGTAAATACCCCACGGTTATCGGGCTTAGTTCCCTGAACCCTTCAAGGGCGTTGCCCCTGAATCCCACCAGTGCCCTAAGAGCAGACCTTGGACCCTACGAAGTTGGGGGCATCGCGCTTCCCCCGACCTTCGGCGCCGCTTCGTTATTTCAACCTGAATTTGACCCCGAGACAAACTCCTGGCTACACCCTAATGTTGCCCTTAGATGACCCCCCCCCCGCCGAAAAATTCCTTTGAACGCCATGATCGAATTAGTGTGGTATAAGCCACCACGATATCCCCCACCCCCATGTATCCCTCACCCCCATGACCAAATCCTGACTACTCGCTTGGGGTAGAGTGATTTTGTTGGCACCTTATACTGGTGATTTCAGGAAAAGTCCATCACGAATCACATTTTTCTTGAAGTAATCAATTATTTCTTGTAGTGAGCTGAACTCATGGTTGTAGGCCGTGTAACCATAGCTGTGACACGAGATCATAAAGTTAGCCACATCTTCCTTCGTTCTTACACTGAGAACAAAGTTACCAGGCTGAAAGAAAATAAAAAGAATAGTTACTACATTAAGAGCCATACGACGTTTGTTCATTGGTCAGGTAACTAAGAACTTTTCAACTAATTCTGTTACCCAGAGAACGCGTTTATGGTAAAAAAAAAACACTGAAACAAACGGAAAGAAGTATAACAACCTGTGGATTCCAGGACTGTAAGCATGTAGGGGGGATCGAGGAGGTCGGGAGACCCTTTCATCCAACAGGTTTCAACTCAAGTTGATTCTTGAGTATGAATTTACCTTAGAAATTGGAAAATGTTGCATTAGTTGCAGCATCTAAGCACTTAGTTATTTTAAAACTTGAGACCCCCTTTAGACATATCCTTCAATACCAGGACGGCGTTCGTATTCATAAATTACTCAAGTGCATGTTCCAAGTCCCATTCGAATGGACTCCTAGTTAGGAAACTTGGTCGCGTGCCTGTATTTGAAGTCTTGAGGCAACAGTGACTTACAATATGTATCATTTTTCAATTTATATGAACTGACCCTTGAACACTTAACCACTCTTTAATGCAAGGCAGGATTATTCAATAGGAACAGTTGGCACTGTGCCTAAGCTTGGGTTTACGAAAATTTCGGGGGGTCCTATACGAACATATCGACTACGTGAATAATACATTAGACCAATGGTTCCCAGCGGTGGCATTTTTGCAACTTATGGGGAAGATGAGCTCTAAGGGAACGGCAGGGGGGCATTTTGAAAAAATGAGATACTAAGTTTAAACCGGGCCTTACAAGATTCCAAAAGGTTTCACTTAGCTGAGCTCTCAAATTCGTTCCTTAAAAAGGAGATAAATGACGTCAACAAGTCGAATAGGTCTAACATTCACTCCTCAGGTGCACTAAAAAGTTTGTGAATTATCTTTATTGCTAGATTTCAAGAAATCGCATCTAACAGTGATTAATTTCAAAATTTTCTCGGCGAGGACCCTCATATTCCCATTAGTGGCATCCTGGTGAAAGCGGTGAGCGAAGGGCCATGGCTAAAAATTGTCCCGCCACTTTTACCTTGAATGTAGGTTTTCCGTGCTGTCCATCAACATGACATACTGACAGAAGTGAAAATTGCAGATAACTGTAACATAATAGATAACTTTTGCAATGTACTATGAAGTAAAACACAAGTAAAACGTTAAAGCGTTTTTAAAAAATGCAATCTTTCGGTTTGCCAATTTCGGCTTTCTCATTATTTTCACCCATAGGACACCTTGAATGGCATAAGTCTTTTAAAGCCCCATGCGACCTCTACCATCCTTCTTCCTCCTACCCACAGGAAAAGCTCCTTGCAGCATCAAAGGGAACCTTCGTTAGTAGCTCTATGGTTGATTTCTGTAATCTCTGGTGAACATTTAAGGTTATTAAATATTAGGTAATCGGAAGACAATCCAAATTGACTTACAGTGCCTCATTCTTGTGTCGACAATTTTGGTAACACCCCAGAGCTTCCGGGGCTTTGCCCCCGTTCCCCCATTGAGACATTGCCCCTGAGCCCCATTAGGAGCCCTTGTGGGAACTGTTCACACTTCGGTGGGCCTTTGGCATCTGTAAAATTCAAAAAAGTTTCTCCGTCCCTAACCCCAACGTTGTGATTCACCATATCACAAAAGCCTGAGTCAGCTTTCTGAATCCCGCACTGTTGTTTTGCTTCCCTGTGTCGGACCCGTACGTAAAAACAATGTATGTGTATGTCTCCCCTTTATTTGTATTTTTACTATAATTTTTATTTCATTCATGGCAACAGTATGCTTTAGACGGGGGCGTTTGCCCAACGCCTTTCGGTAAAAGGGGGCGATGAGCTGAAAATGGTTGGGAACCACTGCACTAGACTAACTTCCGACATTAGCACAAAACAATTTTGATATACCAGGGAGATGTTTTTCCTTTGCAATACCCTTCTGAGTGTTCGTGACAGCTGTAACAACCACTGCTATCACACTCATCTCCTTTTGTAACACTCATCACGCACTTTTGTCACAACGACTCTTTTTTCTCAACCTTCGTCCACTTTTGTCAGAACGGAGGTCCAGGAGTGAGTTGCCAGGGATTAATATTCCGGGAATTTTCTAGAATTGGTTGTCAGATCACGCCTAGGACCTTCGAAGGTCTTAACCCGGCCCTGCTAGTATGACACAACCTAAAGGTTCCATTTACCCAACTTTTAAAACCTGTGTTCTAACAATTCTAATAGACTGATAAATTTACTCAAACTTCATATCCGTGCAGATAAATGTAAATTTAGAAGCGACAACATTGAAATAGAACTTGAAGGTGAAAAACATGTCCGATTTTAGAAGCATACATACGAAGCAATCATGATTTCATAAACGATTTAATTTTAACAAAACTAGTTCAGTGGCAATTAGAATGTTGTTTTCTAAATCGCATTCCACATCGTTGGCACTCTCTTACAGTTATAGTCGTACAAGGCAGGGACGGGGGGACTGCAGCCTTCTATTTAGACAGAAATTTTGCTGCTTTCGAGCGAAATATTCCAAATTTTGGGCAAAGTTGTGACATTGTGCATTCAAATGTCAGGTAAGGTAAAACAGTTCAGTCCCTCCCCTTCCCTTCTGATTGAAAGTAGTTACGTATCTGCCCTGTGTCCACATTGTTGTGTGAACGAAACCTCTTTCAAAGAACAAAAGCTTACCATGTTACTTGCGTCTCTGATGAGGAACGTTCCTCGAGAACAAGGATTCAATTTATTCTCTGCCTCTCGACGAGACAAGTCCTGATGGAACCAATCTCTTTCCCACAAGATCGGGTTGGACTGTGAAACTTTTCGACATTTATCTGCTGAGACTACGCCTACAAGACCATCCTTGTTCCTTACTCTGTAACACAGTCTCGACAGAATCGATGTTTCCTCTATCACATCAAGGTCTTCCCCCGTTGGACACTTCACATTACCCACTCGTGATCGCAAGTCACATTCAGTTGAGGTTTGGACCCGAAATCGAAACAGAAGTCGTTTGGTTGATTCCTCTTCTCCTATACAGTTTTTTGGTATCCAGCCACCTTTGCCACGAACATATCCATAATACCAGCCAATCTTTCCTTTGTCCTGTATCTTTATAAAATCGCCTTTTTTGATGGAAATTTCATCCGGAGATTTTGAGTTATAGTCCTTGATTACACAAGTTTGGTAAGGTTCGAAGTCTTTGCTCTTGTCTATGAGAACAAAATGAGAATATAATGCATTTCCGTTGAACACTGGGTGGATAAATACGCTTTTCATGTTCGTTTATGGTGAAAGTGCTTTTTCTTATACCGTTAGTACTTTTGTCAAAAGTTTTTAACTTAGGTCTTTGGACAGGAGGATGAAATTCTTCAATTTCTTCCGGAATTCATTCGATTAACTAATTTACTGCTTTCAGATTGCTTAAACGATGTTGGCATGACTGATTGCTCTCGATAAAATGCCAGCTCTTTTTCTTTCTATCTCTATTACAGCAAATGAGTGGGGCTGGATAGTTATGACCGAGCATTATGCAATGCAGGTAAAAAGTAAAAAGACAACTGAACTGACACAAAATACTTTCAGAAAAATTCTTCTTACTCTCTGCATCTTGCAATCTCTCAGGCACCCACAACAGGAGGTTTTCTGTAAAACTTGTATTTTAATGTGACCATTAACTAAAATGCAAGCACTTAAGGAGTGGAGTGGAGTGGAGTAACTCTCCTGGGTGCGATAAAATAGCCTCAGGCGATGAGGTTTGTTACATGATATACCTCAGTAGAACAAAGGAAAGGTGAGGTTTGGAAAATATATTTTTAGCGGAATCAGTTCAGCATGCGGCAGCTGTACCTACCTGTTGATTCACTTGTAGACTGAGACGGTTCTTCGTTATCTGCCAAAAACCCCCACACAGAACTGCCATAGCCTTCCTTCTGTAGAAGACCAAGAAGGTTCGACGTTGTCGCCAGATGACCCAGCCTCCGTTTCCACTTTAAGAGCATGCGCAGTGCTTGTTTGCTTTCGTCATCAGACATTGACTGACACATTTCTAACTCATTTTGTGTAAAACCAAGTGTCCTACTTCCGAAATGCAGGAAACTGTCAGCAATTTTAGAGGACAGGATTCTCAGGTTTTCATCTGATACCTCACTGTTCATATCTGCTCGAGTAGTTGTACCTAGGAAAGTGAAAAGGAATGCTTTCTGGTAAAATTGTCCTAAAACTAGTCAAAGACAATGCTTGCGTTTTAACCTCAAAATATTGTCATAGAGACAGACTGGAAACCTTTCTTTACATTTTTACACTTTATAGACTACCTAGGCCTGGTGGTTACGCCACAAAGTGGCAAGGGCGTTTTCTTTAATTTAGCTAGTTGAATTCACATGAAATACTTTCGTGACGCTTTCTCTCACAGTCTTTGGACTCGCTCAATTCGTTCCATTTACCTGACCCTTGTTTCTGTCATTCAACTCCCCATACAGTAACTTGACATGTCATATTTCAAGTAACACTCCCTGTTTCACAACTAGACATACAGTGGACGTGTTACATTTCAACTACCATCCCCTCTGTAATAAACTGACCAAACAGTATATTTCTCTCCAACTTGTAAAAAAATGAGATTTTTAAGCCTGCTAATAACGTATTCAATGCCACTTGTAAACGATGCGTTCTAAATTTCGTTTTAAATTTGGTTTTGCCCATTGCCATCCAGCGCGACTGCAAAATGTCTATCACTTTTAAGGACTGTGTTTGCTGCGCTGCTGTATCGCACCGGTTTGGCCGAACTTTGGTCAAATGTGGTTGAAGTAAGAGTCTGAACGATGCATTCATATTTTGTAAATTTTATCGTTTTTTGAAGTCAGTAGGAATCATTTTATGAATTCGTAATATTTATCAACTCTCTCTACACATTTGGTCTAAATTTGCTGAAAGTTTGTAGACTGGTATTTTCACTGAAGAGTGCTGACCCAACGTTGTTACTTTGAAAGTTTGGTTCTGTTGCGAGGGCCGAAAAACAGTGAAGTTCCAGTAAAGATTTTAAGCCGGTCAGCCATGCCGCCGTAAAATGACACCACAGTGACGACTGGCCCACCATGCGGATATGTATTACTCCTGCATTTTTAATGGCTGCCCTCGTAATAGTAATACCAACAGAGTACATAGATGCAGGGAAATGCTAAGCTGAGCTTAAGGAGCGTCGCTGTTGTAGCTTACAATTATCCATATTTTGGGTACCTAAGTAAACCAGTGAGTGAACTTTGAGCTCAGCCACGTAATTAACCACTAGAGAAGCGGTTTTACGCTATGGCGTCTCCAAAACGGAGCCCTCATTAGTGTCATGAATTATGATTACAATTCAAATTCAAAATGGCTATCAGTTTCATGTGGTTAACATTGTAACACGTGTTTTGATTGTTGTATTTGATTTTGCCTAGCTTGTCTAAAGCAGAGCCCTTCCCGTTTCTAGAATTCTTGATCCGACACTGAATTTCTTCCTTACAACCACAACAGTATGAACTTAATGAACTGTAACAGGAAAAATTAGCCCGGAAATAACAAGGTGGCTACCAGGTCAAAACACAAAATACCCGAGAACATTAAACATAGCATGACAGCAAAAGCATAGGCCTAAAGTATAACCGCTTACGCCTTAGCTCCTGATCCTCATTTGGAAATGACGCGTTGGCCCCACCAACCGACCAAGACTCAGGGTTTGGTCTCAAAGATGCATGTCCCTGTTTGCATAAAATAGTCGTTTCACACCGATAATACTCTGGCCCACTTGAAGCCCTGTTTTTGACTAGTATCTGCTTCCGAAGGAAATACGAGAAAAAAAAAACACGAAACCCACAGACAGTCCTACAATATTGCAGGCAAGAGCTTTCTTGAATAGCCGCAACTCAGTGTCTTCCCGTAGCCTAAAGTAGGCCAGGCCTACTCGAACCAAATGTCCGTCAGATACAAAGATATGTAATTTCTCACACGTGCTTTTGCAGCAGCCAGGCAGTTCTTTAATTTCTGTTTCTTGAACAAATTTAACCTGTATCACCATCCCCACTTACCTTGTCTCCCCCCCCCCCCCATGCCCACCAAGTACAACAGGTATTCTTCTTACTAAGATTGCTGTTTGAAATGTGTATGGATATTTTATTGACTGTTGGAACTCATATACTTTCTTTATCAGCAGAGATGGGGACAGGATTTGCCTGAGGGGGGACATTTCCTATGGGGGGCAGCCACACGAATCCCTGACAAAACTGACTGGTTGCCTGACGGATGGCGAACCTGCTAAAAATGTTGGGCTTTCCTTAAATTAAATATGAGAATTTTATATTTTTATTTATATTAAAGAAACTTTGAAAAGTTCGGTTTAAATGAAAACTAAACGAAAATTTTGGTTGTTTTATTGAAGACAATTTGGCTTTTTTATTGAAGAATCAATCTTTGAAAGCAAAATGAGGGAAACCGTCCGGGCAAAGGGTCCACGTCCGGGATTATATACTTCATCGTACCCATTAAAGCCCCCTGAAGATTTCCCCGACTGGGGCAGTCTTCCCTGACGGGGTCATGTCCCCATGTCCCCACGTGGATCCACCCCTGTTTATCAGTGTTATGTCCGAGTGGATAATAGTCCAGCATAAGCTTTGCTCAACCTGGAAATTTTGTGTATTGACGTTAAAGGCGTATGAAAGTCAAACTATATGTAAAATAATTTGTGGATTATATCATAGCTGAAATCAAAGTGGCCAAATATCGTTCAATTCGTTATTTTAGTCACCACTGGATTTAGGGGTCACGTAGTCCACTTACGTCATTTTTATGTTGAGTTTAGCAGGGATTACAAACAACAAAAACTCTGTGGCAGCCGAAACAGGTCACTGTGCCCTTCATGATTGTGTCCAGGTAGACTCCAATTTAATATGCTACATGTAAAATCTAGGATGGAACTTTTGATCAAGAAATCCAGACTATGTGTGGCGTCATTCAGGATTTACGGTACACGAATTTCATTCTAGCAGCCAAAGAAGCCTCTGGAAGCTTGATTTGGGATTAGTTTTGATTGTGATATGCATAAGTTACAATGCTCGTATAACTACAACCCCTCTCAAGGTTGAAATACCATTAAAACCAATTGTACGGTTACTGACCTGTTACAGCTTAGGAATTAAGCCCTTTTCACTTTTGTAATATTTGCCCACTGTTTTGCTGGATTTAACGTGCTCCATTGATACTATCAATATCTATTGCAGCTGTAGAGATGACATATTGAAATATGCTAGGTGCAGAAGCCGTAACAGCTCCCTGCTAAGCGGTAGAGATTGAGGAAGATAAGTGATCTCCATTCCTGTTTATCACATCTGTAGTTTTATAGGTAATATTGCATTTGCATTACTAACAGGAAAAACAGCCTAGCATCTTCCATCAAAAAGATGTATACATAGCATAAGAAATACCGCTGTTTACGTTGATCTTTAATAAAGAAGCCTACTTGAAATAATTAATAAGTAATAAATAATTTGGGTCTGCATAATCAAGTTGCTTTTCGGACAATCAATAAAAAGTGTCTACGAGTACGCCATGAAGGGTAGCTTTTATGACGCTATGCAACTACAAATGTAGAGGAAGTGTTTGGCTCAAACTTGTAACTTCATGCCGGTTGGCTGACCACTGGCAACTCAAAAAATCTGTTCAAGTTAAATTTCTTTTTTCAAGGCCAGTTCAAATGAGAAACCATAAATTGTTTTGCGACGAAAATTCCTCCTTTTCACCCATCCAACTTTAGATCGAATCCGAACCCTTCCGGTCGGCGATTGCCCAAACTAAGCAACCGCCAACCGGGGGGTTGCTAGGATTGTCACCTTCCTTATCCACTCATCAGCCACAGCATCGATCAATCGCTTACGAATGAAACTGATAAGTAGCCCACAGGAAGAATGGCCTGGCATACAATCTTAAATACATAGCAAATAAAGGCTTTAATGACTACGGTATACGAAATTGATAACAGCCTTAACCTTTCTTAACTGGTCCATTTTGCCTCATTGGCATATGTATACCCTTACAAAAAAAGTGTGGCATGCCACATGTGAACACACGTAATCACGTGTGGCAGAGCATATGAAAATACATAAGGGAAAAAGTGTGGTTATGCGTGGTGACACGTGGTATTGGAACCAATCTGACACACAAGACCACGCTTTTCCCTGCATGATTGCCACACCTTGAAATCTGGGTCAAAGTGGGGAATGCTGTCTCAAGTTGACACATGTGGCAAACCAGGGCAAAGTGTGGCAAACAAGGCCAGTGAACGAAATCGAACTATTGAATTTACTTTACTCAGCACCGTACTTCTCCACACATCTTCACATTTTGCCTACTTTACCCCAGTTTGCCTCCTGCTACATGTGTCAAAGCGTGATTTTCGGTTTTCCACACATTGCCTCATGTTCAAACTGTGAAAATACTGGTCAATGCATGGCACTTTGGAAAAGTGTGTCAACTGTTTATTAATGACACACATTGTCACGCAAAAAATCACAGAAATTTCACTCCTCTCCACACCGCACCTTAGTTTTGCACAGTTCGACACAGTATTTCACGTGTGGTATTGGAACTTTTGCCACACAATTTTTTTGTAAGGGATATCACGTCAAGATAGAGGGGCTGCATCTCTAGTAGACAAGTCATAAAAACCACGTGCTGACTTACGCCCATTTCCTCATTTTTCATAAAGATGACCCACTTATTATAGAGTATTTGTAAATAACCCAACATGTTTCTCATTATGACGATTCTTTTGAAAGCTCCATACACAAACATTTCCCAAGTTACAAAATGATCGAAGCACTTACTTTGTTCACTCGAGACAGGGCTCTCCACTGAAAGCGTCTGTTTTAGTGAGTTTCTCGCTTTAACGCTGGATCTTGGAGCAGCCTGAGGGGGACGGCGAAGCTGAAAATCCTCCTTTTGGCTACTTCTTTGTATGGGTAATACAGGTTCCGTCTGACTTCGACCGATGTCTGAGAATTTTGGTGTTCTCTGTTCATGCACATTGTAGTACCTGTCTTCACTTTCAGCAGGATGAATCCAATTTGCATAGTCTATGTCCTGGTCATCAGGGATTAATCTTTCGATTTCTTCCTTCTTCTCCTTTACCCACTTGACACAGAAGACGATCTGATCCAAAGCTTGCTGAGCTTCTTTTTGTTTTCTTTCCAGATCTAACTCATCTTCAATTAAGCTTTCCCACGTATCACCAGTGCGAAGACAGCTTAAGTCTGGCAAAGGTGCATTAGAAAAAGCATTCCTCCAATCTTTCCTAAAGGTTTCTTTCAAGTCCATGTTTTAGTACTGAAGGGACTATCCCTGTTTTGTTACTGTAAATGATTCTGTTGTCTATAAGCAACTGTTAGTGTAACAGCGTTTGTCAAAAGCATGGAGCTTTTTTATCGTGGTCCTGAGGTCAAAGTTTAGAGATTAAAAGAACTTCAAAATTCCCTTCCTCAACAGCCATTAAAGCTATTGATGGTCTTCCAGCCACTTCCTTATTTAAGAGTAAACATTCGAAAAAGTGTTTTTCTAGGTGATCAAGGTAATTCACCAACCTGTTGATTATTTATGAAGATTAAGATCAAAGGTCATCATCAAAATTCTCTTCGTGTTTATCTCTCATATGTACACGTTTCATGCATTAATCAGTTAATTGTTCATCAAAATTGCCGATTTGACGCCATCAACTTTTGTATCGTGTGTTATGGTAGCTCGGTATAATTTCATTTCAAAGGTAAGTCGAGGCTGATGGAGGTCACACGGTCTCTGAAATACGCGGTATTAGCTCAGACATATATCGCAATTGTTGGGGAACTTTCATACTCTAGCTCTGCATTATCAAATTTTCGCCAGATCATGTGAGATAGCCGATAAATGATTTGAACATTCCCCCACAATCTCAGAACTGGAATAACCATTCTTCGTGTAAGCTATATAATGAAACATTAAGGTCAAGTATACCAGCAGTCACATACATACTTCTGGGTCCTGTTCTTTCCTTGCTCTGTCCAGTCCAATTTTTGGACTATCCTTTACAGAAGAAGACGTAGAAGTAGATTGTTGCGAAGGAAAGAATTTTGAGAGTGTTTTGAATACATAGATGAATCAACATAAGCATACGGGGGGGGGGGGGACACATATGCCCTCCCAGTTCGGGCAAAAATAGTGGATCCATTCGGGCAAATAAGATAGCCAAGAAAATAAATTATGCCCTTTGACAACCGACACAGCGGTATCAAAATTCGGGCAACTTGGTCCAAAATTCTAAATTCGGGCAAAATTATCCCTCACCCCCCAGAAATATTGGCCTCCGTACGCCTATGTGAATCAATACCACAAATCTGACTTATTAACGGAAGTATCAAAGCCCATGATGATCAAGGGAAATGCAATTTACATAACATTCATTCTTTTTGGTGATTACAGGGTTGTAGCCTGAGGGGGGCAAGGGGGAAGTTGCCCCTGAGGTTTCCAAACCGTAAATGAAATTTTGGGTACTTGAGAAAAAACACTGATTTGCTGAAAATTTCATTGTCCTGATTATGGGAAATCACATAAAGGGTTCTTTTTTCTTAGATTTTCCTGGAGCCCTGCCGTAAACGCTTTCTTTCCTGGCTTACTTCTGAAAAATGAATAAACCCTCTTCCTCCCACATGATACACAGTTGCACCTAACGCACATACGCTGGCTAAAGATCTTTAGCTTTATTTGTCATACCGTGCCACAGGATGTTTTTATAAAATATAATAGCCTATACAATTACGTTTAATTATATGCTAAATGCAATGGGCTTGTCAACTAACTTTTAATTTATTCAAACTTTTAATTTATTCAAATCTGCTCTTTCGTTGTCGGTCTAAATTTGTTTCCAGGGCATGAAACATAAAAATAGACTGTGTTTAGATGTAATTTATACATGTACAAGGTAGGCCTATAGCATGTGCCATTTGTCACGTCTGGGAGATATTTTATACCAACACATTTTCTTAGAAGGTCTTCGTTACGGCTACCTGCCAACCGATGATGGGTCCCCCGAGTGGTGTACTAAGAGGGAAAAGCACACACCGTGTACCATCCTTGTAGGGGTACAATGCCACTGTCGAAAAAATACTAAATAAGTAAAATTTCTAAAAATAAAGTCAATTTGAAGCTTTACCAAAGATAGCACAATCTGGATCTTAGAAACAGTAGGACAACAAAAATTTCTCAAAGAGTCCTGCCGTTAGGCAATATCCCCTTCAATTACACTTGTTTGAAACTAGAAAACATCACTGAATAATGAGAATTCCTAAACATGCAACCAATTTAATGCTTTACTAAATTTTACCAAAGATAGCACCATTCTGCATGAAAGCCATTTCACATAGACAAAAATTTCTCAAAGAGTAGGGTGTCATTCCCTCCTCTTGCCTTACACCCTTCGAAAGAGTAGAAAAATCCCTAAAATGGCAATTTCCAAACAGATAATTCGTTCAAATCTTTGCCAAAAATAGCACCATTTTGTACCTCATACACGTACCTTTATAAATGCTACCCCCCAGTACCTTCCCCTTGGATAGTATATCTATGCACATGTGACAAAGGAAGGGTCCGCGGGGGGCAACTATCTATAAGCACGCTACTTTGGTACTCCGCTTCGGTAGTGTCATGAACTCTCCCCCCCCCCGGATTCCCCCCCCCCCCGGTTACGGCCCTGTATTATTGATGAAAAGCTGTTAATGTACTACGTAAGCAATAAATAATTCTTTTTCTATATAGCAGACCCAATCAATAATCTTCAGTATTTGGGGATCTCCATAATATTACAATTAGTTTTCAGGTGTGTTCTTTAGAACTTAAAGGGAAAATGCTGAGTACCCCAATTTGGATTAGTGCCCCCGGTATCCTTTTTCATGAATGGCTCTTGAGAGTCATGTAACAATATTTTTCCCACCGAATTTTGAAATTCACAGAGAAAAGCCCATTCCTTTACCTTGAATATGCAATATTTATGTTCTGAAATATCTTGAAAGGTACTTTAAGGGAAAAAAGGAGGATATTTGTGAGATTAATCTGTTGTATTAAACTAAGATAAGGCGACTGCTTCTGCCCTTTAAAGAATACGATAAATGGGTTTTAAATTTAGAGTAAGACTTAAATGAGGTTTTACGTCTCAGTTCTAACCAATGTAACTACTGGCTTTCTTACCTATAATTTACAACTTCTTAAACACTAAAAAATTATCACCTGATCCACATTGTGTCACTTAAATCCAGTTTTGCAACCACAGGGGTATTGCGTTTCAAAACTGCAATTTTATGGAAACCTGTAGTAGACAGGTCACGCCCGTAGCCAAGGAAGGGGACAGGGGCGGCACCCTAGAAAAAATTCGCCCCTAGAAATTATTAAGAAATTATTTCTCCCCCTGTAAGTTATTTCGCCACCCCTCCCCTTTCAGTACCTTATCCGGTTACGGGCCTGGGAGATACAAGGTACTAAAAGGGGCGAGTTGGCTGTAGTGGGCCAGGTATCTAAAGGTATGTTAAGATATATGAATGCAACAGTATTTTTTTCTCAAACCTTTCTAGGGGCGCAAATTTTTCGGGAGGCGATGCCTCCCGGTACCCTTGATTACAAGCCTGTATTTATGTAAATCCAATCCAGTTTTCCCTGCATTTGTGTATTTGTTTTGTTGTGAAGGCAAGAAATAAATGAAATTAAAATATATTCACTGACCCTATGCGGTTGTCGTATTGGGTGGTATGGGCAATGACAGGCTCTGGACTCGGACTCGATTCCGCACTCGTTTTCCGTCGGACTCGGAACTGGCCCGGATTGGGAGGTCCCGGAACTGGAATTGGCCCGGAATGGGCTGCAGCTGGACTCCGAGGCTCGGAGACGATTCCAGCTGAGTCCACCGAATTGATAAAGTTTATATATATTACTCAAGGCTACATTGTGATTGGTGCACATTTTATTAAATGATTGGTAACATACTGTCACCTAAATTACAGGGTGAGCTAGAGATGACATTGACTCGACAAAATGCCCGTTTAAATTAAGTGCCATTGCAAAATAGTACAAAAAGCAAAAAAGCAAGATGCTATAATGTCAAATAGCCGGACTCGGAATTGGCCCGCAGCTGGGGAACTTGGAATCGGAAAGTGTGTGTGTGTGGGGGGGGGGGGGGGTAGTAATGGAATCGGGTGAGGGGGACTCGGATACAGCCCTGAGCAATGTTTATGTATGATAGGTATACGGTATGTAAGCAATCTGGGGGAAAATGCGACAAATTTTTAAAAATAGGTTAAAATATAGACTTTGTATTGTTATAAACAACAACTCAAATGAATGTTGTATATTTGTATCACACGTATTAATTGTGGCACAAATATGATCATTCCAAAAAGCTATCTTCCATGAGATATAGTAACAAAAAAGCTCCACGACACAGTGCTCGTGTTGGTCAACGTCTTTAAACAAGTCCTTTAATGCTTAATACTTTCATATTTATGAATCTCATAATAAATATTACAAACAAATCTCTCTATAATAATTTACTGACTTCGTTCATAACGTAACTACACTCATACTCATTAACCCCCACTCCCCTTATTAACCCCCACTCCCCCATCCCCACCGCCCACCATTCTACCGTATACTCAACTTTATATTTTGCTCTTGTGAAAACCAACAAGTCAATGAAATGACGTGGGTGGCATCACATTGATTGCATACGCCTTGATACTTCTTATACTAATCGTGACACACATACCATATATACCTATATACATATGTATATATACATGTATATATATACTTTGCCACGTTATTCAATGCAACCTTCATTTTTCCCCAAAAGTTTTACAACAGATCTGCACTAAACGAAATTTAGAACTTTTATAGGTGGCAAAGGACAAGTTTAACTACACACTCACTTCAACTTAAAGGGATAGCAAATTGCATCCAATGCAATATGCCACAACGTTGCAAATTTTATGACTTCGAACAATTGGAAATATTTCTTGACAAACCTCTCGTAAAACAGAAGTATTTGTAGCTATGAACAAAACGTCGCTATGGGGTTTGTAGAAATACAGTCATGGGAGAATAACACTTTTTCTTTAATGACACTATTTATCCTCTTAAGTCATAAATGACATGTTTAGCTGCCAGAATGTAAGACATATTCATTACATTCTTGATATTTTGGCTATCAACTATTAGAATTTGATAATTCCCAAAGTTTCTGCGAATATATGCCTTATTATTTCCTTCCTTTCATTCAAGAAAAAACGAGTTTCTCTTAAAAACCGACTGGATTTAAACGTAGTGTGTCAGCATTTCCCAGTGTATACGCAATTTGCACAAAAGCTAAGGAGACACTTATCTTCAGCACAAACGTTAAAATTGGGATTTTTTCTACTTTTTCGAAACCATGTGCATGGAGTAACATCCACCCTAACCCCCCCCACCCCCCACACACACGCGCACTCAGCGATTCTCCTTATCCTGCGAGTAGTTATGGCTGATTAAAGAAATAGCAACTTTTTAGAAAAATTCACCCATAATTTTCGAAAGGGACCTCGTTGCGTGGAATTTCAGTAATGGTTTCACGTAAGAGGTAGACTTACCATAAAGTCTAACGCAAAGGGTCAACTTTTCCACTGGAACGGAACTCCGGAGAAAATTTGAAACTTTCGAATAAACTAATGAGTAAGTAAACCATCTAGGAGGTTGGGGTTGTCTAAGGGGAGGTCACACTCAGAACGTTCTGAATAATCAAGGCTGCCTAGATGCTAATTGGTGTACCACTTCACAATTTTAAAGCACATTTGTATTCAAGAACTGGCATAAATGGGCCAATAGAATAGTCGTCCGACCCCCATGACTGTCCCCTCCCTATGATCCTGGCTCACTAGGTTGGTGTTATATCAACATTATACGTAATAATTGTAATAACATTCGGTTTGACACACTGTACCACCTTACAGCTGCAGTCACACATTGTTCTTGTGTGTAATAACCATATAGCAATATTTTTCCTAAATCCTAATCTTTCCAAAGACAGCACACAGGTTTAGATGATAAATGTATATACTTGCTGGAATGATTTAAAATTGTATAATAATGAAATAATTTACCTTGAACTGGTTTCATCCGTGTACTTTTTGGAACTTAATCAGGGGCGTAGCAAGATTCTCTGGGACCATGAACAAGGAGCAGTGAAGGCTCCCCCCAAACCATATCACAATCCCAATTGCATAAGCCCTCTCCTGCCATCCACGCAAATATTTACAAATTAACAAATACACAACGTATGGTACTATATGCGATACTTTTGCCTGTTGCTATTGACGCTGTTATAACTCGATATAATAAAGTCATATAAAACGTGTGTTAATACTTAAAAGTAAACCCTGCATAGTATGATAATGCACCATAGCCGGGCCGAGCATCATAGCCGGGCCCCAAAACCCCCAGTTTTTTTTTTTTTTTTGTTGATCATGGTTGGGGCCCCTGGACATTGTCCACCCAGTCCATCCCTTTGCTACGCCCCTGAACTTAATGTTTTACAATTTCCCGAATACTTTATTTCATAAAATTTCTCTTCAACGAAAGTTACTACAGGAAATAGACAATACTATATTCTATGAGTACCTTGTTAGCTCACCGGTTTGCATAATTTGTTCTTGCTTATTTCTGCTATTAAAGGGAAACAGACATTACTCCTACAATGAACAGTTTTGATGGATACTGGCTATGGATCGCATTTTGAATATTCCATTAATAACAATGAGTACATTCTCGGGTCACCAAACCTTTTTTACTTCAGGCACAAGCTCATACAACTTAAATGAACTGGGGGGAACTTGGGTAAATACTGCATGTTTAAAAGTCTCTCTTTTACCGCGAACACAACAACAGTTAAGTAAATCATTTAAGTACAAGAGGAATGGTTTCCCAATACAAAGGAGGGCTTAAATTATTCTTTTTACGATCTTCACACAACATGTTAGTTGTATTTAAAGAATGGGTGCTCCAAATTCATCTTGAAAACTCTATAACTGAAGGCGAAAAGGATCAGAAATTTTTATAACGTAATATTGTCTAAAAGTGCGATTCAAAGGATACCCTATAAGTTTACACATCAGACGCTTCTCTGGAGTTTAGATGACACATTTAAATATTCTTTCGGTATAGTCATAACATGTTCGGGCTTTGCAAGTCTACATCCCAATCACAGTGACTGTCAGCTTGTCAAAGTGTCTCACTACTCCACCCCACATCCCCCCTCTACAATGTTCACAAGCCATTCAACAATCCACACCTTTTAAATTCCCGCAGAATATCACCCCCTGTAGGGGAATCCTTAAATGCTCCCAAATGGATTTACAACACCGTAGGTATATGATGGGAGTTCCGAGGAGGTGGCCCCATGGTATATGCTACTTAACGAGTAGCCTTTAGGCTTGCGACAGCCTTGGCAAGTAACGACGGTCTTGTGCAGCTTCTATATTGCAATTACGTTAACTCCCCACTCCCCCATAGTCTCACCTCAGGCGCGGATCCAAGGGGGGCTTTCCCAGCCTCAGACCCCCTTTTTCGCCATACTCAACAATAACAAATACGCGAAAATTAGCATCATGTTAATATAAGAGAATATTTAAGGGGGAAGCCCCCTTTTCGAAATGTCTGGATCCGCGCCGGCATCTCTCCTCCGTTTCTAACCTAAAAGCTTGAACCAATCGCCATGAATTGCATAAATCAAAATAAATTACAACAAATTAAAGTGAATACCTATAAGTTACACAATGGAAAAGAATATTTCAGTCGCCTTTGTAACAGATTTTACTTGTTTCATGCTTTTGTAATACCATGTGACGTTCCGTAATTGCTGCTGCTTTTCTCCAGTCAATGGAAGAACTCCACGAAGGATGACGGGGTTAGTTGCTTAGCTTTTCAATGGTGATGAAATCAAGCTAGTGCCTTTGTCCAGTGTAGATTTCCTGAAATGATCTATAAGAGCATCTAAGGAAATGAAATCCTTATTACAAAACTTGTAGCCTTTCGGGTGAGTTGTGATGACGTAGTGCCCAACACTGTTGCGCGTCTTCAAACTAAGAACGAAATTGCCAATCTAAAGAAAAAAACAGCGATTTTTTACTAAATCGAAATTTTACATTTACTCGGGGAGTACATGAAAATTGAAAAACAATTTACTGAACACGCAAACAGTTGGCAGAAAAGAATTTCATTTTAACAAAAACTAATTTATTTTGAATGCCTAGTTTACGATTCAGGCCTGGAACCAGGAAAACTGAATGAATAATTCAAAGAATATGAAAATCAAATAACTGGTTATACTTATTTTGTGGGTTTTAATTTGCCTATGATAGTGACTGAAGGTATACCGTTAATAAAATATCACTGCCTCATCCCGATAGCCATGGTGTTTATAAACTGCAGACGTTAACAGCCCAGTTTCAGTTTTGCAAATGAGACAAAATTCTGCAAAAGTGTTATTAGTTTTTCATTCTAACGTATTCACACTGATTACACTCTTTCCAATTCAGACTGTGTTCTCATCTCACTCTTTCACTACTTCAGCCTGCGCAGCCCGTACGTCACAGTCTTACTACTTCAGCCTGCGCAGCCCTTACCTCTTTTTTGGAATCTCGAATAAGAAAGCTTCCTCCTGGGCATGAACCGAGAAGAGAGTCAGCCTGTTGTCTGGTTATGTTCTGATGGAACCAAGGACGCCCCCATAAAACAGATTGGTCACTAGAACTCCGTTGACATAATTGCTTTGGCACTACGCCTAGTTGACCGCAACTGTTTCTAACACGATAAAATTCTTGCATGGGTGTTGACCACTCTTCTACTACATCCATTGTCTCATTTTTCCGGAACGACAGTTTGTCTTTATCAGCCGAGTAGCCACTGTCAGCGTTCATTCTGACAGAGAATAAGAAATTACGACACACGGCGGTATCATTTTGCTTGGACACCATCGACGACCCGTCCGAAGCCATTGCGGGATTACGCGGGAATGTGTCTGTAAAATAAAACGGAGATTGTTGTTCTTACTTCTAAGCCTTATGTACTTTACAAGCTTATATGACTGCATAAAGGGCTTTAACCAGGAGAAAAGAACGTGCCCCCAGTCAATCGATTGTCCCGAATTTAACAGAAGAATCCTTGTTCATGTCCCTTCCCTGTAAACTCGGTGCTCCCTGTAGGTAAGAATCTGTGGCGAGAGGGGGTGCCGTGGGTGCACGTGCACCCCCAGAATTTCCAAGACTTAAAATTTTCACGTACTGAGGTGGACCATGCCTTTAATATTCTATGGCAGACATCTCACTGTTGCTCTCCTCGTCACGGTTTTGATAAAGAAAGTCCTTCAGATGGATGACACTTCCACAATGGGTGAATCTAGAGTGCACCCCAAACAAAATCCTGGATGCTCCCCAGGTCAGAATTCATAGTTACCACCCTGCCAACCAGCCGATTACCTGATTACACTCTTTCACTCTGTGACAGGCGTGCCTTGTTACACTTTTTATGAAGGAAAGTCCTGCGAGCTGTCTTCCACTGCATAGTGGTTATAGGGAGGTATTTTGAAGTGGGGCAAAATGTGTGATTAGTGACCTCCTGATGGGACCGTGCCAGGGCAAGAAAATGAGGGACACCATTTTTTAGTACAATGCTATGGGGGACTGATTTTTGACACTGTATCTAGGCGGAGTGCCTCCATCAATTTACACGTAGGGAACAAAGAAAATTTTCTCCCCAGATTCCAGAAAACGGCACTTCCCAGATTTTTGTAGTATATCTGAATATTCCTCATTTCTAGATCTTATGGTGTAGATATTTACACTTCCAACTGTCCAAAGGAACGGAAAGAAAATTAATGTGTCTTTATAAACCTGATCTCGGATTGGGGGATTTTTCCTATGAAAGATTGTTTCTCTCTCACGGAAGGAGATTACAAGCAAAATGATGCTAGTTTTTATCTTCTCGTATGCGCACCATGCACTAGAAATCAAGGATGGTGCCAAGATTTTCCCGACAGTGGGCCCAAGCTCCCTAAAGGGCAGGTCAGCATACCCTCAGCTCCTACGTATTACCGAAAGGATGGCTAAAACAAAATTTTAGGCACGCAAAACGCGCGGAAATTTCAAGGAATTTGTTTGGAAACAATTTAAAAATTTGGGACTTTTACAAGGGATAACTAAACACGGTCGCGCGCTTTATTTTGCAAAATCACGTGTGCAAATGGTAGTCGTAGAGGATGACATACTTAACCCTTTAAGGCTCCAGTACGAAACTGGACAGTCTTCCCCATGGAGGATGGCCCCTGCCCCACCTTGTGCCATCCTGTTTAAAAAATAACCATTTTATGTCCAGAAAACCAACGCTCTTTTGAAACAAGGCGAACTGTGTTTTGAAACAATGAAAACAAGAACCCTTTTGTAGCATAGGTCGAATTTGTATCGTTGATGAGTAAAAGGAAAAAGCAGAGGCCTCCTCGATAGGGGATAACTTATTTTAGAGTATACACCCAGGGGCGTAAACACGGGGGGTGACACCCCCCGTGAAAAGCAAAAGTCGGTCTCTGAGCTCCAAATATTCGGTCTTAAAGCCAGTTCAGTACGCCGTTGTAACAGTAGACCAGACATGAACGACATTTGAAGTGAAAAGTTTGCCCGATAAGCAAAAAAAGTCTCCAGAATTTCGAATCGTACAACTACGGCAATGGGAGCCAGTCTTCAAGAAATGTAGTCGTTCCCAAAAGTTCACCCCCCCCCCCCTGCAAATTCAAGAATATACTCCCCTGTATACACCATGCTTTTGCAAAAGAAAAACTAGGCTATGCTACTGAGGATGCAATTTGCAACCTTAATATAAAAGTGCGAACGGTAAG
The DNA here is from genome assembly GCA_029531755.1 of Holothuria leucospilota. Taxonomy (NCBI): domain Eukaryota; kingdom Metazoa; phylum Echinodermata; class Holothuroidea; order Aspidochirotida; family Holothuriidae; genus Holothuria; species Holothuria leucospilota. The sequence goes on from CM055981.1 coordinate 40,016,180, forward strand.
TTTGGTTGGGTTGCTAAGTATGGTGGAAGGACGTAAAACTACTACATGAGCAAAAAATGTGAACTAAAAGAAAAGAAATTCTACAGGGCACAAAGCGCGCCAATAAATTTGCATACGTATTAAAGGATTAGCGCTCCTTTAAAGCAACACAAGGTAAACAGTCAGGCGTCGGGGATTAGAGTGTCACACTTTATCGTACCCCCTACGGCTCCAGAAGAAAGTGGAAATTCGCTGAAGGGGGAAACATTGGCCCCTGTTTCCCTCTGGTACCAGCCATGGTTAAATGGTGGTGTAAAAATGGTTATAACGTGATGTCATTAGCCAACGAAATTGCATGCCAGACTGCCAGATCAAATGATTTAGCCAAACATAGGCTAAATATGGCTTTAGGTCAGGATTTCCTTCACCCTATGGAACTTCGTAATTTTATGCTTAAGTTGCATGCGAAAAGGCGGTGGAATGTTTAGAAACCAAGCAGCAATTTTACAGCATAAGCTAATGTCTGGAAGGGAATTTATCACAGAAATATGAACCCATATACTGGGTCCCCATAGGGTGGGTCCAAAACGAATATACTCTTTCATCAAAGGTTTCTTCCATAGAGCAGGATATAGGTTCCTATATCCTGCTCTATGGTTTCTTCAGACAGAACCAGGTGTGTATTAGAATGATGAGAAGGTTTGGACACAATATCAGCAAATCTAGGTTACATTGATATATCCTTGGTATATAAAGGGAACCCATAGCAACAATACCGGAAGCGAAGCGCGCGAGCACGTGATAGAGATTGGTAATTTATGCTCCGTATATTTTATGTCAATTGGAAAAGTGTGAATTTATTGAACAAACAACACCACTTTGGCTTGTTGCAGGCAAACAAATTACCGCACGGTATCAGTACTTGCAAGTGCCGGGCGGCTAATTTTTTTTTTCCCACGAGGTTATGGGCAAATTTGATTTTCAAAATTTTTCAAACTTGTTTCTAAATCATTGTTAGGGTTATTTTTAGGCTTAGGGTTACGTGGCCAGGGGTTATTTGGCCTGTTCTTTCATAATCCGGTGTCAAAATTACAATATAAGGGTCGGAAAGCTGTCATTTTGGAATTAGGGGTGTGGCCTATTTCCAAGAAGCTGATTGGTCTATTGGCATGATTTGCCCATAACCTCGTGGGAAAAAATTGCGCGTGCCGGGTGGAAAAGGGTGTTCGCCCCTAACCTTCAGAGTGGAAAGAGTGCCCCAGCTACCCCCGGATATTTTTCATACTTAGCGTATAGATACATTATATGAGGAGGAAGAATGCTGTTGTTTGTGGTGGAGGTCATCTAAAGTCACATAAGTCAAACTTTGAATACCTTGTTAACATATTTTCAGATAGGAACTTGAGCACGGAGGCTCTTCATACTTAGCATGTAGATGTATTATTTATATGAAGAGGAAGAACCCTATTGCTTTTGTGGAGATCAAATGTTAGATATTTCATGCTTGGAAGCTAGAAAAATTAAAATTGGCTTTATTTACCGTTATATTGATACAAAAATGCTGTTGTTGTTGATGTTGCTTTTGCGGTGAGAAGTTATTCCACCTCATCATTTGTCCGTCAATTTCTAAAAAACCTTGTTAGTTTATATCTCACGGTAAGAATCATGTCAAGTTTTCATTCATGTTGAATGAATGCATCACATTAATCCAGAACATTAACGCTTTAGAGCCTTTGTAGTTTTAATTAAACCCCAATGCATTTTTGCATTCTGGTTTACAATGCCAGATTGGGATGAAGCGAGTTATATTATTATAACCATTAGTTATTATTATCACCATGGTGACATTGAATGTGACAATTGTAAAGTGCTTTTGTGTATAAAAACCCACTAATTTCGGAAGACTGGTTTCAAACAAGGTGTACTTGGTCGCCCATCTTTCAACTGGGTGTATATTTTACAAAATGACTGCTCACCCGTAGATTGATTGTTTCCTGCCGTGAGCGATCGTGTCGTCTGAGAGTTGGACCCCGGTCTTTGATTTGTCAACGTTCTCGTACTGGTAAAAGATTTTATCCGTAACACTTCTTCCAGTTCCTTTTTGATTTCAGGTGGTCCATGAATCGGTACGTCCTTGTCATCATATCTGTTTTGATCAGGGCGAGGGGAGGGCAATGGGGGTCTTTCTAGTGAACTCTTCCTCGCACAGACGCTTGAATTCGCATAAACAGATTTTGTATGGTCAAATTCAATATCGGTTTCTTCATCTGGATTTTCGTATAACCTCTCAGTCTCTGAAATTCTCAAAAGCTCTTCTTTGTTCATTTCCAACCAATCCAAAGTAAATGTAACTTGAGCTAGCTTTTGTTCCAATCTTCTCTTCTCCTCTCTAAGGCAATCTTCATCCTGTTTGATACAGTCACGTGTCGACATACAGTACCCATTGTCATCCTCGAACGAAGAAAGGAATGTCAGTGCTGGAAGCTCTATCCCAGGGAAAGTATGCTGAAAGTCACGGCGAAATGTGCAGTCTACCAAGCAAGACATGTCGGAAGTAGTTATGGCAAAGGGTGTTGGAACCGCGGTATGTTGTAATGATGCCGTCAATATGATTAACAAACTTAACACATCACACTTTTATTAATGGTGTGAATATATACTTCATATTTGGAATAGAGCATTACGAGGAACCCCTTCATATTATCTTGGTCCAAAGTACGACGTGTTTACTCGTGTGTTTGCTTAGGCTAATATGCGCGATAAGTTGGTAGTCTAATGCTGTGCCTGTAGTAAGGTATAACGTACTTCTGCAGGACTGTAAGCTGAAGGACCGTGTCTTCCCAGATCTGCATATTTTTATTATTACGTTTCGATATTCTTTAAATCTTTCAGCATTTTTATGATTCTAAATTTTGTTTAAAGGCAGTCTGAAAAACCGTCAGATGTGATCTGTCTAAAGGAAGTTTTATCTGAAGTGGAAGCTCACAGCCAGAAGTATGCACATAGTTTTGAGCCTGTGTGGATAATCAAACAATTAATGAGATATGGTGTAACTTCGGGATTTCCCCTCGGTATTCCCAGTCGCAGGTCTATTTCGTGAATGAGGACATATTTCGTTTGTGAGACGAACGGCTTCACTCCTCGATGGTTCGAGTTTGGTTCATGATTAGCTTGCTCAATAAATGGTTTTAACCCATGACCAGTGGCGTCTCCAGGAGGCAGGGAACCCCCAAATGTTAGATGTGCCCCCGTGCCTCCATGAGATTTTGGGTACGAAAAAAATTATGCACAAACACACCGTTCACGCATAGGCAATCTCGATATTAACACGAGGACCCACTGTCACTTTATCAGTTAAACATGCGGCTAAAATTACACAAAATGTTCTCAAAACTACCATTTGCAGCGCGCTTCGCTCGCAACTATTTATTGAACTATTTAGCTGACTGCCTTATTGGGAGATGTAATCCACAGCTATTGTGTCAAAATTTATTTTCTACAGCTATGGTATTACTGCGTCAGTGAGTCCTCCCCCATCAATGCAATTCCCACATCGCTTATCTTTTGGTCAGATTTATATCCGAAAGCTGAAAAAAAATTGCGATTTTCGTAGCCTTTTCAACGCGTATCCAATAAATACGACGGTTATTAAATAGCTTCACTCTCATAGGCTAATGTCCGTTTATTTTAAATACTGGTTCCTTAAAATTTACAAGGCGAACTTTGCTCTCCTGAATCCTTGGCGAGGCGCAGCCCAGCACCACACCAGGGATTATAAAGTCGTGATACCTCCGAAAAGAAAATAGGAAGTTGCACGAAATTTCATAGATGCTCAATACCAGAATTTTCTGGCCACTTAGAGCATGCACCAGGGATGGTTTCAACGGGCGCTAGCCATCCTTTATCATTTATTGCTGAAGAAAATGTAGGAAATACATCGGTCGTTATTATAATGTTAAGGCACCCAAAACCCATTGAACCACATTCAGGGGCTTCTTTTTCGAAATTTTCCCGGCTATCCCCGGATCCGCAACCGTAGATGCACCTTCGATGTTCTTATATGACAGCTTCCCCACAGGGGCATACCTGGAAGGTAGTTATCTCAACATTAATTCCTACTGGGCAGCATGAGTGGATTTTATTTTTAAATTCAATGCAAACCTTATCGTGATCCGTCGTCCCCATCCCCTTTCCAATCATTAAATCGAGAGCGCGAGTAAGGCTAACAAAAATGATCAAATTGTGATTTCTATTTTTGTGGCCTGTTGAGTGCGCATCCAATGCCATTTTGGAGATAGTCGAAGATTTCTTCTAGTTATCACAATTTATAAATACCCCAGAGCCTCTGGGAGCTTTGCCCCCTGGACCCCCAATAGAGCGTTGTCCCTGGATTTTACCCGGGGCCCTACAGTGGGCTCTTGGGCCAACGCCTACGGGGAGCCCTGCGTGTCACTACGACGCCTCCAGGGGCACTCAGTCCTCCAATTTGGAGTGCCCCACCGGCGAAACGCTTTCCCCCTCCCCCGTGTCTCCCACTTCGAAAAGTTTGGCGACGCTACTGCCCATGAAATGGGAACAAAAGAAGGCCAGGTTAAAATAGGCCTATATCTGTACATGATGGGCATTATCATAGAATTTATCGACACGCCCCATTTTTGAAGGTTTCATGGGGGACAACCTATATGTTAAATGCGCCCGTACCCTGTGTTTAGTGACTGACGCTTCTTTTCGAGCTCATATGGACCCCCGTATCTCATAAACAAGGATATGAATACGCATTTCGGATAAAATTGACTTTACATATGCATTAGTTTTGAATTTGTATAATAAAAGTGCTAAAATGTCCTTAGAGAAGTCATTTTCTGTCGCACTTTGCGAACACCCAAGTTGCTTCATTAATAGCCTACTGTCTGTTGGTCAGTGTGAGTTCCCAAAACACCATAAACCCACCATGATCAGACACCCCTCCCCCACGACGACGGTGGCACTGGGGCACGGGCGTACCACTCACATCCATTCGATTCTCTACCAAGATATAAAATGAACCAAACCTGCCCTTTAGCTATAAATGTAGTCCTAGGCCTTTATAGTTGTAGAATTGAGTTGTCGTTTTGAATGAACATTATCTTGTTTTCAATTACAAATCCTTAATAGGAATTCCAAAATTACTAAACTTTTCGCCTTGCCCCTCTAACGACGTCCCCGGAACATGAGTAGGCACACGAACGGAAACAGGATTGCAGCGACGCGAAGAATGGAGATTCTTTCGCAGTGGTGGGGCCAGAGGTTGGTAATTGGGGAAAGGGGCACCACAGAAGATGATGTGGTAATTCCTCCCAATTAAACCCATAAAGTCGACCTAAACTGGTTATATGCGTATGTGCATTAGTTTTTACCCGGGGATCCTTCTTTTGTGACCTCGTGCAGAGGTACTGTCCTCGCGGATGGGTCTAAGGGGAGAGGGTAATGCCCTCTCCTTTGAGAAATTTTTGTTCATATAAGGTGGCATTGATGAAAATGGTGCTTTCTTTGGCGAATTTTCAAACTCATAATTTAATGATTGTTCTTAGGTTTTGTTGGGTGTAAGGGAGTGTTGTCTAAGTGGAGGGGGTGACAATTCCTCCTCTTGTGAATTTTTTGTTTATATAAGGTGGCTGTGATGCAAAATGGTGGTCTTTAACAAAGCTTTGAACTGATGACATGCTTGAAAATTCTCGTTGTTTGGTGATGTTTTGGCTGTGGATATGGCACCCCTATTATGCTGGTATCTGAAACGCATATATTGCTTACTGGAAGCTCGACGGCAATTACGAAATGGCGACACTACCATCATGCTTTCAACTGACATCCAAAGGACATTACACTGCAAGGGGGGCAGTGCACCAGGCACTTCACAAAAATCGAACTGTCTAATTTTGAACGAGAATCCAGACGAACAACTTCCATTGGGGATAAGGAAGCAAATGAATAGCAAACGGGGGTAGAGAAGTAATAAGCATGTTTCATAATGCTGATTCTCTGTAAATGTATAAATAAGCACGTAATGACCTTTGCCAAGCTTGTGTAATGATTATCATGTAGCAAGGCTATATCACGGCATAAATGTTGCTCGTTTGTAACTTTGTCGCATTACCTCCGCCTGAAATAAGTCCAAAGGTGGAATTGTACCTCTGGTTTTCTAAAAAATAGTTTAAGCCATAATAATCCGTGCATAATAATCGTCCTAATAATGGTCATCAGGCATGGAGTGTGAACCGTGGCAATTGAGAAAATTGAAATTGTAAAACGCTTTCGTTAAACAATTCGAATACGTTTGAGACGGTATTAAAGAAAAACAATGGAATTGAATGTTGAATACCGTGAAAGTTTTGACAGTTTGTGAAATATTTTTGATAGAAAGCAATTAAACTACATCTATCATTCGTTCAAAAGACATCTCATTTTAACCCTACAGAAATTAAACGCCTTCTAGATTCATTATAAAAATTTACGAAAATTTTGGGAAATCGATTGCCCCCCCCCCTCTCCCCATATTCCCATGCCGGCGCAACTACTCGATCTTTCGGATACTTCCTCAGTACACTAGAAGATGTATTTTCTGAAAGCTTAGTGGACTATTTCCGGGCATTTTTAATTCAGAAACTCCATGGTGGCAAATATATTTCGAATTTTTCTGTGCCGCATGCAAGTTTCATCAATATTTATTATTACGTATACTCGTTGTCTCTTGCGGGCGCTACTGGCCTAAAAGCTGATCAAAGCAAATTGTGTTCTAAAATATTTGAGTGGGGGCCAGGGGTAACAACCTTTTGTGGGGGACCATGCCCCTTCCCCGTAGCGACGCCACTGCTATAATGATCTCACTATATTTTAAAGTCGGTCCCCTTCTTTGTTTGAACAACATCAAATTAATGTGATTCACCACATTCAGCAATACATCCCCAAAGAATTAGGTGTGTCACTAACAGACCACCCTTCTGTGGATATTGTACTTACTTAGGTTTCAGTCTATTAACTTCTAATGACCTCGATCGTATAACCTTTGACCGCCGCAAATATAATGAACTCACCCCTTCAGAAAGCGAGACACCCACATGCCATATATTAAATGCGTTCTTAAAAGTGGGCTGTTGCATCACTTTATACATGTTTAGAGACATCTCGATAACTCTGTTCACAATTGATTGACCAGAGGTGGTGTCAGGATTTGTCCGGCAAGGGGGAGGAAGCTTCCTAAGGGGGTACAGAGGTGGTGCCAGAATTTCCCCGACGGGGGGCTAAGCCCACCAGCGGGTTGCCAGCAACCGGAGGCCCCGAAAAAGTGACGGGTTGCCAGAAGGATGGCGATAGCAACATGTTTCGGCAACATGTGCCGAAAATTTGAAAAACTTGGTTTTTGTTGAGGAAAATTTGAAAATTTGGGAGTTTTATTGGAGAATCTGCCTTCTTAGAGCAGGCTTGTAGTACGAGTACTAACTCCTAGTACGAGAACAAACCTCGAGTACGAGTACAAATCCATGAGTACTAGCACGAGTACAATACCATGATTACGAGTACGAGTGCGAGTACGAGTACGAGTACAGAAAAATGTACTCGAATACGAGTACACTTCTGAGTACATGTAAAGAATATTTAACTGAGGCTTGGGTATGACAACGACAACAACAGTAACATAAAATTGTCTTTAGGGTAACTGTATGTTTGGAAAACGATTACAAATAAATGCTGCATTTCCTTTCTAAATATCACCATCAATAGCCTATTACATTTTGTAAAGTATAAAATGTTGGTCGGTGACTGACTCTAGAGGTGAGTGAAATAATACCTGTGGTATCATTGTGATTACTTCCAATGTTATAAAAATGTTTTGTCTTCAATACTTTGTCTGACCTTTGCTCGTTGACCATTTTGAAAGCCAGCTGTTATCGTGACACGGAGGGTCGTTATGGTTTACCATTCGACCCAAGATTGTTGCCACAGGAGGGTACGAATGAAGAGTTAAATAAGCCCATAACAGTGGAAGAAGTTTTGCAGTTAGTTCAAAAGTTAAAGAATAACAAGGCTCCAGGGTTGGATTTGATTTTCAACGAATTTCTTAAAAACAGCCCAAACTAGTTTATTCATGTAATTACGAAGCTATTCAATACCAGGCTTTTCAACAAATATTGTTCCTACAAGCTGGACAATGGGGACAATTAACCCGATTTACAAAGGGAAGGGTGTAATGGATGATCCTGACAATTACTGGGGAATTACCCTTCTTCGCTGCTTTGGAAAGCCAACAACATTGATTGTGTAGGTTTGATTGTCGTTGAACAGGCGGGTTTCGGAAGTAGTCATTAAACCTTAGGTCGTATTTTTGTTTTACATACTGTCATTGACTATTATCTTAGTAAAAGAAAAGAATCTATTGTGCCTTTATCGACTATAAAAAAGCATTTGATTCAATAAATTGGTCTTTCTTGAGTTCTAAACTAATTGCGAGTAATATAAATGGTAAAGTATTAAATTGTTATTTATGCTATATGTATGAAAATGCTTAGTCGTGTGTGTTAAACGACGGAGATACGTAGTCTTGTTTTAACTGTAATATTGGAGTAAGGCAAGGGGAAAACCATCTCCAGTGCTTTTTAGTATTTTTCTCAATGATTTTGACAGGCATTTAAGTCGTTGTTTTAATGGTTCAAGTAGGCCTACCCTTTCTTCATCTGTAAAGGATATATTAAGCACGATATTGAAATTTTCTTGAAACTGTTTTCTTTACTGTATACAGACGACATATCATGCTGGCTTCAGTGTTTGACTTCGGGTGACCTTGACACAAGAGAGCTCATCAACTAAATACGAGGCAGTTTAAAATGCTAAGGTTTTGGTATGAGAATATATACTTTCTTGAGGGATCAATTGCACACTACATTCATAATGCTTGACGTCTTGGGATCTCAAGCGACCTTGGCGGTGGCGCTGCCTGCTGGGAATTGATGGTGGGAGAGGGTGTGGGTGGGGGAACCACAAATGATGATGTCATAATCTCATCACAGGTAAACCCAGAAAGTCGTTTTAAATACCCCCTTCCCTTTGAGACAAATTTGTTCAAGTGGGCTTAGATGCAAAATGATGCTAACTGTGGGAAATTTTTGAAGAGATAATAAGTTGAAAAATTCTCATAACTTTCTCATACCATGATTCTTATTTTAAATTGAGTATAAGAGAAGGGAGTACTAAGAGGTGACAACTGCTCCTGCTGAGAAACTTTTGTTTTTGTAATGTGGTTTATTTGCAAAGTGGTGCTATCTTTGAAAATCTTTGAACTAATTACATGCTTAGAAATTCTCATTGCATATTGATATTTTGGCTGTGGCATGGCATCCCTAAAGGCTGGTACAGATCACCAGCATAGGGCCTTGTGGAAGCTGTGTGGTAATTACAGAAGAACTAAGAACTTTGGTTTATTGGCTTGGCTCAACATACTAATCATGAGTTCCTACAATGTGACCTTGCTTGAGATATCACTTTATCACACTCACTGCCATTGTTTTACCTTGAGTGACCTGTGACATTTATCTACACTACACAGTGCCTTCTAATCACTATAACACTTTTATATGCCAGGTAGAAGGTAAATCAATGTTATCCTTCTTGAGATATTATGATGACAAAGTTTCAGAGGTAGCCATCTTTGACTGCCACCAAAGATGACCTGGTTTATCTTCTCTATATAGGACATCTGTGAGCAAAGATTTGATATGCAAATGTCATTCTTCTTGAGATATTATATTAATGGGTACTTCAATGTTTGACCTCTGGCGACCTCACCTGACCCTTGACCAAGGTGACCCATCAATAAAGTCTTTACATATTTTCCCTCTTGAGATATCATGTTTACATTTTCAATGCTTAACCCCTGTTAACCTTTGACCTACATCAAACAGTATGGTACATTTGTTCAACATTACACAGCCACATGCCAATTATAAGGTCCATCAATTACCCATCCTTTTGAAATATCTCATTGACAATGTTTTCACTTTGATCTCTGGTGAACTCAGATGATAACATGATCTATGAGTTTCATTCTGATCACAGCAAAAAAAGGAAAACACCAAAATGAGTCATTTTTAAAATGTATTTTATTTTGCTGATATAAGCAACATTCAAAGCATGATCTGCTAGTTATTTTTTATTGTCAATTCATACTTTGTGTATTTATGCCACTTAAAAAAAAAACCGTTGAAACTGTATGACCAATTTAATGATGCCTGTTTCAGCATTACATAGTAATACTTCCTTTCATCAGCTTGTAAGCTTCATGAAATCAAATCTCTTGAAACTTCCTCCCCACAACAGATCCAAAACTCACCAAAAGAGAGGACTTAAGACTGAATCTATGAAACAATCCAGTCAAGCTGAGCATGCACAGGAAATTCATTCTGACATGTTCAATTTTTAACTGTATATCACTGTGTATTAATAGATCAAAGGGGGAACTCTACGACAGGCAACTGGCAGACTGGACGGAAGGTGTGAAGTCTTTGTAAATCTTCAGAGCTAAATAACCCACTATCAAAATGTCACACTTCTTTGAACTCACATAAACCATCACTATATATTACTAAAAACACAAACAATACCATCAAGGTGTAACTTTGTACCTTTTAATCTGTATTCATGATACGGTATCATTCAAATAAATCCTTACATCATTCTTGGTAAACATAATGTCATTAAAATAGAATCAGTGTCAAAAGTTTCTTCAAAGGCATTGCAGTTGTGGAGCTTCCTATGGTGGTATTACACTGAACCATGAGTGTGGGATGCATTACAATGAATCTTGAGTTTGGAGATACTAAACTGAACCTTGAGTTTTGGGTGTATTACACTTACCCTTAAATTCTTTTTTTTTTTTGGGGGGGGGGAGGGGGGGAAGGGTTTCAAACAGAGTCATAAATATGCATGTACTGGGTGGCACATAATCTGGACAACAGAAATGTCTGTAAATTTGCAGTAGTATTTTTTAAAGCAGGCATGGCACTGAGCCAACTAGTCAGCACACTATACTTTAGCAGGGATACATTAAAGTGTAACATTCATGTTTATGTAGTGAATAAGGGGAAATATGCCTAAGGACAAAGGATGGGAATCCTCAGTTCCAGATTTAAAACGTTCTTTACAGGTAGGGTTAGCTTGAATGGGTAGATAATGAGGGCTGTTACTGAGTTGCCACGATGGACTTGAGGATGAAAAGTTCAGTGCTACAGCTGAAGAAAGTGTTGGAAAACTGTTCTGCGTGTGACGATGGTTCCATTTTAGCCAAATAAGTTGGGAAAGGGCTTCTTCAGCCTGTATGTTTCTCTTCTTTACAAGTTCGTGTTTAATGTTCCAATTTATCCAGCAAGGAAATGGCGAAAGGGCTCCGTTTTAGCCTGCAGGTTGCTTTGTTTACAAATTGGTGTTTAATGGCTTTGTTTTAGCCAACAAGGACATTGTAAAAGGGCTCTTATTGTTACTGCCAAACTTCTCTTTGTGGTTGGCTCCATAGTAGATGGAAGTTTGTTGGGAGGTCACTGCCGTAACTCTTAACTGTATTAAAATGTTTTGTGGGGAGAGTAAGTGATTCTCTGTGGACAGTTGTACCTACACCCTCGGTGAATTAATAAACTGTAATCAGGAAAAATAAATTTCCACATGCAGAGCTTTGGTGAAGTAAACGTGGAAAATTTGTGAGATGCTCAGTAAATTGTGAAACAAGACCTGGAATTAGATGAAATAGAGTTTCATCTTGCTACCAGTTAGTACTTATATGTATAGTTTTAAAGAATAAATAGTTTCCTGTCAGTAATGTCTGCAGTGTACAGTAACCGATCAGTATGCCGAAATCTGTCAGGTAACGTATCTGAAGTCAGTTTGCTATTTGTTGTAAATGTGTTTTTTCTTTCTCTATAAGCTGTAAATGAAGGGCAGCTATGAAGTTCAGTTATGAACTTGTGGGCAGCTTAAAGAGGCAGGGTTGACTGGCTGTTGACTAAAAAATCATGTAAGCAAGGGGGGTTTATGGGATAACAATATTGAGACTGCTGAGACGACTTAATGTTTCAGAGTCTGTGGCTGGAGCATGGGTTCACTGACCTGAGCCAGCAGGTTTCCACCAATACTGTAGAGTCATTTTTCTTGCTTTCATGGTAAACCAGGCCTTCCAGATGTGGAACTTGTACTATTTGTTAACCTTCACATTTAGCCATTACTGCCGAGCACACGCTGTCAGAGAGTCCTGGAACCAAGTATTATTCACAGCACGTGAAGTGAAATTACGCCAAGTGTGAAACCACTTATTTAGAAACTGTTAGGATGCTAGATGTGTGAAAGTGTATTTGGCTCAAAAGAGTATATTGATGCAATAATTCATGAGATCCATGATGTGTGTGTGTGTGTTTTTGTAGAGTACTTTTATGTATTTTGTATGTTTAATATACTAGTTTTGAGATATTTTCATACCTTGGGGTCTTCTATGCACATTGTGTCTGTGTTCCAGCCTGGCCATGCTCTCATCCCTCGGACTTTCCACTTTGTGCAGGGTTATCCTTGTGACAGAGAGTACATTTACCCTTAAACTGAGGGGGTATAACACTGAATGTTGAGTTTGGTGGGTACTACACTGAACCTTGAAAATGATATAGCAGTTTATGGAAGTATAAATACAAGTTGTAAAGCATGGAATACCTCTGAACTGCTGGCGGGTTTCCGAACAATTCTACCCGGGATGAGTCCCACCCTGGACAACTGCCAATTTCCTTGGAAAGGAGGGTGTCTTAGGGGTAATTGTTATGGTTGGGCAATGTCCAGGCAGGTATTGTCAAGGATGGGAGTTGTTCAGAGGGAGTTGCCTATAAGGAAATAGCCCTAGTAAAAATTGTACAAGAGGAATTGCCCAGTTACGCTACTGGTGAAGCTACCTATTACATGCTGGTAGACAGAATGCTTCTGAATGGTGGGCTAATAAGCTAAGTAATATTGGACAAATTACCTTTACATGCTGGTAGACAAGGCACATAAGATTTACAAAATCTGCCTTCTTCCTTAGCCTACATGTAACATTTTACAAGTACATGGTCATAACCTGACTACTTCAGTTTCAATGAGAATAGTAAACTTTCGATTCATCTGGGGGTTTTAAAATTATGATCCTTCATTTCTGCGAGGCAAACTCTTCTTCAACCATCTTCTTATATGCATCTATACCGCCCTCTATCGTCTTTACAGTACCAGAACCACAAACCCACAGCTCTTTACAGACCATTCGTATCAGACTTTCATCGTGAGAAACTAAAATGACACCTCCCTGAAAGAGCAAATAAAATATAATCTTAGCATGAAAAATGTCACAGAAGAGCTTGCTCCTGTTAAGTATTGTTCCTGTAGGATTAGCCAAGAAACAGGGCAGTAACTACTGTTAAACAATAGTAATTATGACAGCGACAATCAGTGGGATGGAGCCTTCTATAGTTAACTAGGCCATCTAACAAAACTTTAAAATTTTCTATACTTTACACAGACCTGACTAAAATACGTAGGAGATGTGTTGTAGTTAAGGTTAAAAATATATGTCAAAAAGTAAATCATTTTTCTAGAATACAGTGTTAGAATATCCTCAGCTGAGTTTTTACTGAATACATGTTGAAGAGGGTATAACATTTTTTTCGTAACTAATTAACTTTCATGTACACGACACATCTTTAATCTGTCATTCAGAAGTATGAGGTTATGTAAGTGTACCGAATTTGATGAGAGGTATAAAACCCCTCAAAGGGTACATCCCAATCAAGTTGTGCTATGCCCTATTTTATATCAGGCCATGTTATATATTTCACTTACCTTAAAGTTGTTCAAAGCTTTACCAAGTGCTTCCACAGTTTCTATGTCCAAATGATTCGTAGGTTCATCAAGTACAAAGAAGTTTGGACTGCCAAAACAGAAAATTATACAAAGTTACTTTGATGTGAATTAAATCTCAAAACACTGCATTCTCATGACACACTCCTAAAACATAAGCATACATGCTATACCAATCAGTTACTTTTTTAAACCTTAAGAACCTCTTGATATTTTAGACTGATGCTTTGTTCTTTCTTTGATTCTTTGAAGAGGAGAAAAGTGTATTCCAAAAAGTTTTCTTTGGCATGGAGAGATAACTTATGCCTAAATGCCATGCTTTTTCTCTTTAGAGATTACAACGTGGTCCTTTGTCCTTTGTTTGGTTCTTGAGAGGCAAGGAGGAAGGAAAGGAGGGGGGGGGGAGAGTAAGGGGGAAGGGGGAAACATTTTCATTTTCCTTCTTTTGCTGGGAGAGGGTGCTGATGAAGCCTTGCTGGGGAAGACAGGCTTACATATCCTCAAAAAGACAGGATATAAATATTTTTGTTAGAGATGTTTTACATTAATGTTTGTGTAATCCTGATTCGTACTGATTCTTACTTTTATCAAACACCAGCTGACCTCCACATCCCTTTTGCAATTAACAATACCAAGGTGTGACATAGGAGGAAGCTAACATTTTATTATCCAGTCTCCAATATTAATTTCCCTTCCAGTTCAGCTATTCATAATGTGCTTTCAACAAGCTAAACACATTGGTTTCCTGACTACCATCCCCCCCCCCTGCTCCACAGACAATTCTCACCAATGACAATTCTAATTTTTTTTGGTGAGGGGAATTTCTCTGGGTGTAATTGTCATGGATGGGTATTGTCCAGGGTGGGATTACCCAAGTTGGTATTATCTCGAGGGAGGTGTCTGATAATGAAACACATTGGAACATGGTCACAATGACACAAAATAAACAGGACTTACTTTGACATGCACATTATTGCAAATGCTACACGACTCTTCTGACCTCCTGATAAACTGGACACTGGCCTTGTGGCAAGCTCTCCACTGACCCCAAAGCCACCAAGTGTGGTCCTATACTGTTCCACATGCAAGCCTGTGGAAAAACAGGAAATGAATAGTGATAGTATTATTTTTATTATTTTACTGATACTGTTGTTGTCATTTCTTTCTATCACCCAAAAGACATTTGAAATCTCACCAATATACATAAACAACAAAAAAAAGGTATAATGCAACAGTCTTGGTGGGAGTGGTAACAGAACCATATACTGATAAGCATCTCATATCTTTTTAAGGAAATATGCAATTGCCACTACTTTATTTTTTGAAACATCTTCTCAATATCAGGATCTCCTCTAACTGTAATTCCCTTACAATTATCTTTAATGATATTTAAGATACACCAAGGACTTATTCTGCTTGAAGTTAACAATGTAGTACATGAAAATATGGTCATGTGATTAAAATGAGTCACTCATGAATAAGGTACTAATCCTAATTGGGGGTGACTGGGGTGGCCCTTTAAATTAATGCATTACTTACAAAACACTACCCATATCAAATCATTATTTTGCTGAAGTTAACAATGTAGTACATGGAAATATGTTCATATGATTAACATGAGTCTCATGAAAAAAGTACTCGTCCTAACTGGGGGCCGGTGACTTCAATGGCCCTCTAAATTAATGCATTATTTACAAAATATTACTCATATCAATCATTTATTTACAATAATTCCAAACTAATAATATGTGCAGTATGCAGACAGCATGTTGGTCTAGTGCATAAGGTTTCAGATTCCTGATCCAAGGGATGCTGGTTTAAGTCCTGCCTGGTTCATTACCTTGTATATTTGGGCAAGACGCTTAATCTTGATTGCCTGTCTCCTCATAATTGGGGGCTGTTTGAGCTGCTGCCACATCAAAGGGATTGTCACTGGCACATTTTATTGTTAAACCAGGGGTAATATGTGCTGCCCTATTGATTGAATTAAATCTTAGATAAACACCAATAAAAAATGCAAATATTGTTGTTATTTTTGTTGTTACTATTATAAATTACAATATCTGTCTTCGGCAGAGCATCCAATGCAAGTCTTCAACATTGAAAATTGACACACAAAACCACTTCAATCACAATAATTTAAGGAGCTACCTCATGCCTGCAAGGTCTAAATGACTTTTTTTTCCCTTTTTTTTTTTTTTTTGACAGGGGTGTGGGTGGGTGGATGGAAGGCTTTTTTCACAATGTTTTAGGAAAATTTCATACCGTCTTAAAACTTTACAGGGGCTAATTTAAGGTCCAAGAAGTACTTTCATTGCTTTTGTTGACAATTATTTTATAATGGGGAAAATGAGCAACTGTCATAAAATTTCGCATTTTTGCCTTCCTCAACTTTTTCTAGTTGCAATTTTAGCCTCTACGAGGGTAAATTGCCAGCCCCCGGTGTACATAGTATGCAGTCTGACTGTTACTCACCTGGAAACCTGTCAGCTAGGACCTCTATGGCATTTTTGTTAAGGTCCATCTGGTCGACATGATGCTGGTTAAAGTAGCCTATCCTCAGATTCCTGTGTATATGACAGATTCCACTCGTTGCATCCAGTTGACCCAAGATAATCTTCAGAAGAGTTGTTTTACCAGAACCATTGTCACCAACCTGAAAAAATGAAAAAAAAAAGGATTTCAAATCTCCTAGCACCACCGTGAACAGCTTTAAATTTATTCACAAGTTTTCAAGGTTGGGTCAAAAGCAATCACCCATGTTGGTCCCCAAATCTCACACAAAATTTTAAACACAATCAATGATGTTGGGACCAGGAATGACACAGAAAAAAGTTAATATTAATAAGCCATGTTGGGTTAGGCAAATCGAGAGAACAATTAAGAGAGCATTGCGGATATAGGCAAACATCACAGCAGTCCTGTGTAAAAGATATGTAAATAATTATGTACTGAAAACAGCTGTTTTATTCAACAGTGATAGATTAAGATCCCCTAATGAAAATTCATTAGATTTATTTGCATATCTTTCACTGTTCCCAAGATATAACTCTTCCAAAATGTGACCATTCTAAGATTTCTCATTAGCTACTGTATGCAAAATTTATGAAATGAAGTATTCCTGTAATCCTATGTAAATTCCCTGGTAACTACCTGCAAGCTACCTAGCAGTTTTGTATGTTATGTGGAAATTTTCCAAGAAGTCCAAAGTTAATTCAAAAATAAACCCCTCAGGGCACACTAATAGTGCAATTGTTCTTGAAATGAAAGTTAAACATAGGATAACTAAAACTGCATCTAGTGCGTCCCTCCTACACTGTACTGCAGATACTTGCATATGTAGCTCATATCCATGCATGAAGCAGCTAGGGGCAAAAACAATTAATTACCTTCAAATGGTCAATTTTGATGGATTTTGATGAAAATTGTGTATAGTTTTAATACTCACTGTATTGCAAATGCAGGTATTACATTTCCATGTCCACAGACCTTTAATGTGCTCTACTATCTCATACACTAAATAAACACTGACACACTAAGAAGCATGATCACTAGTTTGTTATGCTTTCATGCAGGGTCTTGTGTATACACTTCGCTTTGTGGGTATATGCAAAGTTACATATGCATACTGTATGTTTGAAACTGTGTGGGGCATGCTTGGGGGATGCTTGTCTTGTATTCAACAGTTTGCAGATTTTTAGTTGTACAGGTCCAGTCGTTTTAACATGAGCACAACACTTCCAGGGAAAATTTACCATCATTTGGATCTGGTTGGTTTAGTAAATTTAATTCCTGGAGAATTTTGCTCACAACTTACAATTTCCAGAAATCCAGAAATTTCAAGAACATTACATCAATGCATATATAGCAACATCAAACAGGCATACTAGAATTCAAAGACTGATTTTTTTATACAAAGCATATTACTAAGAAAAAGTAGTTTCACTGTAAGTAAAACCATTATAAACTTTTGAAACGATGGCAATGTTTCTCTGAGTTAGAATACTCACAATACAGATTCTAGATTCTAGATTGGCAGATAAATCCACACTCTTGAATATAGGTCTGTCAGCAGTGTAATAAAAGCCAACTTCATCCATCTGAATTATAGGAGGAGAGAGCTTCTCTACGTCACATGGAAATCTGAGAATCAGAAGAAAAAATGTATTAAGTGTTACAATATGACATACAGTAAAACCCTGTTTATACGAAACCCTGTTTATCTGAACTAGCCGTCAGATTTAACAACAATGATTCAACATAACTACGGTAGTATCCACCAAGTGTTCAGTGCTTTACAAGGCAAAATTCAATGTAAATTTTTGCAGAAATCCCCTAATTTTTCTTGAGACTTTAAAAGTCCTTGAAAGATGTCACGATGGCTAAAACAGCCAATATGTGGACATAAAAAACGATCCGTTATCTCTTTGTCAAATTTGGAAGGAAAATTGTTAGCATTTGTTTTGAAATTCTTGTCAGGAGCCATGAGTCGGTATAAGCTCAATGCCCTCTCATACTAAAATATTTTAGGCTAGCGTAAGTCCTAGTTTCACTAAATCTGAAAAGTTAGAACAGTTCCGTAACTTACCTCTAATAAGAAATATTTACATCCTCAAAGCTTGATACTTATATGGGAGGTTCGTAGAAAGATCTATCTGGTGTTTCAAACCAAAGATGGAAGGTTACCTTTAATGGCTAAAGTTGATTATTGCCAAATGTCATGAAAAGGATCATTCTTGAACAAGAATAATCCACTCCAAATTACATTGTAGCTTTGTTTTTTTAACTAGTTATTATTTAAAGAAGCCTTACCTGAATTTTACTTCTGTTTCTCGCACAACTGGTTTCAGCTCAGGTCTGGAATAAAGGAGGTCATTATTGAAAAATAAACATTTCAGTTCAGTATTTGCAGCAGTTACAAAGAGTTAATCCTACTCATAATCTAGCTTTATCCACATATGACCAATTTGACTCAAAAATTCAAATTTTCGAACTACACCTCTTTCATCCAAAAAACAGATTATAGACTTCGCTCTACCTTCCAAACCTATGAAAAGCCATATGAGTGTGCTTTGAATTTCTTTCCCATAATATTAAGATTGAATAGGAAATACTACGTGCAGGAAATACCACCCAGTATTTCCCTTCCAGAAAATATTATCCACAGGTAGGAAATAATGTGGAAATATTGGGAAATATTACTCAACTGATTATTTTCCATTTTTGACATGTTTACTAATGCAATACCAAAGTACCCAGAAAAATTACAAACAAGAAGTAGTTGAATACTGTGAATTTTCTCAAAAGGCTCACAGATTGACACAGACAGTGCGCATTTAAGGCCAATACACTCTTCTGTGCACATTGTACCATAGATTTACTGTAGAATACTATTACGACTCTTGCAGTCAACTGTCACTTTCTATAAATCACAAATATTTATACACACCAAGGAAACTGATGTAGGATTCATTAATATTTCCCATAAAATGCATGGTATAGAATTACACCCTAGATCCAAATCTAGCTATTAGAACTCTTATCCACAGACCTTCAGGCTACCCATGACTAGAAAAAAAGGCAAGGTTTATAATTGTAATGTTTGATGATAGTTCTATACACCACAGAACTAATCGCCTCTCGCTCTGCTACTCCCCAAACTGCACATGGCACGACAAGGATTTCAAGGATTTCCAAAGTGATGAGGGGTGGGGTTGGGGGCAAGAATAAATGGGGAAAACTTGTGATTAATTGTCCTGTAAACTGTATACCTTGGTACAGGACTGGACTGGGGGCAAGTGGGGGGAAGAGGCATTAAATGAGGGCAAATGTGACCCAAGCTCCTTTGGCAGCACATCACTGCACAATGCCTATGACCACGGCTATAACTGCTTCATTTCCATAACCATTTTCATTGACTACATTCCTCAAGGAAATATTGAGTGACAAAAGCTTTCAAAGTAAAATTTAACCAAACTTTTAACCGAAACATGAGTCTTTGGCTGATTATGATAAAAAACGAATGAAAAATATTAGGCTTTAGAATGGGTTTTAGATTCCAATGAATGATTAAAACATTGATTATCCTCACAAGCAGGTCTGTCATACTCAAAATTACTTGCTGCTGCAGGATTATACTACAATCAATTGAATAAATTTGAAGATGAAACTTACAGTTTTTCCAGCTGTTTCAGTTTACTTTGCACTAAAGAAGCCCTCTTAGCGTTATACCGAAATTTGTCGATGAAAACCTGGGGTAGAAGAAAGTGACATAAAGATTATAAGCCTTTTTGCAATTACGATTGCCGCAAAGAATTGTGGGATGCAAGGAAGATAAACAAACCACAATCGACATCTATGGTATGCAAAATACACGTTATTTGGGACAGACTATAAGACAAGTTTTAAGGCAAAGAAGAGGATGTTCCTGTTATTCGAGACACAAAACCAGAGGTAAGAACACTTCTTACGCTTAGAGCTGATCTAAAAAGGAATGATTTGAATATATTCTAAAATACACGCAGTTTCTTGGCATGTGTTGTAGGTACAGTAGTGTGTTTATCCCCAGTTTTTCAAGATGTGCACATGCTCAATCAAAGTTGTGAAAAGGTTTATTCTGCCAACACCTGAAAGTATGAAATAACTATGCAACTGTAAAACAACCACCTGGATGTCAATTGGTAAATTAGACAACCACTTGACAGCAAAGTTTACCTACTGTATCACTACAAATGGCTCACAAATACTGTGCATGGACTGTAACATAGTATATTTTGATAATACCACTACCAATGACTCACAAATACTGTATACATACTGGTACAAAGAATATAAACCTGCTCTGCAAGACATCCCAACACTTACTTGTGCATGAGCTCTAAACTGCATCTGTGCCTCATACTCTCGGATCTGATTTTTCAGTTTCTCTTCTTTAGTCTGGACGAATTTGTCGTAGTTTCCCTTGTACGCATCCAGTAAGCATGAATGCTGGTAGATAATATCGGTCGCAACTTCTCGTAGAAACTGTTTGTCGTGAGATACTACCAGTAGAGTTGTTGGCCAATCCTGACAGAAAAATCCAACAAGTAATTTTATGTACTCTGCTGCCCTCAGCTGAATATTAGCAATTGTATAAGAAAGGACTTTGGCTAAAACTACAAGAATAATTTCCCAAGACTAGAGCAGCTACCTGTATGCTGCAGTATCTCAATACTACCACCAAACATCAATAATTTATGTACAAAGTACTGTATCATACTTATAGCCAAATTATACCCAGGGTTGTTCCCGTTACGCTTTGAAAGTAACTCGTTATAGTTACAGTTAATTCCGTAAAATTGTAACTCGTTACAGTTACTAGTTACAATGTTGAAAAAGTAACTAGTTACAGTTACTTTTGACTGAAAAGTAACTAGTTACATTTCAAAAGTAACTAGTTACTTCAAGGTGAATATACGGTACCTCGGTTCCTGAAATGGAGGGGACATAATTAGATAGTAAGAAGGGGGCACATGAGACGATCGACACCTCATTTGTGCCGGTTATCCTTAGGTGTTCCCCAAAGAAAGTCAATGATGATAGCTGATCTTCGATGGGCATTCTCGCAGAGGCGCCTAACGCTCATCATGAAGCAGCGAATCATGATACTGTGTCGGAGCTTACGCAAACTATTTGTAAGAGGAATCTGGTTATAACCAAAACTTTTCCAGTTACGACAGTACTTCTATGAGGGTGGAAATCTTTATACTGTACTCCAATCACACAGTCGGCTAATTTAAAGAGGTTAGCGGCTATGCCGGAAAATGGGAGAGCGTTGTTTCACAAGTAATTAAAGTCTTCACCCCTCAAGGGCATAAATATGGTATAGTACGAGGATGAATACATTTGTTAACAGAAGAATTTTAAAACCTCACCGCAAAGGTTGGGCTAAGTGATATTTCCGCATAAATTTTAAGTTTCACATTGTGTCGATATAAAACAATGCATAGAAATGGTGATACTATGTAGTTTATACATGCAGACCATGTGCCCATAATTCACTTTCCCTTTACAATAGGTGAAGCTTTAAGTCGGACACTTCTCTTCTCTTTCAATTAGCTTTGTTAGGATACTTTCAACGCCATTGACCATTTCAATATTCTGCTGTTTATTATATTAACCTCATTATTATTCCAGTGTAAGGAGTTACGGACATTGAAAAGAACATGATATAGCCTAAATTCATACGTTTGATTCATCAAATAAGGGTACCATACATGTTAAATTAGATACATAAATGGATGCATGGTGTTTACCGACGCTTGGCACCGTATAATTTACTGGGCTCCAACGCACGAGTCCGGATTCGGTTAGCTTAAAGACAGATTTGCATCACCCCAAGTATGACTTTTAGTTGGGGTAAGCAAAAGTCTTAGTTGGTGACTACTCTTTGATTGACATCAGAGTTAGAAAATTCAAAAGATGCAGAGCAGCTCATATTACACAGCACGCACAGAGAATGTTTTGATTACAAATGGGGTCTTTTATACTCACCAGGATGTGGCCTTGAGCAGTGAACTATGTTTGTGTCTGCACAAGGAGAAGCAGTAAAGACAATTATGGGCGGGGCTTACCACCAAGTAAAAGTCATACTTGGGGTGATACAAATCCCTCTTTAATGCAGGTCTCAAGAGCGTTTTTCTAGATTAGGAATTTGCCCGGAATAGAAGGTTCCGGAATCGAAATTTTAACGGAATGTGATGTAACTGGACTTGGACTCGGACTCGGAGTTCATTCCAGCCGAGTTCTCAAATATGCAAGTTACATTAAAAGTGTTTAAAGTTCCATTTGTGCCCAATGTACAGATGTAAAGTATTGTCACACACATGAATCAACTAAATTACTGAGGTGGCCAGGCTATGGAAGTGAGTACAAACGATGACTTTATTAATGGTGGACATGTACGATAGAATTAAAACATCTGTATGTTTGATATGCTATACATTGACAAAATGACATGTCTCGGAATTGATGCCATTGGAATCAGAACTGGCAGGAATTTGAGGGGTAGTACCATGCTCGAAAACTTTGATTTGGGAATCTAGAATCGCAGTTAGCTCCGACTAGGATAGAGTGAACGCGGGTCCAGCCGTAACGTCTCAAGAGGCAATGATTAAACTTTCAAAGTAAGCCTGGTATTTGAATGCATATGGGCCAACCCGTTTCTCACGGTGCACTATCTCCACTGTGTCCTCTAAAGGACAATATGAGTAAACTAAGGCCCACCTGACTTTACTTAGCATATACACTATATAAAGTCGGCTGGGCCTTAGTTAGAGGACCGTTCAGTATTTTTCAACGAATCGCACAAAGATTCGGTCTCATGGATAATAAGCATTGATCTGTCTAATAAGTAATTTGACACACAAATCAATTTTAAACTTAGTTCAATAGACAATCAAGTGGCCCTGTAAGCCTGCAGCATGTGCATCTAATATCATCTTCTGATTCTAATCGTGAATAAAATTGCTGTTGGCGAGGGCGACGTCGATAATAGCGATGAGTGATAACTATATCGAAAATAATTTTACATGTTACTACCAAAGTGTCATCAATTTGAAAATTTTCTGTTACTACTTCCAGTAAAATGCAATTTGTGGTCATTTTGACTATTTGTAACGGGAAAGTAACGGGACCCAAATGTAACGCCGTTACAGTTACTTTTACACAGAATTGTAACTAGTTACTTGCTTCGTTACTGAAATGCAAATGTAACTCGTTACAGGGTTCCGTTACACAAAATGTAACTCGTTACAGTAACGGCGTTACTTGTAACTCGTTACTTCCCAACCCTGATTATACCCCTAGCAACTGTTTTAGAATAAGTTTTTTAAATACATTCAGCTTGTATCAAACAAGTCTTCCATTACAGCTTTGTCATTTGTAAAACAAAGAAGAAGCCAGATCATGTTATCAGTGGGACCAAAACATTAAGAGGAGGAGAGTTTCATTGATTCCAAAAACTGCATTGCAAAATATATGTAAGCTACATACACTGCTAGATACCAAAAATGTTCATTTAGAGTTTGGGGAGAAGGAGCTATAGTAGGTAAATTCATGATTCCCAAGTCAGAAACAAAAGGGTTGTCAGATAAGTGTAAGCAGTACATGAAGTAGGGAAGAAAATTTTCCAAAAGATACCATGAAATGAAATTAGCCACAGGCAGCACCAGACAGAGTTCAGTTGCCATTAGTTACAGTCACACAAGCAATAATTATTATAACTCATCTCTGGCTAAGGCTTTATCCTGGTGGCCAGGTCAACAATTTGTCTACAAAAGATAATTGTTTTGCATGGTCACAACATCTCCTCAATCTCCCTGCACTGCTACAATGTTATGGTCAACATGAGAAAGTATGCCACTGATACTTGCCATTTCACTCTTCACTAAGCATGTACAGGTAGAGGGTTATGTGTCCAGATCACCTATGAATTACAGTATTTAACCAGAAAGCCCAAAGGCTTAGTGATTCCTTGCCAAATGTGGATGCTTTGTTGCACTGAGGTTTATCCTTCAAATTCACAAGTATTACAAGTATCTAACACCCGTCTTGAAATATCGTGTTTTTCAATGCATTTGGTATTAACTTCTGATGACTTCAAATGACCTCTGACCTCCAATGGATCTTGGATCTTGAAAATTCTTGGGAAATTTGCTTTTTGACCTCTGGTGACCCCAGATGACAATCTTGGGAATTCTTGGGAAATTTTGCTTTTTGACCCTTAGTGACCCCAGACGATGATCTTGGGAATTCTTGAGGAATTTTGCTTTCTGACCTTTAGTGACCCCAAATGACACTTGGGAATTCTTGCTTTATTACGTCTGGTGACCCCATGACAATCTTGGAAATTGTTGGAAAATTTTGTCTTTTGACTTGTGGTAACCCCATATGACAATCTTGGGAATTCTTGGGAAATTTTGCTTTTTGACCTCTGGTGACGCCATATGACGATCTTGGGAATTCTTAGGAAATTTTGTTTTTTGACCTCCAGTGACCTCAGATGACCTTTGACCTCTACCAGAAACAATTGGGTTCTTTCTCTCAACATGACAAATCAATATACCATGTATGAAAAGTGTCCTTCATTCCTACCTTGAGATATCGTGATTACAAGGTTTTCAGTCTTTGACCTCCAGACACCTCAAATGACCTTTGACCTTCACCAAAAACAATAGGGCTCTTCCTCTCCACATGACAATTCTGCACACTAAATATGAAGTGTCTATCATTGCTATCTTGAGATATCGTTATTACAAGCGATTAACAAGCTTTTCGCAGTTTTACCTCCGGTGACCTCAGATGACCTTTGACCTCTACCGCAAACAATAGGGTTCTTCTCAACATGACAAATCTATATACCAAATATGTAAAGTGTCGGTCATTGCCATCTTGAGATATCGAGTTTACAAGCCATTTATGAGGCTTTTGCAGTTTAACCTCCAGTGACCTCAGATGACCACTGACCTCTACAAAAACAGTAGCATTCTTCCTCTTGACATGACAAATCTGTATACCAAATATGAAAAGTGTCCTTCACTCCTATTTTGAGAAATCGTGATTACAAGGTTTTCAGTCTTTTACTTCTGGTGACCTCAAATGTTGACCTTTACCAAAAACAATAGGGTTCTTCCTCTCAACATGACAAATCTATATGTACCGAATATGAAAACTGTCGGCCACTGCTATCTTGAGATATTGTGTTTACAAGCCGTTTATAAGGTTTTTGCAGCTTAACCTCCAGTGACCTCAGATGACCTTTGACCTCTACCAAAATCA
Source organism: Holothuria leucospilota (assembly GCA_029531755.1). NCBI lineage: Eukaryota > Metazoa > Echinodermata > Holothuroidea > Aspidochirotida > Holothuriidae > Holothuria > Holothuria leucospilota. The sequence continues at coordinate 40,041,863 of CM055981.1, forward strand.
ATACGGTTCTTCCTCTCAACATGACAAATCTGTATACCAAATATGAAAAGTGTCGGTCATTGCTACCTTGAGATATCGTGTTTACAAGGTTTTCGATTTTTTACCTCTGGTGACCTCAAATGACCTTTGACCTTTACCAAAAACAATAGGGTTCTTCCTCTCAACATGATAAATCTATATACCAAATATGAAAAGTGTCGGTCATTGCTATCTTGAGATATCGTGTTTACAAGCCATTTACGAGGTTTTCGCAGCTTAACCTCCAGTGACCTCAGATGACCTTTGACCTCTACCAAAATCAATAGGGTTCTTCCTCTTGACATGACAAATCTGTATACCAAATATGAAAAGTGTCAGTCATTGCTTTCTTGAGATATTGTGTTTACAAGCTGTTTATAAGGTTTTTGCAGCTTAACCTCCAGTGACCTCAAATGACCTTTGACCTTTACCAAAAACAATAGGGTTCTTCCTCTCAACATGATAAATCTATATACCAAATATGAAAAGTGTCGGCCATTGCTATCTTGAGATATCGTGTTTACAAGCCATTTACGAGGTATTCCCAGCTTAACCTCCGGTGACCTCAGATGACCTTTGACCTCTACCAAAATCAATAGGGTCCTTCCTCTTCACATGACAAATCTGTATACCAAATATGAAAAGTGTCGGTCATTGCTATCTTGAGATATCGTGTTTACAAGGTTTTCAGTTTTTGACCTCTGGTGACCTCAAATGACCTTTGACCTCCACCAAAAACAATAGGGTTCTTCCTCTCAACATGACTAATCTATATACCAAATATGAAAACTGTCGGTCATTGCTAACTGGAGATATCGTGTTTACAAGCTAAGCGTCACATACACACACACATACACACACACATACGCACACACACACACACACACACGACATCACCATCGCATAGATTCCTTGCCTGCCTTCGGCAAGGAATCAACAAAAATCAACCATGCACGAGGGCTGTGTGACCTTATCTGTCCACTGTACAGCCTTCTAGAGGATTTTTTTTTCCTATGTGAGTGATGTATACAAAAAACTCAAAGTGACCTCTTGATTTCTGCCAGCTTCAATAGGAGACTCAATGCACACAAGGGATCATGGGAAATGGGAGAACAAACAATGGGCTACCATTGTTCTGTTTTCATTTTCAGTAGTTTTTGCCCACTAATCAGCCAAAATATCCCAACAAAGTCAACAAGTACAAATGTTACCCACATCTTTTTCCTCTACATCAAAAGTACTTGCTCTCCAAATAGGGTCATAACAAGCCACAAAATGACAATGTTATGAAGCATTTTGGCTAAAGCTATAAAGCTAATGACCGGCTAGTGTGACAATATCTCCATACATGTAATGTATTGAGATAAAAAACTGACAAAATTCATATTGGAACTGATTTTGAGTAAGACACTGGGTAAAAATGCCATACAAATTTCATGTATGAGAAACATACCAAGTGTGTTGTTTTCATATCCTTTTATTATGAACTAAACAAGTCTACCTATAACTTTCACCACTTTGACCAGACTTTAGCCAGAGGAGGTTGAGTGTGATAAAATCCTTCCCATTTATCAATTTCTTTATTATATTAGAAACCACTCTGGCTTCTGGAATAACACTCATTCCTGGCTAGTGTGGAACTTTTCAACACAGTTGATTACCAAACTGGTAAGCTATTGACAGGTTCCATAATTGCACAGTACAAAACTTGTTTTTAAGGTATGCACATTAAGTCTATTTCACTAAAGAAGGGCTCAGATGTCACTTATAATAGAAGTAAATCAACCATGTTCACAAGGACCAAGTTTGTTTGATAAAATTTAGATACAAGCTTGTGGTTGCAGAAATGGTGTCTACATATTTAAGCCAATATTTAGACCAATTTAAGAATCTTTCCATTAGCAAGATGCTAATGTAGGTACTGCATTTTTTTTTTTAATTTTCTTGATAAAGTAGTTGCATTCAACTATGTTCATTAGGCAAAATTTGCCTTTGCTGGAATCAGTCATAGCTACCGCAGTTTTTAGGAGAAAACTGCTGTTCCCAATTAAAGTATGTAACAACTGGTTCATTACTTCAATTAGCTGCTCCACTGAGCAGCAGCATTGTTAAAAGTTTTGATGACTATTCTAGTACAACAGTAGCCCAGCACTGTGGGGTTTACATTACCACAAACAACAAATCCTGCCCTGTAATTAGTACTGGTAAAAAGGAATCAAATTACTTACGGTCATTGAAGGTTAGAAAACCTTTCATTTAAATCTGAGATAAACTGCCATCAAATGCCAACTTTAGGGCTATTGACAAATGCTTGAATGAGCACCTAATTGGTATTGATAACAACTTTTGTCAAGTTTTGGCATAGGAAGATTTTGCGAAATGTTTCCCCCACTGCACTGGCGTAAGTCCACCATCATGTACCTCTGTACAGTATATACCTGCATGTATCAGCATGCCCTTCATGAATAACCCCATTCATCACAATGGCATTCTTTACAATGTTGCCTATCACATGCATCAGCTTACATAACCATACATAAAAATAAGGATTTAAACAAATATGTGAAACAAAAATTTCTCTTCTATAATAAATACAACTAGTAAGCAAATACTTGTGCAATTGTACTAGCTAATTCCTAGCTAGTTCTTCTATTTTCCTTGATAAAAACTCTCCCTCTAAGAGTCACCCCCTGTGAATTTTTGACAAATTCAACTAGGCCTCCAGGTCTACGGTTAGGCCAAACCATTAGGCCTGACATCAGTTCACAATACTACAATATCAAACGAAATAACTTTTTTTTAAACAGTTTGCAGTTTGATTCATGCAAATTTTAAAAACACATCAAAAACAACTCACTGACTATAGAAAGCACTATAAGGTTTTAGCACTCCGTTTGTTTTTATTAGAAATGTACATAAAATAAACACCCACTTTTCAAAAATGCGATGCCCCTGGGGAAATCTATTAAAGAAAATGCCACAGAAAGCACTATAAGGTTTTAGCACTAAGTTTGTTTTTATTAGAAATGTACATAAAATAAACATCCACTTTTCAAAAATGTGATGCCCCTGGGGAAATCTATTAAACAAAATGCGGTGTATATTGTTGAAAGGTTGTTGTACTAAAGTTTTCTGTGAAATTTGTCCATTGCAACTCTTCATCTTTAGTTTTGTGGCCGATTGAGTAACCTTTACAACTGGTTAACACTGCCTAAAACCAATGTGTTCTCTACGTTATGTGCCAGACTTAAGCCATTTACTCCAATGTCACCACAAGACTAACCTTTAAATAACCTTCCAGCCATAGGATAGCCTTCATGTCCAACATGTTCGTAGGTTCATCTAGTAAAAGTAAATCTGGCTTAGAAAAGAGTGCCCTGGCTAAAGCTAACCTCATTCGCCACCCTCCTGAAAATTTCCTGAAAGATAAATGGATCTGATTAATGAAGTAGTGAAGGGTCACACAACGTGGGAGGGGAGATGGAGATACTGTACAAGGGTCACCCCATGTGAGGGGAGATACAAGGGTTGCACAATGGAAGGAGAGATACAAGGATCACAACATGGGAGGGGAGACACAAGGGTCACATCAAGGGAGGAGAGATACAAGGGTCACACCATGGGAGGAGAGATACAAAGATCACACCATGGGAGGAGCAATACCAGGATCAAACCTTGGGAGAAGAGATACAAGGGTCACATAATCTCAGAAGCAAAGGTCACACAATGGCCAAGGAGATAAAAGGATCACTACACTGCAAAAAAGATTCGAGGTTCACACCATGGAAAACTTTTTGCCATTAAAACTTAATACTTATAGTAAGATAGAACATTAACATGTGGGGAAAATCATGAACATTTACAAAAAAAGGTAACAATATAGAAGAAAAATATTAAAACATTCACATCAACAAATTTATTCATAGTCTCTTAAAATAGAAACTCAAGCATCCCACATAGCCTTGATGATCTCAGCTCTCATTAATTTATCATCAAACAATGAATTCATACGTATATTCCCAATGAACAAACAGTTGTGATACTGTGGTTTACACTGTACCTCAAATTCTGCTAATCCACTACAAAGTGCATTCAAAGTAAAGTATTCCAGGGCAGTTTCATGAAGAGTTACAATCGATCTTAAGTTTGATCTACAACGCAATAGTCCTCTACTGAAATCAAACATTAGACTGCATATACCCTTTTATGAATTAGGACCCAGATCTGATTAACCAAGCACATTTTTGACAATTACTAGACATGTTATGTACAGTTCTTATAACCAAAGTTTGCCACCCACGCAAATTACTCATCACTGCAAAGGTCCTCCAACTTCTAAAACCATAAACTGTTCATGTTGATGACTTAAGGGAAACATTATTCAAAAAAGATCTCTCCTGACAGTGTCCTTTCATTGTTGATAACATACTTGTCAGCATACAAGTGATAACTTACCTGGTTTCTTGAGCTTGCATTTCTGCAGTAAAACCTAGACCAGCCAGTATCATAGCTGCCCTGTTATAATAAGAAAAATAACAAAAGTGTCAAAGTCTTACAAATTCTATAAAGTAAAAAGTGCTGAGATTGATTTAGCCTGTAGCATCACTGTTATACTGTACTGTGGGAGGAAGATCTTCATTATTTAAGTTAAAGCAGTATGCTTGACAAAGTCTTCATTATTAAAACTTGTCGTCATACTTCAAAGTACACCAAACATCATCCCACCCAAATCCATCCACACACTTCCTGAGAGCAATCACTACCTCATCCAAAAGACACCCATTCCTACAATGTCTAAAAGACAAACTCAATGCACACAAACACACAGACATACATAAAGACACACACCCATCCAAAGCAAAAGGAATCATCAACTTACTTACCAGACATCTCTTGACATCTTCCAAACAAAGCACCTCATCCATCTATCCATTTAACTGAACACCTTCAATTTATCTTTGCCTCATTTATGTGACCTAAAATTTTCCATGAAGTTTCAAATTACGACCAATATGCCAGGATAATGCCATTCACAAAAAGCATGAAGTATTCTACTTAAACTGTGTAACCATTCACATACAAAAACACATTCCAGAATAGCTTATTTGACATCTTGGAGAAAATTACTTGACTTTATAAAATACAACCAAGCCTGCCACAAGCATCTCATACAATATTTAGGCTGCATAGTTTCTTTTTGACCATTCTTGGACTTATGCAAACGACATACACAATCAATATTACTGACAAGTTACAAGCATAAACTCTGCCTTCTTTCACTATAAACATTCTTTGTCTTTCTATCGTTTCAAACTTTAATTCAGTTTCTTCTCACCTAGAAGGTGCCTTGTCAGCTTCTACTGCCTCTAACTGAGAATAAATTTGAGTAAGTCGAGCAGACAATTTTGGATCTGATGTTCCAGGACTGAAAGAAGAGAAAATCAAGACAATTTATTACAAGTACAAATACTGATAAATTACTGAGGTTATCTGAGATATCTAACTTTATCCACTTTGTGCAAAGGCTATTACATTAATCTATCTGAGATGGTTAACTTCGTCACCTTTGTTCTAAGGCTATGTTACATTTATGTATACGACAAGGCTAACTTCATCAACTTTGTACCAGGTGCTATTACATTTACTGAACATTGTATTGGCATGAAAGTACTTTTCTACATTTGCTTATTAAAATGTGCAGAACATAATTGATGAAAATTTCACTCAAAGAATGTGTTTCATGTAGGGAACAAAACACTTGCATTATATCGTTGTAGATAGAAAATGAACAAAAAAAAATGTAAAGTTTTTACTTTTTAGTCTTCTCTATTCAACAGACATGAAGATGGTTTCATACAAAACTAATTCCTCATTATGTCAAACACTTTAATTGTGACATCACTGACCAAATATCATGTTCCTCCTTGTAAATTTTAACTTGACTGTGAACATTATCTATAAAACCAGTCCCTGATTAAACCATAAAGTTACAGGATAAGAGTTCTGTAAATCATTTGTAATGTTTCACAGTAGAAAACAGATTGCAAAATTGAAATGTGTTTAAAATAAACATACCTCTCTAGTGAATACTAAAATAAACATGCTTTATTTGTGAATACATTTACTAAACTACCATATCTTGGACACAGTAAGTAATCATAAACATAACTTTACATTCACAATTTTACAGAGATGTGCTAACATAACCATTCTGAAGACTAAGTAGACTTCCAAAGATGAACCAGGCAGGTAGACAATAAACTGAGTCAGAAGGGAAATATAAGGTAGCTAGGACAGCAACCATGTAGCAGTTAATTGCAAACATCCCATATGCATGAAATAAATGTTTAGTAACAAGCTTCTTGCAATTAAAAGCAAAACTTGTTCTTTCCTCCCCAATTTTAATCCATCACAATATCTGTGAATTTCCCTGTTTTCTGTCCATATTCCCTTCTCACAAATTTTAAAACACAAAGATGACCAATGAGGAAGTCAGCAGTAAGCAAGATTTTGAAGTCTTCTATAGTTGTTTCCATGGATGCAGTAACTGTCCACTGCCCCACATTGCATAGTGTAATAATCACAATTAATCACTGAATGATTGCAAAATTTCGAGATTAAATATTTACTGGTTTTGCTACACGTTCACAGCCCAAATATCAGCTGACATTTTACTCACAAACAGAGCAGTTAATCAATGACCACAAGTGACATCATCATTGTTGATTCTAAACATTCCAGTATCAACATAAAGACTACTAGATAGTTTGTACACTTATTGTATCTAGCTAAGTTCACACCATAAAAACCAGTGAGTGTTGCATCCTTCACATAACTGAAAACAGAAAGTGGGTAACTTAAAAACCATGAGTCCCTATTTAAACGTATCATTTATTTATATCCATTTTTTATATCAATTAAGGAAATGAATATCCTCTGAGACCATAGTCATACACAGTGCTTACAGCGCTTGCTGAATTGACTGTAAAAACCTGCCTTAAACAAATTCACTCTAAGTTTACAGATAATCTGACACATGCTTTGTCATTTACCTAAAATATTCCACTCTAAGTTTATTGGTGTTTGGCATTTTGCTTTGAAGTCATCATGTCTGAGGCTATTACTGAGCTCCAGCTACTGAAACATGCAAACCCCCACCCTAAAAGAAACTGTGCAAGAGTTACCAAATACACTTAAGTAAATGACCCGTTCCATCAAGTACTTGCCTCTTTATTATCTTGAAGGTCACCACACAAACAAACACTGCAGCTTGAGTGGACATGCAAAAATGTTGCATGCACTCACTGTAAGGATTATAGCAGACTTCAATGATTCAAGCATACTGTACATGGGATCATGGGAACTGGGAGTAAAACTTTTCAAAAAGTCAATAGTACATGCGCACGTCTACGCACATACACTATCGCACGCACTACATCTTGGCATGGTACTGGTTGTTCATACTCCCAGTTCCCATCATGACTTGCAATCATTAAAGTCTGCTTCTGACATGTTCAAGGCTGTCAAGGTTACCCCCTCCCCACATCCCCCTACCATAGAAACTATAAACACAGCACACATCCATTAGCTTACCTTGTGGAAGCAATTTTTTCGTTGAGTTCTTTTTCTTCTTTAAGCAGTCTTGTTCTGAGTTCATCACATTCTAACACACTGTCTACAGCTATAGTATCATCTCCGACTACTTCTTGTTCAACATGGAGGATGGAGAAGTGGGACTGAATCCTCAGTTCTTTGCTGCAGGAGGAGAACTCCAAATTTAACAATTTGTCTTTAACACATTCCTCACTGCTCAACACTCACTTCCCTATCATTTACGAACCCCTTCTGCATGCATATGCCATCTTTCAACTATCATGGGGGGGGGGGATCAATGTATTTAATGCAGCCACATTATTTTACTGATTTCTTCTGTCAAAAATAAAAGCACTGTAGTTCAAAAGTAGCTGAGTCTAAGTACTAAGTCACAGAACTTATCAGATTCTTAACTCTGTCATATTTATTCCTTGCTATGTATAACTTTGTAATCCACTGACTAAAGGTATGTAACACAGGTAATAACCAGCACTATACATTGTGACCAAATCAGTCTAAACTTCTCTCAGAGTTTGACTAAGGGATCAGATGAACATGTCAAGGGGCCAAACATTCCTAAACATACAGTATGTCTACAGAGACTGCTTATTTTTTTCTTCCATTTCTTCAGTACAGCACTGCAGACAACACAGGATACTTAACATTTACCTGAAGTCTAAACTTACAATAATGATAAAAGGTTGAAAAATTTATCCCATTTTGGTCCAACTCCAATCTTTGGCAGGATATTTGCATGTTGAGACATCCATAACATGTTGAAGTTAACTCAATCACTTTAAAATGGAATATAATGCAACATTTTGTGATGTCACTCTTGTGCTACTCAGATTACCATTTTTGTTTTTCTGTTTTTCCTTAAGCCACTACACCTTGTCCAAAAATGTGATGACTATTTTTATTTTATAGAGTATGACTCCACAAGTCCTCTGCTCACAACATGCTATGCAAGGAAATAGTCATTTTTTTCAAAGTCATATGAACATATTTCAATCAATTACTTTAAAGTAAGTGCAAAAACTACAACACTTTCCACCTCAGCAACTGAAGATGGAGGATGGACCAACAAGATTCCTTTCCAACCTCATCAAATTTTAAGACTTTTGGTGCACTTCAATATCTACATACTTTGAAGTAATTATTTTAGAATTCTTTCACACAACAAATACTTTTACTCTATGACTATTTGATTCTATACCTTCAAGCCTTATCATTTTATCCCCGTTGCTCATAACTGGTTATAACTTTCTGTAATATATGTACAGCAAATTTACATCAACAACAAGAAGGATATCTTAACTATCTCCTACACATGTTGCACAGATGACATGTTTTTGTTTCTATTTATTATCACAGCAACATCATGAGAAAACATACATTTGAATTGAAATTGAGTTGAATGATCACCTTGAAATCATCTTTAGAAGTGTGCTCTTGCCAGCTCCATTCCGCCCCACCAATCCATACCTCCTACCAAAGGCAAGTAGAAGGTCTGCTTCTTTTAGCAGAATCCTGCATATAGAACATAGAGAGTATTGTAAAGTGATCTATCATGCTAACCTGAATCAATACTTTCTATGATACTGCACACCAGTCAGTGTTGCTGCTATGATGCTTTGATCAAATTTTGGTGAAATGGCTTGCTGATTTCACACACTGATGTGGTGTGCAAAGAAACAAATCATACAATGATATAAATGTGAAAGACAAACATGAGTAGCAATACTCTGCTGGTGCTCAGCTAAACTGCTATTTCACATTTCATAACACAGAGTTTTGAGGATAAAAGTCTCTCCCATTTCTTATTTTGCTTCACAAATATAATTAAGCTAGGAACTAGGTTAGCCAATTACTTTCAATAAAGCATTTTTGCACATAAATAAGGTTATGTGGTAGTTGAATGGACAACTACCCCCTTTCCTTCTCACTCACTCAATTATTGCACAAAAGCTGTTGTGGAAATACCAGAAATGACTCCACATTTCTTTTTCCTTTTGGGGGGAAGGGGTAAAACCCCATCCAAGAGCACATATGTGTAGTGATAGTTTTCAATTCTTATGTTTTTGAAATAAATCCACTCAATTATTCCCCGAGGTAATGTCAAACTTCCAATCCTAATATCTGTGAAATGAATTTGCTCACTTATTTCCCAAAGGCAATGTCAAACTTTTCAACATGGGGTGGGTAAGGAATCTGGGAAGCTCCTTGCTGGGAAATTTTGGTGTTTCATTGCATATTTGGGCAACTGGAGGGAATGATGGCTATTTTACACATGAAAACATGTAAAAATTCTTGTAATTTTGTCTTGATTGCAAGAAAATAATCATTTTCTCACTCACAACTTTTAATTCTGGTATCTTTGGAATAAATCTACTCACTTATTCTCAAGGGGCATTGTAATTTTTTTTAATTCTTATATCTTTGGAATAAATCTACTCACTTATCCCCAAAGGCAATATCAAACTTTTCGATTCTGATATCTTTGGATCTGTTTGTGCCTGCATCATCCTGTTTGATATCTCTTCTACTTGTCACCTGACTGGCAGTAGCTGTGATGAGTGATCTAAGGCAAAATATATCAAGATAATGGGTCATTTGACTGCTTTCACGGTAAGAGAGGTAGGTTATATAAAAATGAGTTTGACATTATGAACTGCAACTTATCGTCACGACTAAATCCTTTATCTCCATTTAAAATCCTTATTCTCCAAAACACTTCTAACCACCAACAGATCCTGTACAATGATGTCACCATCTACTTGACAACATACCCCGACATCATGTGAGAGGTCAAACAATGAATGTACAGTAATACAGTATATGCTACAGACAGTAACAGGCTAACCTCAGGTGAGGGCACACTTTTATTTTTAGTCCTGTGATGTCATAAGTATACATACTATATCAAATAATTAATGACTTTCTTGTGTTACATTAAGATATTTGAGCCAGTGACAATTAAAATAATAGCATCCTCGGAGGTATATCATACATTTCTGTTTCAGAGAATGACTGATAAGTATAGAACATAATGCATTACTAACCAAACTATATATTTCAGTGCTAACATGAATATAGGTGGAAAAAAAGGAATCTGAAAAGCTACTTCCTAAGAAATGTTGGTATTTGGAGGAAAATTTTGACAACTGGAAAGGAATTCGATTTGCTTACTGAAAAAAATTTTCCACCCCTATCCATGCATTACACACCTAAACATAAACTTCAGCCCATCGTACCTTACTCACTGACTAATTTAACACAACTATGATACTATGTGTGCAATATGCATGTTTGACTTAAAACAGACTTAAGTGGTACATGACTGTGCTACATGCATACCTCACTAATTGATTTAACACAAACTATATGCTACCTGTGCAATATGTATACCTCACTTTTTGACGTAAGTGCACTTAAGTGGTGCATGGATGTTCTACGTGTATACCCCAATAACTGATTTCAAACAGATTTAAGTGCTACATGATTGTGCTACACTGACTTATAGGTATGTAGACATGTAAACACAACAGCATTTTTACTCAAAAGTGATGGATTAAGATTCCCTGATGAAAAAGCCATTGGAAACATCTGAATATTGTTCACTGTTCTCAAAATATATTATTTCAAAGTATGGCCATTTCTGAGATTTCTCTCTAGCTTTATAAACATTATGAGGAAGAGTATTGCAAGTGTGCTCTATTTCTTTTGTTAATACTTTATAAATTATCTACTAATTATCTGTCAGCTAGTTTCTAGTTTACTGTGTAATGAACATTTTAAAAGAAGTCAAACTAAGGATATTATAAGTCACAGCTTATGAGTCCCTCTTTCTGATCCCAAATTTGCATACTGAGCTCATGTTTATTCATGTAGGTACAAAAAGGGAAATCCATCAATGGATTACGTTGCAAAGCATAGACATCTTAAACATTTTTAATACTTTTTACATCAAATAGAAAGGTATGACGACTACACGTCCACAGACCTTAAGAAGACTTTAGTGCTATGTGTGTGACATGCATTACTCACCCATTGGCGTTTGGTGATTCTTCCTTGTAATTTAACCTTCTCTCTTGTTTTGCTTTTAACTTAGCTTCAGCCTTCTCCAGCTTCTTCTTGTTTACTGTCTACAAATATCAAAACATGGATAAAACAAATATATGAATAGAAACAAATGATGAAAATTTCCGCTATCAGAAATGACTGGTTTTTACTCGGCCTAAGAGCATGTGTGGTATCTGTTATTTTCAGCCAGTTGAGAATGGGACCACAAATGACAGACCCTTGATGTAGAGGTGTGAGGGTCAAGAGGTTGGTCAGTCAAGTTTGTTGTCCTTTCAGGGACGTAGCTCCCTTCGGGTGCAGAATTCCTTCGGGACTAATGTTTGGTTTCTCCTCTTGGCTCTTTGCCAGAGAGTCGAGGGGACTTTGGAAAAAGTACAAGCCAAAACTATATAGAACTCCATACCTTCATTAATGGCAAACCTCATCTTCTCTTTTAACTAAAATATACTTAGCACACATATCTGTATTCCATCAATGCACTTACAGACTTCAATATTACTGCAAATTCTGCAGCAATTGTACCAAACGATTGGTCATTCTTCATGAAACTGCTAGTATGGATCAGTAATTTGCAACTAATTTAATAATATCCTTATAAAAGCTGGAATTAATATTTACATAAGAAGACAAACAGCAATATCATTTGGAATTAATTTTAAATGTGAACTTATTGTACTGATAATTCTAATAAAATGCTATACATTTCACTGCAACCAACTTACTGTGTTACTATCCTTGACGGTGATCCATGAATAGCTATCAGCAAGACTCTCTGCAATTAACGAAATAATACAAAAATAGCAATAAATATTTATCCTGAACTTAAAAGTTCTCAATCACATTACAGACAGTAGCCTAAAAATACAAAGATGAACACAGAAACACAAAAAAAAAATTGCAATCCAGATTAAAGAAGAATGTTTTTAAATTACATTAAAACAGGTTCAATGATTCACTTTTTCTTACATACTGTGGCAATGAGTTTGATTATCTCAGTGCTGCCACTGAGAATGCACAACCACCGCATTATTGTACTAAGGCTACGAAATTGTTTTTGGTTTGTTCTGTTTACCTTTTTTTTGTCTTCTTGCACTAAGGCTATAATTTGGTTTTTCTTTTGTTTTGTTATCATTTTTTATTTGTTATCTTGTTTGTATAGTATTAGTCTCTTATGCCTCCATGAGGTGATATGGAGAAATAAACTGAAACTGAAAACCCAGTTTAGTGTTTAGTAGCAATATAAGAAGGCTGATGTGACTGTGACCTTAGATTTTGAGTCGGTTCATAAGCCTGAAATATCACACACAGGCGCGGATCCAAGGGGGGGGGGGCTTCCTCGGGGTCAGCCCCCCTCCCCTTTTTCGCCATATCAACAATAACAAATACGCGAAAATTAGCATAATGTTAATCTAGGAGAATATTCAAGGGGGCTTTCAGCCCCCCTTTTCGAAATTTCTGGATCCGCGCCTAACACAGGTAACAAAGAGGCTGCAATTTAATGCATAGGAATATGGTAACGACCAGCAATACAAGAAATGTGCTACCTGAGAGGGCAACCCATGAAGGCCTTCAGAACAGTAGGTGATGTGATTATGACATTTTCTACGAGTCAGAATTCTCACAGCTGCATTTTGAATGCATTGCAACTTGGATACTCAGAGTACAGTATCCAGAAGATTATAAAGAATACAACTGCAGCTTGGAGTATCAACTCCTAATGATGCAGAATAAACATTAACAATTTACACATGAAGGGATGGACAAAAAGAGGTGGTACTTATCATAAACCAAGGGGACGTGAGACAAAACAATCTCACTTTAACTTAAAAGATACCTTTAAAGCTGTTTTGAAGTTCCTACAATATTTTTAACCTGTAACTCAAAACTTGATCGCTGAAATTTTAAAATTGACCCCATTATTCATGAAAACATCCTTCAACATGAAGATAAATCTCCATACAATGTTATTATCATCACTCACAGCAGACAACACATTGTTCACTACTCACCACCATCTTCATAGGCACTGCTTATCTGGACCGGGGCATCAAGGAGTACAATTGGCTGCTGGGATGAAGAACCTTTTTGTCTGAAAGAGAAAACAAATAATTTCATATTATTTGACCAGTTAGTTGAATAATTGATTTATAAATCAAGCTTTTACATCTTCTTGGTTTAGTGACAAATTTCACTATTCCATTAGCATCCTCAAGCTGATTCGTCATCATGATCATGAGGCAATAAATTACCATCACACGGTTCACAATCTCTCACAGTTTAGGGCTGAGTGGAGGTTCTTCAGAGGTTTCTGAACCAAGGTACTGTAGGCCCCAAGAAGATTATCTCTGAAGGGCCTCCCTAAGTCAGACATGACTGCTCACTGAAGTGGACTCTCATTTCAAAGCATTTACTGTTTTGGTCCAGAATGACACTATCTTCATTATCAAAGGTGTGATTAGCATCATGCAGATGATTGTACACCCCACAGAGCTGCCTAATGGAAACAGTTACAGTGCTAACCTGTGCATGTTAAAGGTTGTGTAACATGCCACCAAAAAGAGCTGTTTCACTTGTCAGTTAAAGAATTAAGTCCTTCAATGGAAGATCTGTTGGAATTATTTCAATATCTTTTACCATTTTCAAAATATATGTCTTTCAAAGTTTGATGGTTTCTGAAGAAACTCATTGGCTATGCAAAAATAATGATGTGGAGTGTTGCACAGTGTTATGATTTCTTTAGTTAACCCTATATACATTATCCCTTAATTACTGATCAGATAGATTAGTTTGTTGAGTGATATCAATATTCCTGAAGGAAAGACTTTTAACTTTCACAATAAACCCCTCACTGGATAAAAATGCTACCAGTGTCCTTGAAATTAAGGTTGAACCAGAATGCAAAAATGCATTGAGGTTTCGATGATATATGTTCTATTCCAAATAATGCCATGATGTCCCATATCTTTCAGTCACTGGTCAAAATTTCCCAAGAATTCTCAAGATCATCATCTGGGGTTACGAGAGGTCAAAAAGCAAAATTTCCCAAGAATTTCCAAGATAGTCATCAGGGTCACCAAAGGACAAAATGCAAAATATCCCAAGTATTCCCAAGGCCTAACGTTACAGTATAGCCTAGAGGCTATGCTAAATACTTGGCAAGGCCCTAAGTAACATTAGCCTAGGTCTAGCCTAGGCCTAGCTATAAGTATAAACCTAGCCTAGGCCTATGCACAGCTGGTCACAGAAATCTCTCTGTAAATACTACAAACTTAGATGATGGGTACCAACATTTGACAGGCAATAACTGCTTTGACTAGCCCTAGCCTAGGCCATAGCTATTACAGTAACCTAGGCCTACCTCTAATAAGTAATATCAGCCCATACATACTGTACTACAATTAGGCTAGCCTGTACTGTGGCAGTTAGGCTAGGACTTAGTCACAGGACTAGGACTTTGTCTAGGCCTAGCCCATAAACCTGGAACTCTGCATTAGATTTATGTACTGAGTCTAATGTTATTGTGTGTGTAGGCTAATGTCTGTTGTTGGTTCTGTAACAACACTTAGGCCTAGGCTAGGCCCTAACTGTTAGGCCTAGGCCTACGTTAAAACTTGATCTGCCTGGTAAATTTTCCACTAAAGTTACTCATACTACTCTGCTACTCTGAAGAGGAGCCATATTACAACATACTGTGATATTCCTCTTGTAATTTTTATTATTCGATTTCTTGGTGCTATTTTTCCAATTCAGTTACAGTCAAATCTAACATTAACATTGGGCTACTCAGCCAGCTCAACAGACCTTGGCAGGAGTCTGTCACTGCACTCAGAAACTAGCTTTTAACACAGTTTTTGATTGGTTGAAAGTGGATCTGTTTACAACTGATCAACCAATGATATGGTAGCTTATGGAATGTCATGGATCTGCTGCAAACTATCTACTGATTGATTTAACATCAACTTGATGACAAAAATTTAACCAATAACATAACAGCATAGATTACTGGGCTCAAATAAATACACTACAGTACTGTACAGAAAAGTGAAATACTGTAGTCTATTCTCAGTCTTTTGATATGTTGGCTAAAGAATAATAAAGTTCGTGAAAGGACCTATTTACTCATTCAAAATTTGGATTATCAAGGAAAAATCCGTATTCCCATATTTACAATGATTTTCCATACTGAATATGGAAAGTCCGTGCTGGTTGGGAGCTCTGTCTCAGGGTTTGACCCCCCTGGTGACCCCAGATGACTTTTGACCCCCACCAAAAATGATAGAGTTCTTCCTCTTACTATAAGGCATCAAAATACAAGGTATGAAATTTATCCAAGCTTCCTACCTCGAGATATCGTGTTAACAAGGTTTTCAGAGTTTGACCCCCGGTGACCCCAGATGACCTTTGACCTCCAACAAAAATGATAGGGTTCTTCCTCTCACCATAACCCATCTACATAATAAGTTTGAAATTCATCCAAGCTTCCTACCTCAAGATATTGTGTTAACAATGTTTTCAGGGTTTGACCCCCGGTGACCCCAGGTGACCTCTGACCGCCACCAAAACATTAGGGTTCTTCCTCTCAATATGGGGGATCCATGTACCACATTTGAGAACTGTCAGAGCTTCCCTTCTTGAGATATCGTGTTAACAAAGATTTCAGAGTTTGACCCCCGGTGACCCCAGATGACTTTGACCTCCACCAAAAGTGAAAGGGTTCTTCCTCTTACCATAACGCATCTACATACAAAGTATGAAATTCACCCAAGCTTCCTACCTCAAGATATTGTGTTAACAATGTTTTCAGGTTTTGACCCCCGGTGACCCCAGGTGACCTTTGACCTCCACCAAAAACAATAGGGTTCTTCCTCTCAGTATGGAGCATCCATGTACCAAGTTTGAGAACTGTCAGAGCTTCCTTTCTTGAGATATCGTGTTAACAAAGTTTTCAGGCTTTGACCCCCGGTGACCCCAGATGACCTTTGACCTCCACCAAAAATGATAGGGTTCTTCCTCTTACCGTAACGCATCTACATACAAAGTATGAAACTCATCCAAGCTTCCTACCTCAAGATATTGTGTTAACAATGTTTTCAGGGTTTGACCCCAGGTGACCCCAGGTGACCTTTGATCTCCACCAAAAACAATAGGGTGCTTTCTCTCAATATGGGGCATCCATGTACTACGTTTGAGAACTGTCAGAGCTTTCTTTCTTGAGATATCATGTTAACATGGTTTTCAGAGTTTGACCCCCGGTGACCCCAGATGACCTTTGACCTCCACCAAAAATGATAGGGTTCTTCCTCTTACCATAACGCATCTACATACAAAGTATGAAATTCATCCAAGCTTCCTACCTCAAGATATTGTGTTAACAAGGTTTTCAGGTTTTGACCCCCGGTGACCCCAGGTGACCTTTGACCCCCACCAAAAACAATAGGGTTCTTCCTCTCAATATGGGGCATCTATGTACCAAGTTTGAAAACTGTCAGAGTTTCCCTTCTTGAGATATCGTGTTAACGAGCAAAGTGTCACAAACACACACACACACATACACACATACACACACACACACATACACACATACACACACACGCACATACACACATACATACACACGCCATCATGACCGCATAGGTTTCTCTTTTCATCGAAACCAAAAACCAAAGGCTAACGATGTCACATATTTACATATTTAGCTCATTGTTATTCATGATACTAGTGTGAAATAGAAATTACCCTCTGAAATGGTCAATATTTGATGGAATCTAATTTCTGGATATTTAATGCTTTTTACATCAAATATCCAGCGATGTAATTTTTGTGGCACACGACCTTTAAAGGAGGCCATTTTTCTTAAGTGAGAACCCAACTAGGAATTGTGGAGCCAGATTCATTCATTATCTCTCAGGGATATGTACAGTTCATTGATCTGGAATCTTCTGTGGAGACCTTTACCCCTTTACACTTTCTTCCTACTTTAACAGCAAGTATAATAGTTAAGACTAAATTCTTCCAGCTGAAAGAACATTTGCTTCCTGTACACCCCTAACCAACCAACCGGACCAACTCTCCCAATCTACTCCCCTCCCACGGGCGGCGATCCTGGGGACACGGGGACATGTCCTCCCATATGTTGAGAAATCGCCCATTGACATTGATTTTTCACAAAGTAAATTTTTTGAAAATTGGGTCATGTCCCCCAGAATATTGAGAACAAATTGCCGCCGTTGCCCCCTACCCTCCCTCCCTCCCTCCCCATCCAAAAAAACAAAAAAAAACAAAATCCTATCAGTGTATTTACCAAGTTATTTACGAAGTTGGCAGGTAAGGACACTTACACATTAGAACTACTATAGTAAGAAAGCTTTTAACACAACTCTTAAGAATGTTTGTCTAGCTTCCTTTGCATCTGTTTCACAGAGGTACTGAACCAATTAACATATTATGAGGGGGCACCTACATACCAAGCTTGTTACAAAGCTTGTCCTAAAGTTGTAAAATATCTTCCTACCTTCCTTTGAATCTACTTAACATACAGCATTATGAAAGGACACTTACACACTGAGCTTGTTATAAAGCTTGTTACAAATCTCAAGAATATCTTCCTCTTCTTTTGAATCTACTTCTGAGAGTACTGCACCAATAGCTTCATAAACATCCTCTGCACTTTCAAAATCATCTGCTCCTCCTTCAATAACACCTGAAGAAAGAAATCCAATCACAACACATTAAAGGGGAAATTATCTCATCCCAGACAGTTCCAATTCTCCCAACTATGCTAGTTCTAGCCCCACCCATAACTGTCTTTAACTTCTCCTTGTGCAGACACAAACATAGTTTATTGCTCAGGGACACATCCTGGTGAGTACAAAAGGTTCCTAACATGTAATCAAAACACTCTCTGTGCATGCTGTGTAATGTGAGCTGCTCTGCATCTTTTGAATTTTGCAAACTCTGATGTCAATCAAAGAGTAGTCACCAATTGAGACTTTTGCTTACCCCTTTGTAAAAGTCATACTTGGGGTGATGCAAATCTCTCTTTAAAAACACTTTTAGTTTGACAAAAAATACACCTGTAACGTCCTACAACAATTGTCAGGTAGAACTCAGTATCTAGAGTAACAGTCACTCATTCCAAATAAAGGCCCTGTTTACTTCAGTTCCAATTGCGTACTGTATTTCTGAACTCCTTTATTTGGGAAGGATCATTTGGCGCAAAATTTCGCCTTATCAGATACAAACATTCTGGTGTCCCCCCCCATTCAATCTCACACAAAACATATGACCATTTCCTGCCACATGGGACTGAATGTGTCTGAACTTTTTGCTCTAAGTGTGATGAATGATCATAGTACTAACAGGCATTGTTATCTTATATCGTGCTATAGATCACGCCTGTATTTGTTTGGCATGTGAAAGCTGACACCTCAGCATAACTTTAGCATTAGCTGTACGATGAAATGCACCCTGGGCAAAGTACTGTAGGCTGTTACTTTGGTTAGCCAGTCACAGTGAGACTAGATTCCTTTTCAACAACCCTTATGTCCTGCTTGCCTTGAAACTAATTTGGTTGATAGGCTATGCCATATCCAACTCATGTCAAAAAAGACAGCTCAACTTCTAAATAAGGGTGGTGACTTAATTTACTTGCTCCAGGTTGTTATCTCCCATTTGATAATGGTACTATGGATCTGAGTTGACCTTATGAGAAACTCTCATGGAGAAACCTTTACATTACTGAAAACAATCTGCCAAACAGATTCACAATGAACCTGCTCATGAATGTCTTGTTAAAGTATTTTTGTATCATCAGAGCTTTTAATATCATGGTACACTGTACAGGATGACAATCAATTGAAGGTTAATCAGGAAGTCATTAAGTATATAACCTGGAATAAAAGAGGTCCCAGAACCATTCCCAAGGGAACTCCAGAAGACACCACTGAATTTTGAGATGACTCCCCATCAACGCTACTAGGTAGTTACCGCCTCTGGTACTTACTGCCATTACGAACCCACAACCAAAAACCGGTTCAAACTGTCCCAATTATCAGGGGCAGTTCACATCATATTTCAGTGGCAGCTAGTAAGTTTCTGATGTATGGATAAAATACATCACACTGAGGCTTATTTTTGTTCTTATTGCACTGTTGGTGGAGGAATCATACTTTTCTTCTTTGTGTGTCTTTACCCAAACCTCAGCACTAAGTTCTAGACAAAAATACACACAGATTACTAACCTTTTCAATCCCAATTTTCAAGGTAAAATATTGCAGCTTAGTGTTTAAGTCCCATATTAATAGTAATACACCATTTTTTTGCATGGCTATAAAGCAGAAACTATAAAACTTAGTTGCAATCCTGGTTAAATCACAAAACACATCCTGGCCGTACACAAAATCAAAACGTTTCATCAACAAATTAAACCATCAGCTCATTTTGCCATATTTTATCTTGATCTATTTTCATGGTAAAATACCTCAAGTTTTTATCAAAGTAGGCCTAAGACTAAAGAAATACAAGACAAACTGAACCTCCGTCAAAACTTGTTCAAAGATTCTCAATATGACAGGGGTGGTTCAAACCATTTTTAGGGGTGGTAAGTCATGGCACCGTCCATCAACACCTAGCCTATCTATTGATGATACTTAGCCAGTCGGTACCTGGTTATTTCACCCCCTTGCCATTTCGCCCCCAAGCATTTCACCCCAGTCATTTTGCCCCCTTGCCAGTTCGCCCCAATGTGGAAGTCGTTTCGCCCCCAGTACCTACCAGTTCACCCCCTCGATTTTACTAACACTAACTGTTAGTTGTTGTAAAAAAAAAATTCAAATACCTACACTTGATTTTCTTTTTCGATTACATTTTTTTATGACAGCAGCAGCAAAATGGCATGAAATGTGGAAACGAAAGTGATGAGGGGACTCACTTGAACTGAAATACTGCTATACCTACATGAGGCCAGCTCATCATATCTTTGTGCTAGCTGAAGTCTAGTGGTTTCTTAGTGTTTAAGTTTTGTTAAGTTCGTGATTACATTTCCACCTTACATAAATACACTTGTCATGAGATAGGTATATTGGAAAACTTTTTAAAGTGGAATTATATTTGGTAAAATGCTGACAAAAACTAGCACACGCAGAATATACTGTTGACCATACTCGATCACATGTGCAATCAACTAAGAACAACCAATCACATATCATGTGCGCGGTATTCTCTGCCACGTCCACAATGAATTAGGCACTATTTAACTCTTTTCTAATTTTCTAGTGTGATTTTCAATATTTACATCAAAGGATGCAACATAAAGGAAGAAAAGGCACAAAAATGCCAAAATAACAAAGGTTTATTGTCAATAAATTTGGGGGCAAACTGGTAGGTCTTTGGGGGTGAACTGGTCATCGCTCTGGGGCGAACTGGTTTTTGGGGGGCAAATTGGTTGGGGGCGAACTGGCAAGGGGGCGAAATGACCGTAAACCAGTCAGTCATAGGCCTAGTCAGGAAATTGTTTAACCAAGATTAGGATGTTATTTCAGATTCTAACATATTTCAAGTTCAATCTGAAATGCTTAAAGGCAGTAGGCAGTCACCCCAAACAGAGTGAGTGTATCCTGTCACTCTAGTTCATGAATGGCCTATTTTGATCATGTGACAATATTTTTGTTATTGAATTGTGGAATTCAAGAAGAATTTCGCCTTGCTTTAACTATTGTTTGTAATAGTTACGTTCAAAACGTCTTCAGAGGTGCCTGTAATGCAATAAGAGGAGATTTGCAAGAGTTTGCTGATTTTTCAAAGAAAATTTTGGGGCGACTGCTTATTGCCTTTAAGTTCTGCAACTACTGTACTGTAGGCACTTGGCCCTATACCTAGCCTATTCCTATTCACATCCTTAATATTCCTTATAATAATGCTATTAATACTTGGGACATAGGTAAAGGCTAATGTTAGGCCTAGTCCTCAGTAAAGGACTGTGGTTGTTCGCCTACAGCTCACTATACACAGTCCTAACACCAACCATTGGAAATAGCGGGGGGATTGGCCGTCTGTGTAATGGTCGAAATTGTCTTTATTCTCAAAGCAAATTTTGAAAGTAAAATCTTAATTTACTACCATGAATTTTCTTCTCCAGATCTTACAGGAGTATTGCAGCTGTTTTTGATCACTGAGAATTTCTGAGTGCCAAAAATGTGAAATGAAATCAGGACTTTTCCCCGCCATAAAATTTACTGTGCGACTATGGAACTTTGTTTACATCAGTATGCTAATGAGCTACATCATTACGTCAGAATAGGATGTTTGCAGAGTAGTGTTCAACTGATTATGCCATGATCAGTAATCACCGATTACCGATTATTCAATTTCACAATCGGGCCGATGCCGATCACAGATCACCGATTTATAGGAAGGTCATGTTTTCTCGCCGGCTGTCCCATATTTCTAACTTTGTACACACACCATAACATAACCTTCACACTGGAGTTGAATGATTAAGAACATTTCCCTACGTTCCACAAATGGAATATTAATTTTTTGAAGGATTTTCTCTCAAAATACTGAGATAAAAATCAACCATAAATACATGCTTTGGTACCATGTCTCAGGCTTAACCTTAGCCAAAGAGTCTGTTGGCTTACATACGGCTCTGCCTACAGTAGTTCTATCTACCGGTCATGTCGGAAGATTCCGTGTAAAGGTCTGTACTGGACTGCAGTAGTGCTATATAGTAGCCTATCCACCCCAGTTTTAGGCAAAAATATCTAACTACCTTTGGCACTGAAGGGCCACTAAACATTCCACTATACTTACTTGATTTACTCATCTCATGGTTCCTTAATGTTATGGATATATTTTTTGTAAAGCGTCTTGCCCAACACTTACGTCTTATGTAAAAGATTCTCCAAATGAAACGTAAAACTAATTCCCAATAACTTCCCTTAATCGGAAAACTGTTGCCGTTCCAGTGTGAATTTAACATGTGCCCGTTTCCCTTCGTTCATCAGTTAGGAGTACGGAGTAGTTCATGACCAAGTGCTACGTAAAAAGCGTGGGCAATGCACTTAGCCTTGCATTATGTATTACACACTGTACTGGTGTGCTTTCATGGGTGAACTTCAACTTCGCAAGAACTGTACGGCAATTACGTGTGCGCACGTGCATGTCATAGGTAATTAAAAACTTAAGGAAAGGAATGTGGGAAGTGCATTATTTTATGCAGTATAATGAGCCTCGAGTTTCTAAAGTTGCTAAGTCCCTGTACAGTATGTGCACCAAATGTGTACAGATGATGTGGTTAGCACTGTATCTTGAAAAAACGTAGCCCGAAGTCATTTCTTCCTGTAGTACAATTTGTATGCAGATGTGCAGCATGGTCAGTGGCATGCACACCTTCTACAGTACCGCCAGACAGTCTGGCATGTTTTCAACTCATGAACATAAGTTTAACGTTAGTTGACCCACAGCTGTTGATCAACTAGTTTTTTCATTGTGAACTTCAAGAGAACCATGGTAACAAGTCAGTCATGTCAGTCCAGGATGGCCCTAATCCTCAACTAGTTCACCCATTCATCATGTCCCTAATCCTATTTGTGTCCTCCAGAAGAATTTCTTTTGTATCATTAAGGGAATTGTTTAATGAATGTACTTAGTGGTAGTAGGCTACTTCCTCCCTCTCACAGAAGATGCCGACTGCAGTGGCCAAGTGGTTAGAGCATCCAACTTGCAGCCAGAAGGTCTAGGGTTCAAATCCTGGCCGGGTCATACCAAAGACCTTAAAAATGGAACCTACTGCCTTTGTGCTTGGTGCTCAGCATAAGCAATGGAGTAGGGAAAACAAGCCAGTGAGCCACAACTGGAAAAAATGCCGTGGTCGTCTCGACTTAAACTAATTGGTTGGAAACTGGGACGTTAAACGTCATCTAACCCTCTCACAGAAGTTAATCTTGTTACCTGTTTTGATCAGTTAACTTGTGCTTGATACTGGACTGTTGTTTGTTAATAGCCTTGTGGTGAGAAATAGGGAGGATATGTGGATGATTTCTGAGCAATAGACCTGACTTCAAAAGGAAGTCCCACCAGTGGGAGGGGCCAACTAAGTTGAATCCAGCTGAAAATTTTAAAGGTTCAACTAGTTGATCAAACAGCATTGAGTTGACGATCAACTCAGTGCGTGCTACAACAGTGCGGCAACAATTACGATGATCACTATCATTTGGAGAGCTTAAAATGTTGCAAGTTTTGTGAGTATCAGTGCTGATATTTTGGGTTGGAACTTAAAGAAATGCATGTTCTGGTGAATTATAAAGATTTTTGCAGAAACTTTGAAGAGTATTTCAGCCCTGTTTCCAGTTTTCAAATAATCGGTGGTGGAAATCGGCTGAATGACAAAATTTTACCGATGCCAACTATTTACCGATTATGCGATAATCGGCCCGATTCCGATAATCTAACTGATGATCGGTCGAACACTATTGCAGAGGCAGTTGCCATGTATATGTAAATTTTACAAAGTCGCAAAGTTGATGATTTTATTTCAAATTTTTGGAACTTTTGAGAGGTTTTAAGTGATAAAAAAATAACTGAAATATAGGTCAAAGTTTAAGATTTAGAGGAAGCGTAGCGTAGGTAGAGTAGCGCAACAAGACATGAGAAAAGAAGCTGGAGAAAGAAAGGTGTCAGTGAGATTCAAACACGGATCATCTGAAGAATACAAATGCGGTATAGATCTCAGTATAGCGATTCCATGCCCTAACCGATAGCACTGGGAGCCGAGCTGCCGGCAAACGGTTTTAAATATTATAAGTACAGTGCAAACAGCTCAGTTGTATAAGTATAATATACATGTCTATACGTATTTTATCTCTACCTGTACATATATCCCTTACTGTATAACCCTAACCTTATCTCTATGCATACCACGTGCATAATCTTAGAATCTTAGGGGTACTTCAAAGAAATCTGTCTTTTTGCCCTAGCGATGTGAAGCTAACTGCTTATAAGGGCCTTCTCCGGCCTGTTTTGGAATATGCCAGCAGCGTGTGGGATCCACACCAGATTTACTTACAGGATATGCTGGAGAGTATTCAAAGGAGATCGGCTCGTTT
The DNA here is from genome assembly GCA_029531755.1 of Holothuria leucospilota. NCBI lineage: Eukaryota > Metazoa > Echinodermata > Holothuroidea > Aspidochirotida > Holothuriidae > Holothuria > Holothuria leucospilota. The sequence continues at coordinate 40,066,663 of CM055981.1, forward strand.
TATCAGTTCGACCTTTTCACGTGAGCCTGGGTCTATGACTTCTGTACTGAAAGACCTCGATCTCCCTTCGTTATCGGAACATCGTAGGCAAAATAGACTAATTCTTTTTACTAAGGGTGTTTTTGGTAAGGCTCAGATCCCTGTTGATAGACTTCGGCATCCCACTCGCAAAATTCGTGGTATGCATAACCTACACTTTTGCCATCTTTATACTAGGACTAACTGCTACAAGTATAGTTTTCTGCCTAACACAGTCAAGGATTGGAATAGTCTCCCTGCCTCTCTAGTCGAAAATTCTGTGCATCATAAAGACCCCGTTCAGTTTATTACAAATAGCATTAGGGCTTAGGTACCCCTCGACGCATGCGTGGTGAAGTAATGTCCCTTTGGATGTGTCACCGTATTCCGAAAGAAGAAGATAACCCTATCCCTATGCATACCCTATCCGTATCCCTACTATGTATAACCCATGCTATCCATATGCCTACTACGTATATAACCCTAACCCTGTCCCTATATGCTATACGTACGTCACTTCCGGGCATGGATTCTCCATTTGAGCCAATTTAGAAAGGAAAAGGAATGGTGGTAGGCCTAAACTTAGACTTTAGGTCCTAGCTTTGCTATGAGAAGAAAATCAATTTTGACCAGCACTGTGCTGGTTGAAGACCCGGGTTTTCAATGAGTCGGTGTAAGGACCGTGTATAGGGAGCTATCGGCGACCTGCCATACACGAGCCTTTACTGAGGACTAACGTTAGGCCCATAATTTACAATTCAGCCTAACGTGATACTTAACATTAGCCCTAACAAAACAGTAACGTTACAGTCATCGCACGGAAGTTCTACGTGGAGGGCAAATAAAGGGAAAACGACCAGTGCGTGTTATAAAAAAAAGTTCAAATTAAGCTTGCAAAGTTGAAATCTAATATTTTTTTCAAATATCACGTTCCAACCTTCTACGTATTGTAGCAACTCAGAGTCAAGAGTTGGAAAAGCATCTGTGACAATTTTCATGTAGGCTGACATCTTGACTGAAAAAGGTCTAGGCGCTATGTCCCAGTCGTTTCATTAATGGAGTCATAACATACTTGTTCGAGAGATTCAGGCAAAATCAGAGAGACAAAATCCATTTTGCCGTTCCTTCATCTTATGGGGCGAATTAGGTGGGAGACCTTGAGATCTGGAAGAGAACGACAAATAACATACAGGGAATCATCCTTGAAAATTTTGGGAAATATTGTCAAGGTTTTTTCCCTTCCTTGCAGGAATTTTTGTTTCAAGTTGTGGAAATAATATTTCACCTTCATTATGAAGTTGCGTAAGATCTGAGATTGGCAAGCAAAGGAGGTTAAACTTTCCTTCGATACACAACAGGGCAACATCGAATTACACGAAAACCAATAACTTAGTCATCCTGAGGCTTAGTGTGAAGTGCAAGTCCGGCCACTTTCACGTGGGGCAAGGGCAAGGCGAAGAGAAACATCTTGTAGTGCTTCTCCAGGTTTGTAAGGCCTTGTCTATAGCCTCTACTGTACGTACCAGTTTCACGAAGTAATTTAAGTAGTAGGAGTAATGAGTATAGGCCTAGGCCTAGGCTAGTACAGAAAGTAATCATGACTCGACCAGTATCATGAGTCGATCACTGCATTCTAAATGCCAGTACAGCATGCAGGCGCGATGTGATTGCAATGTAAGGATGACCTGCAATGCATTTTCTTCAAACAATATCAAAAAGATAATTATTTGCCTTATTATTGTTGATGTTCAAAGCAAAAATGTTACACAGTCAAATTTGCAAGTTTCGGCACAAGTATGAAATAGAAATTTGCAAAACTTACCAAAAATGGTGACCAAAGTGTCTTTGATGAAGCTCTGATTAAAAATTTTGATAGAAAAGACATTTTTTCTCTAAGGTTCTTTCTTCTTCTTTCTTCTTCTTTCGGAATACGGTGACACATCCAAAGGGACATTACTTCACCACGCATGCGTCGAGGGGTACCTAAGCCCTAATGCTATTTGTAATAAACTGAACGGGATCTTTATGATGCACAGAATTTTCGACTAGAGAGGCAGGGAGACTATTCCAATCCTTGACTGTGTTAGGCAGAAAACTATACTTGTAGCAGTTAGTCCTAGTATAAAGATGGCAAAAGTGTAGGTTATGCATACCACGAATTTTGCGAGTGGGATGCCTAAGTCTATCAACAGGGATCTGAGCCTTACCAAAAACACCCTTAGTAAAAAGAATTAGTCTATTTTGCCTACGACGTTCCGATAACGAAGGGAGATCGAGGTCTTTCAGTACAGAAGTCATAGACCCAGGCTCACGTGAAAAGGTCGAACTGATAAAACGAGCCGATCTCCTTTGAATACTCTCCAGCTTATCCTGTAAGTAAATCTGGTGTGGATCCCACACGCTGCTGGCATATTCCAAAACAGGCCGGAGAAGGCCCTTATAAGCAGTTAGCTTCACATCGCTAGGGCAAAAAGACAGATTTCTTTGAAGTACCCCTAAGATTCTATTACCTTTATTACAAATAAATTGGACATGTTTATCCCAACTAAGGTCACTAGTAATAAAAACCCCTAAGTACTTAATTGAATCAACCTTAAGTAACTTTTCACCGTTTAAGACATAATCGAAACAGACAGGCTTCTTTTTTCTGGCAAAGGTGATGATATTGCACTTTGAAGGCTGGAATCTCATACCCCATGTCTTAGCCCAGAGACCTAGATTATCAATGTCAACCTGAAGCTTGCGACAGTCACTAGCATCATCAATAACTCGGTAGCAAACACAATCATCAGCAAAAAGCCTGACATTAGAACTGGCACTACTAACGATATCATTGATGTGCGCTAAAAAGAGAATTGGTCCTAAAACGGACCCCTGAGGGACTCCAGACACAACATCGTCAAAAGAAGACCTAGTACCATTTACTACGACAGCCTGTTTACGATCAGAGAGGAAATCATCAACCCACTGGAGAATCTGTCTTGAAACACCAAGACTAAAAAGCTTGGTTTTTAAGAGCTCATGAGGCACCGTGTCGAAAGCCTTTTCAAAGTCCAGAATGAAAACATCAATTTGCTTGTTTGAATCCAGGGATGAAGCCCAGTCTTCAATGACTGACACCAACTGAGTATCGCAGCTGTGCGATTTTCTAAAGGCATGCTGCTTTGATGAAACGACATTCTTGGATTCAAAGAAGTCCATTAAGTTTGAGCTAATAATGTGTTCTAACAGTTTACAACAAATACAGGTGAGCGAGACAGGCCGATAATTACTAGGGAGGGAACTGTCATTCTTTTTGTAAATAGGGCAAACATTTGCCCTCTTCCAATCTTTGCATAACTGTTCTTGAATGTAGTAATTTATAGGATTTTATTTGCTTGTTTTTTGTAGTGATTGACTCAAGATTCCTTCATAAGCATTGTAACATAAAATAGTTAAGGGACTAGAAAATGTGGTTCAGTCAATCTTTTTCAATCTGTCAGAATGTAGTAGAACCAGAGGACATCAGCTAAAATTTCAGAAACACTATTGTCGACTGGATATTAGGAAGTATTTTTTTAGTCAGAGAATTATTACAGAATGGAATAATTTGCCACAGGAAGCTGTAACTGCTACAACAGTCAATGGATTCAAAAACGTAATCGATCCTATTCTACGGAAAAGACGGGGGCTCTACATAAGCCAGAAACGGCTGTCTGCCCCAGTTTTTACGACCCCATCGGCAGTTACTGCTGGTGGGCTCCGGTGAGTTACGGTGAGAACATGTTCTGCCACATTTGTTATTCACCTGTTATTCACCTGTGTGCCACCTGACTAAGCAGGTGGCTGACGGGGAAGGGAGTCAAAGACTCATATAATCCCCCATTAGTCGCCCCAAACAGTCTTTGGTGAGAAAGGACTTAAAGGTATTGATGGATGTGCAGTCAACAGCTTCAGATGGCAAGTGATTCCAAGCGTTGATGACCCTTTGTGTAAAGAAGTACTTCCTAGTATTCAGACTACAGTGGCCCTTATATATCATGTGGCTGTGCCCTCTGGTAAATCCAAACCTCATTTCAAACCAGATTGCATAGTTTGTTACTTGCGCGCGGAATGTAATTGTTAAGTTCGAAAATTGCGCGCCAATGCCGTTACAAACTGAATACACACAATACATTTAACTATATGTGTACGTATATACATATACGCATATAAATACTATATTTATGTATACTACATACTATATGTATGTATTCAGTACGTACGTATGCTACACTTATACATATCATACTACTGCCAAAATTTTATGTACATTTTTCCTGTTTGGCAGGAAATAATCATATTTTGTGTGGTACTCAGTGGAAATTAAGTGGAGGCACATTAAAACACAAAATTGCATGGCTGCCGTGTGTGTATTGGATAAGGCTAGTTTGCATTGCACCATACGCCGACAGACTTCTGCACGCGGAACTTCTTCCGCGCGACTGACAAATTATGCAGTCTGGATTTCAAAGAGACTTGCAGGCTCTACTTCCTCAAAACCTCTAATAATACGATAAGTTTCAATAAGATCCGCCCTAAACCTTCTCATTTCTAAAGACATAAGACCAAGATCATCAAGTCTTTGCTCATAAGACAAATGCTGTATGTCTGGTATCATACGTGTAAACCTCCTCTGAACCTTTTCAATCAGATTAACATCTTTGCGTAAATGAGGATTCCAAACTGGACTACAATACTCCAAAACAGGACGAACTAAAGACTTGTAAAGTGGCAGCAGAATCTCCCTTTCCTTAAAAATCAGAGTTCTACTTAAAATGCCCAGTGTTTTATTTGCTTTCTTAACTACCTCAGAAACATGCTTACTTGGTTTCAAGGACTTATGTATAATAACACCAAGGTCCTTCTCTTCATCTATTGCCTGTAATACCTTTCCTCCCATGAAATATAAAGAACTGGGATTACTCCTACCAATGTGAAGTACTTTACATTTATCTACATTAAACAACATTTGCCAGTCCTCTGACCATTTGTATACCATAGCCAAATCATTCTGCAAACAAGCAAAATCACCTTCTCCTTGGATTTTAGAAAACAATTTAGTATCATCTGCAAATTTTATGATACTTCCGGCTATGTCGTCATCAATGTCATAGATAAAAACAGTAAACAGAACAGGTCCTAACACTGATCCTTGAGGTACACCACTACAAACATCTGACCAGTCAGAAAAGGTACCACCAAGTTGCACCCTTTGCTTTCTTCCAGACAACCAAGCCTTAATCTAATAACTCACAAAGCCAGACACACCATGAGCTTTAAGTTTAGCAATGAGACGAAGATGCGGAACTTTGTCAAATGCTTTCTGGAAGTCTAAGTAAATAACATCTACAGGAAATCCTTGATCAACATGCTTAGTCACCTCATCCATAAAGAGAAGCAAGTTTGAGAAGCAAGATTTACCACTCATGAAGCCATGCTGGGAGGCACCGATTAGCTTATGTACACTCAAGTGGTTAATCAAGTCATCCCTGATTATAGATTCCATCACTTTACAAATATGAGAAGTAAGACTCACTGGCCTATAGTTGCCAGGATTACTTTTAACTCCCTTCTTGAAAATAGGTACAACATTGGCATTTCTCCAATCATCTGGTACTAATGAACTCTCCATACTACTCTTAAAAATCTTAAACAATGGCAAACTCAACTGTTGAGCTGCTTCCTTTAAGACTCTAGAGTAAATTAAGTCTACACCTGGAGCCTTGTCAGGTTTAAGACTTTCCAGCTTTTTACAAATAACTTCCTGCTGAAAGACAACATTATGTAATTCCTCACTCTGACTTGCCACAAAATTTTGTCTAGGTTGAGGCAGGTTGTCACCTGACTCAACTGTAAATACAGAAGCAAAATAATCGTTCAAAAGATTTGCAGCTATAGCATTATCTGTTACTGTGTCACCATTTGAGTCAATAAGTGGACCAACTTTGTCCTTAGTTTTCAATTTTGAACGAGTATATGCATAACAAGATTTGGCATCATCTTTAATGTTTTCTGCCAACTTCATTTCAAAGTGCCTTTTTGCCTCCTAAACCTTTCTAGTTTACTCATTTAAACTCTGCTTATAGATGCAATAGTTAGCATACGTCCTACAAGTTCGATACTGCTTCCATAATCGATACTTCTTCTTTGCAGCCCTCTGGGCAGCTTTAGTCATCCATTTAGGTTTAGTTGCAGTACTATATTTCAAAAATTTCATTCATTATTTGTTTTATATAATGCCTAGGCCTAACTTCCTGTATAGTAAAGGCACTGAGATTGGCAAGGCCCCGTAATTGGCGCACCATCAAAAATTACTACCTATCACTGTAGCAATGTCACTGTAGCGAGTCTAACGTTTTTGAACCTATCAGGTATTTTGTTTTTCTCGATAATGAATCCATTTCAGGCACATGCATACGTAAATATGATTATTTTTCAAGCATTTCATAACTGCATCCCACCCTTGTTTGTATTTTTATTATCTGGAAATAATACTCTCTGAAAACAACCAAAATTACCTCGCTCTGGTGTGCACTGTCCTGAAGTACTGCTTCATCTGATGTACTTACACAGGTCTTTACAAAGTGTGTGGAGTGCATAACCTAGGTTATAAAGGTTAATATACTCTGTTTGTAACTTGACCAAACTTCCCGTCTTTCTTAGGCAGGTTAGGTCAACTAGTTAAACAAGTTTTGCATGATACTGTATGTGAGGCGACCAAGCGCCTTCCCCGCAGAGCGGACTTTGTTGCTCGGCACCTCTGTTACAAGGACTAGGCCATACAGCGAGCTACGTAGGCATCTGTACGTAACTGTACAAAGTCAATGAAAATGGTTGCACACTGCACATATGGAAAATATGCCGTTTTCTGTGCTGTTAAAAGAAGGGTTTGAGCAAAAAATTTGCTTTTCATATGTGAAAGAGGAACGAAAGTTATGCATTTTGGTGAAAGTTTCATTCAAATCGGACTTGTAGTACTCGAGATATCAGCAAAAGAAGTTACAGCATTTGTGACCCAAAGTGAGCTTTAGCCTTTAGGCAAGTGGAAATTATATCAGTAGGCAGCTCCCTGATATCACTTCCTCACATTGATAAGGAATGCTTTGTTTCCTTTATTTTTTCAGTCTGTTGTGTTGACCTTGAAATTAATAGGGATAGGACCTCCCCATGGGGAATGTTAAGCTTGTAATTTTCCCATGCCTCTCATGCAATCTTTTTTTTTTTTTTTTTTTTTTTTTTGTCAGGCTGCATTTATTTGCTCTGCTCACACAGTAAGTTTGGCATATAATAATATATACATATTTACATGGATGTCGATTTGGAAAGACAGACAATAAATTTACTTTGAGAGTTTGAGAGTACTTAAACTTTACTCTCATGCAATCACTTTGTGGTAACATTGATTGTTGAGGAGAAAATTGGTGATAAAATTTAAAGAAAAACAAAAGACTGCTCATTAATGTGAGGGTATGACATCATATGTGCTTGCTTCAAGTTCACTTTGTGTTGAAAATGTGACAACTTTATCTGATGATATCTTGAGAACCACACATGGGATTTCAATGGAAATTTCACCAAACCACTTAGAATAAGTACCCCTCTGATATATCAAAGCTTGATTTGAGCTTAGACCCTTCTTTTAAGAAACAGACATCTAAGAAAATTTGGAGTCAGATCAAGCTTTCTTTAATTACTTTGTGGAACAGAGTAGGAGAACTGTGGGTAGCAATGCATCTGTAAGTTACTGCACTTTTGGAAAAGGTAAACAGGAGAGTGTTTGGAATTATTTTATTCCAAATATCGGCATTGAAACTGCTTAGTAGTAGCTTAGTAGTATAAATCAACAGTAAATCAATAAGTCCAACATTAGGCGATACATCCAACACTTAAACAAACGCACGGTATGCAATGTACTACTCCCAGTGCTGCAGTGATTTATTGAGCCGCGACACAACATAGCATGTAAGTATACTTACCGTGCACAATGATCACCATGGCAGAAAGGTGCAAAACTTACGGCGGAAAGGCACTTTCTAAAAATTTAAGAAACTAAAGAACTTGTCTTCCTTGCAAGTAATGAAACATTTTGGAAGTCCAGGGCTCCAGACATCAAGTAGAGGAAAAGAGACGTGGTTCATTGAATAGATTGAATGGAACTGTAAAGCAGGCTTGAGAAAGTGAAAAGTAGTCAATATGAATTAAACGATTAAATTGTAAGCTCTGGGGAATAAAGCTACATCTTTTCCAAATGTACGCAGGTATGCAGATGCAAATATTAAATACAACTGTGCCAATCCTTTTAGGAAATAAATCCTTCCTATACAGGCCTAGTTTACTTCGCCTAGCTACCTCATTTGAGTGATTGTTTGCAATCCAGTGCATAGGAACACTGTGACTTATATTTACAAAGAAATCCTAATCCAGTGTTTCATTCAACCGTGACGCACTGATAAACGAATCACATCCTACAAACCTTTAAAACTCCATTTAGCCATGTTCCTGAAATTTATAAGTCAGACTGGTGTAAGTTCCAACCTATCCTAATATTTACTAATATTAATGACATGTCCATTCTGCCATGGCGGAAAGGCACCAGTTATATGGCCGAATGAACACATTTTCTATGGCCCAAGTTGCATTTCATGCACTACAATCTGAAGATCATCTGTGTGGAGTTAGCATTTTCCTTTATATGTTTTCTATTGTTTTTCTTGGCGTAACTTTGGCGTGGAATGCACTTTGGTCTATGTTGGAAAGTACCTATGACAGAATGTCACGTCCCTCTTACTAATTTACAGTAGACTGTACAGTAAGTGCGCACACAGTCCTGGGGGGGGGGGGGGAGGTTGACTGTCTGGGCCCGTAGAGTGCACGTCTAGCCTAACATTCCATGACACTATCTTGGAATGATAGATTTCTTAAGTGCGCATTCAATGGTCACCCCATTATATAAATATGGTAAACAGCCCATATATGATGGGGTGAGCATCGAATGCACACTTAAGAAATCTGTCATTCCAAGATTGTAAATTCTACATGAATTTAACAAATAAGTAACAAACATATTGTCACATGATTGATAGTAGCTATTCCTGTATTAGGATGATGGAGTACACCAATTGATTCAAGTTGGGGGACTGCATTTTCTCTTTGCAGGAATTTAATAGGAATTCTTGAAACTTAACTTCTTGCCACAAATTAAATTGTATCCAATTTGCCAATGAGTTTTTGGAAATTTTGCCACCTCTCCTTGCTTTTCTTTACATACCATTGTATCAGATATTATCCATGTACATAAGTAAATACTGTACATGAACATTAAGTCTAGCATGCTGCCGTTGATTCAGGGAGGGAATATATGAAACATTGTCATTTGTTCAGTGGTGTTTGTGGACAAATGTACTGTACATTATTAAAGTGGGCCCTAATATATCTGTTTTTCCATTCTGTTACAGAAGCATTTCAGGAAAAATGAAGAACAACTTTTAAGAACTTCAAATATCTCCGGGTTAAAACAATGGGACGTTCTTCCAAAGACAAAAGAGACATCTATTACCGACTGGCAAAGGAAGAAGGCTGGAGGGCTAGAAGTGCATATAAGCTGTTGCAAATCAATGAAGAGTTTGACATTTTTAAAGGTAAAAGCAGTTTCTAAACAACTGTCAAATGTGATGCATGAATATAATAGCCTTCAAGTAGAGTGTGTATGTAGTTTGTACATTAAGCAACTGTAATGTTGTAAAGTTCAACTTAAAAGCAATTGCCTGTAATGAAAAAGACACAGTTATAAAGACTTGTGTACATGTAATGTATATGCTCCATAAATGAGAGAGTTAAATTCCATCAGCTAGTTAGTTAGATGAGGTTTAATGGCCCAGTTTCCAAACAATTTGTTCAAGTCGAGCTGGCCACGGCCTATTTTCCAGTTGTGGCTCACTGGCTTGTTTCCCTTACTCCATTGCTTATGCGGAGCATCAAGCACAAGGGCAGTAGGTTCCATTTTTGATTCCTTGCCGAAGGCAGGCAAGGAATCTATTCGAGGGTGATGTCTGTGTATGTGTATGTGAACTTGTCTTCCTATCAGACCGAGGACCTGAACAATGGATTTGAGGTCCTCTGAAGGAAATTCAATAGATTTGTCAAGTCCTCGAAAGTTTGAACAATAGAGAGTCTATTGTCAAGGTTAGGGTTAAGGAAGTAAACACAAAGGAAATAACAATGAGGTCCTTGGATTGTATGTAAAATCGACTTGTGTGTGTGTATGTGTGTGATAACATCTCGTTAGCACTCTAGTTTTTGAAAGGAAAGGGAGAGACACTTCAAAGTTGGTTTGTTGGTAAAGCATGTAAAGATCTCAGCTGGGATTGGTTTTGGTGTGGTTCAAAGGTCATCTGAGGTCACTGGGGATCAAACTCTGAAAACTTTGTTATCATGATATCTCAAGGTAGAAAGCTTGGATAAATTTCATACTTAGTATGTAGATGCCTTACGGTAAGAAAAAGACATGTAACATTTTTTGATGGAGGTCAAAGGTCATGTGGGGTCACCACGGGTCAAACTTTGAAATCCTTGTTAACACAATATCTCAAGGTAGAAAGCTTGGATAAATTTCATACATGGTATGTAGATGCATTATTGTGAGACAAAGAACTCTATTATTTCTGGTGGAGGTCAAAGGTCATTTGGGGTCACCAGTGGTCAAACTCTAAAAACCTTGTTATCATGATATCTCAGGGTAGGAATCTTGGATAAATTTCATATTTAGTATGTAGGCTACATGCATTATGGTGAAACATAAAACCTGGTTTTGGTGGGAGTTAAAGGTCATCTGGGGTCAAACTCTGAAAACCTCTTTAACATGATATCTCAAGGTAGAAAGGGTGGATAAATTTTATACTTAGTGTGTAGATGCATTATGGTAAGACAAAGATCCTGATTGTCTTTGGTGGGGTTCAGAGGTCATCTGGGGTCACAGGGGGTCAAACCCTGAAAAATTTTTTCACACTCCAATTTTTGAACAGAATTCATGAGATACTCTTTCTTGTGTGGTTCAAAGATGGATTTGCACATAGTAGGTTACAGGTGTTATGTTTACTCCAAACATACTATATATTTTCTGCCTTTCACTCATCCCTGTGATCTTATTGCTTTTGATATAATCATTTTGAACAGTTCCATTTACAGTTACTTGGGTTATGTTATGATTTCACAGGTTTTAAGGCTCTAATTTATTTGTACCCCACACTTGGTTTGAGATGTAGTAGAGATGTTGTGATTGATACAACATATTTCACCACAAGAACCAGAGGTAATAACAGTTCCCCTCTATGCCCACTGAGGATAAAACTGTCACAACTCACAAAGACAAGTAACCTGTAGACTGCAGTACTGCTGGCCTCTGACACCTAACTTGTTGGTGGTCTGTCCGAGTCAAAACCAGATTGATGTGTAATTGCTAAGTACTGTGGACCAAGCATTATATATTTTTAATTAATAGGTGCTCAGCATCCCTTGTATTGATACTGTGCAAAACTTGTATAAGTTATATGATGGTAATACAGTATTCTACAAAGTATCAGTCAATGTGGCTCAAACTGATCTGTTTAGTGTTTTTAACAGACAGACCATATCACTGTAAACACTAAACAGATTAGGAGAAGCTGCTTGACCAATGACCTTTACAAGTGGCAAAAGAAAGCCCACTTTGCTGTCCTTTGTCTGAAGAGACTGTCAAAGATATGATTGATTGACAGCCCTATGATTTTAGGTAGGTGACAGGAAAGTGGAGAGAACTGAAGTCCCCAAACAATAATTACCATCGATAGTGGTACACAGCTCACCTTGAAATGATGTGTCCATGTAATTGGTGCTGGCATGGTAACAGCAAGGATTCACCACAGCAAGGAGTTGCCTGACTTATATGAATATACAGTCTCCTTATTCTTGTGAAGGATAGGAGTGGCAAACTTCACAAGTTAATGTGTAAGTTCAATGTGCAAAGAATTCAGTTGGGATTGCTTTTAAGAGACATCAGAGGTCATGTATGGTCACCAGCTGGCAAGGTATAAAATCTTTTGTACCCACATTATCTCAATAAGGGGTGTATAAAGAAACTTAATATGTCATACATTTACTGTATTAATTATACAAGTCTACAATGATGTCCTCATTGTCTTCCCCATCTCTCAACTTGGCAAGGAATCATCACACCTCTTGGCGTTCTTGTTAAAGTCTTTGGTATGACTCAACCTGGGAATTGAACCTGGGCCTCCCAAGTGAGAGGTGGATGCTCTACCACTAGATCAAACACGCGGTCCATCAGAGTTGGTCCTTGGCTACTGTACTGTAGAACGGATGTCTGTTTGATTTTAATGTATTGGAGTGCAGGCCTACTGTATGTGCATGTTTACAATGCACAGTGTACTTCTGTAATACTTTTCTTGTATATATCCAGTGCAGGGTAACTTTGATAAATGTGTTGGTATGGATGGCATACATTTAGGTGCCCCATATTTGAAGGAGTGTGTCATTTTTGGCAGCAATCAAAGTACAGAAATTAATCTGATAGGTATGTCACGTTGATCACGTGCCAAAAGTTTGTAAAGTTTAGTTTAACAGATCCTTCAGAAGGAAACAGTAGTGGTCTGGATCTCATATGTACAGTCACATGTGAATATCCTACATCTGTCAGGTAAAAACCCTGTTGATTTTGGTGGAGTTCAAATGCTGGTTTTACAGGTCAGTAGAGATCAAGCTGAAAGAAGTGCTTGTAGTTATTTTCCCTCTCCAGAAATAAAACTTTTTTGTATTTAAAAAGTTGTCAGGGTGAATACCCTACCCTGAAAATTAGTACCAAATCATTTTTGGGTCCATACATCCACAACCTGTGCATAGGATGTGTGTGTGTGTGTGCATTTAGTGATACTGCAGCTTTGATATCTCAGTAAAGGAATGATTGGCATGTTTCATACCTGACAGACAGGTGTCCTATATTAATAAAAGATCCGTATTGTTTTTTTTTTTGGCTGAGGTCAGCAGAGGTCAAAGTGTGAAAGCCTTGGAAGTGTGAAATGTCACTTGAGAGTGATAACCTTTATATCTGACTTGGCATGTTAATAACCCATATTTGTAGAAGAGCCATATAATTTTGGTAGAGGTCAAAGGACAACTAGGGTCACAGAAAGGGGTAAAGTTTGAAAACCTTGACAAGGTGATATCTCATGGAGGGTATTGTCCACAGATCTCCTATTATTTGCCTTGTGGAAAAAAACCACATTTATTTTGATTAGATGAGAAGGGTCATAGATCTTAGACAATTAGAAGTCAAGTGTGATAAGAGTGACAGATTTCATACATAGTAAAGAGATACTAATATGAGATTAATAGCCCTTTTCAGTGAAGTCAAAGGTCACATGAGGTTAATTGAGGTCATTTTCTCAACAGTACTTTAGCTGCTTCTGAGCTCAGTGTAAATGTTAAGTTGAAATTTTGAAGATCAATTCTAGTAACATACAGGTGCAAATGTGATCAGGTGTAAGTATTTCTTAGTGAAGTGATCTTTTGCTTTTCCCATGGTCTGACAAGTGATAACATAACCTTTCTTATTTCGTCTGTAATGGTAATGACTGCTGTAGCTTCTTTGCAATCGTTTGTAACGTAGATTTGAAAATTGTCTGCATTCTGTTAGGCAGAAGGTAATTTTTGTGACTCTTTGTCACAGAAGTGTAGACCTAGAGTACTGTACAACAGAAAATTAAGGCATCAGCAACTCCCATCAATAAAACATACTTTGGGTGCTTGCCAGATAGTTTGATAAAAAGGGTCACATTTAACTGTAATGCACTGTCATCAAGTTTTGTTTGTACAATCAACAATTTTATATTTATATATATTCATTGCAGGTGTTACCAAAGCTGTTGATTTGTGTGCAGCTCCAGGAAGCTGGAGTCAAGTCCTGAGCCGAAAACTAAGGTATAAACTGCTATGAGAAGTATGTATGCGTAATTGATGTGTGTTTAATTGTATGCTACATAACTGTTTAATGGATGTCAATAGATTTCATTTTCATTGTGTGTTTAAATGTTGTGTGTTAATTATATGCTATACTGTACAGCTGTTTTACTGGATGTTGACAGACTGTCTCATTGTGTGTGTTAGATACAAGAATGTTTTGTCAGCAATAATATGAACAGTATTGCCTGCATATGTACAACTTTGATGTCAATCAAAGAGCAGTCACCAACTGAGAATTTTGATATACATACACTAAAAATATACTTTGGGGTGAAGACAGTCTGTCTTTAAGTTCTGCAACTACTGTACTGTAGGCACTTGGCCCTATACCTAGCCTATTCCTATTCACATCTTTAATATTCCTTATAATAATGCTATTAATACTTGGGACATAGGTAAAGGCTAACGTTAGGCCTAGTCCTCAGTAAAGGACTGTGGTCGTTCGCCTACAGCTCACTATACACAGTCCTTACACCGACCATTGGAAATAGCGGGGGGCTGGCCGTCTGTGTAATGGTCGAAATTGTCTTTATTCTCAAAGCAAATTTTGAAAGTAAAATCTTAATTTACTACCATGAATTTTCTTCTCCAGATCTTACAGGAGTATTGCAGCTCTTTTCATCAATGAGATTTTCTGAGTGCTAAAAATGTGAAATGAAATCAGCGACTTTTCCCCGCCGTAAAATTTGCTCTGCGACTATGGAACTTTGTTTACATCAGTATGCTAATGAACTACATCATTACGTCAGAATAGGATGTTTGTAGAGTAGTGTTTGATTGATTATAATGCCATGATCGGTAATCATCGATCACCGATTATCCAATTACATAATCTGGCCAATGCCGATTACAGATCACCGATTATTTACATACATAGGAAGGTCATGTTTTCTTGCCATCTGTCGCATATTTCTAACTACTTTGTACACACACCATAACATAACCTTCACACTGGAGTTGAATGATTAAGAACAGTTCCCTACGTTCCACGAATGGAATATTAATTTTTTGAAGGATTTCCTCTCAAAATACTCAGATAAAAATCAACCATAAATACATGCTTTGGTACGATGTCTCAGGCTTAACCTTAGCCAAAGAGTCTGTCGGCTTACATATGGCTCTGCCTACAGTAGTTCTATCTACCGATCATGTCGGAAGATTCCGTGTACAGGTCTGTACTGGACTGCAGTAGTGCTATATAGTAGCCTATCCACCCCAGTTTTAGGCAAAAATATCTAACTACATTTGGCACTGAAGGGCCACTAAACATTCCTCTCAATTTACTTGATTTACTCATCTCATGGTTCCTTAACGTTATGGATATATTTTTTGTAAAGCATCTTACCCAACACTTACGTCTTATGTAAAAGATAAAATGAAATGTAAAACTAATTCCAATAACTTCCCTTAATCGGAAAACTGTTGCCGTTCCAGCGTGAATTTAACATGGGGCCCGTTTCCCTTCGATCATCAGTTAGGAGCATGGAGTAGTTCACGACCAAGTGCCACGTTAAAAGCGCGGGCAATGCACTTAGCCTTGCATTATGTATTACACACTGTACTGGAGTGCTTTCGTAAGTGAACTTCAACTTCGCAAGAACTGTACAGCAATTATGTGTGTGCACATGCATGTCATAGGTAATTAAAAACTTAACGAAAGGAATGTGGGAAGTGGCATAATTTATGCAGGATAATGAGCCTTGAGTATCTAAAGTTGCCAAGTCCCTGTTTTCTCAACTTTTACGCCACGCCAAATTGTTGTACTGTGTTTTAAGTACAGTGTGTATGTAAAAGACAAGAAAATCACGCCATGAAATTGGCATAAAAGGTCTTTACTGCACGCCGAAGATCTTCGACGTATCATACATGTTTTCCAGGCGGGCTGTATGTGCACCAAATGTGTACAGATGATGTGGTTAGCATTGATGATCGCTATCATTTGGAGAGCTTAAAATGTTGCAAGTTTTGTGAGTATCAGTGCTGATATTTTGGGTGGAAACTTAAAGAAATGCGTGTTCTGGTGAATTACAAAGTGTTTTGCAGAAACTTCGAAAGTATTTTAGCCCTGTCTCCAGTTTTCAAATAATGGGTGGTGGTAATCGGTTGAATGACAAAATTTTACCGATGCCGATTATTTACCGATTGTGCGATAATCGGCCCGATTCCGATTAACTAACAGATGATCGTTCGAACACTATTGCAGAGGCAGTTGCCATGTGTATGTGTATGTACAGGAACTACAGCAATCAAAATATTGTGCGTGACGTCACAATGTCACACACGAATTCAGTTAGTTTCCGCCCTCGGTAGTTTCCGCCCCTATTAAATGTTGTTTTCCGCTCTTGATTTTTGAGGGCGGAAAATACCGGTTTTAGGGGCGGAAAGTAACGAAATGAAGTGAGAATACCTGTGGGAATTGGAGACAAGTTAGGTCGAATATAGTCCAAATAATGAAGTAACGGTTGTGATATTGATGGTAAAAGTTGTTGTACTGTTGTTCAGCAAAGCATACACGACAAGCTTTAAAATGTGAAAACATCGATGTAAGGGCGCTATTGAAGAATTATTACCTTGAACAAGTGAAACTGTGTTATGTTGCATAAAATATATAGATGATTGGATATGCAATATGATCTGTGAAAAAACAAAAACAATCCCATTTCCATCTATCCTTTCTATCGGCATTAATCCCCATCTTTTTTATCCTACCTCTTTTTTAACACAGTCAGTACCTATTTCATACAACCCTAATTGTTCTCTTTATGGATCAATGAACGCCTCATGGTTTATATCATACATTTTATGTGTATACACCCAATAACTGGTCTGTACGTACTGCCATGCAGAGCTAGCGTTTGCCGAGTAGCAGTACTCCGTTACAGTTTCTTTTATCCACTCCAGAGTAATACTGTACACAATCCACTCTTCCTAACGAGATTCCCGAAAAAGAAATAGAAACACTTGTAAGTTCATGTTAATTTTACACTTTATGTTTCCGCCCTTTAAACGTTACTTTCCGCCCTTAATTTTTAGGGGCGGAAAGTAACGGGCGGAAACTACCGAGGGCGGAAACTAACGGACCCCTCACACACATGGCATTCTGATGTCAACAAATATTTCAAACGCTACAGTAAATTTTACAAAGTCGCAAAGTTGATGATATTATTTCAAATTTTCGGAACTTTTGAGAGGTTTTAAGTGATAAAAAATAACTAAAATATAGGCGTAAGTGTAAGATTTAGAAAGGAAAAGGAATGGTAGCCTAGTAGCCTAGGCCTTAACTTAGACTTTTAGGTCCTAGCTTTGCTATCTTCTTCTTTCGAAAGTAAGTGCATTAGGTCCTAGCAGCTAGCTTTGCTATGAGAAGAAAATCAGCTTTGACCAGCACTGTGCTGGTTGAAGACCCCGGGTTTTCAATGAGTCGGTGTAACGACCGTACAATGTACAGGGAGCTATCGGCGACCGGCCATACACGAGCCTTTACTGAGGACTAACGTTAGGCCCATAAATCATAATTTACAATAAAGCCTAACGCGATACATTAGCCCTAACAGTAACGTTACAGTCATCGCACGGAAGTTCTACGTGGAGGGCAAATAAAGGAAAAACGACCAGTACGTGTTGTAAAGAAAGTTCAAATTAAGCTTGCAAAGTTGAAATCTAATATTTTTTTCAAATATCACGTTCCAACCTTCTACGTATTGTAGCAACTCAGAGTCAAGAGTTGGAAAAGCATCTGTGACAATTTTCATGTAGGCTGACATCTTGACTGAAAAAGGTCTAGGCGCTATGTCCCAGTCGTTTCATTAATGGAGTCACATGGAATGAACTTCACCAACTATAATCGGGAAAATATACTTCCTCGAGAGATTCAGGCAAAATCAGTGAGACAAAATCCATTTTGCCGTTCCTTCATCTTATCGGGCGAGTTAGGTGAGTTGACCCTGAGATCTGGAAGAGAACGACAAATAACATACAGGGAATGATCCTTGAAAATTTTGGGAAATATTGTCAAGGTTTTCTCCCTTCCATGCAGGAATTTTTGTTTTAAGTTGTGGAAACAATATTTCACCTTCATTATGAAATTGCGAGAAAAAATTTGGCTCAAATATGAGGACAAACTGTGCTAGCTAGCACCCGATAACCTATATTGAAATTTGCAGTAAATACGCGGTTTTCTTAGCCAAAAAACAACGTAAAGCAGTGGAATATTAGTTTGTTGTTTGTTTTTAGTCCTTTCCTGTGTGAAAAATGAAGACTTGACACTGGAAATTTACACAGGATGTATTCCGAACATAGAGCAGGATTATTATATCCTGCTCTATGATTCCGAACGCCTGGAGTACTGTTCACACAGAGAAAAAATGTGAGTGACCTCTTTGACCTGAAAAAATTGTTGCGTTGGGTCCTCCGACTACGATTCGATTTCGACTGAGTGTTGCACGAATGTACACACACTAACTCATTAGGGATACTTCGTACTGAGGCAGGCTTAGTATGATGGCACAACCTAACAAGGCCACTCTAAGAAAGTTTTCGTTTTTAAAAAACAAGACAAAAGAATGTGAATCTGTTTGTACCTGAAAAAGTTTTGGCGGACTTGACCTTATTTGAGAGCTATATAAATCTTTACCACAGATTTTTCCTTTCAAGAGATACCATTACGACAAGTTCAGCGTTTCCAGCTCAAGCCTAAAATCAGAAGTAACCTAATAAGGCCAGCGGGCGCTGTTTACAATTTTTGTACAGAGCTGTATGTACAGTATCCCGCGGAACGGACGAAGTTTTTTCGTTAAGCTCATCGCTGCGAAAAAACAAACTGAGGGGCGGCAGCCTGCAAAAGGGGCGGCAGCCACAGAGGCGCTACGTAGGCTATATGTACAGGTTCAGTGTAGGCAGTTTGTGCGTTCAATTTGAGCTGCATATCTTAGCGTGCAAGTGCTTGAAAAACAGGTTGACGCGCATTAGCAAGGGAGTTTGCTATATGCGCTTTCTGCATCAAAAATTGACGCACTGATTGTGACAGCAGTTTTAACGCGCTTTGTTGACTGTATCGATGCACGACATTCGAAAGTGGCCTTATTAGGTCATGTCACTATATATTATTAGGAACGACACTACGAGCACGACAAAGTACTACCACTCCGAGCAATGTGATGGACCAATGTGTGTGGATGACAAGCTGCCTTTTTAGTAAAAAAGTTGGAACTGAGTCTAGACCTAAGTAGGCCGAATGTGAAGAAGGCCAGGTTAGCTAGACAAACTTCAGGAGATGTGTTATGTGAACTCCGGGCGAACGGCGATTGCCTACGCTACGTAACGTTAGTTCTTTAGCTTTGGGCCTGCTATGGCCTAACTTAATTGTAGCCTAGGCCTAGGTCTCAGTATACAATGTTAGCCTAGAGTCTAAGTCACTCACTCTGAGGACAATCATTATTATAGGCCTAACGTTAGGCTAAAGCCACTTTTTCCGTTTTGTAAATTCGAAATGCCGTTTTGTTAATTTTTCATTTTCTGTGATCTCCCGTTTTCTTGCCGTTTTCTGTGTTTTGTCCGTTTTTCAATAGGCCTAAGTTAGGCAAAGCGTAAACAAAGAACTTTTTTCCGCCTAGGCCTCCTAACGTTATGAATGTGTGTACCATATTCTCACTGCTAAACTGTAGGAGAGTAATACTGTAGTACTCATTCATAAACAGTAGCAGCATCACCTGTACTTCCCTTTGAGCAGGGGTGGGTTTTGATGTCTGAAAGTGGGGGGGGGGGCAAAGTGGGGTGGAGTGTCATATATGGGGCGCCGCAGGAGTGCAAAGCACTCCCCCTAACAGCACGGGGTCCAGGGGCAAGGCAAAGCTATGACAAGCAGGATGTTGTACAGGAATTAAATCCCCAAAACAATATTTAAAATGGGTGCGCGTGAAGCGCGCAGAAGAAAACAGCGTTGAGACATTGTTTCAGATATTTAATTGTGGCCTATTGTTTTTCTTCAATAGTTTTAAATGCAGTATTTTCATTGCATGAAAATTTTTCCTACTTTCCCCAGGTACCAGTTCTTTCCATAGAGCAGGATATGGAAACCTAGCCTTTATCCTGCTCTATGGAGGCTTTCTTTTACGGTATGTTACATTTTGTCGATGGTCTGGGACAAGTGTCCCTCAACTTTTTTATTAGTGTGAAAAATAGGTCGTGTCGATTTTGAAGGTTATAGACTATGTGATACTTAAAGAAGTCAATGAAATCTTTTGTGGGTAGTTTTTACATGGACATTGCCAACTTGCCAAGGACATCAGAAGTTAAAGTGCCAGGGAAGTAATTTTTATTGGAGGCTGCATCTTGGGAAGTTGTGACCGGCGAAGTCCTTAACTGAGATTGCCAAAGACGCGAAGCCAGAGGCTGGGAACAGAAGGTCCTCCCCGAGAAATCTTTGTTAAATTTGGCGGCCTTTTGCTGCCATTCTGGACCATATTTTGAGAACATCCTGCTTCCTTCAGTCTTCAGTCTTCAGTAAAGAACTCCAAAAAGGCAAAAATGCCATCACAGAGTAAACAGTCAACAATTGAAAAGCCAACAAGGGAGACACAACCACCACCACAAAAAGTGGCAAAAGTGCTAAATATATATACAAGACCACAAAACTGGTGGGAAACCACTAAGTAACGAGTGCAAGTAAAAACAAACAAATCATGGCGCTAATGAGCTTGACTGGGTGAGGACTCAGGTGTTTGTAGCAGGGTCTCTGATCCAGCTAAAGGGAAATTTGAAACCATAATGCTAATTGGTCGGTAATGCTAATGAAATGATATGTTGTCACAGGGTGACTGTCAAAATTTAAAGATAGTAACCATCAGTCCACTTTGCGGAGGGTGGTGGTAGTTGGTGAGTGAAAGTAAACAGTGGAGAGGTGGTAGCGAGGGTTTTGGAAATGGTAATTTCGTCAAGTCTGTCCTACTAGAAGTAATAACGAGGCAATTCCACCAAAGTTTTCCACACACATCAGTTGTACAGCAGACAATCGATTTATATAAGCTCATGCGAAGCACACAATTTTGTGTGGTGTCTTGTTTTTCTTTTTGAGAATTGCAGTTCCTTATACTTGGTTAGCGGTGTGCTGAGTGTGTGGTGGCAAGGACCATGGTGCATTTTATGACAGACATACATTAGTACATTGCAGTGACCTTATTTCAGAGCTTCAAGTGTACAATAGTGTGGCACGTGAAGAGAAAGAAATTTGTTACGAAGCCAGAAGCACAACATTTTCAGTCGTTAGTAACATATCCACTTTTCTGCTGGAGGTGTGGTGCAAGAAGCTCACAGAGAAACACATTTTTAAGCATTTTTACAGTTTTTGATATTAATATTTTCCTTCATTATAAACACTGCAAACTTTAATCTTAGCTCACAGGCTACGATTGAGCTTACAATATAATTTCTCTGGTCTTGCTTAAGTGTCGTGTCGAGTTCATTTTTGTGTGCTCTGGCTGACATATTGTGCTGTGTTTAAGCTCTGTGGCAGAAAACATATAGTGGGGGGGTGTACGTCGGACACCACTTACCCCACTCCCACATTAATCACCCGCCATAAATGGCTTTGAGTGTTATAAAATTGAAAATTTTACAACATCTGCTTACTTTCTAGTGTTTTTTTCATTGCTCTGTTTAAAATCACGAATTCATGTGTTCGATATTACTGATTCTATGAATTGTGTCCGTTTCCCGTATCATAAATGGATGGTTGGCTTTAGTCTAGGCCCACAGCCTAGGTAATTAAAAGAAAAGCTTCAGTAGGCTTAGCCATCAGAACAGGAACCAACTTTACGTCCCCCTTAGGAATCGGAAATGGAATCGATGATTTAGGAGTAACATTAAGGTAGGCCTAGTGTAATGTTTTTTCATTTTGGAAAAACCAGAAGCGAGAACAGGACAAGTTACTTTGAAAATGATGGCGATGAAGACCCCCCTCCCCCCCCCATTTTTTTTTTTTTGTTTGTGGCAGATTGTAATGTGGCTGGCGAGTTTATCAGGCGCCTATAGGCCGCTGGCCTTTACATTTTGTGATCATTTCTGTAGGCCAACAGTAAGGCCCAGGAAATGACAGTCATAGAATACCGTCCAGGCTGATTTTCACAAAATGCGTGAGGTTTTTTATTCATTATTCATTTATTCATTTATTTGCAAAATTGGTCATCATCAGGCCAAAACAAGACTGACTACGTTGTGGGGTACTCATATGCAATTCAAAATCGAAGTTACCTTCACAGGTATTGAAGCAATGGTAGGCCTCCATGGCTGAGCATACATTTGAGCTGTGTGGTATTTATGAGGCTTACACAATGAACAACTGGTCAATTTTTATTATTTTCAGAAAGCATTTTTAACTGCACGATTTTTGGATGACAATTCAAGAGTAAAATCCTTTTGGTAGATTGTTTTTTTTTTTTAAAATAATTGAAAATTAATCGGTTGCACAATTTCAGCGCACTGCGAGCAGTGGGTATCAATATTCTATGACTCATTCCCTAGGCCTAAAGGCATTTGTACAGGATTAGGCTACTTACAGTTACTGTCTAGGCTTAGCCTACGTAGGCCAGGGTCTACAGGCTGCAGTAATTACTGGGTGCAGAGAAACCATAATCCTAAGGCTATAGTGGCAAATGCCCTTTAATCCTAGTAAACGTTATGTCATTCACATATCACCACCGGTAGGTCTAATACTGTACAAACTGGGCTGTCAGACTTTTCAGACAGTCCACTCTCATGATTACCTTGGTATCCATGCAAGCATGATGACAAATGAAGTGGGATAGGTACACATTTGCTCACACTGGGTTGCCAGTAAAGTCCAACCCCAATTTAATTCTCACTTTTTATAAACTAGCCCCCTGACAGAGTCCTCCTGACAAAGTCCAGGGCCGCACAATGTCGCCTTTCCTGCAGAAAAACAAAAATGCCCCCTTGAAAAATTATCATCCAAAAATGATTTACTGACATGGGCAAAACTTGATTATATGAAAGATACTTGTTTCTCCATGGAAAATTAATAAAGTTGGAATGACAATATATACCAAGACGTGTAAAGCAGGACCAATGAGTGTACAGTTATATAAAAGCTTATAATGTTAGGTAAAAAGCCCTTTCATGTGAAGCCTAAGTGTAAGGGCCTAAGTTCTGAATATTACATACATCGTGGACGAAGCTTTAAATTTACTTTACTACATTTTTCTGCAAATTTTTAAGATGTTTCAATTAGCTCTTATCAAGTTGCAAATGCTGTGTACTTTTGTTGCTGAGGATATGATGGCATTTTTTCTTCTTTACAGTAGCTAGGGCTAAGGGAGTGGGGATGAATGTAACTGACTCGCTTACAAAAAACCGATTTATGTCAAGGGTGAAGGGTGGCTTTTGAAACTACCGTAATCAATTTGATGGGGCACAGCAAACGTTTGCTCACAACTATTGTATAACAGAAGGAACTGTCACCGAGCCTCCCCATGATTCTTAACTACTTGTGACAAACACTTTGTCAAATAAAAATATTCCTGCCTCTACATTACCCAGCCGTACAGGTCTGTGTAAACTACAAAAAAACAAATCATAATAACCTTAATTGACATACCTTAGGGAACATTTCCTACAGCCAGTTGATGAGGCAAGTCCCTTTGGAGAAGGACCAAGCAAAACTTTCTTTTCAACCTTCATGCTATATTAATGTTTGCAAGTATTCCCTTTTACCAAGGGACTTTTGAAGTAGAGGAAACAAGTAACCTGAAGTGAACTGTCCAATGCCAGCAGCATTAACACTTTTAAGTGCAAACTTACATTTATGATTAGCACCCCACCCAAACGGAACACCCCTGGCTACATGCTCTTCGAAGAACCCCTGCCCATTGTTTGCAATTAGATATATAGTGTACAAAGTACGTTATTTCATGTGGCTCTTGTACTATGTAGGCCAGTGCTCTATATGTGAGTAATTAAAAAGGCCTAATGAGTATTGTTATGGATTGGTACTGTAGACACATAGTAAGCACTGTATATAGGCTCTATCGAGCACCTGTAGATGGACTCAGCTGTGATATAGGGCATGGTTCACTATACAGAAGAATAGGGCTAAATTGTACAGTAACTTCTGACTGTAACCCAAATCCTAACCCATATGGTCTGATGGCTGTACCTGAGTTTATCCTTGCCCTTATGCCTAGCCCAATGCGAATGGATAGTATTTTGAGTAATGTGACCTCTTGTAGAAGCTGAGAAGATTAGGTGTTGCTTTTTACAGGCCATTTGAAAGCGTATATAGATAGTGTGCAGCTACTGCTGCTAGAGCTAATATGGCATGTGGATTGATCAAGAGGTAATTTCAGTATGGTAGTTATAGTAACAGACATTGTCCTAAAATCTGGTGCAGTTATGGTAAGGCCAACCATCTTGACTATCACTGCGTGAAGCTTGGAGTCGCTCTTCCTGTTGAAAAGGACAATTTTTTCTAATAGAGACTAAGTTCCGCTTGGCGCATGTTGTGCGCAAATTACCTGTGCCTCCAATAAGAAATCAGTATACTCTTATCATGTTAGCCGAGGGCTTACAACCTCTTGGCGTTTGAAGCACCCCTCCAGTATTAAGAAGGATTAGGGGGGTGGGGGAGGAGGACATGGCTCCAGGTTTACAAATTTAAGAAAAACAGAAATATCCTTTGGTGTGTTTTTTTTCAGCTTCTTAAAGGTTAAAGAAGTAATTCTTGTGGGTTCGAGGCCATTGTAAGAAGCTTGTTAAGTGTATGTGAAAGGCTTGACAGTGAAAGTTCAGCTCTCTCTCATAGAGTTGTCACAAAAAATGGAATCAGTCCCTGTCTTGAATGGGGTGCTTTAAAACAGGGAGCTGTTAAGGGATGGAGAAACAACACGTCTGTGCTCCGTTGTGAAATGGCTATCAATTAAACATAATAGGTGTTTTGCGTGACCACACCTATACGTCTTCGCATTGTCCTGGGCCTGCTGAATATTCCTCTAAAACTTAAGGGTGTGTTAGGCGTGAGACAATTGTTCTTATTGTCTGCATACATCTGAGGGAGCTCATAGGGATGAATTTCCGGCCATTTGGTATTACGTTGCCAGCCGGCAAGGAGAGCAAAATTTATTTCACTTGTGTCCGACAGGTGCCACGCTCTGAAAGGGTAAAGTGGTGTCTTTTTAATTACATTTTGAACTATAAATACATTGTTTCGCTATTTCCGGAACATTCCGGAGAATGTTTTGAAATGTCATCATCAATATTTAGACTCCCACTGGTTTTCAAACAGGTATATTCCTTTTCTTAATGAATAAATTAGAATAATAATGGGATTGTGGCAAGCGTTAAGAGTAGGTGAACAGTTGTTTTAGTATAAAAGCATGGAAACCTTTCACATTTTATCGGCTGTGCAGCTATCTTCAAAGCAACATCTTGACAATGGTCTTTGTTACAAGATTACTGCACTTTGAAAGAGGGAAATCATCTTTAAGGAGGAAAGCTCAAACAAAAGTCAAACAATAAGGAACAAAGAGACCTGTCAATCAAATTTGGGCTACCTGAAAAGGATTAAATTATTCTCAACTTACATACTTGTCTGACAGATTTTTTGGTTTGATGGTTTTCTCCATCTCTTACAGCTCCAGCTTTAAAAGTTCTCCACTTCAGTGCATTGCTTTAAGGTTACACTATCATTTTGGAAAGTTCTTCCAGGACTGTGGTAGAATCAGACTGTACTGGGCTCGCTTGGTGTTAGTCTGGGCTTTTTTTTGTAAAGGGTTTGGACCTCAGAGCATCTTAACGGGGCTTTAAGCACTCTTTTGCTCGTTAACATGCTATGTTATGTAATTTTGTATCTAACAGTATCAACCTGCTGATTTTAAAACCCTTTGTCAGAATGGAAGTATATATTTTGGTCAAAGCGGATCTTCAGTCTAGAAAACCTTCGAAGAAAGTTATGAACCTTCGGACTAGTGGGTATTCCCCAGCTAACATGACCATGACGTAGGCCTACTGAAAATTAGTGGGTTGTTTTACAATACCTCTACTCAGTCCTAACTTGATGTTATTGTATCAGTAGTGGTAATGTTTAGGCTGACCCGTGAACCACACCAGCAGTTCTAAGTTGATTGAGGCAAGGAGCCACCTTTAAACCAATAGTTTGCTTAGACCAAGGTGGGCTTTACTGACGCAGATTCCGACCATGGCCCTGCAAGATTGTTCCCTTGTTTTATTGACACCGAGTCCCTAACTACAAATGATTTTCTCTCTCATGACATCCTGTGCCCACAGAATGTTTCCTTTTGGGCTTGCAGGTAGGGCAAAACCAAAGCGTGAGGACTTCCTTTCCCGTGGAAAAATCCCGCCTCCCCCCCCCCCTTCTCCTGAAGATCAAAAGTTAACCATTGCCGTATGAATGTTATCTTGCTCGCCTTAAAATTAATTTTTCACGGCCATCTGGCTTTTTTGACTCCCTGTTCACTTCCTTGTCTGACTTCAGGCCTGAGGCAACTGCCTTGCCTGAAAGACTCCATTACTGGATGCTCGATTTTCTCATCGGATAATACAGTAGGAGGGACATTTTAAGAACGCAGCTGCTGGAACCGATACTGCAATAATTGTTTTTAGGTGGTTTGAAGGTAGACTGGGCAGCCTTTCCCTTTTTGAGGGGAAGGGAGTAAATGGGGTTCCTTTTACTCTTTTAGAAATAGTTTCAATATGGATTAACCCAGATCAATTGGGCATAAGCTGAATATTACAATGGAGAACTTAGGCTAAATCATACTGTAGGCCAAAGCTTGAAAATAATCTTATTGTGGTGGGAACAGAGGTTTTGATCGCCTTTTCTATTTGTGCTGTGTACCCTGTAAGCTTTTTTGAATAGTTCAGTCAGTGGTTTCCATAACGATCAGGTCAGTTTACAGATTATTATAAGGTACATTAAATAGCAATGTCAAGGTAATGGCCATTGGTAACCACAAATGTAGGGATTTGGCAGGACAAGACCTGATAACTTTCATCACACAATCAGGAACATGTGTAGAAAAGACATGAGCCGTTTTCAAGTTTCAAGACTGATAAATGCTGATTATCTTTCTGACCATTATGAAAGCCAATCATGGAAATCACATTTCATTTGTAGATCTATGGCAAATTTTTCAAAAGTGTGTCATTGTGGTGGGGCAGAAGATGTGTTTCCATTTTTGAAGCCGTTTCTTTGGCCTGTGTATTTTTCAGAAGTTATGAACCAAAAAATTTTGAATAGAAATGGAAAGGTTACACACCTGTCTAATAATCTTGTTGGAATAAGACACATACAGTTACTAGAGTTTTTAATTGTACTTTATGCTACACTTTTCAGACCACTTATCCTTGCATGGCGACCCTTAGAATCTTTATACATTTGGCTACAGAAATAATGCAAGATTACACATTACTTCCCTTTTGCATGTACAGTAATGTATTTTGTTGGTCAGGAATTCTATGTGGTAGTAAGCTTGCTATGTACTTGATAACTGGTACATTCTAACATGATTTGAGTGAGCTATTAGGGGTTCGTTGCATAGCCGGTACAATGTAGACACAGTGTATGTCAGTCACACCAAAAGTTGTTCTTAACAATGGGTTTGTGACTATTTGTGAAAGTACTAATTAGCCGATTAGTGACATAGATGAATGGGACTTGATTTAAAGTAAATCTAAAAAGAAGCCACAGAAATATATACTGGGAAAAAGTGTTGTTGTTCGTAGAACAATATCATGTAAAATTTTTTAAATAAATAATTAAATCATTGAACAAGTTAATTCTCTCTTCTTGGACATAGTCCACTAAACGTGTTGTAATTAATGAATGACGATTACAATGCAATTCTGGACCAACCCACCAGAGACAAGTGTCTTCATTTTAAATATTTTAATGAGTACATTTAAAGTTTCCAACATGAATAATGTTCTCCCTAGTAGTGGAGAAAATACATCAAATGCAGCAACAAAACAGGATTCATGTTTCGGGTGTGTCATGATCTATATGCGCTTCTTTATGACAGTGAACTGGTCCTATCAACATGCTTGATATCAGGTTTTATTGTTTGATGACATCATGCTGTAAATTTTTAGCTTTCACCTGATTCCAAATTTAAGTCAAGTCCAGTGCATGTTTTATGTTTTGGCACGATACCAATCATACCCAAAACATAAACATGCATTGACTTTGACTAAATTTGGAATCATGTGAAAGCTAAAGTACAGTATGTATTTCAACATAAAAACCTGTATCAAGATGTTGATATGACCCATCGACTGTCCATAAGAAGATATGGTTGTATATATTTTTATAATTATTATTAATATATATATATTTAATTTAAAATATAATTTTTAATATATTATTATTAATATAATATTATATAGGTATAATTATTATTATATTATATACTAATAATTTAATAAAATTTTATTAAAGTATAGGGATAATAATTTATAATTTATAATAATTTTTAAATGCTTAGAAGTATTATTTAGTTAGGTTATAATAAATATCTAATAAATTAATAAGTATGTAAATTGTGTATGCTTGTACTTACATAATAATACTATTGTAACTATCGGTGTTAAGCATTGGTATCATATAATTATTTATTATTCTATATAGATATAGAGATGTTAGAATATTAGTATATAAATAGAATTTAGTGACATACAGTACATATAATAAATTTAAAATATTAATAATTGATAAAATATAAAATTTTAAAAATAATAATTATAATTACAAATATTTATGCATAATTAACAAATAATATAATTTATAACCACTCTTTTAAAAAATATAATATACATCATATATAATAAATAATACATAATAAAAAATAACAATTCATCAATAAAATAAAATTAATAACATTACATATATTTGTGACCTAGTTTTTGCTAATAACATATTAACTGGGAGATAATGTTTTTAATATGTGATTTTAATAAAATAAATCCTAATATAAATAATCTCGTATCCTTGATGTTGTGTGTATATATATTATTATATAATATTTTAAGTATATTTTTATAAATTATAGGTATTTGAATTTATAATTTTTAGGTTTATAAATTTTAGAATTTTTTATGTTATTAATTTTTTTTTAATTTTATTTTTATAATATTGTATAATATGATTTATATTTCTATAGAATAAAATATTATTATTCTATTAATATATTATATATTTTTATAGATATATATTAGGGGGTTTAAATTTTTTATTTTTTAGTTGTGTTTTTATTTATGTAATTTTTTTAGTTATTTATATTTTTATTTTACTATTTTATTAAATAGTATATATGTATATATATTATTAAGGTGTAGGATCATGACACCCCGACAGAATCATGTTTTGTTGCTGTTTGTTATGACTTTTCTTCCATACTCCAGTGAATTTTTATCATGTTGGAAACTTTAATGTACTCATAAATATTTTAAAATGAAGTCACTTTTCTCTGTTGTTGATCCAGAATTGCTTGTAATAGTATCATTAATTACATGTCTAGTGTGACTATGTCCAAGAGAGAATTAACTTGTTCATGATTAATTTATTTTAAACAAATTTTACATGATATTGTTCTAGAAAATAACACTTTTTCCAGTATATATTCTGTGGCTTCTTTTTAGGGTACTTTAACTCAAGTCCCATTCATCTATGTCACTAATGCTAATTAGTACTTTCACAAATTGTCAAACCCATTGTTAAGAAACTTTTGGTGTGACTGACATAACTCTACATTGTACTGGCTATGCACAAACCTATATTCCAACACGTTAGATGTACAGTATTCATGTACATACAGTACAACCAAAAGCATTCCTGACCAACAAAATACATACTGTACATGCAAAGGGAAGAAGTCATCTGCATTATTTCTGTAGCCAAATACTTCAGGGCCATTCAAGGATAAGTGGTCCTGATACGGTACCATTAAAACTCAGTACTGTATGTGTCTTATTCCAATAAGATTACTAGACAGGTGTAACTTCCATTTCTATTCAAATTTTTTTGGTTATTCCTTCGGAAAATACCACCGCCAAAGAACGTCTTAAAAATGGAACACATTCTGCCCCACCACAATGACACACTTTTGAAAAATTTGCATAGCTCTTACAAATGAAATGTGATTTCCGTGATTGCTTCATAATGGAAGAAGAATAATCAGACTTTATTTCAGTCTTGAAACTTTACCTCATGTCTTTCTACACATGTTCCTGATTGTGTGAAAGTTATCAGTCTGTCCTGCCACATCCATACATTCAAGGGCGGATCCAGCCCCTAGCTGAAGGGGGGGCAGTTTGAAAAGGGGGCGCCAACATCATGCAGGGGCAGCATACTCTTGAATTTGACCGACTACATTTCGGAGACCAACTCCCATTGCCATAGTTATATATAGCTATACGGTTCGAAATTCTGGGGACCTTTTTTTTTTTTTTTTTACTTTTCGGGCAGTTTTTACTTAACTTTTAGGACGCAGGGGGCGCATTTTTCTTGTATTGAGGGGCGCTAGACTGGTCATAGGGGGGGCAGTTGACCCTAGTTGCCCCCCCCCGATCCGCCTATGCATACATTTGTGTTACCATGGCATTACCTTGACATTGCTTTTCATTGTACAGTACCTTGTAATATTCTGTAACTGACCTGTTTGTGTGAAACCACTGAACTATTCAAAAAAGCTACAGGTGAACAAGCACAAATAGAAAAGGCGATCAAACTCTGTCCCACCACAATAAGATTATTTAAGCTTTGGCCTACAGTATGATTTATCCTAAGTTCTCCATTGTAATATTCAGCTATGCCCAATTGATCTGGGTTATCCATATGAACTATTTCTAAAAGAGTAAAAGGAACCCATTTACTCCCTTCCCCTCAAAAAGGAAAGGCTGCCAGTCTACCTTCAAACCACCTAAAATTCTTGCAGTATGGTACAGCAGTCGCGTCTTAAATTTCCCTCCTATTATCCGTGAGAAAATCGAGCATCCAGTAATGAGTCTTTCAGGCAAGGCAGGTGCCTCAGGCCTGAAGTCAGACAAGGAAGTGAAAGGGGTCAAAAAAGCCAGATGGGTGAAAATTAATTTTAAGTCAGCAAGATACATTCATACGGCAATGGTAACTTTTGATCTTCAGGGAAGGGAGGGGGGGGGGGATTTTTCCACGGGAAAGGAGTCCTCAAGCTATGGGTTTGCCCTACCTGCAAGCCCAAAGGAAACCTTGTGGGCACAGATGTCATGAGAGAAAATCTTGTAGTTATGGACTCGGTGTCAATAAAACAAGGGAAAATCTTGCAGGCATGGATCGGAATCTGTGTCAGTAAGCCCACCTTGAGTTTAAGCAAACTATTGGTTTAAGGTGGCTCCTTGCCTCAATCACTTAGAACTGCTGGTCTTGGTCAGGTGTCAGCCTAACATTACACTACTGATACAATAACATCAATTGAGACTGAGTAGAGGTATTGTAAACAACCCCTAATTTTCAGTAGGCCTACGGCATGGTAATGTTAGCTGGGGAATACCCACTAGTCCGAAGGTTCACTAACTTTCTTCGAAGGTTTTCTAGACTGAAGATCCGCTTGACCAAATATACTTCCATTCTGACAAAGGGTTAAAACTCAGCAGGTGGACTACTGTAGATACAAAATTAACATAACATAGCATGTTAAAGAGCAAAAGAGTGCTAAAGCCCCGTAAGATGCTCTGAGGTCCAAACCCTTTACAAAAAAGCCAGACTAACACCAAGCGAGCCCAGTACAGTCTGATTCTACCACAGTCCTGGAAGAACTTTTCAAATGATGTTAACCTTAAAGCAATGCACTGAAGTGGAGAACTTTAAGCAGGGAGCTGTAAGAGATGGAGAAACATCGACCAAATCTGTCAGACAATATGTAGTTGAGAATAATTTAATCCTTTTCAGGTAGCCAAATTTGATTGACAAGTCTCTTTGTTCCTATTGTTTGACTTTTGTTGACTTTCCTCCTTAAAGATGATTTCCCTCTTTCAAAGTGCAGTAATCTTGTAACAAAGACCATTGTCAAGATGTTGCTTTGAAGATAGCTGCACAGCCGATAAATGTGAAAGGTTTTTCCCTGCTTTTTATTAAAACAACTGTTCACTACTCTTAAGTTGGCACAATCCCATTATTATTCTAATTTCTTCATTAAGAAAGGAATATACCTGTTTTGAAAACCAGTGGGAGTCTAAATATTGATGATGACATTTCAAACGTTTCCGGAATGTTTCCTGAAATAGCGAACAATGTATTTATGTTCAAAATGTAATAAAAAGACACACTTTAACCCTTTCAGAGCGTGGCACCTGGCGGCACACGTTGAAATAAATTTTGCTCTCCTTGGCGGTTGGCAATGTAATACCAACAGGGGAAATCATCCTATGAGCTCCCTCCGATGTAGCAGACGACAAGAACAGTTGTCTTCACTGCATAATCCCTCTAAGTTATAGAGGAATTTCAGGAACCAGACAGTGCGAACCTTACATGTCGGCAAAACACCTAGTTCAAAGGAGGAACAAGCGTTGTTTCTCCATCCCTTACAGTTCCCTGCTTTAAGCACCCATTCAAGCAGACTATTCCACTTTTTGACAACTCTATGAGAGAAGCTGAACTTCCATGTCAAGCCTTTCACAACACTTAACAAGCTTCTTACAATGGCCTCGACCCAAGAATTACTTCTTAACCTTTAAGAAGCTACAAACACACCAAAGGATTTCTTTTTTTCTTAAATTTGTAAACCTGGAGCATGTCCTCCCCCCCACCCCCCTAATCCTTCTTAACTCTGGAGGGTGCTTAAACCCAAGAGGTTTAAGCTTAACATGATAAGGTAGATTTCTTACTTCAGGTATATGACAAATGGCCCTCTGAACTTTCTCTATTAGAAAATTGTCCTTTTCACAGAAGGGACTCCAAGCTTAAGCAGCGTAGTCAAGATGGGGCCTTACCAACTGCAAATTTAGACAATGTCTTTACTATAACTACCATACTGAAATTCCTCTTGATCAATCCACACGCCATATTAGCTCTAGCAGCAGTAGCTGCACACTATCTAGATAGCTTCAAATGGCCTGTAAAGCAACACCTAATCTTCTCAGCTTCTCAAGAGTCACATTACTCAAAATACTACCATTCGCATTGGGTAGCATAAGGCATGTTCCACAATAAAGGGGTCCAAATCCTGTCCAAATATGGATTAGAAAATAAGTACCTATAAAATGTGTTTGAAGGAAAGAGCTAAATTGGCAAACATACTTATGCTGATCAACACCCTGCTTTCTGATAGAAAAAACAACTACTTTGTACTTCCATTCAAGATTTTGAAATTAGGGGGGTAAATGCGACCAGAATGTGACAAATGGGGACGGACAATACTCCCAATAACTTACATCAATGTTATAGTAAAGGAATAACAAATAAATTGAAATAATTTGTTGAGCTTTTACATCATATTTATTATTTGGACATGCAATGAATACAATTAATACCATTTATTAGTCTGGTAATTTTACAGTCTGTACAGGCTATCCGAATTTAGGTGCTCATTTTTTGGCATTAGTGTCCGTCCCCTGAATGGAAAAATTAAAAGTTGTGATAATTCCCAAATATTGTGATCTATAATGATTACTCATGTTTGGTTTTAAACTAGGAGTGAAATGTTCAATAACAACCAACAGATCTCAAATGCTGTGAACTTGTTCATTAAAATAAGCCAGACCAAATGTTGCTATTGTAACGTCCCTCCCCTTTGGGTGTTACAATAGCAACAATTTATGTTATCTATTATTCTTCAGATATAGTACTTCAGTTGAATATCTTTATATCATTGCACATCTTACCTAAAGTTTAGTAGCTTGGCAGAGAAAAACAGCTTCGCTCTAAACCTTATAGCTATAAAATTGAACTTTAGTGATGTCCGTCCCCAAGTAGTTACAATAGCAACAAGTTACAGTAGCAACAAGTTACAGTAGCAACAAACAATTCTGTACTAGTTGCACTTGAAATATTTTAATCCTTTCTTATTGCTTTGGGAATAACATTTAGGTCATATATGTTGCCATATCAACAAAAAAGTAATTGCCATTCATGTGCAAATATTGTAAGACTATCAGTTTTGGACGGACAAGTTACAGTAGCAACAACAGTGCTGTATTGTCCGTCCCAGTTGAATTATCATCAGTGTTGAGGCATACATCATACAATTTTATAATTTGTATAATGCTTATATGTTTTACCAATGATACTTATCTGATATAGAAATGAAATTTGAAAAATGTTTTTCCTTTTAGTGAATAGAGTAATAAAGGTAGACATAATGTTGCTACTGTAACTCTACATTATAT
The DNA here is from genome assembly GCA_029531755.1 of Holothuria leucospilota. Classification (NCBI taxonomy): domain Eukaryota; kingdom Metazoa; phylum Echinodermata; class Holothuroidea; order Aspidochirotida; family Holothuriidae; genus Holothuria; species Holothuria leucospilota. The sequence continues at coordinate 40,101,097 of CM055981.1, forward strand.
CAATGCAACATGGTAAGTTGCAGTATTTTGGTTAGTATAGTAAAACAAGCAAAAAGGAAAAATGAAGGTAAAGTACTATACAGCATGAGTGTAGTCCTGCTGAAACTATGCCTTTTCAAACTTGTATTTGTGCATGTAACAGCAAAATAACATTGTTCATGCAAACCTGTTCCATGATTTTTTGTCCGTCCAAGAGTTACAATAGCAACACCTACTGTATGAGTTTCACAAATATTAATCTGCAGATGGGTACTTTTGTTATTTTCATACTTTTTATGAGGTCTGTTTGCAAAGTGTTAATGGAAAATTTATTAACCGTTATGAAAAATAATCTGGAAATTTCAGACATTCATAGGATAATAATTATGAATTTTGTCCGTCCACAAGTTACAGTAGCAACACCTTGTTTGTCCAAAAGTTACAATAGAAACATTGTGTCTAAAAAGATAACAAAAGTCAAAGTTATTTTGGAGAACGTAAATTTTTCTAGTGGACATGTTAAAGATTATCATTAACAAAAAAGTTCTGACAAAGCACATTTTCTAAATTTTGGTAACTTGTGGGAGTATTTGGACCCCTTTATCGTGAAACATGCCATAAGGGCAAGGATTAACCTCAGGTACAGCAGCAGACCATATGGGTTAGGATTTGGGTTACAGTCAGAGTTACTGTACAATTTAGCCTCATCTTCTGTATAGTGAACCATGCCCTACTGTAAGTCCATCTACAGTAGGTCTAGGCCTATATACAGTGCTACTGGTCTACAGTACCAATCGTAACAATACTCATTAGGCCTTTCTATTACAAAGCCCTGGCCTTGTCCTGAGCCCTACTGTAATTCTTCTTTTCTTTTTCTTGAATACTGGCAGGGTTCTTAAAAGAGCATGTAGCCAGGGGTGTTCCGGTTGGGTGGGGTGCTAATCAAAATGTAAGTTTGCACTTAAAGTGTTAATGCTGCTGGCATTGACAGTCCCTTCAGGTTAATTGTTCCTCTGCTTCAAAGTTCTTGGTAAAAGGGAATACTTGCAAACATTAATATAGCATGAAGGTTGAAAGAAGTTTTGCTTGGTCCTTCTCCAAAGGCTTGCCTCATCACTGGCTGTAGGAAATGTTCCCTAGGTATGTTAATAAGGTTATGATTTGTTTTGTAGTTACACAGACCTGTACGCTGGGTTAATGTAGATGCAGATCTTCTATAATTTTGCAAAGTTGTCCAGTTAAGATCATGGAGGAGCTTGGTGACAGTTCCTTCTGTTTTACAATAGTTGTGTAATGGTTGTGAGCAAGTTTGCTGTGCCCCATCAATTGATACTGTAGTTTCAAAAGCCAACCCTTCACCCTTGACATAAATCGGTGTAGCTCGTCAGTTTACATTCATCCCACTCCCTCAGCCCTAGCTACTGTAAAGAAGAAAAAATGCCATCATATCTCAGCAACAAAAGTACCAGCATTTGCACTTGATAAGAGCTAATTGAACATGTATCTTAAAAATTTGCAGAAAAATGTAGTAAATTTAAAGCTTGTGATGTATGTAATATTCAGAACTAGCCTTAACTAGGCTTCACATGAAAGGGCTTTTTTACCTAACATTATAGGCTTTTATATACACTCATGGTCATGCTAGGTCTTGTGTATATACAGTATTGTCATTCCACTTTATTATTCATGGAGAAACATGTATCTATCATATAATCAAGTTTTGCATGTCTTAATCATTTTTGATGAAATTTTTCAGGGGGCATTTTGTTGTTCTGAGGAGGCGACATGGTGGCGGCCTGACTTTGTCAGGGAGGACTCTGTCAGGGGGCTAGTATAAAAGTGGTAAGGGGGTGACTTTACTGGCAACCCACGTGAGCAACTTGTGTACCCTATCCCACTTCATTTGTCATCATGCTTGCATGGATACCAAGGTAAGCATGAGCGTGGACTGTTTGAAAAGTCTGACAGCCCAGTTTGTACAGTAGACCTACCCGGTGATATGTGAATGACAATGTTTACTAGGATTAAAGGGCATTTGCCACTATAGCCTAGGCTACAGTATGGGTTTCTCTGCACCCAGTATTACTGCAGCCTGTAGACCTTGGCCTAGGCTAAGCCTCTAGGCAGTAACTGTAAGTAGCCTAATCCTGTACAAATGCCTTTAGGCCGAGGGAATGAGTCATAGAATATTGTACACTGCTCGCATGCGCTGAAATGTGCAACCGATAATTTTCATTATTTAAAAAAAAAAAAAATCTACCAAAAGATTTTACCTTGAATTTCATCAAAATCTGCAGTAAAAATGCTTTCTGAAAATAAAAACTTGACCAGTTGTCATTGTGTAAGCCTCATAAATACACACAGCTCAAATGTATGCTCAGCCATGGAGCCTACATTGCTTCAATACTGTGAAGGTAACTTTCGTTTTGAATTGCATATGTACCACAACGTAGTCAGTCTTGTTTTGCCTGATTGACCAATTTTGCAAATAATGAATAATGAATAATGAAAAAAAACCTCACGCATTTTTTAAAATCAGCCGGACGGTATTCTATGACTGTCATTTCCTGGGCCTTACTGTTGGCCTACAGAAATGTCACAAAATGTAAAGGCCAGGGCCTATAGGCCTGATAACTGCCAGCCACATTTACAATCTGCCACAAAAAAAAAAAAAAAAATGGGGGATGAGGGGGGTCTTCATCGCCATCATTTTCAAGTAACTTGTCCAGTCTCGCTTTGGTTTTTCCAAAATGAAAACATACACTAGGCCTACCTTAATGTTACTCCTAAATCATCGATTCCATTTCCGATTCCTAAGGAACGTAAAGTTGGTTCCTGTTTGATGGCTAAGCCTACTGAAGCTTTTCTTTAATTACCTAGGCTGTGGGCCTAGACTAAAGCCAACATTTATGATACGGGAAACGGACACAATTCATAGAATCAGTAAAAGAACACAGAATTCGTGATTTTAACAAGCAATGAAAAAAACACTAGAAATGTAAGCAGAAGTTGTAAATTTTCAATTTTATAACACTCAAAGCCATTTAGGCGGGATTACGGGGGGGGGGGGGGGGGCCAGCGGGGCCCCCCCACACTTTCTGCCAGAGCTTAAAAAACAAAAGTAATAAAAAAATGAGCAAAAGTAAGCAAGACCAGAGAAATTATATGAGAAGCTCAATAGCCTGCTAAGATTAAATTTTGCAGTGTTTAATGAAGGAAAATAATATCAAAAACTGTAAAAATGCTTAAAATATGTTTCTCTGTGAGCTTCTCGCACACCTCCAGAGAAAAGTGACTTATACGACTGAAAATTTTGTCTGGCTTCGTAAAATTTCTTTCCTCTTACGTGCCACACTATTGTAACTTGAAGCTCTGAAATAAGGGTCACTGAATGTACAGTACTAATGTACGTCATAAAATGCACCATGGTCCTTGCAAACAAAGTTCCAAACCCTAACCAAGTATAAGGAACCGCAATTCTCAAAAAGAAAAAAAGAAACAAAAATGGTGTGCTTCGCAGGAGCCTTATATAAATCGATGTCTCATCATCGATGTCTGCTGTACAACTGATGTGTGTGGGAAAACTTTGGTGGAATATCCTCGTTATTACTTCTAGTAGGACAGCTTAACGAAATTACCATTTCCAAAACCCACGCTACACCTCTCACTGTTTACTTTCCTCACCAACTACCACCACCCTCAGCAAATTGACTGACGGTTACTATCTTAAATTTGCAGTCACCCTGTGACAACTATTTCATTAGCATTTCAAATTCATTAGCATTTCAAATTTCCCCTTTAGTTGGATCAGAGACCCTGCTACAAACACATGAGTCCTCACCCAGTCAGCTCATTAGCGCCATTGTTGTTTGTTTTTACTTGCACTCGTTACTTAGTGGTTTCCCAGTTTTGTGGTCTTGTATATATATTTAGCACTTTTGCACTTTTTGTGGTGGTTGTGTCTCCCTTGTTGGCTTTTCAATTGTTGACTGTTTACTCTGTGATGGCATTTTTGCCTTTTTGGAGTTCTTTACTGAAGACTGAAGACTGAAGGAAGCAGGATGTTCTCAAAATATGGTCCAGAATGGCAGCAAAAGGCCGCCAAATTTAACAAAGATTTCTCGGGGAGGACCTTCTGTTCCCAGCCTCTGGCTTCGCGTCTTTGGCAATCTCAGTTAAGGACTTCGCCGGTCACAACTTCCCAAGATGCAGCCTCCAATAAAAATTACTTCCCTGGCACTTTAACTTCTGATGTCCTTGGCAAGTTGGCAATGTCCATGTAAAAACTACCCACAAAAGATTTCATTGACTTCTTTAAGTATCACATAGTCTATAACCTTCAAAATCGACACGACCTATTTTTCACACTAATAAAAAAGTTGAGGGGTACTTGTCCCAGACCATCGACAAAATGTAACATACCGTAAAAGAAAGCCTCCATAGAGCAGGATATAGGCTAGGTTTCCATATCCTGCTCTATGGAAAGAACAGGTACCTGGGGAAAGTAGGAAAAATTTTCATGCAATGAAAATACTGCATTTAAAACTATTGAAGAAAAACAATAGGCCACAATTAAATATCTGAAACAATGTCTCAACGCTGTTTTCTTCTGCGCGCTTCACGCGCACCCATTTTAAATATTGTTTTGGGGATAATTCCTGTACAACATCCTGCTTGTCATAGCTTTGCCTTGCCCCTGGACCCCGTGCTGTTAGGGGGAGTGCTTTGCACTCCTGCGGCGCCCCATATATGACACTCCACCCCACTTTGCCCCCCCCCCCCACTTTCAGACATCAAAACCCACCCCTGCTCAAAGGGAAGTACAGTGGATGCTGATACTGTTTATGAAGGAGTACTACAGTATTACTCTCCTACAGTTTAGCAGTGTGAATATGGTACACACATTCATAACGTTAGTAGGCCTAGGCGTAAAAAGTTCTTTGTTTACGCTTTGCCTAACTTAGGCCTATTGAAAAACGGACAAAACACAGAAAACGGCAAGAAAACGGGAGATCACAGAAAATGAAAAATTAACAAAACGGCATTCCGAATTTACAAAACGGAAAAAGTGGCTTTAGCCTAACGTTAGGCCTATAATAATGATTGTCCTCAGAGTGAGTGACTTAGACTCTAGGCTAACATTATAATACTGAGACCTAGGCCTAGGCTACAATTAAGTTAGGCCATAGCAGGCCCAAAGCTAAAGAACTAACGTTACGTAGCGTAGGCAATCGCCGTTCGCCCGGAGTTCACATAACACATCTCCTGAAGTTTGTCTAGCTAACCTGGCCTTCTTCACATTCGGCCTACTTAGGTCCAGACTCAGTTCCAACTTTTTTACTAAAAAGGCAGCTTGTCATCCACACACATTGGTCCATCACATTGCTCGGAGTGGTAGTACTTTGTCGACGTCGTGCTCGTTGTGTCGTTCCTAATATGCTAAGCCTGCCTCAGTACGAAGTATCCCTAATGAGTTAGTGTGTGTACATTCGTGCAACACTCAGTCGAAATCGAATCGTAGTCGGAGGACCCAACGCAACAATTTTTTCAGGTCAAAGAGGTCACTCACATTTTTTCTCTGTGTGAACAGTACTCCAGGCGTTCGGAATACATCCTGTGTAAATTTCCAGTGTCAAGTCTTCATTTTTCACACAGGAAAGGACGAAAAACAAACAACAAACTAATGTTCCACTACTATACGTTGTTTTTTGGCTAAGAAAACCGCGTATTTACTGCAAATTTCAATATAGGTTATCGGGTGCTAGCTAGCACAGTTTGTCCTCATATTTGAGCCAAATTTTTTCTCGGGAGCCGGGGCATTCCTCGCACACGTTTTTCATTACGCAATTCCTGTGTGAACGGTTGAATGGAAATGTGTGGAAACCATTTGCTATGTGGGTACCGCACCGCAAAACACACCAGAATCCGGTTTGGTGTGAACGACGACGTGGATGAAAGGTGCGTTCAAACCCAAAATTCTTCTTATAAATACAGTTCTGACACTAGGACCTTCAGGGGTTTTTTTTATCATTTTTGTTGGCTGGCTGTAGGTAATCACTTCAACTCCTATGGTGCGCCTACCGTGCCATAAGTCCTGAAATCGACATATGTCGATTTAAATTGACATTTGTCAGTTTCTCGTGATCTGATTGGATAAAATCGTCAGATCTGGAGGAAATCGGCATATGTCGAATTAAATCGACATATGCCAGTTTCTCGTCTTCTCATTGGTCTACCACCGTCACATGTTGCTTCCTAGCCCTATGATTGGAGGAAATCGGCATATGTCGAATTAAATCGACATATGCCAGTTTCTCGTCTTCTCATTGGTCTACCACCGTCACATGTTGCTCCCTAGCCATATGGTTGGAGGAAATCGGCATATGTCGAATTAAATCGACATATGCCAGTTTCTCGTCTTCTCATTGGTCTACCACCGTCACATGTTGCTCCCTAGCCCTATGATTGGAGGAAATCGGCATATGTCGAATTAAATCGACATATGCCAGTTTCTCGTCTTCTCATTGGTCTACCACCGTCACATGTTGCTTCTTAGCCCTATGATTGGAGGAAATCGGCATTTGTCGAATTAAATCGACATATGCCAGTTTCTCGTCTTCTCATTGGTCTACCATCGTCACATGTTGCTTCCTAGCCCTATGATTGGAGGAAATCGGCATATGTCCAATTAAATCGACATATGCCAGTTTCTCGTCTTCTCATTGGTCTACCACCGTCACATGTTGCTTTCTATCCTTGTGATTGGAGGAAATCGGCATATGTTCAATTAAATCGACATATGCCGGTTTCTCGTCTTCTCATTGGTCTATCACCGTCACATGTTGCTTCCTAGCCCTGTAATTGGAGGAAATCGGCATATGTTCAATTAAATCGACATATGCCAGTTTCTCGTCTTCTCATTGGTCTATCACCGTCACATGTTGCTTCCTAGCCCTTTGATTGGAGGAAATCGGCATATGTCCAATTAAATCGACATATGCCAGTTTCTCGTCTTCTCATTGGTCTACCACCGTCACATGTTGCTTTCTAGTCTTGTGATTGGAAGAATATTTGTAGGGGCAAACATCCTCTGAAAGTTTGTTTTCGGTTTGCATTATGAATATTGAAACTCTGCATATTCAAAAGTACAATTCAGCTGGACGTTCATTACGTAACATACCTCATTCAAGTCGAGTTGTTTAAAGTTCTGATACGAGGCGGATTGTCACTAATCTACAATCCTCGACAAAAGTACCATGGGACAAACCCCACTCCCCGTATCAATGTTGAAGTTTTCAGAAACGTTGGTTCTGCCGCAACATTGAAAAGGGGAATGTGGTGTAGATAGGGGGGATGTGTGCATCTCACACGTTACTTGTTTTACACATGTTCACTTGTCCCAGTCATTTTTGTCGAGGAAATTGTAGCTAGTGATATCAGCCCACACCATGTTTGGGCTGAGGTGACAGAGAATTCAATTTTATGAACCTGGCCTATGTAGTAGAAAGATGACATTCTTTGCTAACGGGCAGATCGGGGAGTCCCCCACCCCCCCCCCCCCCCACCCCCCCCCCCCCCCACCCCCCCAGTTCATAAATGACTTATTAATATACAATCGCGGATTTGCAACTGTTACGTTTTTTGACAAAGCATATTAATGAAAATATGATTTTCTGTTTTTTTAATTTTAAGACGCATATTTGGCCTCATATTTTGAAGCAAAATGTTGTACACAAAGGTAAGGAGATGCGATGCGTGCTAAATAAGTTGTTACTAAACTCAAACAAGGAGTGCTTTCCTATTATAAATTTTGATCACGCAGGTTCATAAACGACTTATCCTAGTTTAATGGTAATTGCTCCCGACGATAATTTTAAGAGAAATTCTTATTACAAATATGAAGTTTCTGTCTTTTTTTTTAAGAAACCGCATATTCGGCTTCATATTCGAAAGCAAGATTTTGTACACAAAAGGTATAGGGGATAATACGTACGATGCGTGCTAAATAAAGTGTTTACTAAAAACTCAAAACAAGGAGTGCATTCCAGTCTAAATTTTGATACTACGGAGGTTCAACATAAATGACTTATTAATATAAATCGGATTTGCAGTGGAACGTTATTTAAACAAAAGCTATTATTAAAAATATGAAATGTTTCTGTCTTTATTTTAAAGACGAGAAAAAAAAAGGGAAAAAAATTCAATATTTGGCTTCATATTTGAAGCAAAATTTGTAGGCCCCCTACACAAAGGTATGGGGGTGCGATGCGTGCTAAATAAGTGTTACTAAAACTCAAACAAGGAGTGCTTCCCAGTCTAAATTTTGCCCACGGAGGTTCATAAATCACTTTATTGAGTTAAACTGAAGTAGCTCCAGTCGTTGTTTGACAAAAGTAATTATTGCAATATGAACTTTCATTCCCCAGTGCAATATCGAAAGCCGACACCATGTTTTCTCTGTCACAGCATCTATGCACCTTTTAACACAGTGCTAGCTAGCACGGTTGTCCTCATATTTGAGCCAAATCATTTCTGGAAATTGCGTAAGATCTCAAGATCTGAAGATCTGAGATTGGCAAGCAAAAGAGGTTAAACTTTAATTCGATACACAACAGGGCACCATCGAATTATACCAGAACCAATAACTTAGTCATCCTGAGGCTTAGTGTGAAGTGCAAGTCCGGCCACTTCCACGTGGGGCAAGGGCAAGGCGAAGAGAAACATCTTGTAGTGCTTGCCCAGGTTTGTACACAGGCGCCCCTTAACATTGTATAGTAGGTTTACGGTCGTTTCGCCCCCTTGCCAGTTCGCTCCCAACCAGTTCGCCTCTAAAAAACCAGTTCGCCCCCAAGCGATGACCGGTTCGCCCCCAAAGACCTACCAGTTCGCCCCCAAGTGCTGACCAGTTCGCCCCCTAATTTACTGACAATATACCTTTGTTATTTTCGGCATTTTTGTGCCTTTTCTTCCTTTATGTTTCATCCTTTGATGCAAATATCGAAAATTACACAAGAAAATAAGCAGAAAAGAGTTGTAGTGCCCTAATTTCTCTTTGGGACGTGGCAGAGAATAACCGCGCATGTGATACCTGATTTGGTGTTGTTCTTAGTTGATTGCACATGTGATCGTGTATGGTCATCAGTATATTCTTGCGGTGTGCTAGTTTTTTTTGTCGGCATTTTACTAAATAAAATTCCATGCAATTCTTAAAATACAAAAAAAGTTTTCCAATATACCTATCTCATGAAAATTGTATTTAAGTAAGCTGGAAATGTAATCACGAACTTAACAAAACTTAACACTAAGAAACCACTAGACTTCAACTAGGCCTAGCACAAAAGATGTGAGGAGCTGGCATTCATGTAGTGTATATAGGCCTTGCGGTATTTCATTGCAAGTGAGTCCCCTCAGTCACTTTCGTAACACATTTTCAATGCCATTTTGCTGCTGCTGTCGTTAAAAAATATAATCCAAAAAGAAAAATCAACTGTATTTGAATTTTTTTAACAACAACTAACACTGAGTGTAAGTAAAATCGAGGGGGCGAACTGGTAGGTACTTGGGGGCGAAACGACTTTCACTTTGGGGCGAACTGGCAAGGGGGCGAAACGACCGGGGCGAACTGGTTGGGGGCGAACTGGCAAGGGGGCGAAATGACCGAGTACCGTATAGTATACCATATACTATGTAGTATATATAGACTACATAGTATATGGTATACTATACAATGTTCTTCTTCTTCTTTCGGATCACGGTGACACATCCAAAGGACATTACTACACCGCAATGTTAAGGGGCGCCTGTGGGAGTGTGGGTTTGTAAGGCCTTGTGTGTAGCCTCTACTGTACGTACCACTTTCACGAAGTAATTTTAGTAGGCTACTAGGAGTATAGCCTGCCTAGGCCTAGTACAGAAAGTAATCATGACTCGACCAGTATACTGGGCGTACCATGAGTCAATCACTTAAGGAACATTGTGAAAATAAAAATATTAAAAACATTTACAAAAATCAATAAAACTTTGCTGTAACATTTTGTTATATGTCTTCCTTATTGTGCTATATTTTGTTGATGTTTGAATTGCAAAATCCGTAGAAAATGAATTTTGAAATGTAGGTGGCAGTACATGCAACAATGCTTATGAAGGAACCTTGAGTCAATCGCTACAAAAAAAACAAGCAAATAAAATGCTATAAATTACCACATTTAAGAACTGTTATACAAATAAATATAGAGAATAATGTCCTTTCTATCAAATTTTTCAGTCAAAGCTTCATCAAAGACATTTTGTTCACCGTTTTTGTAATTTTTCCAAGTTTCTAGTTCATACAAGTTTATGCAGAAACTTGAAAATTTGGCCATGAGTAACATTTTTGCTTTGGACATCAAACATAGCAAGGCAAATAATTGATTTTTATGTTTTTTGAAGAAAATGCAATGCAGGTCATGCTTATACTGCAGTCACATCACGCTGTATTGGCGTTTAGAATGCAGTGATCGACTCATGATTACTTACTATATCATGAGTCAGGAGTCGATCACTGCATTCTAAATGCCAGTACAGCGTGCAGGCACGATGTGATTGCAATGTAAGGATGACCTGCAATGCATTTTCTTCAAACAATATCAAAAAGATAATTATTTGCCTTATTATTGTTGATGTTCAAAGCAAAAATGTTACTCACAGCCAAATTTTCAAGTTACGGCACAAGTATGAAATAGAAATTTGTAAAAATTACCGAAAATGGTGACCAAAGTGTCTTCTTCTTCTTCTTCTTTCAAATGCAGCACAACCGCCAGACAAGGCTATCCCGTGCTGTTGAACTAGGGCTAAGGAAGTCGGATGAATAGAATAACTAGCTATAACGATTTTGATCAAGGGCTAAGAGCTGGTTTTTAAAGCTGTCCACTGATGGGGCACAAATTGGTGTGAAATTAGTTTTGGCAATGAGTCTTGCACTCCTTTAGTTGTTGGTATTATTTATCGTTCACCAAATTCTTGTGCTGATAATAATCAGAGTTTGTTCGAAAGTTTTAGGATAGTTTCTTCGAAAAGGGCAGTTGTGTTTGGGGATTTCAACTTTCCTGATATTGATTGGCATTCATGTACTAGTGGGTCACATGGGAGGGGTTTTCTCGAGGCAGTGTCTGATGGTTTCTTTACCCAGCATGTTCTGTTTCCCACTCGTGAGGACAATTGTCTGGATTTGGTACTAAGTACTGATGAAAACATGGTTAGAAATGTAGCTAGTGGTGGTAAGATAGGATCTAGTGACCATGACCTCATAAGTTTTGAGTCACTTTGTTTCAGCAAACTTCAAGGTAGTGACAAAACTGTTTTAGATTTCAGCAAGGCTAACTTTACTCATGCTAAAGAGCTTCTTACCATAGATTGGGTTGCACGTTTGTCTCACTTAGGTCCTGCTGAAGCATGGAGTGTCTTTCGTAATATAGTTACTGACACTACAAAGTTGTGTATCCCACTCAAGAAAGCTGTGGTTAAAAATAGGCCAATCTGGATGTCTAGAGAGGTACTTAGAGCAGCCAGGAAGAAACGTAAGTGCTGGCGTCGATATATGGTCAGTAAGAATTCTGATGACTTTGCAGTCTACAAGAAGCAGGAACTCTTTAGTTAAAAATTTGGTTATTGACACTAAAGCCTAAGTTTGAAAAGCAATTGGCCAAGGATGTTAAGGTAAATCCAAAATCTTTCATGCCTATGTCAGGTCTAAGCAGAAGGTTAAGGGGGGTGTTTTGGCCTCTCCAAGGTATTGAAGGCACACTAGTTACTGATCATCAGGATATGGCTAATTTGTTAAATGATTATTTCGTATCTGTTTTTTTACCAAGGAATCATCTGTTTTGGGGACTTGTAGGGATTCCTGGGCTGTAATTCTTCTTTAGTTAGTGATGTTGTCTTCTCTGAAGAGTTGGTTTGTAATAAGTTGAAGAGTTTAAAAGCTAGTAAGGCCCCTGGGCCTGATGGGATCCATCCTGCCATTCCTCCATGAATGCTCCGAGATTTTGTCAGTTTCCTCTTTGCATTATTTTTCAGAAGTTTCTGGATTCAAACTTTGTACCTGCTGACTGGCGGATTGCTAATGTTACTCCAATTTTCAAAAAGGGGGATCGGAGCTTGCCTCGCAATTATAGGCCGGTCAGTTTAACCAGTGTGGTGTGTAAAGTTATGGAATCTGTAATCAAGGATTGTTTGCTTAATTATCTTTTAGATAATGGGTTACTCAATCTGTCACAGCATGGTTTTTTACCGAGTAGATCTTGTGTTACTAATTTACTAAGCTTTCTTGAGGATGTTTCCTTATCTCTTGACTGTGGTCACAGTGTTGATGTCATTTACCTTGATTTTTCAAAAGCCTTTGATAAAGTTCCATTAGGTAGACTTATGGTTAAACTGGATAGGTTAGGCATCAAGGGCAGTTGTGCTGACTGGATAAATTCATGGCTCAATGGTAGATCTCAGAGAGTTGTTGTTAATGGTATTTTCTCTTCTTGGAAAGAAGTTACAAGTGGAGTTCCACAGGGTTCTGTTCTTGGCCCGCTTCTTTTCTTAATTTTCATCAATGATATTGATAGCTCTCTCACATCTAGTATTAGTAAGTTCGCTGATGATACTAAGCTCTATAGGAAGCAGGGATTCCGCCAGAAACTCAAAAAAGGGGGGGATTTATTACTGCTAAACCCTGAGACCAACTTGACGATGACCTAGGCCAAAGTTACAAGTAGGTTCAGGGGGAGTAAAGCTTGCTTCAAGGCCCCTATTTGGTGTAATTTGAAGGGTTTTAAAGGCCATTTATTTATGTAAGTTTAAACATTGTTGCAAAAGTGTCTTTTTCTTAAGAAAGAAACCAAGATATTGACAATTTTTATGTTTTTTATAGAAATGAAAGGGGGGGGGGATTTTACCTACCTTCTTCTGGGAAGGTGGGGACAAATCCCCCCCTTTCCCCCCCTTGACGGAAACCCTGGGAAGGTTAGTGATAAGGATGATGCCTCATTACTGCAAAAAGACTTGGATAGGTTATTTTCATGGTCTCAGACTTGGCAAATGTCTTTTAATGCAGATAAGTGCAAAGTCCTTCACTTTGGTCCTAAAAATTTCAGCTATGATTATAACATGAATGGTAGTATTCTGAGTGATGTGACTTTTGAGAAGGATCTGGGTGTAGTTATTACAGGTGATTTAAAGCCATCTAGACAGTGTGCAGCTGCTGCTGCTAGGGCTAATAGGGTGCTTGGATTGACAAGAGGAATTTCAGTAGTTTTAGTAAGAAAATTTGTACTAAATCTGTATAAGCAGTTGGTAAGACCCCACCTCGACTATGCAGCCCAGGCTTGGAGTCCCTTCTATGAAAAGGACAAGCTTCTTTTAGAGCAAGTTCAGAGGAGAGCCACTCGCCTTATACCCGAGGTGAGACACCTACCTTATCATGTTAGACTTAAGCATCTTGGGCTTACCACCCTGGAGTTGAGAAGGATTAGGGGGGACATGCTTCAGGTGTACAAATTTCTCTCTGAAAGGAATCCTTTGTCCTCTTGCAATTATTTAAAGGTTCAATGTAATTCTCGGGTTCGAGGCCATTGTAAGAAGCTAGTTAAGAATTTTGCAAGGCTCGACATTAGGAAGTTCAGCTTTTCTCTTAGAGTTGTTAACGAGTGGAATAGTCTACCTGAGTGGGTAGTTAACTCCACATCTGCGCACTGCTTTAAGGTTAACATTGACAAGTTCTTCCATAAGTGTGGTAGAATCTAATTGTGCTGGGCTTGTTTGGTGTTGGTTGGTTCTTTGTTTTCAGTTAAGGTTGTATGGACTTCAGGGCATCTTATGGGGCCTTAGCCCTCCTTTGCCCTTTAACCTGTTATGTTATGTTATGTTACAGTGAGCCTGTTCCGGTAATAGATTCCAGCTAGGGATAGTTCTTGGATAGAGAGATTTCTGATAGCAAAGCTTGTTAGTGGAGGGATAATGGTATAGATACCTTCCACTAGTACGACGGGTAGTCCGTCGATTAAGATTTGAAGGGTCAATAAGATGATTCCTTACATTACTTGGAAATAATCCATGCGTTTCTTTATACATAACAACAAGACGAGGCCTAAATCGTCCAGTTTCAAGGCTGTCCCATTTAAGATCTTTAATCATCTCAGAAACACTTGATTGGCGACTGTAGTTGTTAAAGATGAATCTAGCAGCACGCCTCTGGACACTTTCTATAGAATTCTTTTCGGATTGGGTATAGGGGTCCCATACCGTACTACAATAATCGAGAATGGGTCGAACAAGAGCAAAGTACGCTGCAGTCTTAGTATCTTTATCACAGTGCAAGAGGTTTCGCCTCAATAGGCCTAATGTCCGGTTTGCTTTGTATACAATTTGGTTAATATGTCTTTTCCAGTTCATACAGAAGAAGTTGCCACTCCTAGGTAAAGGGTGGTGATTAACCTGCTCTAAGTATGATTACCCATTTGGTAAAAAAAGGATTTGGATTTTGCTTTTATGGGAGACTCTCTCTCATAGTAAAACACTTAGTATTTATTAAACCCCATCTGCCAGATTGATTCCCACTGACACAAATTGTCAACATCATGTTGAAGAATTTTTGTGTCATCTATGTTTTTTTTTCACGATACAGGATACAGTCCATCGGCAAATAACCTGACGCTTGATTGAATATTTGCCGGCAAGTCGTTAATATAGACTAAAAAGAGTAAGGGTCCCAAGACAGTGCCCTGAGGGACACCAGAAATGACTTTAGATTTGTCTGAAGACGTTCCATCAATTAGCACCCTCTGGTAACGGTTAGCTAGGAATTTCTCAATCCAGTTTAAGATGTTATTACGGATTCCAACATGCTTGAGTTTATTAAGAAGTCGCTGGTGGGGAACTGTATCAAAAGCCTTGCTGAAATCCATTAGTGTGTATAGGTCAGCTTTGGCTTCTGTTATCTACAAATCTTCATTATGTCGCAACAGGGCAGAAAGCTGAGTTTCGCATGATCTTCCCTTTACGGAAAACCATGTTGAACATCAGCAAGTACATTAAATTTGTCAAAGTGATCCATAATATGACGGTGAATAATATGCTCTAAAAGCTTGCAAGGGATGGATGTCAACGAGACAGGCCTGTAATTCGCAGGGTCCGATCTTTCACCCTTCTTGTAGATGGGGGTTATATTAGCATCAAGCCAGGCTACTGGTAAACATCCACTTGACACCGACTTTTGGAACAACTTCTGAAAAATGGGGGCAATACTGTTGGCACAGGACTTTAAGACTCTGGCAGTGACATTGTCAGGCCCAGCAGCCTTGTGCACTTTAAGATCAGTTAACAGCTTAAGGACACCGGTGGTTGAGATCTTAATGTCCCCTATAACAGGGATGGGACTAGTATCGATAACAGGCATACTATTTAGATCTTCTTTTGTGAATACAGAACAAAACTGATTATTCAGGGCTTCGGCTTTATCTTTGGAAGTGGACAGGAGTTTTCCATGAACCTGCAGCGGCGAGATACCAGAAGTATCAGTCCTCTTAGATTTAATGAAATTCCAGAAAGGCTTAGTATTATCTGATTTCAAGCTACCCCAGATAATGTCTCTAACGTAGCTATTATGAGACATTCTGATTTTTCTATCAATACTTCTCCTTAATTTCCTGAATTCAAATTTATGGGAGGACTGACCATACTTCTTGACCTTATTGTAAAGTCTCTGTTTTCGTCTAATGTCCCTCTTAATTAACCTGTTAACCCATGGATAGGAGAAACGACTTGAGCTTAACTTTGCAGGAATATTCTTGTCAATAGAGTGAGAGAGTAGTCATGAATAACTCACATAGTTCATCCATGGATGAAGAACTGATTAATTTTGGAGTTAGCTTGCTATTGAGTTCTTCCATATCATTATCGATATTTGAGAAATTAGCTTTGTGTATCAGACACTTTTCTTTTTTAGGTGGTCTGAAAACCTTTGGTTTAAACAATGCATTTACGATGACTACGTCATGATCACTAATGCCACTATCAACGTGTACGGAATCACCCGGGCTGGACTATTTGTAAAACAGAGGTCCAGGATGTTAACCAACGAGTAGCTCCTTGGCAATCTGGTGTAAATTGAAATCATTAGCGATGTCGATCATAAGGTTGCTGATGGCAGGATAGCTTCCACCAGTTTTAAATGACATAGTATCCCAATCCACACTGGGTAAGTTGAAATCACCCAAGAGCCACACGGCAGCATTTTTAGGAATCTTTAATAGGGATAAATCAAGTTGCAACAGGTAGTCCCGATCTGTTGACTGTGGTCTGTCTTTGATGAAGCTCTGATTAAAAATTTTGATAGAAAAGACATTCTTCTCTAAGATTATTTGCATATAACTGTTCTTGAATGTGGTAATTTGGAGGATTTTATTTGGTTTTTTTTTTTGTAGTGGTTGACTAAAGATTCCTTCATAAGCATTGCTACATGTACTGCCACCTACATTTCAAGAATTTCATTCATTATTTGTTTTATATATAACACCTAGGCCTAACTTCCCGTATAGCAAATTAAGGCACTGAAGTTGGCGCGGCCCTGTAATTGGCGCGGCCCTGTAATTGGCGCACCATCAAAAATTACTACCTGTCACTGTAGCAATGTCACTGTAGCGAGTCTAACGTTTTTGAACCTAGCAGGTATTTTGTTTTTCTCGATAATGAATCCATTTCAGGCACGTGCATACATAAATATGATTATTTATCAAGCATTTCATACATGCATCCCACCCTTGTTTGTATTTTTATTATCTGGAAAAAATACACTCTAAAAACAATCAAAATTACCTCGCCCTGGTGTGCACTGTCCTGAAGTACTGCTTCATCTGATGTACTTACACCTGTACAAAGTGTGTGGAGTGCATAACCTAGGTTATAAACGTTAATATACTCTGTTTGTAACTTAACCAAACTTCCCGTCTTTCTTAGGCAGGTTAGGTCAACTAGTTAAACAAGTTTTGCATGACACTGTATGTGAGGCGACTAAGCGCCTTCCCCGCAGAGCACACTTTGTTGCTCGGCACCTCTGTTACAAGGACTAGGCCATACAGCGAGCTACGTAGGCATGTGTACGTAACTGTACAAAGTCAATGAAAATGGTTGCACACTGCACATATGGAAATATGCCATTTTCTGTGCTGTTAAAAGAAGGGTTTAAGCAAAAAATTTGCTTTTCATATGTGAAAGAGGAACAAAAGTTATGCATTTTGGTGCAAGTTTCATTCAAATCGGACTTGTAGTACTCGAGATATCAGCAAAAGAAGTTACAACATTTGTGACCCAAAGTGAGCTTTAGGCAAGTGGAAGTTACAGTATATCAGTAGGCAGTTCCCTGATATCACTTCCTCACATTGATAAGGAATGCTTTGTTTCCTTTATTTTTTCAGTCTGTTGTGTTGACCTTGAAATTAATAGGGATAGGACCTCCCCATGGGGAATGTTAAGCTTGTAATTTTCCCATGCCTCTCATGCAATCTTTTTTTTTTTTTTTTTTTTTTGTTGTCAGGCTGCATTTATTTGCTCTGTTCACACAATAAGTTTGGCATATAATAATATATACATATTTACATTGATGTCGATTTGGAAAGACAGACAATAAATTTACTTAATTAATTTACTTAAAGTTTACTCTCATGCAATCACTTTGTGATAACATTGATTGTTGAGGAGAAAATTGGTGATAAAGTTTAAAGAAAAACAAAAGACTGCTCATTAATGTAAGGGTATGACATCATATGTGCTTGCTTCAAGTTCACTTTGTGTTGAAAATGTGACAACTTTATCTGATGATATCTTGAGAACCACACATGGGATTTCAATGGAAATTTCACCAAACTGCTCAGAATAAGTACCCCTCTAATATATCAAAGCTTGATTTGAGCTTAGACCCTTCTTTTAAGAGACAGACATCTAAGAAAACTTGGAGTTAATCAAGCTTTCTTTAATTACTTTGTGGATCAGAGTAGGAGAACTGTGGGTAGCAATGCATCTGTAAGTTACTACACATTTGGAAAAGGCAAACAGGAGAGTGTTTGGATTTATTTTATTCCAAATATCGGCATTGAAACTGCTTAGGTGTGTCAATTACGGGCCCACCATGCTATGTAGCCTTAAAGGCCTGTATGGATCTTGGTCAAAATTTGATTCCAGGAGAGGATACAGCCTAACTTAGGCCTCACCTTAGAATACAGTCCTACCCTATTTGAAAAAAATAGGACTGGGCTATACTTACATTCAAATATTCTCTGGAATTTTCCTGGGAAACGTGCTCTCTTTAGCACAGTAGTAGTATAAATCAACAGTAAATAAAGTCTAACATTAGGCAATACATCCAACACTTAAACAAACGCACGGTATGCAATGTACTACTGTACTCCCAGTGCTGCAGTGATTTATTGAGCCACGACACAACATAGCATGTAAGTATACTTACCGTGCGCAATGATCCCCATGGCAGAAAGGTGCAAAACTTATGGCGGAAAGGCACTTTCTAAAAATTTAAGAAACTAAAGAACTTGTCTTCCTTGCAAGTAATGAAACATTTTGGAAGTCCAGGGCTCCAGACATCAAGTAGAGGAAAAGAGACATGGTTCATTGAATAGATTGAATGGAACTGTAAAGCAGGCTTGAGAAAGTGAAAAATAGTCAATATGAATTAAAGGATTAAATTGTAAGCTCTTGGGAATAAAGTTACATCTTTTCTAAATGTACACAGGTTTGCAGATGCAAATATTAAATACAACTGTGCCAGTCCTTTTAGGAAATAAATCCTTCCTGTATAGGCCTAGTTTACTTCGCCTAGAGCTACCTCATTTAAGTGATTGTTTGCAATCCAGTGCATAGGAACACTGTGACTTATATTTACTGTACAAAGAAATCCTAATCCAGTGTTTCATTCAACTGTGAAGCACTGATAAACGAATCGCATCCTACAACTTTTAAAACTCCATATAGCCATGTTCCTGTGATTTACAAGTCAGACTGGTATAAGTTCCAGTCTATCCTAATATTTCATAATATTAATGTGTCCATTCCGTCATAGCAAAAGTACTTTACCGCCATGGCGGAAAGGCACCAGTTATATGGCGGAATGAACACATTTTCTATGGCCCAAGTTACATTCCATGCGCTACAGTCTGAAGATCTTGAGTGTGGAGGTAGCATTTACCTTATGTTTTCTATTGTTTTTCTTGGCATAACTTCAGCGTGGGCCTGACATGCGGAGTGTCACATCCCCCCTTACTAACTTACAGTAGACTGTACAGTGAGTGCGCAGACAGTCCTACCTGTAGCACTAGTATAGTGAGGGGGGGTCGACTGTGGGGGCCTGAAGAGTGCACTTCTAGCCTAACATTCCATGACACTATCTTGGAATGATAGATTTCTATTTCTCAAGTGCGCATTCAATGGTCACCCCATTATATATATTAAATAGCCCATATATGATGGGGTGACCATCAAATGCACACTTAAGAAATCTGTCATTCCAAGATTGTAAATGGGGTTAAACCAAGGAGTTATTCTACATGAATTTAACAAATAAGTAACAAACATATTGTCACATGATTGATAGGAGCTATTCCTGTATTAGGATGATGGAGTACACCAATTCAAGATGGAGGACTGCATTTTCTCTTTGCAGTCCAGAATTCTTGAAACTTTAACCTCTTGCCACAGATTAAATTGTGTCCAATGTGCCAATGAGATTTTGGAAATTTTGCCACCTCTTCTTCTTTTGTTTACATACCATTCTATCAAATATTATCCATGTGCAATTGTGCATAAGTAAATACTGTACATGAACATCAAGTAGAGTATGCTGCTGTTGATTCAGGGAGGGAATATGTGAAACATTGTCATTTGTTCGGTGGTTGTTTGTGGATAAATATACAGTATTATAGTGGACTGTATGTATCTTATGTTTCTCTGTTCTGTTACAGAAGCATTTCAGGAAGAAGTAAGAACAACTTTTAAGAACTTCAAACATCTCCACATTAAAACAATGGGACGTTCTTCCAAAGACAAAAGAGACATCTATTACCGACTGGCAAAGGAAGAAGGGTGGAGAGCTAGAAGTGCATATAAGCTGTTACAAATCAATGAAGAGTTTGACATTTTTAAAGGTAAAAGCAGTTTCTAAACAACTGTCAAATGTGATGCATGAATATAATAGCCTTCAAGTAGAGTGTGCATGTAGTTTGTACATGAAGCAACTGTAATGTTGTAAAGTTCTACTTCAAAGTAATTGGCTGTAATGAAAAAGACCATTATACAGACTTTTGTACATTTAATGTATGTGCTCTATAAATGAGAGAGTTATATTCCATCAGAGTTGGTCCTTGGCTACTGTACTGTAGAATGGACGTCTGTTTGGTTTTAATGTGGTGGAGTACAGGCCTCACTGTGTGTTCATGTTTACGATGCACAGTGTGCTTCTGTAATACTTTTCTTGTGCATATCCAGTGCAGGGTAACTTTGATAAATGTGTTGGTATGGATGGCATACATTTAGGTGCCCCATATTTGAAGAAGTGTGTCATTTTTGGCAGCAATGAAAGTTCAGAAATTCATCTGAAAGGTATGTCACGTTGATCACATGCCAGTGTACCCTGTTGATATTGGTGGAGTTCAAATGCTGGTTTTACAGGTCAGTAGAGATCAAACTAAAAGAAGTGCTTGTAGTTATTTTCCCCCTCCAAAAATAAAACTTTTTTGTACTTTAAAAGTTGTCAGGGTGAATATCGTACACGTACACTGAGAATTAGTACCAAATCATTTTTGGGTCCATACAACCACAACCTGTGCATAGGATGTGTGTGTGTGTTTGGTGATACTGCAGGTTTGATATCTCAGTAAGGGAATGATTGGCATGTTTCATACCTGACAGACAGGTGTCTTATATTAATATAAGATCCCTATTGTTTTTTTGTGGCTGAGGTCAACAGAGGTCAAAGTGTGAAAGCCTTGGAAGTGTGAAATGTCACTTGAGAGTGATAACCTTTATATCTGACTTGGCATGTTAATAACCCATATTTGTAGAAGAGCCCTATAATTTTGGTAGAGGTCAAAGGACAACTAGGGTCACAGAAAGGGTTAAAGTTTGAAAACCTTGACAAGGTGGTATCTCATGGAGGGTATTGTCCACAGATCTCCTATTATTTGCCTTGTGGAAAAAAACCACATTTATTTTGATTAGATGAGAAAGGTCATAGATCTTAGACAATTAGAAGTCAAGTGTGATAAGAGTGATAAATTTCATACATAGTAAGGAGATACTAATATGAGAGTAATATCCCTTCTCAGTGAAGTCAAAGGTCACATGAGGTTAATTGAGGTCATTTTCTCAACAGTACTTTAGCTGCTTGTGAGCTCAGTGTAAATGTTAAGTTGAAATGTTGAAGACCAATTCTAGTAACATACAGGTGCAAATGTGATCAGGTGTAAATATTTCTTAGTGAAGTAATCTTTTGCTTTTCCCATGGTCTGACAACACAACCTTTCTTATTTTGTCTGTAATGGTAATGACTGCTATAGTTTCTTTGCAATCGTTTGTCACATAGATTTGCAGTTGTCTGCATTCTGTTAGGTAGAAGGTAATTTTTGTGACTGTTTGTCACAGAAGTGTAGACCTAGAGTACTGTACAACAGAAAATCAACAACTCCCATCAATAAAACATACTTTGGGCACTTGCCAGATAGTTTGATAAAAAGGGTCACATTTAACTGTAATGCACTGTCATCAAGTTTTGTTTGTACAATGAACAATTTTATATTTATATATATTCATTGCAGGTGTTACCAAAGCTGTTGATTTGTGTGCAGCTCCAGGAAGCTGGAGTCAAGTCCTGAGCCGAAAACTAAGGTATAAACTGCTATGAGAAGTATGTAATTGATGTGTGTTTAATTGTATGCTACATAATTGTTTAATGGATGTCAAAAGATTTCATTTTCATTGTGTGTTTAAATGTTGTGTGTTAATTATTGGTTCCTTGCGTTAGCAAAAGGAACCTATGTAGTCAGCTTGGCGTGTGTGTGTGTGTGTGTATGTGTGTGTGTGCGCACTTACTTTCCATTCAGATGTATTTCCATACAGTATGTAAAGCACAACTGTGCGTGTGTGTGTGTGTGTGACACTTGCTTTGGTACGCTGTATCTCAACAAGGGAAAGTTGGACTAAACTGAAACTTGGTATATGGATCTGTCATAGTGAGAAGGTGTGCCCTATTGTTTTTGGTGGAGGTCAAAGGTCATGTGGGGTCACCAGGGGTCAAAGACCGAAAACCTTGTTTGCACGATATCTCAAGGTAGGAAGCTTGGATAAATTTCATACTTGGTATGTGGATGCATTATGGTGAGAAGATGAATGCTGTTGCTTTTGGTGGAGGTCAAAGGTCATCTGGGGTCACTGGGGGTCAAACACTGAAAACTTGTTGTTAGCACAGTATCTCAAGGTAGGAATTCGAAACTTGGATAGATTTCATACTTAGTATGTAGATGGGTTATGGTGGGAATATGAATGCTATTATTTTTGGTGGAGGTCAAAGGTCATCTGGGGTCACCAACGGTCAAACACTGAAAACCTTGTTGTTACAGTAGCACAATATCTCAAGGTAGGAAGCTTGGATTAATTTAATACTTAGTGTGTGGATGCCTTATGGTGGGAAAAATATTTCTTTGGTGGAGACCAAAGGTCATCTGGAGTCACTGGAGGTCAAACTCTGCAAACCGTTTCAACTCTATATCTCAGTGTAGGAAGCTTGAATAGATTTATGCTTTGAGGTGTTGCATTAAATCCAGCAGAAAACCCATATGAGTTTTGTCGGATGTCAGAGGTGAAATCACCAGATGCCAAAAGCAAATTCCCAAGAATTCCTAAAGTCAAATATAAGCACAAAACTGTATCATTCCAGCACATTAAGATCACATTCACCCAATGACTGAAAGATGTGGGACATCTTTCAGAGATGCCAAGTATCTCAATTTTAGTTGAAATTATAGTATTACAATTTTAATCTATAATTCTGCCATTATGAAAACCTGCATCAAATACCGCTTTTTAATATTGCAGAAGATTCTCTGCCCACATGTGAGGACATGTGAGCTTGCAGAAATTGGAAATTGGAATTGATTAATTAAATGCTACTATGGGTTGTTAGTTTTATAAAGAGAACTAAGTTACTGATCATTTGGATCAGATACCATTGAGCGTGCATGAAATGTGATTGCTTAATTGAATAAAACAAATTGTAACTGTATACTGTCTGTGTTGATATCCCTTGAAGTGCCTGTATTTCTTCAGAGCAATTTATTTATGCTTGAATGTGTTAACACAAGATGTGCATAGTCTACAGAGCAGATTTTGTGCATCTACAGAAATACTGGTTAATTCAGTAGTTGGCTCAGTTTCATTACATTCAGCAAGGAACCACAGTGCCCATTGGGCTCTTGTATTCTATACTGTACAGCTGTTTTACTTGATGTTGACAGACTCTCTTAGTGTGTGTGTTAGATACAAGAATGTTTGTCTGCAATAATGTGAACGGTATTGCCTGCGTATGTACAGTATTGTAGTTGTTGATTTTACAGTGCTTTTCAATTATTTGAAAGTTTTGTAACATTGTTGAGGACCTTGTTATCTCATCGCTCCGTGAGGAGGATGAGATATTGTAGTCACTTGACCTGTTGGGTTACATTCGACAATGCCAGCGGAAATAACAACGGTTGCCATGGTAACAGTTAATTTTCACAAGTTACTAGTCTAAAGTCCTAACGCATGGTGGGGTACCCCAGGGTGACCAAAAGTCCATAACAGAGGGAGGGGTCAAAACGTGTCCGTGTGTGTGTGTGTGTGTATGTGTGGGTGAGTGTGTGTGTGTGTGTGTCCAATTTTGTTTTCTTAATATCTCCAAAACGGTAAAGCCGATTTTCTTCAAATTTGGTGGGAAGGTGCCCTAGGTGGAACCCCAAGTCTACATCGACTCCCGGAAGTAAAGGTCAAAGGTCAGAGGTCAAAGGTCAAATTATGTGAAAATCACTCTTTTTATAATAACTCCAAGAAAAAACATCCCATGAACCTGAAACTTCACACATATAATAATAGTGTCTGGCACTACAAAAATATATGGTTGCCATGGCAACCAAGGTGAAAAGTCACGTGATATTAACATTTTAAGCGAAAAAATGTGAAAAAAGTGTTCCATGAACTCCTCCTTGTGGGCTAGACCGATTCTTTTGAAATTTGGTGGGTAGGTACCCTAGAGTGTAAACTTGTGTCTCCGTGACTTTCGGCAGAAAAGGTCAAAGGTCAGAGGTCGAATTCAATTTTTGGGAAAATTCACGGTTTTTAGTATTTTTAGTATAATTCCAGAAGGAAACGTTCCACATACATGAAACTTTGCACATATGATGAATGTGTCTAATGCTACCAAATTATCCAAGATCAAAGATCAATTTTTGTGAGAAATCACACTTTTTTAGTATTTTTAGTATAATTCCAGAAGGAAACATTCCACATGCATGAAACTTTGCACATATGATGAAAGTGTCTAATGCTACCAAAATATATGGTTGCCATGGCAACCAAGGTCAAAGATCAATTTTTGTGAGAAATCACATTTTTTTAGTATTTTTAGTATAATTCCAGAAGGAAATATTCCACATACATGAATCTTTGCACATATGATGAACGTGTCTAATGCTACCAAAATATATGGTTGCCATGGCAACCAAGGTCAAAGATCAATTTTTGTGAGAAATCACACTTTTTTAGTATTTTTAGTATAATTCCAGAAGGAAACATTCCACATACACAAAACTTCACACATATGATGAACGTGTCTAATGCTACCAAAATATATGGTTGCCATGGCAACCAAGGTCAAAGATCAATTTTTGTGAGAAATCACATTTTTCTGGTATTTTAAGTATAATTCCAGAAGGAAATATTCCACATACATGAATTTTCGCACATATGATAAATGTGCTAAATACTACCAAAATATGTGATTACCATGCTAACCAAGGTCAAAGGTCACGTGACAAGAAGTCAAAGGTCAATTTTGGTAAAAATCACTTTTTTTAGTATATTTAATATCATTCCAGAAGGAAACATTACACATACATGAAACTTAATTCACACATATGATGAACGTGTCTAATGCTACCAAAATATATGGTTGCCACGGCAACCAAGCTCGAAGATCAATTTTTGTGAAAAATCACATTTTTTAGCGTTTCGGTACACAAAGACTTAACATTGATGATAGCAACGTAAATCAACAGTACACAGTGTAGACGCGCTTGTTTCTAGTACTGACCAAAGATACTATAAGCATAGATTCCAAACTACTATACCTACACTGTTACGCTCAGTGACTCCTCATGTAGACGCAAATATTGAAGTGTGAATTTGACATGCGCGCCGTTCTTTTCGGCGATCTGCGTAGCCGGGAAATAAGAACGTGTACGTTACAGAAATTTCATTGTTAAAAGAGGTTAGCGTGCGTGTCTTTTTACAACGCATTCTATACATGCGGAATACATTTTTTTCTCTGTGTATTATCCGAAATACTTGACACACACTTCTGCGCTCTTGGGAAGCAAACGTGCTAGTTGATTTCCCGTTGTGAGGGCGTAAGAAATTAAACGCGCATATAAAAGTGCGTTACTGAAAGATATAGGAACTGACTAATGAATGTAGGCGAATAAGTGCATGAACTTTAAACCAGTCATTGTGCGCTCATGTTTAAGTGTACTTATTTGTAATGCTGTCAGGAAGGATTAAACTTCTTGTAAGTAGAAGTTAGTATTGAGGAATGAATACTTCTTACATTACAATGTTCCGAAATAGTATTAATACTTTTGTAAGACATAAATTTCCCTGTAGCCTGTGTTTTTGGTTTCGATGATAAGAGAAACCTATGCATTCATGATGGCGTGTGTGTGTATGTATGTGTGTATGTGCGTGTGTGTGTGTATGTGTGTGTGTGTGTGTATGTGTGTGTATGTGTATGTGTGTGTGTTTGTGACACTTTGCTTGTTAACACGATATCTCAAGAAGGGAAACTCTGACAGTTCTCAAACTTGGTACATAGATGCCCCATATTGAGAGGAAGAACCCTATTGTTTTTGGTGGGGGTCAAAGGTCACCTGGGGTCACCGGGGGTCAAACTCTGAAAACCTTGTTAACACAATATCTTGAGGTACGAAGCTTGGATGAATTTCATACTTTGTATGTAGATGCGTTATGGTATGAGGAAGAACCCTATTATTTTTGGTGGAGGTGAAAGGTCATCTGGGGTCACCGGGGGTCAAACCCTGAAAACTTCGTTAACACGATATCTCAAGAAGGGAAACTCTGACAGTTCTCAAACTTGGTACATAGATGCCCCATATTGAGAGGAAGAACCCTATTGTTTTTGGTGGGGGTCAAAGGTCACCTGGGGTCACGGGGGGTCAAACTCTGAAAACGGTGTTAACACAATATCTTGAGGTAGGAAGCTTGGATGAATTTCATACTTTGTATGTAGATGCGTTATGGTATGAGGAAGAACCCTATCATTTTTGGTGGAGGTGAAAGGTCATCTGGGGTCACCGGGGTCAAACCCTGAAAACTTTGTTAACACGATATCTCAAGAAGGGAAGCTCTGACAGTTCTCAAACTTGGTACATAGATGCCCCACATTGAGAGGAAGAACCCTATTGTTTTTGGTGGGGGTTAAAGGTCACCTGGGGTCACCGGGGGTCAAAGTCTGAAAACAGTGTTAACACAGTATCTTGAAGCAGGAAGCTTGGATGAATTTCATACTTTGTATGTAGATGCATTATGGTATGAGGAAGAACCCTATCATTTTTGGTGGAGGTGAAAGGTCATCTGGGGTCACCGGGGGTCAAACCCTGAAAACTTTGTTAACACGATATCTCAAGATGGGAAGCCCTGACAGTTCTCAAACTTGGTACATAGATGCTTCATATTGAGAGGAAGAACCCTATTATTTTTGGTGGGGGTCAAAGGTCACCTGGGGTCACTGGGGGTCAAACTTTTAAAATCTTGTTAACACAATATCTCGAGGTAGGAAGCCTGGATGAATTTCATACTTTGTATGTAGATGCATTATGGTAAGAGGAAGAACCCTATCATTTTTGGTTGAGGTGAAAGGTCATCTGGGGTCACCGGGGGTCAAACCCTGAAAATCTTGTTAACACAATAACTTCAGGTACAAAGCTTGGATGAATTTTGTACTTTGTATGTAAATGCATTATGGTAAGAGGAAGAACCCTATCTTTTTTGGTGGAGGTCAAAGGTCATTTGGGGTCACCAGGGGTCAGACCCTAAAAACCTTGTTAACCTGATATCTTCAGGTAGGAAGCTTGGATAAATTTCATACTTTGTATGTAGATGCCTTATAGGTAGAGAAGGAACCCTATTGTTTTTGGTGGGGTTCAAATGCCATCTGGGGTCACCGGGGGTGAAATCCTGAAAACCTGGTTAACACGATATCTCAAGGTAGGAAGCTTGAATAAGTTTCATACTTCCTATGTAGATGCGTTTATAGTAAGAGGAAGAAGCCTATCATTTTTTGTGGAGGTCAAAGTTCATTTGGGGTCAAGTGCTGGGGGTTAATCTCTGAAAATCTTGTTAACACGATATTTCCAGGTAGGAAGCTTGGATAGATTTCATACGTAGTATGTAGATGCGTTATAGTGAGAAGATGAATCCTATTATTTTTGGTGGAGGTCAAAGGTCATCTGGGGTCACCAGAGGTCAATGTCTGAAAACCTTGTCAAGAGAATATCTCCAGGTAGGAAGCTTGAATAGATTTCATACTTGGTAAATTGATGTGTTATAGTGAGAAGATGTACCCCATTGTTTTTGGTGGAGTTGAAAGGTCATCTAGGGTCACCAGGGGTCAAACACTGAAAACCTTGTTAACATAGTTTCTCAAGGGAGAAAGCTTGGATAGGTTTTTTGCTTAGTATATGGATGTGTTATGGTGAAAAGATGGACCGTATTGTTTTTGGTGGAGGTCAAAGGTCATCTGGGGTCACCAGAGGTCAAAACGCAAATTCCCAAGAATTCCCAAGACTAAATAGGAATACAAAACTGTATTTTTCCAACATGTTAAGATAGCATTTGACCATTGACTGAAAGAGATGGGACATCATGGCTTTATTTGGAATAGAATATATATCATCGAAACCTCAATGCATTTTTGCATTCTGGTTTAAAACTGCTGAACAGTGATCACCACTTCTGCCCCATATTTTGGGCTCCATGGGGAGTCAACACGACATTCTTAATTTGGAATCTATGCTTGTAATGTTTTTGGTACTGACTGTCCATTCCAATGATGTGCATGCTAACATGAGCAAGCATGCACATCGTATTATGTGCACATATTTTCTGTATAGGGCACTGAAGGCGTTCATTTTGCAGAACAACAAAAGGGCACATGAAGGGAAACTAGTACGCGTGCAGATGCCTCAAACACGGTCACACTGATCTGTTTATGTATGTTGATCCTACAAATAGATCAGTGCGCCAAGGGGGCGGTCGCCCTCCCCCCTCCCACAAAGCCTCCGAAGGCCTCTGTCGGAAATTTTTACCACCTTAATTAAAACTTCTTACAACGGAAAATAGTTGCTCAAATTATATTCTTGGGGGTTAACTTACAACACTTACTATGTTTTTAAGCAGAATTACACATCGAAATGGTTACTGACAAGTCCTGGAAATGTCATTTAAGGCAATCTCGGAGATATTTAAATCTAATTTTTTCCGCGCGCTACACGCCAGAAGATGGTGGTGCTACGCTTAGATAGTACCAAAGATACTATAAGCATAGATTCCACACTCCTATACCTACACTTTTACGGAAATTGACTCCTCATGGTAAGGCAAATATCGGGGCGGAAGTGTGGAATTGACAAGTGCGCCGTTCTATTCGACGATCTGCGTACGGAAAAAACAACTCGTTACGGACAACGCCATTGTTATAAAAAGGTTGACCCACGTGCGCTTTGACAGCGCGTTTCATACGCGCAATATACCTTTCTCTGTGCATTTATCTAAATGCACAGAGAAACTCACTACCGCGCACTTAAAATAAGAACACGCTAATTTCGTTTCCGTTAAATTCTTGTAAGAAATCGACGCACATTTTTAACAGCGTTTTTGATGAGACCATGGTAACTGACCTATTTATAGATTGCGGACTTCAAAACAGTCATTGTGCGTTCATGACAGAGTGTTTGCTTGACATGCCACGGGGAAGAAGCATAACTTGTCAGTGAATGGAATATATTGAGTGATTATTTCTCAGATTTAAGAATGTTCCGAATTAACATGTTGTTACACTTGCGCAAGACTTTAATCTCTCTAACTGTTTTCAAAATGACTGAACAGTGATCAGCACTTCGGCCCTGATATTTTGGCCTCCATGAAGAGTCAGCGCCCCATTTTAAGTTTGGAATGTATGCTTCTAATATCTTTGGATAGTACATCATTACTTCAAGATAATAATCTGTAGGAAATTTTTTGCTTTTGCCCCCTCCCCCCCCCACAAAAACATCTAGCTACGCCACTGCAGTGCACCACCCGCGATCGGCGCATTGTGTGTTATCTTTTCAAAGATATAGACCTTATGCATATGATGTCACAAAGTAGATGGTGCTCCCTCGTTTGGAGGAAAATGGAGGAAAAGCGCGTATCATTGCAAGTTACACCAATAAATGCAGACAGCTGATTTGCAACCAATTGTACACGCGCGTAAGTCTACTACACGTGCGGCGAAATCTACGCTGTGAGTGCACGTTTCAGACGTGTGCTTCATTATTTTCACCCAAGATGACGTCAGTGTGATGTCAATGCATAAGGTCTATTATAAGTATAGATGCCAAAGTCCTATACCTACACTGTTACGGAGATTGAATCCTCATGGAGACGCAAATATGGGAGTGGAATTGTGGATTTGACATACCCGCTTTTTTATTCGGTGATGTGCGTATAATAATAGGTACGCACAGGAAATTTCATTCCTAAAATAGCGTGGCTTGCGTGAGCGTTGTGTACGAGCAGGATAACATTCTCTGTGTTTTATCCGGAACACTTGACTTGACACTTTTGCGCGCTCCGGAAACAACGCGCTAGTTGATTTCCCGTTGTGAGTGAATAAAATATTAAAGGTTCATTTAAAAGTGTGTTACCTGAAGATTCAATAAAAACTGACCAATAAATAAGCCCATGCCCTCAGACATATATGGCGGTTGCTAACCTCTAGCTGTGACGTGACTGAGGACTATCTATATTCCACACATAGAGCAGGATATATATTGATCTGTGATTCCACCAAAGATATTACAAACATAGATTCCAAACTTAAAATGGCGCGTTGACTCCCCATGGGGCCCAGTATATCGGGGCAGAAGTGCTGATCACTGCTCAGTCGTTTTGAAAACAAACAGGCAAATGAATGTCTTACAAAAGTATTAATAGCCTACTTGTTATTTCGGAATGTTGTTGACTGAAGAAGTACTACGCCTCAATAGATAGTTCTCACGTGACATCATAGGAGCTTTTCACGTGTATTATTTCAGCCATGTCTGAGGGCAACCCCGGCATGTGTGCACAGGCTTGCCCTCAGACATGGCGGTTGCTAACCCCTAGCTGTGACGTCACTGAGAACTATCTGTAAATTCCACTTGAACAAGAATAACTTATTTCTTCAACGCGGCATTCCATGTATTTACACTTGAACATGAACGCACAATGACTGGTTTTGCAAGTTCATGGACATTCATTGGTCAGTTTCTATGGTATCTCCAAGTGACGCAATTTTATATGCGCGTTCAACTACTTACGCGCTCACAACGGGAAAGCAACTAGCGCGTTTGTTTCAAGAGTGCGCAGAACTGTGCGTCAAGTATTCCGGATAATACACAGAGAAATGTATTCTGGGCGTATAGAACGCGTTGTAAAAGTGCAAGCACGCTAACCTCTTTTAACGATGAAATTTTCTGTGACGCGTTCTTATTTTTGTACGCAAATCGCGGAATAGAACGGCGCGCATGTCAAATAAACACTTCCGCCCCGATATTAGCGTCTCCATGGGGAGTCACTGAGCGTAACAGTGTAGGTATAAGTTTGGAATCTATGCTTATATCCTTGGATTCCACATTGATGTGCGTCCTCTAGTTATACGGCTCAGCACAGTGCCTGTGCTGCGATGAGATAAGCAACTCCGTGGATTGCCCTCTTGTTTATCTTTTGGAAGAATCCATCTCATTGTGTAAAGGAGGACAGTTTCAAGTGAACAACAGATTACTCTTTGTTTCTTGAAAGTCAATCAGATTATGCTCTCATAATGCTAAGAAAGCAATTCCTCCCACTTCATTAATTAAACGTAACAGTAACAAACCAAACTGCTGTACCCCTAGGACAACATCTTTGTGTCATAAACTGACACTATCCTATTGATTGCCAAATATGAAGATACTCTAGGTGAATAGTACCTCAGTTAGGGAGCTGTTATACAATATGATACTCTAGTAAATCGTAGCAGTTGTTACTTGTCAATAGTATCATGTTTAATAGAGCACTCTTGAGTCTTGCCCAGTGGTAAAGCATTGAGAGACTGTATATTGTATCACCCCATTATAACTTTGATTTAGTGGGGTGTATCAGTATGTATCTTTATAAAGATTGTCACAGCATTTGTGACATTTTGTTAATGTGAAAATTACGCATCACTACTTCCTCTCATTTTGTGTGTAATGTTTCAAGACTTTCGGATGATTTCTTTCAATACAGAGGAGAAGGGAAGTCCACATCAGATGTTAAGATAGTTGCTGTTGACCTTCAGGCCATGGCACCATTGCCAGGTGTCACACAACTACAAGGAGATATCACAAAGGTAGTGTATGCTGAAAAATTATTAGGATCAAGGCAGACTTGTAGTATCTACTTGTTCTAATGTCTTATTTGTATTAAGCATATGGGAAGACATTTTACAAGGTGGGCAGAAGGTGTTTTCTCTGAAATTTTACCTGTTTGGCAAACAGTTTATATGGTATGTATTTTGACCTGAAAACATCATTTTTGCCCTAACATTGACAATTTTTCTGCTCATATGCCTCTAGCCACATCTGCTGGGACTCAGACTCTTCAGAATAGACCCTTTGCCAAATAGCAATTACAAGGGATTATGGGATATGTTTTGGTATGGGTCGTTTTTGTCAAAGACATTTTACTGTGGACAAAAACGACGCACACCAAAACTATATCCCACAATCCTTTGTAATTGCTATTTGGAAAAGGGTGTATGGATTTGTACTTGGTTTCACAGAGTTTGCATCATTGCTAATGAATAATTTTGTGCTTATGCTTATGAAGTAACTCAGACTGTCAGAAGTTACCAGATATAGTTCAATTCAAATACCATCATCACAAGTCTGACTCAAGACTTTGTTTTCCAGTCTCTTTCAATCAGTTTGATGTGGATGATGAAACTAATTGGGGATGCATGTGAAATTATGTGTGGGTAGGGTGGGGATTAGTAGTGTTGGGGGTCAGTGTATCTACCATGTTAGTCTCTTTATATAATAAGGTTGAATTTGCTACCATGCTGAAGGAAGCAACCTAAAGTATGCATCAAATTTGATGTCAGAATTAAATGCTTGAGGCTAACGATTTAGTATGCTGTTGCATGTGTGCATTACCAGCCATGTGCAATTGTAACATGTGTGTGTGTGACTAGGATAATGGAATTGTTACATGTGTGTTTGATTAGGTAACTTAAATTCAGGCTTTGGACAAGTATTATCTGTTCTGATTCAAGTAGGGTGACTTTTGGTTAACACTTAGGGATCTAGATTCAACAGATACTGTTTAAAATGGCATCGTAATAGATTAAGATGATAAAAGATCCCATGAAGCAAAGAGATGGGATGCCAAAAAGGAACTCTAAACATTAGTGATGAGAACTTGGCTTGGACTCAGTGATTCAACTTACCACTATTTTTAGTTCATACCAGTATTAAATGACTGTATCTAGAAGTAAATCACAGTGACCTTTGGGCAGAGTGCCCTGTAAAGTCACCTGCAAAATTGAGATCAAAGGTCATCTAGGAGTCACTTAAGACCATAGCTTGTAAGTTGAAACAGATGGGCTGAAAAAAAAGCAATCTTTGAAACTCCTTGCAAGGAAAATATTGTACTTAGAGGGAAATTTTGGAATAAGAGGGTTTTTTTGCATATGAAAATACATGTCAAAAGTGGAAAATTTTTATTTGCTTCCCATGCAGGAAGAAAGGATATTTTTTCTAGGTGTGTCTTAACACTCCTCTTCCAAATATTTGTAAATTATAATCAAAGCTCCTTTCACTTTGCCAAGGGCTGATTCATTTTAGACAAATCCTAACCTCCTACCTCTCATGTCGTCGTTAGCTTTAGTAACTGATAATGGTATTTTATACATTTTTTTTTTTTTAAGGAATCAACAGCCAGAGAAATTGTTGGACATTTTGATGGAGAACAAGCTGATCTTGTTGTTTGTGATGGAGCGCCTGATGGTAGGGAAATAGTAATACTCTAAAACTACAAATAAACTTTAACAGGATTTAAGTGTGTACCTAATAGTAGCAGATTTCCATCTATTTCTTAAAGTTGATGATTAAGATAATTGCCATGTAACAATAGTTTTAAAGGGGCACATTGAGTTGGTTCATGTAATTCATGATTTTTTATCACACCTGTTAAGGTTTACTCACATCTTGATAGTAAATGGTCAAAATAAGAGTTTCTGCACATCTGACACACAACTGAAATGGTAATGATAGGGTAATAAATGATTAAAATCATTTCTTACAAATTCGTGACCAGACACTTTTTACAGTTAGGTATTAATCAGATGCAACCCTGTTCAAAGACAACCAATAAGTGAGGCTTATCCCAACTGCACTGACAGGCTTGCAACTCCTATAACCAACAGCCACTGTGATTGAAGGTCACAATTGTTTATAAGTGTTGTTTATTCAAGAGAGGCTGGTCTATCATGGGCTTGGACAAGCTTGGTGAACTGCATTAGCTCTAAAACCCATAAAAACTGCAATTTTTCACATTTTTGGTCACTGTAGGAAGTGAAACATGAGCAATGAGGCTAATAAGAAGCATTGTCATGCAATGATTCCCTTCAAACTCGTCACAAAATAATTGATATCAACTCAATGAGCCCCTTTAAGTCATACCATGCACTGATCCATACCTACTCACAGACTTATGAAATTATTTCATACCATACACTTATCCATTCCTGCTTACAAGATGAGTTCACCAGATCAAATGACTAATCTTTACCCTTATTCTATAAAAATCTAATTCTCTATCCAACCCAAATCCTAACCCAACTCTTAACCCAAAGTAGATTTAGGGTCAAGTGGATCTTGGGTCTAGTGAACCTTCGATCTAGTGACCTTCTGGTGGGAATTCCCCCCAACAAGGTTTGTGTCATAATAGCCTTACCTGTAGTTAATACTCTACATGTATCCATCCCTAATTACAAGCATCATGAATAGCTTTAATACATCTTACACATTGTTTTATTCATCCATACTTATAAGACTCTGACTAAGAACTATTGGTTAACACCAGTTTTGAATTACATGTTAAAATGCAGCAGGAATACATAACTGAAATTATAGCTGGCATTTGCAAGCAGTCCAGCCTGTCTCTGACAAAAATGAATTTTATATATTCTGATCAAAACGTAAGGAAGATAGTGAAAAATTTGGTGGAGATGAACAAAATCCAACCAAAAACAATGCAGCAAAAAAGTAAAATGTAACGGCTAAAATTTCAGAACATTAATTTTACATTTAGAACATAATTTGCAGATTTTTTCTTTCAGCGTATTGTGAATTTATAGTCTGTATCAAA
The DNA here is from genome assembly GCA_029531755.1 of Holothuria leucospilota. Taxonomy (NCBI): domain Eukaryota; kingdom Metazoa; phylum Echinodermata; class Holothuroidea; order Aspidochirotida; family Holothuriidae; genus Holothuria; species Holothuria leucospilota. Next base: position 40,136,056 of record CM055981.1, read on the forward strand.
AGAGCTTGGTTTAGCATAATTTAGAAAAAATTGTAAAAAGCAATTTTTCCTGTAGAAAACTGTTAAGTGGAAACATAGGCCCATTGCAGTGGTACGTACACTTTAGGGTGGGATCACATATCAAAATAAGCATCTTTTATGAGAGGCAAGAGTACACTGATTTTGTAACCTAGAAACTTAAGTCTATTGATGTCATGGGCGTCAATCCTGGGGGGACAGGGGGACACGTCCCCCCCACATTTTGGAAAAACGCCCATTGACTTAAGATTTTTACACAGTAAATTTTTGACAGAAGTGGCCATGTCCCCCCCCCACATTCGAGTAAAGATTGATGCCCATGATTGATGTACTTCATACTCCACGAGTCATGTTTCATGTTTGACCATTATTTGATAAAAAAGAGATAGTACATGTTTTATCTTTACTTGCTGGATTTCCTGCAGGCTGCAAAAGTTACAGAAATAACTGAAACTTAAAAGCTCTTCAGGCATCATTTTTGTGTCTCAATATTAAATGTGTTTTTGCTTATTTCCTCTTAACTTTCTGTTTTTTATTTCTTTCTTCTTTTGCAGTCACTGGCCTGCATGACATTGATGAGTATATTCAAGCACAGTTGCTACTAGCTGTAAGTCTGTTCAATATTTTAATCCCAGTTGAAGATAAAAACAGATCGTTATGCAGACAATGTACACATATAATGGTATATGAACTTAACTGAACTGTGAAACTCCTAAAGTTGTAATAAGACCAAGCAAATCTGAGAATCCAATTTTCAAGTGTGACTATATTTACTTGGTTGTAGGTGCTGTTGTGGGGTCATTTTTTGGGGGTACGGGGATGGATATGGGACACTATCCAAGCAAACACCACCATTAGTTGGTGTGGAGCATACTAAGAAAATTTTTGCCAAAATGCCTTCTGTATGGCCTAAAATGGCACTTCCCAGTCCTTTTATGTTATATTTAAATATTCTTATTTTGAAATACCATAGATTAAAAAGTGCCCACTTTCAGAAAAATTTGGAGAGCTATAGAGTATTTTGTGGAGCTAAGCCCCATAGCCCACCCCCTCCCTCCCCCCGCTCCTGACAGAACTGTCCCTGTTTGGTTGGTCTGGTATATTGCACTTAATACAGGATCCAGGCCCCCTTGTAGCCAGCTATTCTGAGTGAGGGGGCTGCATAGATTATATGAGGGGTACTTGAGTGGAGTCATCAGTAGCATCTATTGCTGAAATCATAGCCATGCCAAAATGGGAAATGAGGAATAGTCAAAATCTGATTGGCATTTTGTGGAATGTCGTTCCTAATTTATTGTGTGAGTTATTTTGTTCTTCCCTAATGTTTTGCTTTGAACTTTTATTACATTAATTTTTGTGAGCATATGTATAAATGAAATGAAAAGTATACCCCTTATTGCAATGGTAAAGATAGCTTTCAAGCTTATGAACTTAGGAACATGAAGATATGAATATTTATCCACAGACATTCATAATTGTTGAATTTTTACAACTTAATGAGTCATCCTATGGGTCTTTAAACTCCTCTGCAAAGATGTAGCACAATGCACAAAGTGCTTGTGCCTGTGCTCCCATCCTGTTACTGGAAAAGTATTGCTTATCTACATTTATTTGCTATCCACAGTGTATAGATTTAAGATGTAAAACACTTCTAGCCTGGCATCACCTGTGATTACAGTTCAAATACAAGCCATGGAACCTTCTTAAAAGTATTCATATTGTTTTCTCATAGGCTTTGAATATAACAACGCACATCTTGAAACCTGGTGGCACCTTTGTTGCTAAGGTAGTGTTATAAAATACTTGTATTATATTTTGTGATTTTCCAATCACTTGCACTTTCAAATCTCAACCTACAATACTTTATAAAAGTTCTTTTTTGTTTACTTCAAGTCAAGATAAGAGTGGTTTTGTGGAGATTGTCCTTGTATCCTTTAAATTGTGAAAACAGTAACGTTTCTGTAGTACTTATCTTTGTGAGTAATAACTGAAACCTACAGAAGCTCACTTTTCAACTTTTGAAGACAGACTTTCATCACCCCAAAGTATATTTTTGGTGTGGGGGTATCAAAATTCTCCGTTGGTGAGTGCTCTTTGATTGACATCAAAGTTTGAAAATTCAAATGATGCAGTGTAACTTACATGCCCCACAATGCAGAGGAAGTGTTTGGATTTCAAATTATAGCCTTTTATGCTCACCAGGACAAGGCCCGAGGCAATTAAAATAGGTTTGTGTATGCACAAGGAGGAGCTTCATACAGTTATGGGAGGAGCTACAAGTTGTTTAGTTGGGAGAATGGGAACTCTCTGGGATGATGAGAATTGCCCTTAAAACATTTGTCCTTGCTTTTATCTTTCTTTTGTCAGAGTTGCATTTTTGTAAGAAGATGAAAACTTAGCATGCACTAACCCACACAAAATTAAGTGAAAATAGAAACTTTTAATCTCATAGTCATAAACATTACATCAAATGTGTTAGACAGTACACACCTGTGTTTGAATATTTCAGATACAAAAAAAAAGACTGCAATTGCAGTCTGTCAGTTCAGGATTTTAGTTCAAAATAATAGTTACATTTCCACATCAACATACATACAGTACAATGATGTCATACAGTGTACAAACATGTCACAAGGTGGCCTGTCCGCTTCAGTATGTAAAAAACATATCACAAGGTCATCGTTGTTGGTGGCGGCGGCCTTTCCAACAGCTTAAAAAAAGGCCAGATTGAAAAAATAAATTTTCAGATTGACCTTAAACAGCTGTAGAGATGCAGACTCTCTAACACTGAGAGGAAGTGAATTCCATAACATGGGCCTACTTTAGGCAAACAACATTCCCCCAAGTTGCTATTAAATAGTTTATGATAATTAAATAGTTTTAACAATAGATGATGTAAAAAGTGTTTGAGGATTCACAAACTATGGTACTTTCGTTGAATTGCTACTTTTTTATGTTCACTCAGACCATTCTGCAAAACTGATCACTATAAGAAAGTAACAGTTACATTACTGGCAGAGAATTTCAGGAATAGAACAGAATGCCCTGAGGGGACAGTAAGAAATCACACTGTCAGTTTGGTTTGGAATTTTACAGATGATTGTGAGTGCCTGTTCATGAGGCAGTATGATTTTTCATCATTTGTGTATTTTTCCTCAACAGATTTTTAGAGGGAAGGATGTAACTCTTCTTTACTCACAACTTAAAATATTTTTTCCAAATGTGACAGTGGCAAAACCAAAAAGTAGCAGAAATTCCAGTATAGGTGAGTACCTATACTCAGTAAAATTCCAGTATAGGTGAGTACCTATACTCAGTAAACATTCTTCTTTCAGATCAACTTTCCGTTAGATTCAACATCTATGTGAGACTGATGCAGGAGCATAGCAAGACCCTCTGGGGCCCATGGACAAGGAGCAGTGAGGGGCCCCCAAACCAAGGGTATCACAATCCCAATTGCATAAGCCCTCTCTGGCTATCCACGCATATATTTACAAATTAACAAATGCACAATGTATGGTACTATATGCGATACTTTTTCCTGTTGTCTATTGATGCTGTTATATTTTGATACAATAAAGTCATATAAAACGTGGGTTAAAACTTAAAAGTAAACCCTGCATAATATGATAGTCCCTCATAGCAGGGTCCAAAACCCCCAAAGGTTTTTTTTTGTGGATCTTGGTTGGGGCCCATGGTCATTGTCCACCCAGTCCATCCGCTGGACTGATGTCTCTGCATTTCCGTTTGCAAATCCCTTTGACATTGAATCGACATCCATCAGACATTGAAATGACTAAAATGCAACTGGGTTTATATTGTCAATTGGACCTCATGCTGACTTTCACCAAAAGGATTACATTATTTTTAGGTGTCCATCTGATGTCATGTTAAAGTTACAAATGGGAAGTTTGTTGGAGAGACATCATTCTTACCTCAGTCTAATCTTCGAATATTGCTGGACCTCAATCAGACCATTTGAACCTTAACCTTGAAGGCAAAGTTTTCACTGGATACTTGCTCCTTGTCATAGATGGAAAAGTTGTCAAGAGTGGCGCTTAAATTTATTCTTCTACTTTTAAAATGTCATTCAACCAGTTGTCCTCATCCTAATGTCCTGTTTCCTGATAAAAGTTATTTTATGGAAGAGGTCATTTTAACTACCAAAGAAAGTTATGCAGTCATGATGGTTGAGGGTGTTTATGACATTGTGTTGTAAACATTTCATCTCAAGATGTATATAGAGTGGAGTTGTGGATACTGCAACCTTTTGGTTTTCAGTTTAGAGGAAGTGTGTTGCTTTGAATGGTCAGTGTGTTCCTATATCTGTAGAGGTCGAAATGTCAAGACCTTGTTTAAAGAAGGGTTGAGGCAATAATTTAATTGTTATATGTCAATGAAGAGGTAAATCTAGCACTTTGGTGTAATATACATTCAATTCATGTATGTGGTTCATGAGATATTGGCAAATGAAGTACAAAATTTTACTGTTAAGTGAACTTGAAGCAAGCAGGAGTGAAGCCATCTCCTCAGATTGATGGCAATCCCTTAGTTTTCTTTTGTTTTTCATTCCACAGTTTTGACTTTGAAGTCAATAGGGTTATGAGTCTCCCATGAAGAATGTAAAGTTTATGAAATTTCCATGCATTTACACTATGAAACATAGTGTAAATGGAGGAATAAAATGAGTTGTAAAGTGTAAAAGAAAGACAAAACAGGTGTTGGTTAATGTGAGCTCAGGATTTCTTGTATACCTGCTTCAAGTTACGTTGAATTGAAAATGTGATAACTACGTCTGCTAACATCTCAAGAACCACAAAGAAGAGCTGAATGCAAATTCCAACAGAATGCTAAGATAAAGTTCCACTTTTATGTAAAACCAGATTTAAGCTTAAACGCTTCTTTTATGGACACCTTTCCAGCAATGTGCTTTTGGTGAAGTTTATACTTCCCATGTCGCTAATGCCCCATATAGAATATACAGGAAAGTTTTTTTTGTTGAAATTCAAAGGTAAATAGAAATCACTAGTGTCTTTCAGACATGGTACTTCAAGGATTGCACTCTAAACAGGTCAAATGACAGGTGATAGGTTCATAATGGAAGTAAGAAGCAGCTTTTAGGTGGAGGTCAGCTGAGATCAGGAAGTTCAATTCTCATAATTAATGTTTCTAGGTAGTTAAACATAGGCCTTCTTGGCCTTAACTCAAAAAGTAGAATTGTTAATGCTTCTTTATTAGTACCTCAACATTTTACTTCATGTTTAAAGGTAGGATTATGTATATAACATGTTCATAATGCAGGGATAACTTATACTGTAGTTGAATAGTATTCTGACAGTGGAATGTTAATTATGCAATTGTTGAAGTGAGGTCAAATAAATTTCGATAGCTTTGTGCTTTCCAACTTTAAATGATTGGGTGGGTATCTATGGACTCTTTCTCATGTTAATGCTCATGTAAATGTTTTCCCCATCTTTACAGAATCATTTGTGGTTTGCCAAAACTATGCTCCACCAAAGGGATATATTCCAAATATGTCAAACCCACTCTTAGATCATTCTTATGGTAAGTTTTATTTATTTTTTTTTTTTATTATTATTCTTCTGAATTACTAGGTGTAAGCAGCGTGTTAAATGTATCATATTCATGTCTGCATCATCTATCAACTTCACCACATGCACATGATTAACTCAAAATATAGTGTGGCAACTATACAGTCTGATATCAGTGAATCATACTTGTAATGTTTTGCCACCACTAAATGTAGAGAAATTCAAAAAATGTCACAATGATAGTTACAAGAAAGAATTTAAGAAAATGGAATGTTTTATATGACAAACAGCAAGTGTAAGGTTTCACACCAAAAATATGATGCTTTAAAAATTGTTACTTAATTCTGATTCTGTGAAGAATATTTCAGTAGCAAAGTGTGAAAGTTCCAGAAACCAGGAGTAATAGGCCTATTCTTTATAATGTTGGCTCACTGGTAAGTAGTTACAGGAGCATTCTTACAATTTGTTTGTTTGTTTTTTTGTTTTTTTATTTGCCTGTTTGGATCTAGAGGGCTGTTCTATGTATTGTGTTCATTTTGGGATTTTATTTTTTTATATTTTATGTGGTATTAATAATCCATGATTCTTTGTTGTACAGATGCAAATTTCAACAATCTGGAAGGCCCAAATCGAGTGATTGTACCATTTCTGGCCTGTGGGGATCTGAGTGCCTATGATTCTGACAAAACCTACCCACTCCAGGTACTGTAATAACAAAGTTATCCTTGCAAAGAAACCTGTGTCAGTTTTCTCCAAAGCCACAGGTTGTCATGTATGTCTGCCTCAGGTAACCATAGTTACTTACCATAAAAACATCTGTTGTTGTGAGGCATTGACACAGGTTGGATACTTACCATACTTTGTCACAGGTTTGCCTCAAGTTTAAAATGAAAAGAATTTGGCAGATAAATTCAGGGTTAACGAAAGATTGTTTTACAAAAACCTGTGGCATGAAATTGAAGGTGAGAAAATGTGTCTCAGCCTGAGTCAATCCAGTGTCCAGAGTGTGTCCAAAACACACGGGTTTACCACATTTTCTTCCTCATGTTGACATGTGTAGTAGGGGAGATTTGGCTGAAAAAGTGAGAGGGATGAAAGACCCGTGAGGCAAATTTACTGTTTGAAAATGTGAAAGTCATTGAGAGCATCTCCAAATAGTATGGGAGATGTGTTATGCCCGTATAGGTACATCTGCCCTCACCACCACGGAAAATTCATGATAAACCTCCTACAGTGCAGTGTTGAGCTGATTGGATGAATCCTGTATGATGCAAGATATTGCAACAGTATGTTCAGTTGTAGGAATAAAGTAATTGTCCTCACCGACTGATCCAAACAGATTCAAAGAGTGTAGTCTTACAGACTATGCTGGAAAGAGAACATATGTATAATTCATAACCTATGGATTTGTACATGTATAGCATTGGTTTATGTACCATTCATGTAAAAGTCAGAGAGAAACAACACATAGCAGCAGACTGCCCTCTCTGTAGTATACACAGCTGCTGATCTTACATATTGTGTGAAACATTACAAAAGACATTCTGGTTGCAATAATGTATAATGTCTCCTTAACTGGTTTTTAGTTTGAAAGTATAGTGGTCAGTCACAAAATTTAGGACAATGATGGCTTAAAAGTCATGTCCAGTGTTCTAGTATTTATGGCAATCGGCAAAAAGTAAATATTTGTAGGGCTACATGAAATTGGGTGAGTTCATGATACATATGTACAACACTGCAACACTTAAGAAAAATATCAGCAACTGTATTTAACTTTTGTCATTACTTCAGCATTCAATATAGAAATCATCTTATATGGACATATTATTTGTCAATGGATGGACTTAACTTGCTCTACCCCTTTTTAGTTTGATTAGGCCTATATCTGGTTTATCCACATATGACATAGTATGATGACAGTGGACGGACACACATTGAAGTCTGCTTGGAGGATACTTTCATTATTTAGAATGCGGCTTCACAGTTAAATTGTTACCTCAAAAATATTTCAGTATCAATGTAGAGCACATTTATATGTGTCATGCAACAAATCATTGTAGTAAGTTTTGGGGGTCAAAATGCCACAAGTTGGTTCTCTCTTCAGCTCTTTATGGAACATAGGAACATTGTGATTATTGGTGCCATGAATAGAAAATGTGGGCACAGCCTGTGTTGTCTCCCTCCCTATAGCTCAGAAAGTTAAGGGAAAGGGGACATGCCCTTACCCCCCTCCCCTCTATTAGCTCCCATGCCAAAAACATTCTCCTCAATCTAATGCATCTTTGTGCTTATTATGAAAAGTATTCATGCTTCCTACCTTGAGGTACTGCAGAACAAACAAAAATGTGCTGAAAGACTAAGTAGATGAACAGTCATTGATAGAGGAAAGTTGCTTCAGGTCAGATGGTGATTATTTTTAATCCTTGTAACAATTAAGCTTCAGGTCAGATGGTGATTATTTTTAATCCTTGTAACAATTAACCATTGAATATTACTACAGTTGTTGCCCACATGGACATGATACACTAATTCTAATTCAGTGACATTTGAAATAAAGAAAAGCAATCTGTTTCCCTTTTTTTTTTCTTTTTTCAGCTTGAAGCAGGAGAGGGCTACACTTCTCTCCCCCCAACCCAGGCTCCCATCAACCCTCCTTACCAGACAGCTAGTGCTCTTAAAAAGAAGGACATGCTTGCCAAGGAGATTGACCAGGTAACACAAGGTGATGTAACCATGGAAACTGAAGAAACAGCAGATACACAGACTGAACAAAGTACATCAGGACATGAATCTAGCCAATTAAACACATGAATTATCTGGAGAAGCTAAAGGCAAAGCATAGGGGGAGTTTATCTAGGTGTGTCTTTGGAAAAGTTAGGAAAACTTTGTTTTGTATGCTTGCCCACATGCCAGGAAAAGCCTTAGCTACTTTTAAAATGTACTCTCCTCCAGAGCAGGCATAAAGCGGGTAACTTGGATTTAGACAAGTGCAACAGAGTATTGTGTGTGTGCATTCACCTATGAAGCTGTTCAGAAATGTCCAGCGACCAGCATAATAGGAGCAGTGTGACAGCATTCTTCAGTGAAGCTGAACCGATAACCACTGCAGCTGTCAAGATTTCCTTTTCTTCTTCTTGGGCGATTCAACTTGTTCAATTGAGCTAAGGGCACTTTCCTCTGATTTAGTGGTGACCAGACTAAGCCATGCTATTCATCACCAATTGATGTCAGTGTAGAGTGGTTCTCATTAAAACTATTTTCACTCAAGAAGTAATGTATTACCAGTTGTTGTAAGGCCTGGTTTCTTTCCTCAAAAACTATATATTTTTAAAACATCATTTTGATAGATCTCATCAGTGTGTCAACTTAATACTCTGCATGGAGTATACTAAGACATTTGTATAAATGATGTACTGTACAAACCAAAGCGGAAAATGACATCACAACACACATACAACAGTTTAATGCAGCTAACACTAGTTGCATTAGGAAAAGTCGTGGTTTACTGCAACTGTCATTGAAAAAGTGAAACGTTACTTGCTTTTATGGAGTTGTATCATTGGCCAAAAAATTTCTAAAGTAGGAACTCAATGGTTAATGCAACTAACATCCAATTTTTTTCTTACCTGTATATTTAGTCATGGCTGGGTGTCACTTTTTTTTTTTGTACACTTTGATACTCTCATTGTGTTTGTTCCTGACTATTTGTACAATATATGTTTAGTGTCTTTCATCCACATGATACCTTTGTGCAGATTTGCATTTAGTTTTGTCATTAAGATGACTTCTATAGGCTCCTACTACCTTCCCAAAGATGTAAGGGATCTATGCAATCACACAGGCGAGTGTGTGTGTATGTGTTTGTGAGTTTGTGATGCTTAGCTGATAAACATCTGACATGCTGCTACATTTGCCATTAGTTACTTGCTACATCTCCTGATAACTGAAACTCCCAGTATATGCCTATCTGGCTGGGTTTTTTAACGTAAGTTTATCAGGGCATGAGTCATCATCTCTAAGGCTTTCCTCTCCACTTTGCTTCTCTGCAGTATTCCATGTAGCACCTCTGGGGTTGGCCGCACTAGTATAGTACAATGCTAGAGCAGTATAATGTTGGCAACATGTTGATGACAAAGATATGGTCAGCACTGTCTTGGTGTTGATTTGCTCAAGAGATTAAAGTAGAGATATAAATAACTCTGGGTACAGGTGGAGAGTGGTGCATTGTAAAGCTAATGGCTCTTCTAATGACATGGAGGTCGCTAAACTTTAAAAGCCTTGTAACTTGCTTGTAAACATTGTATCTCAAAAAGGGTAACATGCAGGGATCCCATATGTAGCATGTGGATGTCATACATTGAATACAAGATGCGTCTGCAGGGAATAATTTATCCAGTATCGCATGATTGCAGTTTGCTACACAATTTGGCCACATTGCTACACAAATGCAAAACTGTGTAGCATTTTTTTGTGTGCATAAGCATAGGGTTTTAAGTGGTTTTACACTGCTGAAGGAAAACTTTCTCAAAACTGCTATGCAAAATTCGAATACTAAATTATTCCCTGCATCTGTTTTTGGTGGAGGTCAGAGGCCATATAAATTAAGTCACCAGAGGTCCAAATGGAAAAAGCCTAGTAAACATGATACCGCATGACTTTAACCTCGATGGATCTCACAGTTAGCATGTTGATGCTCCACATTAATTTTGAGCTTCTCATTCTTCATGGAAGGTCAGTCAGTTGTCATTGAGGTCGCAGAAGTCAAACTGTGAAAAATTCATAAATACATTTCAGGAAGGGTAATCATAAAGGAATTTAACACTAAGCATGCAGATGCCATACGTTAAATTTAAGATCCCTTTTGTTTTAAATGGAGATAAAAGGGTTATTTGAGGTCACTTGAAGTCAAATTGTAAAAAACTTGTAGTAATAATAATGGATGGACATTAACAATGTGCTGGTATGCTTTGTATGGAGCAGTTACACAAAAATGCAATGCAAGCAAAACTGATGATTAAACAGTTTGCTTTAGATAAATCTTGAGATGGTTTGAAAGATATTAGAGACTAAGTTTCACATGCTCGGGTTGGTTGGTCCACAAAAAAGGACCGGTAGTAGCAAAAGCCCTTATTCCCCATGATCGATTTGACTGACTTTCATGAATAAGAAATTTATTATGTGACCTCATCCAACTGTGATTTGCTTGATGTGATTGAAGAAGTTCTGAAACATGGTGGTTTGGTAGCAACAGAAGTGCAATATACAAACACTTGTATTTTGAAAATGATTCAGTCCTGGAAGCATGGTTTGTTGAGAAATGAAACACTGAAGGATCTCTCACTTACCATATAGATGCCCTACATGAAGTTAAAGAAGTATAGTGATATTTGTGGAGGTCAAAGGTCATGTCAGGTTACCAGAGGTCAAGTTGAGAAAACCTTGTAAACATGATAACTCAAGAAGGATAATTTGCATGTAGCTAGTCCACATCAAGTTAAAGAATCCTAGTGTTTGTTAGAGGTCAGGTCATTTGAGGTTACCATAGGTCAAACTTGTATTGTAAGCATATTTCATGTTCTTTAAGAAGTATGTGTCAAGGTCTTTCATTCTGCAAGGTGCATCTGTATTTGCCCAGTGCCCCCTGCGGGCTGAAGAATATGCGCATGGTATTCCCTGCCTGTCGTGAGAGGCGACTAAAGGGAAGGACTTGAACCATCTTTGAACTTTACCATTTTATCTAGCTGACAAAGGCTATATAACACATTTGTATTGGTGTGTCATTAAATCCCATCTATTTTAAGTAACTTTCATTCTGCAGAAGCCCTGCTCTGCCTGGCTCCACCCAGCACTGACCAGAATAAAAGAATTTGACATGTGCTATTGTCTTTTGGCAAGGAATCAGAACAAAGTTCTGGTTCTAGTTTTATTTTGGCCTTTTCATGGGGTAAGGTTTTCCTTCTTCAGAAGACTTTGTGGATTTAATCAGATTTGAATGAGGAAGTGTGGCCAAGAAAACAGCAGGGTAAAAATTGACAGACTGTATATCAAATATCTTGCAATCCAATAAAATGAAGTTCAAAAGATGAGATTTGGTTATCATCACATTTATTTTGTCTTTTTCTGTAAAATAATAGGCAAGAAATATATATTTAGTCTTCATTCATAAAATATTACAGCAGTCTTCATTAATTGCACAAGCATCTACATGAAGTAGTTTGATGTGTGGTTCCTGAAATATTAGCCTTTGAAGTTAATACCACAGTTTCTGCCCAAAGTGAACTTAAAGCAAGCACATTTGGCATCATAACCTCACGTTTATGGACTCTTCTGTTTTTCTCTAAACCTTATAATATTTACTGTAACTTCATATAATCTTGTGAGTTCATAATGTGAATGCATGAGAGGTATGGACATTTTGTATTTTGCAGTCCGTATGGGAAAACTCAAAACTTAAATCCATATCAAGGTTGAAACTATACCTTAAAACACAAAGAATGCATTTCTCAAAAATATGAAGAGATAACATCATTTCTGCTTGGACACTTCACTTAAGGTTACAAATGTAGTATAATTTTCATCCACTAAAATCTCAAACCACACACCAGAATTGAATGAAAATTTCACTAGAATGTATAGATTAAGTTCTTTCATAAACCAAAAACAAATTTTGCTTAAAACATCCCCTAAATATGTTAATATATTACAACCAATCTTCTTAAAATCATACAAGCCAGTGAGTCACAACTGGAGAAAAGGCCATGGCCGGGCCAACTTAAACCAATTGGTTAGAAACTGAGCCGTAAACCTCATCTAACTAACTTAAAATCATTAGTTCAATCCCAGCAGATGCATACTGACACACACTAGGTGTTACATGTAACGCTCAACGGTATGCAATCACTTCACCATGTATGATAATTATAACTCTGAGTTTACCAAAGAAGCCTTCACAGACACAATTGTGTCTTATTCTGAGATTTCAAATGTACAATTTCAATCATTCAATAAGTACCAATGTGTGTTCAGCATGGCACAAATGAAATTCAGTTTAGTCATGAAAATTTACCGAAGTGAAAGCATCTATGATATAAATCTGTGAATAGAATAAACTTCCTTAGTCACACAACAGGCGTGTGAGGCAGGGTAAAAGGGGAGGGTTTCCCCAGCCCCACCCCAACCCACCCCCGAGCCTAAAGATGATGATTTTAAGATGAAAAATGTCACTTTCAAGGCAAACTTCATGTCATTATTGCTAGTCAAGTAGAAAAGATTTCAGGTCAAAAACCTTCCTGCCCATTTCTTGAATGCCCTCCCATATGCCTTTGTACCCCCCAGTTAATGCAGGCATTGTTATGCCCCTACTCCCAGTTGGTCCAAGTATTGTTATGCAAAGCAGGATTACAGTTTGGATCTCCACCAGGGTAGCTCACTGGAACAGCTCCTTTGTAATAGTAACTCAAACGGTCAAAAAGTTCCTTCACCTTGTCTGTTCTCTTATCAGAAAGGTCAAAGTACTCATTGGGATCTTCCTTAATGTTGAAGAGCCAGAGATGTTTGCTGGTTGGCTCATGAGGATGGACTGAGGGTGTTCCATCTTCGGGAGGAGAAATCCAACTCCCATTCCCTGCGGAGGAATGAGAAGACTGAATGACCCAAGTAATTGATTTATGATGTCAAGGAATGGGGTCCTTTCCTTTCAACACAGTGTATCTTTACCTTATTCCCTTAGACTTTTGTTAGTTGTAATGACAATAGCAAACTAGACATGTCCTAACTTGTAAGGAAGTTCATATACACACTGAAGCCACTGACGATGGTATTACAGAAAGAAACTACAGCTCATACATTGCTAAAAGCTAATCATTAGTTATACTAAATACTGTGTTGGACACAAGAAGGGCAAAATCAGGGTATGAAGGAATTTCACAGACTCTCCAACCATGTTTGCTTCTGTGAGTAAAAATATTCTTCCATTTTTTGACCAAGAAGGTGGTTTACACAATATGCAAGAAAAGAATCTTAGAAGATGAGAACAGGATTTTCAAATATATCAGTATTGTGTTTTTGCAAATCAAATACAAAAGTATGGTCTATCATGGATATGGCTGCAGTTCAAAGCAATATTTGGCTGTTTACTAGGATGAATTGCATTCTGTTTTCTGAGAGGGCCCCACTGTCTCAAGAGCTATCCACAAAGTCTGCATAATATCCAGGCACAGGGTCTGCATCACAGTCTACAGGCTGTGGTAAGACAGTACAAACTTGAGTCAATGAAACTGGATAATGGCATATTATCCTTCAAGATAATACTATGCAGGCTAAAAATTGATATTCCAACATCACTATATAGGTGAAATCAAGGCCATCAGTGAAAAATCTGTTGTAAGAAATAGTTCAAATAACTACCAAGCATAATAATCTATATGTATCAAGCTGAAAAAAATTAATGTCTGGATGCAAAAAAAAGGCACAAAACCACCTGACAAAATGTGCAATTACAATGCTTGTATTTGTGGGCTTCAATTACAGGTAATACCAATTTGATAAAATTTGTTTCTTTTTTAACTCCTACAGAACACTTAACCAGGTTGTCACCTACAATTGGTGCAATTCAATACCTCCAAGATAATGGGGTGGGATGGGTAAGCAATCACCGACTGCTGGAAGTCAATAAAGGGCATAACCTTTAAAATGCAATTTCCTCTCAGGCATCTTTGTTGGACATAACTGTGTGGCAATCATTAGTGAAAGTGAATATAATCAGTAAGGTCTCCTGAGGTCATGGAGGTGTAATCACAAAACCCTTTAAAATGCTTGTTCTCACTGAGCACTACATCCTTAATAAGGTCATTTGGGGACCCCATACTTGTCATTCATGTACTTCTTTGAAACATTTCACCTCAAGGAATTGGGGTGAAAGTTTCCTATCATTACTACACTATCACAAATTCTGTAGTACAGGGAATAATTTATCCGGTATCGCATCGCATTTTGCTACACAAGATGGACAAATTGCTACATGAATGCAAAATTGTGTAGCAGATTTTGTACATACAACATTAGGGTTTTTAATGATTTTGTGATAGAGAAGCCCTGAAACCTCAAACCTGCTATGCATATTTTGAACACTGAATTATTCCCTGTAGTACCTACAATCTTGGACAAAGTTGTTGGAACGCCTCTCGCCATTGTTATGTATAATGTCATGCGCGATTTACCAAACCCTCATCCCCCAGTAGAGCCCTTCCTCCTGGCAAAATGTTGTGTCCCAAAGAAAATGGTGCGCCCTGAATAGACCTTATTATCTCCAACACTGTACATGGGAGTGGGGGAGTAGGGGATGTTCCACCAAGTTTTATCCAAGATTGCAGGTTCTCAAGTGGTAGCTTGCAGACCATTTGTAGTCTGCGATGTGCACACAAATGTCCAGTGGAATATTCATAACGCCAGCAGTCCTAACACCTGAGAACCCCTGCCCTAGCAACTCTGATCGTTTATATGGGGAAATATTTGTACACTCAGATGTTTCTAAGAGTGAAAGTATTCATGATGCATGCGGATTCTACGATTTAAAATAAAACTTTAACTGAATTTCACCTGGATTTCCAGTAATCAGCTTCCAATCTCCAACTCGTATTGCTGCCCTAATACTGCTATTGAATACTGAGGGCGCTTTCCACTTGTACCCAGACAATCTGGCAGGTGCAAAAAGTGGATCTATGTTGTGAACGAGCTCTTGACGTAAAGAAGGTTGTCCATCACTGCAGAGAAAAGATTTTGAAGGAATTGTCGGATGTATGCAAAAGAGTTTTAGGGAAACCTACCTGGAAGCATGCTAACATATTTTTAAAAACACATGAAAACTAACACTCTTTGCTGCGAAAAGTTGTTTAGTTTTAATACAAGGCATGCTCATAAACTTATGACTTCACATCAGTGTTTAGGGCTCAGACACTGGGGTGGATTCCCCTCCCCCTCCCAATTTTTTTGAGGGAGAATTCAAATTCTAGGGGGATTTCCAGCAATAATAAATCTGTGAGTATTGTATAACTCATTGATTCCTGACTGTTCTTCTGAGTCACAGTCTCACAGACAAGTTCGAGAGTTCCAAATTAACATGAAGTATTTTGGGAAATAAAAAAGTGTGGGCCATGAGATCTGCGCAGGAATTTCCCGCAGACAATTAGTTTTGTTGAGGGCCTTGGAATGTCAGTGTGGGAGTTGAATGGTAGTTCCCCTAGTTGCATAATGTTCATAGGTTTATCATTAAATCTTGATTCATGGTTGCCTCTTTTTTTACCAGAATGTAAATTGCAAGGAGTAATGTCAACATTAGCTAATGTTGACATAACTCCTTGCAATTTACATTCTGGTAAATAAAGAGGCAACCCTAGTTTTCAAAGACAAATTTCTTTGTACAACTAAACCCGTCACCTATTAAACCATTTTGAAAAGTGAAACATTGAGATGATCAAAGAACTTTGGCACAAACTATACAGAGAAACTGCGTGCTCTGAGAATTGAAAAGGACCACCCACTGTCATTCCACAACAGAGTCGCAACCATGACAAACATTGAGATTCACTAGAAATTAATTTTTTTTAAATTTTGTCGTTCACAGCTCTGTACAGAATCATTTATTGGGAATGGCAAAGCAGTTTATAAAGTTGTATCCCATGTCAATGATAATCTACCTGTAGCCAATGCATGAGTCAACCACAGTCTACTTGCACCCACCGGAAGGCAGGAACTGATCATTTCTTCAATACCCAATCATGACCAGTTTTATAAAGAAATGCTCCTACTTAAAGCTGAGGGTAATTATGGTCACATATAGCACATTCGGTCATCACCCTTTGTACCAAACACAGACAGGTCAAGATTGTCTTGATCTTTATTTCACCAATGAACTATGTGATAAATTTGACTACTGACAGTACATCTGGTATTACTCTTCTGTCTCAACCCTACTGAAGACCCTAATATTAAGTACAGAGCTTTGTAAAATATGTGTACTTAAATTCACAACACCCAGATGAAGTTTAAGATTGATTGAACGTGGGTGTCTCCTAGTCTAGTCATTCATCTATTCATAATTCAGTTCACAACAAATGAAATGTGGAAGGTTACTAAAACTAACAATTTTTTGAACCTCCAGGCAACCATGATTGGTGGACTGGTATGAGATACAAGGCACAGTAACAATACAAACCTGATTGCTGGCCATTGATTAAACCCATCCAAAGATGTACCATTCAGATTCCAGCCTGCTACACCATAAACTATTGTTGGAAACCAGTCAGAAACGTGAATTAATTCCTGGTTTATAGTCCCACGCCGTTTCTGAGGAAGGGCACCACCTGTGACAAACCCAGCCCCATGGGTCCCTCCTTCCCATAAGGAACCCTTCCATCCTCTTAGGGGCCAGTTGTTTCCTCCGTCAAGTATCTGACCTCCATTATCTGAAAAAGACAATTGATTTCTACTGGTGAGTAACCATACTTTTGCTGTTGTAGATTTAAACTAAATTGTGAAAAGTATCAGTGGCTACCTGGTATACAAATAGCAAGAAAGCTATAAATAACAACAACTACAATAGAAAAAGAAATATCTACTAATGCCAAGAGATATCATGTGACCCATGTGAATAGGTATTTTCAGTAATCAAAGATGTAAGATATCACAGGGAGGGCTTTACTTATTAATGTAATAAAACTTAAAACTTATTTGTTCATCTAATGCTAAGATAGGAAGGAGCTTGGGAAAACAATTGCATAGGCCTATATTCTTTTAAGAATAGGTATAAACACATACAACTATTGTCTACTGTCAAACCCCTGTCACCCCTCCTCCCTTCCCCTCCCTCCTACACACTCTCAGTGTCCAACAATCACCAACCATACTTATTTGATGTAAAAGGGAAAAATGCCCAGCACCATTAAAGACAAAAAATGGCAGCAATTTCATGCAATAACTACCTTTACAGTACTTCATCAAAATTAAGTTAAAAATGAGCAAAATGAGGAATTTGAAGTGTTTTTAATTTACCTGTGGAGAAAATGATGAGGGTTTCATTCCAAAGGCCTTCATCAGTCAGATGTTGTGTGATGTTACCAATACCTTCATCCATACAACTAACCATCCCTAAATAAGTTTGTCGAGCTTTGTCTGTGATGTTAGGATAGAGGTCTTTGTACTTTTGTGGAACTTGAAGTGGACTATGAACAGCTTGGAATGGCAAGTAAAGGAACAGGGGCTGAAACATTGAAAACACGAAACATTTTCGTACTGCAAACTATCAGAACTGTGGCAGGGCCGGATCCAAGGGGGGGGCATAAGGAGTGTACGCCCCCCTATTTTCGGCAAAGCAATGAATTTTGTAACAGAATTTCACATCTCCAAACCCATCTGAGTGCACCATGAAATCTTTGCAGATGGTTATGACCCCCCCCCACTTTCTCATATTCCTGGATCCAGTGTGTGGGAAGGAATGCTCTCATCATTTGCAGAACATCAGGGCTGGAAATAAACTAAGGTCACAGAGGCCATGGCCTTTGAATTTTTGGTAAAGGTCACCTTAGCATTTGTGCCCTTTCTAACAAAATATAACCAAACATACATAACACAGAATCTGTTTGACCTTGGAAACCTTTGAGATGCACAAAGATGCCGTAAAAGCTACAGTAGCCTGAAATGGCCTTACTTACTCTCATGTTTTATTTTTAGCCCTAGAATATTATGTACTCCTTAGGGTAGTGTACATGTATTTACTTCAGGAGTGATGTGTACCAATATGTACTCAAATGATATTCAACAATCCTTGAAGAATGACTCAGCAATGGAGATGTTATTGGAAATATTACTGTATGTACCGTAATGTCTCTGAGGCAGACATACATCGTGACCACCAATGGCTAACTGAGTGTTTATTATGTTACAATATTATAGCCAGCATACTTGATGGTAGGGATGCACATACCATCTGTACATAGCTAATTGACAATTTCACTGTACAAACCCCCAGCCATATACAGGCAATTTCTCACCACACAACCAATAGATCACATCAAATTTTCATAACTTTCACAACTGTACTTGCTGAAAGAACCTGTGGCATGTAATAAACAACCAGGGATGTACCCAAGTCCACTCCCTAACCCAATTCCAAGCCAAATTCCAGGGCCCCCAATTCCTGGCCAATTCCCAGCTAAGCCATTTGACAATGTAGCATCTCATACAAATGCATTTTATACTAAGTACATTTCATTATAAAAATCTTGTCTTAGGAGTCAATTTTATAGCCTAGCTCTCCCTGTAATTTTATTGATTGTGTGTTACTGTTCACGTATCTGACTGTATACCAATAACAATGTAGCCTTAAAGGTACGGTGATGTGCCACCAAAAAGAGCTGTTTTTCACTTGATAGTTAAAGAATAAAATCGCCGGATGCAAAATCCGATGGAATTATTTCAATATCTTTTACCGTTCTTAAGACATATACCTTTTCAAAGTTTGATGGTTTCTGAAGTAACTCGCTGCCTATATATGCAAAAATAATGATGTGGAGTGTTCCACAGTTTTAAGATTTCTTTTGTTAATTGCACATAAATTACCTCTCAATTACTGGTCAAATAGTTCACAGTTTGGTGAGTGATATCAATTTTTTTCAAGGAAACAATTTTAATTAACTTCATAATAAATCCTACTGGTGATAACAATGCTACATGTGTCCTTGAAATGAAGGTTGAAAAATTTAAGGCTAACACTAGCTATATTTGGTATGTCCATCTCCACTTAACCAATTTGCATATTTAGCTCATGCTTGTTCAAGATACAAGTATCAAATAGAAATTACTCTGCAGCTTTTTTTGGATTTTTAATACTTTTTACATCACATATCCAACTATGTAGTTTTCATCTTCTTTAAGAACATGTAACTTTCATTTTTGTGGACTCAGCTAGAATCAGCTAGAATCTAGTTCCGCAGCACAAATCTGGGCCAATTCCAATTCTGGGACCTCCCACTGCAGGCCAAATTCCAGTCCAGTAAGATACAGACTTGAGTCAGAGTCCAGACTCCGGCATTACAGCCCTGTTGGCAACATCCCACTGTACTAACAAGACACTACCAGTCTGCTCTGGCATATACTGTACTATTTTTTTCCTATAAAATCATGTGACTTTCAACTGATATCCCAGTTTGCACAAAAGTGTTCAATAACTCACTTTGCTTTTGTCATGAGAAGTTATGATGGTCTTGCTTTTGTTGACAAACAAAAAGGTGGAATATTCTTTTTGGTAGTCCCAAGTAGACTGCTCATTGTCATAGAGATCTAGACCATACCAATGTTTGCAAGTCGGGAAATCTGGCATACCACAACCCCGTTTATGGCTATAGTAGTCCTCACTTCCAGTTAGATAGCCTGAAACAATGAAAGATATCTGTCTCAATATTGTGAAGAGTATAACTGCAGTATATGCACATAATTAAAGCAGTCAATATTTACTTATTGATACACCAGTTTATGCTGAACTAAGCATGCTTGAGATTCACTGGATACTCTTTTTCCTTTTTCAATCTCATTTCCAAAACTGAGGTGGTACACTTATACTTCAACACACACATACATGCATACGTGTACACCTGACTGTATTGATCACTTTCTTGTCATTTCAACCAAAAATAACCAGTTACAAGTAAAGACAATGTTTCAAAGTCATTGATGCAAATATCTTCAAAACTGTGACCCCTCAACTCCCCTCCAGACAATATACCACCTGTACCATTCCCCCCGGGCAACTAACCCAAAATAATTCCCACCAGGCAATTTCCCCACAAGTAATACCCACCCAAACAATTCCCACCCATAAAATTCAATGACTGACAATTACCCCTAAGACAACTTTCTAACGAGAAAATTTAGAATTGTACTGGTTGGGAATTTTCCAAGGGGAAATTGACCACGTTGGGAATTGTGCCGGTGGAAATTGTCACAGGGGGGAGTTTTCCCAGGCAACTGTCCCGGGGAAAATTTTCCGGATGGGAGGAAGTTGTATGGGAACTTATCAAAACTGTTTGTTACAGTACCAAAGTAGGAATCAAAGCCACGTCTGGTTGGCCAGCATGCCTTTTTATACATTCCTAAGTGCCACTTCCCAACAGCATGAGTAGAATAGCCAGCTTCTTTCAGTTTATCAGCCAGGGTAGGATCTGTCAGAGGTAAGCAATGAGGCTGAGGTGGCCAAATGATTCCATGCTGCAATCCTGTATGAATCTGTAATGATAAACAAAATGAAGCTTTTTACCTTTCATGCCATGCACTTCCCTTTCAGATACTTCCCTACAGGGATACTAAGAGCAAAGGAGGACTGGACTATTAGAAGATTGAATGTTCTACTATCCAAAATTAAAAAATTAAATTAACTACTAACAACACCAGCCAAAGATTTAAGTTGCAAAGATTATAAGAATTCTTTTTTTTTAAGAGGGGGGTGGAAAATGAAGGGGGAAAGGATGCTGGAAATTACACCGTATAAGTAAATTATACTTCTTTACAACCTGGGTCAAGCACTTGACATGGTGGTGCCCAGTATTTATCTCGTCAGAAGTGTTTTGTTTTTAGGTTACAACTTGAGTCTCGATCCCACAGTTCCCAAAGAATCTGCTGATGTAAACCTGAAGCAGTGAATAGCATGAAGACTGGAATTCACAAGATATGGAAGAAGGTTGTTTCAATCATTAACAATGTTTTTTGATCAAGATTAACTTCTTCATGTGAAGAACTGTGACCATTGATTTCTTCCTCCAAACAACTACGTAAGAGGCTGTAAACTACAGCATAACCAGACATTACAGTATGTCATCACTGGGGTGGTCATGTGTGTCAGGCTGTTTTAAAGGGGCTATGTTGCAGATCAGGTTAGTAGCATTCAAAAATAGTGGGCACAAAAAAGTAATCTGAGATGTATGAGTATATTCCTACCACACCTATAAGAAAAGCATGTAAGAAAAGTATGATAATTAGCCTTATTTTGTGTGTCCAATCAAGAATTATTTCTGCATAAAACTTAATTTCTTGCAACTACTGTAGACTGTATACGTGTGACATATTTTGGAGAATTTACCCTTCAATGAAGGGCAAGCACCACTGCTTAAAGGCAATAGGCAGTCGCCCAAAAATTTTCTTTGAGAAATCAGCAAACTCTTGCAAATCTCCTCTTATTGCATTACAAGCAACTCTGAAGACATTTTGAACCTAACTATTACACACAATAAGAAAAGCCAGGAGAATTTCATAATTCACCAACAAGAATATTGTCACATGATCAAAATAGGCCAACCATGGACTAGAGTGACCGGGCACACTCACTCTGATTGGGTGACTGCATTTTACCTTTAAGGAAGGGTACATGACCACAGGTGGCAGTGACCTCACTCTTTTTTTAGTGAATTTGGAAAATCTGTCTACTGCAACACCCAAGCAAAGCCTGTTGGTATTGAATTTAATTGCCCAGGGTTATTCTGCTAAGAACCCTAGCTACTGAGAGTGATTTTAATGTTATCCAGCTTGTCTGCTATGCAATGCCACTGTTTCACTCATCTGTGCAAGTTACCATTTCCCCAGGCTCCAACAAATGCCCCGCCTGACAGCCTGGGATACACTCGGGCAAGTGTACTGTTCAATATCGGAGACCCAGGCAAGTAGCCCAGAGAAGTCTTTCAAGCTAACGAGTTCAAAGGCTATAAGAAATGTACAAGTTGATATTCATGGGGCCAAGTAGATTGAGAACAGCTAGTCTAATGGACAAGAACGAAAAAAGAAGTTGTTAAAGACTGACTTCCCAATCACCAATCTGAGTGGCTTATACTGTATTTGATCGGTACCTTTCGTCATACTATTTGGCCATAGATTTCAGGCCTTTCTGCCATTGTGGGAATTTTTGGCCCAAAATTCTTAAGTTTTCTTTTAGTCCTGAAAGGATTTTTAAATGGTGTGCAGGAATATGTCAGTGGACTTTTTTCTTTTTTTTTTCATCTAGAGGAAGGACTGACAAATCAGAGGATTAGATATGTACAATGCAGTTGCAAGCTAAAGAGACTGAACTGTAACAAAGTCTGAATGGATGACCAG
This sequence comes from Holothuria leucospilota, assembly GCA_029531755.1. Classification (NCBI taxonomy): domain Eukaryota; kingdom Metazoa; phylum Echinodermata; class Holothuroidea; order Aspidochirotida; family Holothuriidae; genus Holothuria; species Holothuria leucospilota. The sequence continues at coordinate 40,158,759 of CM055981.1, forward strand.
TGAAGTGTTCTCCAATTGGCTTGCAAACCATTTCAATCCTTTTGTTCACGACAAAGCACTACAAAAAGCGAAATTATCTTTTTCATACTGTAGATGGCCACAAATGGTTGCATCACATATGAAGAGTGAGGAGGCAAAGGAGTAGAGGACAATGTCATTTTCAGCACAAAAAGTAGTAGCATTGAGGCTGACAAGTGCTCTTCCCATCATAGAAAATGAATCTCACCTCTATGGTCAGATTATGGGGAAAGACACTTTTTTCTAGGGCCGAAAGAGTGTGTTTTCTATGTAAGAGTCATAAGTGTAGGGAGTGGTTAATTTTGGTTGTTCCTTTTAATTCATTTAGAAAATGTGATTAGAGGTTTGGAACTTGCTCCCAGCACATCATTAATGCACCACTTAACTCAAACTTTATTTAACTTAACTTTTGACATAGTCAGTGGCAGCACCAGGATTTTAAAAGTGGGGGGAAAATGGAAAGCGCAAGAAAATGTTGGGGAGCAAAACAATTTTTGCATGTAGCACAAGCTTTAGTGGGTGGGGTCATGGGGCAAAGCCCCGGTGGGGGTCCAGGGGAGAAGCTCTGAGGTGTTAGCATATCACCGTGTGAACAATTATGTCTCAGGAAGGATATTTTTGGTTCATAATGCATCATCAAATGCAAAGATTCCAAATAATTTTAATATATTGGGCTGTTCTTCCTGTCAGGCTACTGTAGCTTTTAGCGGGTAGGGTCCAGGGGCCCTGGTAGGGGTCCAGGGGGCATATCCCCTGGAAGCTCTGAGGTTTTAGCATATCTGTGGGTAAAAAATGAAGTCTCAGGATGGATATATTTTGGTTCATAATTCATCATCAAATGCAAAGATTTCAAATAGTTGTAATGTATTAGGCTATATCCTCCCACCAAACCACTATACCCTTAAGCGGTTGGGGTCCATGGGCCCACCTTAGAGCCCCTGATGGGGGTCCGGGGGTGAAACCCCTGGAAGCTCTGAGGTTTTAGGATATCTCTTGGTAAAAAATTATGCCTCAGGATAGTTATATTTTGGTTTATAATACATCATCTAATGCAACGATTCTAAATAATTTCAATGTATTAGGCTATTCCTCCTGTCAGGTCACTTTCAGGGGCTGTGTGGGGGGCATCTGTTGGACAGAGCTAACTTGGGGAAAATCCCCCATGCACCCCCCCCCCCCATGCACCCACCCCCACCCCCTGGTGCCACCACTGGACAGACTCCGACTGAGTCTGGAAATGATACGAGTTTAATTTTGATAACATGGTGGTCATGATATTGCAGATGATTGCTAACTAGGCTATTCTGTGACAAAAAAGCCCTTGGCCAACAACATGCTGATGCTGGTGTGATGATGATGGTCAATGCTGTTGATCCATAAAGTAGGCTCAATACCTGATAACGGCCACTCATTAACTGACTCCTGGTTGGCGTGCATATCGGCTGAACGTAGTAATTCTCTAATTTGGTGCCATTAGCTGCCAGGATGTCGAGATTGGGAGTCTTCGCAATGTGGTTGTGGTATCCGATGTCGTGGAACCCATAATCATCAGCTAGTATGAACACAATGTGTGGAGGTTTTGCATCGACAAAGGTAACAACCATTGCAGTGATCAAAATTAAACTGGTAAATTTCATGTTTATTGTGTCGATCGACGCCTTGGGTGTCTTAGCAGACTACGGAGTGAAATCTCACTACACCCTGGCCTGAGCTGCTAGCTTGCTGATTTACTGTACCTCCCAACAGCACACAAGTCCGTAGATCAGAAAGTTGAGATGCCAGCTGAACAGCTGAAGACACTTCTTTGCGGTTTCCTGTGTTTGATCATGTGACAAGTCAGGTAGGATTATTTACTTTTGTCAAGACGACAGTGACGTCATAGGTTTGCGCTAACTTGCGATTTCACTGATCAGTAGTACTATAGTAGTAGTTGATATAGTGAACAGAAGTAGTGGTATACAGTATGTGTAGCAGTACTAACGTTTTCACAGTTAGGCCTACCATGTAACTGAGTAAGCATGGCGCTTCTAACTTATTTGGTCGTAATCCCGCCAGAAGCACGGAAAGAAGGTGGAATTTGATGCCTGGCTTTACAAAATTATAATCCATATCCTCGTCATAAGCACCGCCTGCCGTATTAGACGTCGTCGCTGCAGCCTCAACTTGAATTCTTTCCTGCAAAGTTCATTTTAATTTAAGGCATGACATCGATCAGTGATACAGGGTAAGGCCCTACCTAGGCTGCATGAAATGAGTGATCTTGGCATACTGTCTTAATACTCATACTGTCATATATCCATAGGCACAGGCAGTTGTAACGTTATTTAGTGCATATGGGCAATTACGCAGTAAACCAACACAGAATTATTATGTATGCATATTTTGTTTTGTTAATTAGTTTCATTTGTTTTATTATGTTCAGGGCTAATCCTTAGATGTACAGAGATAGCATAAAAATTTTCATCCTGCTACCTCAAGTTTGAAAAAATATTTCTATGTCTACAGGTCCTGTGGAAAATATAAGGGGTGAACATTGACATACATAAAGGGTGTAACACATTGATATACAAAATAGAAATGGCTATTTTTCAGAAACTTTATCATGTACATACTTTTTGCCCTTTTCTGAAGATGATATGAAGCAGTACTCAATAACTAACCCATTGGGGACACTTTTTGATCAACATTAAGCTGAGGAGACCATAAATGGTAACGTATGTCAATGTTACACCCGTTATGAAATTGCGTTCACCCGTTATTAAAAAATGCTGATAAAGTGCTGAAATTAAAAGTTTACCATGTAGATGCCTACTGGTGAGAGGAAGAACCCTATCACTTTTGGTGGAGGTCAAAGGTCATTTGGGGTCATCGGGGGTCCGGTCTTCAAAAAAGTTTGCAGTCATTTCATACTACTGTAATGCCATAATACTGTAGGTATGTATGAATCATCGAAACCACAATGCATTTTTGCATTCTGGTTATCAGATCGGTACAATCAGAGAAGAGGAGCTGATGAGTCAAGTCACAAATTGTATGCACATGCAGTGCCTAAAAGAAATACAGTTCATGTATGATTTATAAAAACACTTGTTTTGCTGTTTTTTTATCGAGTTTTGAAGGACGACCAACAACGATGAAGGATGATCAAATTGTATGAAATGTTCACATGTAGGTAGTCCTTCGGACTACCAGTAAAAATTCCTTAAATTCACACCCAGTTAAGCCTAACTCTTGACATTATTTTTTATATCTAACACATTTTAACTTGACATCACATGATCAAAGTAGGTAAAAAGATTTACTTAAACATGAACTGTATGTCAAATATCCAAATAACTGGAAATTGTTTGCTGCCCACTATTTCCACCCTGTTGAATTAAATCTGTTATAAGTAAGTTTACTCTTTTCTTGTAAGTTTTCATTCGTGTTCAGAAATCTTGAAAAAGGTAACAAAACCTCTTCTTACAATTATCCAGTCGTTTTCAGAACCCTCCAAAAAGGTAACAAAACTTTCCCTTGCAATTATCCATTCTTTTTCAAAAAATGCAAAAAAGGTAACAGAACCTCTTATTGCAATCATTTAGTTGTTTTCAAACCTCCTCCTCCCCACACACCCCCCCCCCCAAAAAAAAAAAGGTAACAAAACTTTTCCTTGTAATGAGCCATTTGTTTTCAAAAATCCTAAAACAGGTTACAAAACTTTTTCTTGTAATGAACCATTCATTTTCAAAAATAGTGAAAAAGGTAAGAAAACCTTTTCTGGCAATTATCCAGTCATTTTCAAAAAACCCAAAAAGGTTACAAAACATTTTCATGATAATTGAGGTAGAAAATCCCCAATAAAACATTACTTTCTTCATAACCTTAAAAAAATCGTCCAAAAGCAGGGATTTTACCTACCAAAATTGTCCAAAAGGCATAGGAAAAAAAAAGAAGACGACAAAACGTCCAAAATCGTCCCATATTTCACTGGGTATAGATATAAATCATATCACTGTGCAGCTTCCAGTACTCACAGTAAGGCTAAGAGAATGAAAGTGAATGAAAGTCATAGATTTCTGTCTGGGAAATATTAAAAACATATGCAGTTATTTCTAATTATTCATTATCAATTATTTGTCATTGGTCATTATTTAGATAGATAAAAGTTCATGCATATGTGCAGACTTATTTTTCCTCTGAATATACTGTTTACGAGTGTGTTGCAACTCTAGTGGGAGTGCACAATGTGAAAAGCCATTACCAGTAAAACTGTGAATAGGACAACTTTTCTAGTGAAGCACATATTCGAGACATGAATGATGGCTCACTGATAAGATACAGATGGATATTCATTTTGAAACACAATTTTGCTAACTGTAGTGATTTGGAAATTTGATTTGTTTGGTGGTAGTGTTTAGATGAGGGGCACACCTTATGTAGTGCCGCCCCTGCACCCCACTCCTCCCCCACTCGATAATCCTAGATCATGATGACCAGCACTTAGCTCTTCACAAGTTTGGTGCTATGTATTCATAAAGGCCTCCTGCTGTACACGAATTGTTCATTATGAGGTGCACCTCAGTGAGATGCAGGCCAAATGAATGCAAATTTTGGATGGACATTGGAATCCCATTGCAAAGTTTTGTTGTTGGTACTTTCTGTAATGTGGACTTTGTATAGTCTTAGAGGTGAAGAATCGCTTGTTGTTAAGCCCTCCTTCAATAGAACAATTTTATTTCCTTTTCTCAGGTCTTTGAACCAAACAGAAGTAGGTTCAAGCACTTTCATTGCAGTACCAGCTCCAACTAGTGGCGGTATTCCTGTTGTTACCATAACTACAGCACCTAGTACAGCTGACAAAGAAAAGACCAAACCTCTTCCTCCTGTAAGTTTGAATGAATAGACTGTGATTGAACATTAGGAAATAAACTCTGCTGGCTTCAAACATACCTGGAAATTGCAAACAAATAATAAAGTGCAAGTAGGCCTATATATCATTATGTGTGCCATATTTAGTCTACAGTAGGCCTAAGTCCATCCCTGCCTGAATATACAGTATGTGGTCATTTCAGCTCATAACTATAGTTGTAAGAATGTTGCCACAAAGGTTATTTGTGATCTTCCATCAAAAGTTCAACTCATGTTTTATTTTAGTAGTTTTTAGTTAAGTAGTCTTGTAAATGTGTTGGGAATTGGGATGCTTGGTTTTGTCATTTTCAGGCATTAGTACAACAGATTGCAAAATTTGAACCCCCTTTGGAAATCCTGTATATACCCCTGCCACTAGCTTTGTATGAAAGGTAGGTGTCTCAGTGTTAGCTGGACACTACACGTCTGAACAATCAACAAACAAAGAAGACTTAAAACATAGGATCTCAGTCAAAAAGTTACTTAGCCAAAAGGAAGGATAAGGGTTTGGATAGGGATTAGAGTTAGGATTAAGTTTAGAGTCAGGATCTTCAGTGGAATGAACCTTTGTTTGATCTAGTGAACCCTGCCCCGCATAGGAGGCTGAACATTGCAGATTGCCATCGTAGAGGAGTCTTCTAAGGAAGGAAGTGTTTTCCCCTTGTGGAAAAAAATTTTAACATTTTAAAGGGAGAATGCAGTCACCCCAATAAAGAATTGTATAGTAGACTATACTATTTCCTGAATGGCTCGTGAGAATCATGTGACAGTATTTTTCTCAATTGTAAAATTAAAGAGGAGCAACTGCTTGGTTTACCTTGAATATGCAGTATTTGTGTCCTAAAATATAATGAAAGATGCTTGGAAGAGAAATAAGAAGAAATATGTGACATTCAGCTATTGTTTCAAAATAAGTTTGGGGCGACTGCTTTTGACCTTTAAGGTGCAGTTGGATACTACATTTTGTGTAATTTTTTTTTAAGTAAATTTATTGAAAACTTTTGATATGTTATTGGAACTTTTTGACTGATTTCACTGAGTGGACAAATAAGGCATTTTGGTCCTTGAGTATAGTATTGCTGGAAGGATACTTAAACCCCCCCCCACACATATTTTTCCCTTGGGGGGGAGGTTAGCCCCTCTTGTTTGTGCATTATTTGTACACCTGCTGTATGATGAGTACAGAGACATGGCTAGATACCTTCCATTGACCTAGTCTGAAGTTGTAATGAGATGATTATTTTCCTGTGACTTAGATTGAGTTAAAGTGTAATGAGACTGAATTTTTTTTTCTTAGCATGGCTTGCATATATTGTAACTATGTTCTCTGCCAAGTGTCCTTTTTATTATGGTTTCAATACCTTTCCCCTGGGTGACATGTATATATTCTGATGGCGTGTATATATTCTGATGGATGATCCATCCATCCATGGAGGGATGTACGGACAGACAGACGGATGAACGAATGAACGAATTAATGTCAAAGAATATCACCACAGCTTTTAAGTTCTTCAGTGTACTGAATGCGTAATTTCCTCCAAAACTTTGTCAGCATAAATCTCCAGTAGTAGCACATATTGAGTGGTTCAGGACTGAATGTATGGAAAGGTCACTTAGGGGTCATTTCTTGATACAGTAATATGCAAAATGCTTTTCTGACAAATAGCAATGGATCTTCTTCAAAGTTTTGTCACAGTAGGCCTAATCCTTACAGTAGCATGCAATTTCTGGTATTAGGTGCTGTATGTGGAACTTTTGATCACTAGTGATATTTGAGTTAATTACTGTTACCTTTTAGCTACCATCTCATCGTTATCGCTACACTCTTTGGCATGACCTGCAAAGCAATGATATCAAAGGTGACCAGCTGCGACACCCAAGAGTGAGGAAAGGACCCCCTGTGAAGGACAAGGTATTCTATGATGTGAAGGATGAGCAGGGGCACAGTATTCACCACAATTTGAAGGGTACACAGAGAAAAGAGTTTCAGAGGAAAGCTGAAAACTGGGAGTGTGCACAGGTAAGATGACAGTATCTCACAGGGAAAGCAGTAAAATACATGCATATGCCATATAATGAAGCATCATTACTAATGTTTCAGGAATTCTGGGATGTAACCTGCATATGCCCCAGTCAATTGTCCTGGCACATTGATGGATATTGTTATCACCCCTCTGTTGGGCATTGAATATGAAACTGGAAGGAAGAGCTGTATCTAAGGAAAGTTACTAAAATAAGAACAAAATTTACTTTTAAGAGTTGATAAATTGTGGAACTGAATGATTGAAAATTATTCCTTTCAATGGGTTTATTTTGCTCCGGAAACATGAGAGATTTAAAGGGGAATTTTCATCATCCCAGACAGTTCCAATTCTCCCAACTATGCATCTTCTAGCTCCTCCCATAACTGTATGAAGCTCTTCCTTGTGCAAGAATAAACCTGTTTTATTGCTTAAGGCCATGTCCTGGTGAGCATACAAGGCTATAAAATGTAATAAAAGTACTCTCTCTGCCTTGTGTGGAATGTGAGCTTCTCTGCATCTTTCAAATTTTCAAACTTTGATGTCAATCAAAGATCAGTCACCAACTGAGAATTTTGATATACATACACTAAAAATATACTTTGGGGTGATGACTGTCTGTCTTTAAGTTACTCTTCAAAGGCAGGTGCATATTATACTGTACCAAGGTGGCTGCAGCCTTGGGGAACTCATCCTGTCATCTTGTTGTTGGCAGGGTTCCTTCAGCTTGAAAAAGTCATGAAAATGTATTTTTGCTTTCCAGGCATGGAAAGGTTGTGTTATTTCGTAAATACCATAACTTTTTTAAATGCATGAACAATGCATTGTTTTATCCCTGACTTATTATACTAAGAAAAATGTAGTTTGATGAACTAGATCAGGGATTTTGAATGATTTGGTTATTAAAAGGTCATTTAGAAGTAATGGGAAGCTTTCGTTTTACTAAAGGTGTAGGAACCCCACACACTGGGTTGGCCACACACTTTGTAAATGTGACTGCAAACCAATCATTTATGGTGTTTCCCATAATAAAATAAAATGACAGTTGTAGTGAACAAATCAATGTGCACTAGTTGCAGTTTAATAAATTTACCTGTCAGTTAATATCTTGAGGCATTTTCTAGCCTCTGTAGTCATATAATTGTAATACGTATTACTGGAGTCATACGGGCATTGTACAGATTGCCAACATTCTAGCAGTTTTATATCTCTATGCTAATCAGTCCACAGGTGGACTGCCAGTTTGATCTGCAACTGTCACTTATTTCACAATGCCTGCTTATTAACTGTCCATAAGAACTAAATTGCCCTCAGGTCTTGGACAGCTGTGCACTGCCATATGTCTCAACCATGTTACCTTGGCCCCTAACTCCATGTCAAGTATCACTTGTGATACCCCAGTTTAGGAGTTACTTTTGAATAGTGTTTGGGTGTGAAGCAGAATATGGCACCCCCAACAATGACCCCATTGAGTTTTTTAGTCTCAGTTGTGTTGACTAGTTGCATTTGCGTTTTGTGCATTGTGCACCTGGGCACCTGGGCATTTCCATAGTCTTTTGCTGAAAGGAATGGAATGTGATGCAAGCATCAAATTGGTTCATTCCTGAACTGTTTCCTGTAATGTATTCTTTGGTAATTTGTGGGTGATGACCATGAACTACCCAGGCAGGGGTTCTTCCAGAAACTCAGAAAAGGGAGGGGGGGAGAGATTTACAGTATTACTGCTAAACCCTGAGTCAGAACTGATGCTGTCCTTGGCCAAAGTTACAAGTGGGTTCAGGGGGGCCAAAAGCTTTCTTCAAGGCCCCTATAATGTGCAATTTGAAGGGTTTTAAAGGCAATTTATTTAAGTTCAAACATTGCAGCAAATGTGTCCTCTTCTTAAGTAAGAAACCAAGATATTGACAATTTTTTATATTTTTATGGAAATGAAAAGGGGAGATTTTTCCCTCCTTCTGGAAAGGGGGGACAAATCCCCCCTTTCCCACCCTTGAGAGAAACCCTGCCAGGGGTTTGGTGAAACCTTCTACATGCCAACAAATAGAGTGAAAGATATTTGCATAATCAATAGAACATGCTTTGGCATTTTCACACTGTTTTGGACTTACAGACCTTTTTTTTTCATGATTTAAGTTCCCATGGCATGACTGTTCAATTTCTTTTCTGGTGTAGAAAGTGAATTTATCATACCAAGACTTGGGCCATGATTACCAGGTGGATACCTTTCTGTCCATCTTGAAACGGCTTTCTGCAGCTGATGAAATACAACTTATGGACAATAATATACAGGACCTCAGAGCTTTCAACTTTCCAAAGTAAGTAATCATACAAATCTTGGTTTTAGACAACAGCTTCTTTATACAGCCTGTGAATTTTTCAGTCACCACTTTAACCAGTTAACTGCTGAATAAAAATATTGTAACTTTCATCCTACTGTGGAATTAATTTTCGCAAAAATGTCTTTTTTCGCAAATTCCAACTTTACACTGGAAAAATAATACACTGTAAATATTTATTTCATTGCCATTACTTTTGGAATCAGAGCTCCTATCATGTGCACCTGTTTGCTCTGTATCGGATTCTGCAGTATCGAAATGCATGCTTTCATTTTCGGTGTCTAAATCACTTGTCCCACGCAAAACTGAGTCACTGTCTGACTCGATATCCAAAGCAAATAAACACTGCAAAGCTTGTTCGGTAGACAATCCCTTCTTTGTTGTAGACACAGCCATTGTAACAGTGAAATCAGAAAGAAAAACATCCACATGGTCCTACACTTGTAGTGGTAGCCAGCAAGAGATTGTAAACAGCACAGCATGTCCAAGAACACTTCTGGGTTCCACGTGCTTGATCAGTGTCTCAATATGAAGATGGATATATCAGTCTGATGCCTCAGCAAACAGACAATAGGGCCAGAATGTTCGCTGTGCAAAGGGAACTATCTTTGGTGGGTGTATCGTTGATTGGCTGGGCATTATGTGAAGCAGTTCGGTGCATATATTACAAGATGGATATATCTGTCACTGTCAGTAGCGCGAAGTTAGGACATGATGGATATATCGGTCATATGCAGTTAACTGGTTAATAAGTTGAAACATATTTGGTAGTAATCAGAAAAAGGTAGGAGGTCCATATTTGTTTGCAAGGTTATGCAAGAGTATGGCTGTCAATATTTATGACAGCCAGTCAATACTTATGACAGCCAGTCAATATTCCGCTTCTACCACTTATAGACCCACAGGCTCCTTAAAGCCCTAGTTTCTTCCTGCCATTGAGTCAAAATCTCATCAACTTTGACGTAAGACGTAAGATGATGTAAGTGCTGCTTTAAAGTTCAGCATATGTTATGGATCCATTTATCCCATCCTGCCTTTTCTGCCTCCCTTCTGCTCCTTCTCACTTCCTCCCTGCCCTGTCATCTCCACCAACCTGACCTGACCCACCTTTTTACTTACTCTTTTGAACAAGCTGCACCACTGCAACAGATTTAGATGCCACAGGTGATCATCTATTTGCCCCCTTCCTTAGTAAAGGTCTACTGATGTTTTCTCCCTTTTGCTATAAAAGTTGTCAAGAACCTGTAATGAAGGTTTATATTAGTTTGTGTGTTTTATCAACCATATCCTCATACATTTTAAATGCAAATAGTCACTGTACTTTTTTAAATTTTATTTTCTTTCAGGTGCATCTCCTTGAATCTTAGTAACAACTTTGTGTCATCTTTTAATGTAAGTTAAGTTCTATTCCAATTTTCCAAACTGAGTTTCTAGAATGATATCTTGCAAAATGTGTCCATTTTTCTGCATGACCACTTAACTTATTCATGATGTATTAAACTTAAGTCAGTTGGAATGGAACACACTGTTAGTGTTTCTAAGTTGTCTCTTGTGTATGCAACAGTATGTGCAGGCCTCAATTTTAAGAAAATTTTACTGTTGTTCATTGGACAACCTATCTGCCTCTTTTGGTTGTCCAAAAGAAAATTTAGGAGTCCACAATGAAATTTGCAGTAACCCTAGAAGCAGTCTGTTAATGTGTTGCATGAACTTTGGTTGTCCATTGGACCACCAGCCCACCATTTTTTGGTTGTCCATCACAAATTTCGGTCGTCATGGGGTAGGGATGACTGGTGAAAGCCCTGGTGTATGAAAATCAACTAAATCAGCATCAACTACCATTAACAGAATGTAAGTGTTTAGTTGTCCTGTCATGTATGCAACAGTGTGTATACAATTTTTAACCAAATCATGCAGCATAGCTTGTGGACACACTTTATTATTATATCAGTAACAACTATATACATTGAGCATGTGCATGCAAAAACTTTATACAACTAGCAATCATGCTGAGCTCTCCTTTGTTTGTATTGGATTCATCAAGTGAACAATTGTTTTGACTTGTATTAAAATCACTGTGAACATTTTTACCATGGTGAAAATGATTAAGCAGAGTTAAAATCCTCTGCAAAATTATTTAAAATGTACCATAAAATTCATCTTGTTAAAAATTATACACCTGCAACTCTGATTCCCCATATATTATTAATATTATAACCACAAGGCCACATTTTATGAGGACACTCTTTTTAATAGAATTTTTACCTTTGTTTAATTGTAAGTGATCTTAAATGATGCTATTTGAATTCCACCCCAGTTAGAGGCATTTCACCAGGATGCTTTTCTTGAGGTTTCTGAAGGAAATGGTGGGGTTTTTTTTCACCACAAAAATAGTGGGTTTTTTTGTTGTGAAAAATTGTGAAAATGTTCATAATGAACTGAAACCTTAGTGTTCATCAATGATGTGTCAGCTTGTGACAGATTACTTTATAGTTTGTGAAGATATCATGGTGACCAGATGTTATGGAAAAAGCAAAGAACAACTTATTTTTCCCAGTGCTTACTCTCATTGTAACACTTTATTCTTGCTTAGTTAAAGATCCTTAACTAATTAAGTAGTAGTTTGCATCCTGATATGTGATGTCATTCATGGATTTCATCTTGAAAGCATCTTCTTTAATTAAATTAATATTTAATATTATATTTATATATTTTTATTTATATTTATATTTTTTTAAAGTAATATTTTACTAATGCAAGAGAGAGACTGCTAGCATGTGTTCATGTGCACAGGAGGATTACAGGTACAATGTACTCTATTTATAAGCAAATTTACCACAGAATGTTGCCCGGTATTCACAGTGTTGTATCATCATTTTGTCTGTGAATCTTCACATTATCCATGCATCCTGTTCAATCATAGGCTGTGTCTCACAATTATCTTTTAGGCCAGGAAGTCTGTAATGGCAGTACTGGTTTTCAGGTGATGTATCAATTCATGCAACACACAATGAACACTTTGATTACCATGTGCACTTTTCAATATTTTTTTTTTTTCATGATCAGAAACTTCCTAAATGTCCCAGGTTACAGACACTCAATCTGTGTGATAATTCAATCAACTCATTTGGTGGCCTGAGTTATCTCAGCAAGTATCCAGACCTTCATACTATGGACCTCAGAAGGAACCCAATCTGCTTTGAGGAAGCCTATCGACAAAGGTATGTCATATCACAACTGGCACTGTAGCAGTGTTTGTTCATCCTGGTTTAGTATGTTTGAAGGGTGATATATTGTTCATTAAAGAAAAAAATTGCTCTCAAGTGTTGTTCAATTTCGAGTCGTTCATTCATAATATCAGAATTTTTCATGAAACTTTGGTCTTAATCAATGTTAACCAGATCATCTGTTCAATAAAAGAAGTTTAGACCCTACTGTGATTGTTAAATTGGCTAGCCAAAACTAACCATCTTATTGGAGGTCAAATTGGGTAGGAATATTAAATGTATGCAAGGAATTTTCTGGATGAGGCAGTATGGAGTCTCAGTTTGTGTGACATGAAGCCACTAAAAATGGTCTCTTGACAGGAGATTACAAATTTAGCAAGGATTAAGTTGGAAGAAGTAGGCTTTCAATTTTTTGGTTAGCGAAAAGGGTTAATTGGTGTATAGTCACATACGTTGAGCTACATCTTAGTAGTCTATTATAATGTTAGTATGTGGTATCATCTGCATGCTTGGCTTGGTATTTAAATATTTCTTATGTAAATCACAACACAAGTCATATGTTAAAGGATATGCTGATAGTGCTATCGCACACCAGTGTAAAAAAGCTTAACACATTTAAGTTGATAATCCTGTTTTTCTGCAATTTTAAATCATATATTTGTAAATTGTTGAATGGGGAAGTGTGTAAATCAGGTTATTTATATTGCATTGTGGGTAATATAATGTAATCAGTATGAACATATGAACTGGTGAAAATGGTGACACAAGGTTAAAATCCTCAGCAAAATTCTTTTAATTCCACCATAAAATTTCACCTTGTTGAAAATACTGAATGATGATTGAGCTGCTGCTATGAAAAGAAAATCACCTCAGTGAAAACATTTTAAGTTTTATTATAACCACAAGGTTACATGCCATGAGAGCATTTACTGGAATTTCCACCTTGGTTAAATTGTAAGTGATCTTACGGGTTACTATTTAAATTTCACTGCAAAAAAACCTGAAGGCGTTTCACTCCAGTGTTTCACTTGAGTTTGCTGAAGGGAAGAGTGTGTGTGTTTTTTTTTTTTTACCACAAAAATGTACCTATTTTCAGAATGAAAAAGGGTGTAAATGTTCAATGTAAATGATACTAAGAAGAATTAAATAGATTGTTCAAGGTAAGTGACATAACTTCCAAGCTTATACACTAGGTTGAAAAAATGGGTGATATGGGTGAAGGGTGATATATTGTTCATTAAAGAAAAAAATTGCTCTCAAGTGTTGTTCAATTTCGAGTCATTCATTCATAATATCAGAATATTTCATGAAACTTTGGTCGTAATCAATGTTAACCAGACCATCTGTTCAATAAAAGATGTTTAGACCCTACTGTGATTGTTAAAATGGCTAGCCAAAACTAACCATCTTATTGGAGGTCAAATTGGGTAGGAATATTAAATGTATGCAAGGAATTTTCTGGATGAGGCAGTATGGAGTCTCAGTTTGTGTGACATGAAGCCACTAAAAATGGTCTCTTGACAGGAGATTACAAATTTAGCAAGGATTAAGTTGGAAGAAGTAGGCTTTCAATTTTTTGGTTAGCGAAAAGGGTTAATTGGTGTATAGTCAGTCACACACGTTGAGCTACATCTTAGTAGTCTATTATAATGTTAGTATGTGGTATCATCTGCATGCTTGGCTTGGTATTTAAATATTTCTTGTGTAAATCACAACACAAGTCATATGTTAAAGGATATGCTGATAGTGCTATCACACACCAGTGTAAAACAGCTTAACACATTTAAGTTGATAATCCTGTTTTTCTGCAATTTTAAATCATATATTTGTAAATTGTTGAATGGGGAAGTGTGTAAATTAGGTTATTTATATTGCATTGTGGGTAATATAATGTAATCACTATGAACACATGAACTGGTGAAAATGGTGACACAAGGTTAAAATCCTCAGCAAAATTCTTTTAATTCCACCATAAAATTTCACCTTGGTGAAAATACTGAATAATGATTGAGCTGCTGCTATGAAAAGAAAATCACTTCAGTGAAAACATTTTAAGTTTTATTATAACCACAAGGTTACATGCCATGAGAGCATTTACTGGAATTTCCACCTTGGTTAAATTGTAAGTGATCTTACAGGTTACTATTTAAACTTCACTGCAATAAAATTGAAGGCGTTTCACTCCAGTGTTTCACTTGAGTTTGCTGAAGGGAAGAGTGTGTGTGTTTTTTTTTTACCGCAAAAATGTACCCATTTTCAGAATGAAAAACGGTGTAGGCCTAAATGTTCAATGTAAATGATACTAAGAAGAATTAAATAGATTGTTCGAGATAAGTGACATAACTTCCAAGCTTATATACACTAGCTAGGTTGAAGAGATCAAGACAGCTACAAGTGTTCCAACTGTCTAGAAAGAGTCTTTGCTTGCCCTATCACAGGGGCTGCCAAGGGGTTTCTCATTATTAAAGTGTTATGTCCATGTGTGCTTTTAACTCCTTTGGGGAGAAGTTTCAGGTGTTATGACTGCAGTGGGAGATAGTCTACAGGGTTTAGCTTATAATGATGATTCAGGGGTAGATGTACCACACACCGAAAAATGCATAGGTGTAGGAAACTGACCATGAAGGGGGGAGGAGGGTTGAGTGAAATTTCAGACCACCATCCTGACGGAGGGGGTGTTTCCACCCCCTTTGAGAAATTTTTAATATTGAGGGTCCTCAGATGAAGTTGGTGCAACATATACGGCAAATTTTAAGAAAAATTACGGCAAAATTTTAACACTTTTTACAGAGAGAACAAATAAGGGGTTTTCATCTTTGAATCCATGGAGGACGGAAGTATGGGAAGGGTGGAAGCATACTTCTGCCCCACCACATTTTGACTGGGGGAGGGGGATTTATCCCCCTCCCTATGCCTATGACAAAATATCTACATGCTACTCGATTACAAGACCATTGTGTATTTTATGCATTTTAAAGCATAGACATCTGGTGCCTGGAACTTGACAGGTTTTCAGCAGTGTTGTTCTTTTCATCCTCAGGATTTTTCAGACACTTCCTAGTCTTAAAGTTTTGGATGGCATCCCAAAGCTCCCGTCTGATGAATCTGACTTCACCATTCAACGAAAGGGGTACTGTGTTATCTCATAGGAACAGTTTTCAATGCTGCACGCATACTTACATCTGTATGAATGGGGCTCACTACAAAATTTAGGGAAGATTTAAGGATGCTTATGGAGTCCCAAGTTGCCATGGGCAGAAGGAATCTATGTGATAGTTGTGTCACTTGTGTTTGCATGTGAAGGCATACATTTGCGTATGGTATATGCATGTGACACTTTCTGTTTGTGAACATGACATCTTACCAAGGGTAACCTTGAGGGATATGACACATAGTGTGTGTATAACACTTATTAAGTATATGATCCCTGTTGTTTTTGGTCAGTTGTAAGTTGGGGTTAGCGGAGGTCAAATAGTGGAAAGTTTGTAAAACGTATCTCAAAAAGTTAAATTCATGAATGCAGGTCATACATGGCATAAAGGTGCACCACAATGAATAGAAAATTTCATCAAATTGGGTATAGTTTGGTCATTTGGGGTCACCAAAGGTCAAACTGTGAAATCATGTACACATGCTATCTCAAGAAATCAAACTGATTAATCTCATAGTTTACATGTGGATGCATGCCCCACATAAAGCAGGCCTCTTTCATTTTTGGTGGATACTAAAGGTCATTGTAGATCATTTTGAGGTGCGGAAGGCTTGTTAAACATCAAGCAAGAAAACATACCCCCCATTGTATGTTTGGAATTTAATGCAGAAAGTGAAAATGCAAGAAGCTGAGTGGTGACCCAATTATCATGACATCAGTATGTTTGAACATTGTTGATGAATTGTGAGCATTGTACAGTTCATACAAACATTGAAGGCAGTTAAATTGATACCACTGTGGTAAGTTACAAAGTATTTTCCAGTTGCAAAAATTGCTAAACCCTTTTGCTTTCTGGCTTACCCATAGAGTGGGTTCTGTGGCTTCACTTCAGTTAGTTAAATACATAAGTCAGCTTTCTGAATTCTCTTATTGAACTTCCTCACCTTTTAAGCAAATATTGGGTGATATTTTTAATTCATGATGGTGGTTTCATGCATTCCATGAAAATAATCCATCCAGTGTCAGGTATGGAGAAAAAGTATCACTGTATTGATGTTCTTTTGTTCTCTGTATGAAATCACCTTGTCTTTAATAGATTTTAAAAATCATTCTTTTGAAAATTTATTTTAGTTGTAGGCTGTAAAATATTCTGTTTGTAAATAGCTTTTCAATAGTTTTGGAACCAAACATTCAAAGTACTTTATAATGTCTTCAAATAGAGCTAATCAAATGTGAGGAAGAATGCTACTGTAATTATAGTTTTGTGTGTGCATAATATTTTGGAAAACATTTTGAAAAACAAGAAATGCTTTACTCTGAAGTTATATTTCTGTCTGTGTTATCTTTTCATTGTATCATAGCAAGTAAAAGATATATATTCATAGCAAGTATAGGATATATATTCATTTATTGCTTTGGTAATTTATTAATCACTTATATATGAAATTAACCAGAATGCAAAAATGCATTGAGGTTTCGATGATATATGTTCTATTTCAAATAATGCCATGATGTCCCATATCTTTCAGACAATGGTCAAATGCTATCTTAACATGTTGGAAAAATAAAGTTTTGCATTCCTATTTAATTTTGGGAATTCTTGGGAAATTTGCAGTTTGACCTCTGGTGACCCCAGATGACGATCTTGGGAAATCTTGGAAAATTTTGCTCTTTGACCTCTGCTGAACCCATATAAAACTCTTGAGAATTCTTGGGAAATTTTGCTTTTTTACCTCTGGTGACCCCAGATGGCCTTTGACCTTCACCAAAAACAATAGGGTCCATCTTTTCACCATAACACATCCACATAGTACTGTAAGTATGAAATCTACCCAGGCTTCCTACCTGGAGATACGTGTTAAGAAGCTTTTCAGTGTTTGGCCCACGTTGACCCAAGATGACCTTTGACCTCCACCAAAAATGATTGCGTTCATATTCTCACCACAATGCATCCACATACTACGTATAAAATCTATCCAAGCTTTCTCCCTTGAGATACTGTGTTAACAAGGTTTTCAGTGTTGACCCTCGGCCACCCTACATGACCTTTGAACTCCACCAAAAACAGTGGGGTACATCTTCTCACTATAACACATCAATTTACCATGTATGAAATCTATCCAAGCTTCGTACGTGGAGATATCGTGTTAACAAGATTTTCAGAGCTTAACCCCCAGTGACCCCAAATGACGTTTGACCTCCACTAAAAATGATGAGATTCTTCCTCTTACTATAAGGCATCTACATACAAAGTATCAAATTTATCCAAGCTTCCTACATTGAGATATTGTGTTAACAAGGTTCTGATGGTTTGACCCCCCAGTGACCCCAGATGACCTTTGAACCCCACCGAAAATGATAGAATTATTCCTCTTACTATAAGGCATATACATACAAAGTATCAAATTTATCCAAGCTTTCTACATCGAGACATCGTGTTAACAAGGTTTTCAGGGTTTGACCCCCGGTGACCCCAGATGACCTTTGAACCCCACCAAAAATGATAGGGTTCTTCCTCTTACCATAACGCATCTACAAACAAAGTATGAAATTCATACAATCTTCCTACCTCGAGATATTGTGATAACAAGGTTTTCAAGGTTTGACCCCCGGTGACCTTTGACCCCCACCAAAAATGATAGGGTTCTTCCTCTTAATATGGGGCATCTATGTACCAAGTTTGAGAACTGTCAGAGCTTCCTTTCTTGAGATATCGTGTTAACAAAGTTTTCAGGGTTTGACCCCCGGTGACCCCAGATGACCTTTCACCTCCACCAAAAATGATAGGGTTCTTTCTCTTACCATAACGCATCTACATACAAAGTATGAAATTCATCCAAGCTTCCTACCTCGAGATATTGTGTTAACAAGGTTTTCAGAGTTTGACCCCCGGTGACCCCAGGTGACCTTTGACCCCCACCAAAAACAATAGGGTTCTTCCTCTCAATATGGGGCATCTATGTACCAAGTTTGAGAACTGTCAGAGCTTCCCTTCTTGAGATATCGTGTTAACAAAGTTTTCAGGGTTTGACCCCCGGTGACCCCAGATGACCTTTCACCTCCACCAAAAATGATAGGGTTCTTTCTCTTACCATAACGCATCTACATACAAAGTATGAAATTCATCCAAGCTTCCTACCTCGAGATATTGTGTTAACAAGGTTTTCAGAGTTTGACCCCCGGTGACCCCAGGTGACCTTTGACCCCTACCAAAAACAATAGGGTTCTTCCTCTCAATATGGGGCATCTATGTACCAAGTTTGAAAACTGTCAGAGTTTCCCTTCTTGAGATATCGTGTTAACGAGCAAAGTGTCACAAACACACACACACACACACACACGCACATACACACATACATACACACGCCATCATGACTGCATAGGTTTCTCTTATCATCGAAACCAAAAAAGGAAAGCGAAGATAATTTCAGCACCACTGTAGATGGCAGGATGAAATAATGGAATGGTCAACTGGCAAGACAGGCAAGTTCTAAGGACATATTTTATTTTCAAACTTACAAAATGTAAGGTGCAAAGAAGGGTTTCCCCTGGGTTTTAGAGAGTGTGAGGTGGTATTAGGTCATGGAGGTAATATGATGCCAGATTTGGCACCATCAGTGAGAACTATCAATACTTCCATAGCTAGTACAGTACAGGTGGCAAGTATAGCAAATTTCTGTGAGGTGGCGGCTGAAAACTGTGAAATGGCTTCCTCACAAAAAGAGTGCCAGGGGAACCCTGCAAAGTATTCTTAAGAGTAGCATTTATTAACACTGAACACCCCTGAGAAGCTGAGTTCTCCTTACAGTATGATGAAACCTCACTCTGTGTCCCTAAACCCCACTCCACTCTGCACAGTTCCCACTCACAGTTTTCCCCCAGACAACTCCCACTAGTCATCCCACCAGAAAATTTTTCCCCCAGACAATTACCAACTGGACAATTCTCACCCATGACAAAAAACCCTCAGACAACCCCCCCCCCCCAAATATGCAGTTGTTCTGTGTGGGAACTGTCCAGGATGGGAATTGTCCCAGGGTAATTTGTGTGGAAACCCCTCAACTCAGTGACCAATATTTTAGTATGAGCTTAACACACACATCTAACAGCACATCTTTCCATGGGTTTCTGTATTAAGTTTGTGATTAAATTTAAAGTTTGAATAATGACCACAATGACTTCCAGAGAGGTGCAGTAAACTATATAGGACAATTAAAGTTACTTTTC
Organism: Holothuria leucospilota; assembly: GCA_029531755.1. Lineage (NCBI taxonomy): Eukaryota > Metazoa > Echinodermata > Holothuroidea > Aspidochirotida > Holothuriidae > Holothuria > Holothuria leucospilota. The sequence continues at coordinate 40,178,629 of CM055981.1, forward strand.
AGATTAAACCAGTGAAGTAATACTTAACAGCAGAAAGAAGGTTGCTGGCAACAAGTAAAGAGATAGACTTCAATAAACGTGAAGAAAGTAAAAAGTTAATTTGAGGGGGGAAAAATATTTCCCTGGACTATATACTGAAATGGCAAGAAATCTTACTGGCAGGACTTGCATCAAAAGGAGAAAGGTTTCTTTGGATTATTCACTATGAGAGATACAGCCTATTTGTCAAAATTTTAGTATCTAAAACACATGGAGGCACATTAAATGGAAAAAAATGATTTTTGTAGTATTCATCTAATTTTACCATTAATTTTAAGACCTTAAAAATTAAATGCCACATGACCCAATCTTTGTTGTGTCTTGTAGCAAAAATCCAGTGACCCATCACCCAATCTCTCCCCATAAACCTAGTTTTAGCAAATACCAAATAGCCTATCACCCTATATCTTTTCTTTTACACTTAGTTGTAACAAGCATTAAAATGATCCATCACCTAAAATTTTCTTGTTATGGCAGACATTTTATGTCTAAAATATAATTTCCAACAGTTGAGTGTAACGCCTCTTGATTTCTCCTCTGTCCTTCAAAAATTGTGTAAAAACCTGCTTATTGAGTTCTCCATTCCAGCCAGCTTCATTAGATGATTTGTAAATGAACAGTTTTCTCTCCATCACTTCTAAATGATCTGAAATATATTAAAATGAAATTTAAAAAAAATTCATACCAAATTAAAAAACACACCACATTAAAGTATGTGACACTTAAATGACAAACTGAATACTGCAGATATTTCAACTTTCCTTTCAAACAGACCTATACTAAGTATCCTGAAAGTTACATCTAGCAATAATCTTGTGTTACCAAGTGAAGTGCAGTATCTTACACACAGGCATTCATCACCCAATCCTTTGCAGGTAACTCTAAAAGAAAAGTCTAGGCTTTAACTTTCTGTTGATGTTTTGAAAGGGTACTTTTGGCACTCTAGTGAAATTTTCATTTAGCTCCTATTCTTGACATCTTAGCAGGTGATATTATTAAAGTTTCGAGCCAAAGTGAACTTGAAACATGTTCACATGACACAGTGACCTCACATCAACCACTTTCTTTGGTCTTTCCTTTAAACTCATGACCATGTTTTCGTGTTCAGAATGCATGGGAAGTGTGACCCTCACAATTCCCATAAGAAAGTCACATCCCTACCTATTTCATGGTAAAGTAATCTGTTGAAAAACTAAGAAAACAACACATGGCTCATTCTTGTTACAAGTTAATATCCTTCCTGCTTGCTTCTAAATCACATAAGATTTCAAATGTAGTAATTTCATCTCTCAATGAGGAAGGGAATGGAAAGATAATTTCACCAGAATATTTTAACTCCTCTTTCACATATAACAATTGTTGCTTAATTTTTGCAATTGTGTATGCAATCAATAAAAGGAACCCTGGTCAATGAAAGATCAGAAATGGGAGAATGACCTTGCTATTTCCCTTGCAGGAGATGCTTTCCACTGATAAATGCAGGCACCCTGTCACAGAGAAGGATTTACCTTGGGGGGGGGGGGGGGGTGGGGGGTGGGTGGGCTGGGCACAAACTAATGTGGGTGGCCCCTTCGACAATAATACTCCACAAGACTACAGTGCCGCAAGTCACAAAAGGAAGGCAAAGGTTGTGGTCACTTTCATCTGACCCGCCCCCCCCCCTGCCCCCCACTCAAAATTAACTCCACAAATTCCTTCTTACATACATGTAAGCCTAAAAAACAAAAATTCCAACAAAAATTCCAACATTAATTGCATCACCACACTGTTTGAAGTGGTCCTCGAGTGACGTGTTACCTACCTTAAATCATAACTTTGTGTGCTTATTTTGTGGGGGCCCCTGGGCACGTGCCCCCTGACCCATGCTTAAATCCAGCTCTGCCCTGTCAACTCAAACTAGCATCATGTAAAGTACCAACATAATTTCCTGTTGCATGATACTGGATTTACACTCCCAGTTTGGGATTACACATAGCAAAAATATTTCATGAAGTGTGACTATAGCTGAAATATCTTGTAACCAACAGTACTCTGTAGGCCATATAACAGTATGCAACACCTCCATTTGAAGTAAAAAAGAGCAACTGATAAATAGCTCCCTTTTTTATTTTGTAATAATGGCAATTGCATTACCTTGCTCCCAGACTTGTAGTGAGTATGTACTCATACTCATGGGTTTGCACAATTGCCTGTACTCATACTCGTAAGAATTAATTTGTACTCGTACTCATACTCACAGATTTTGAAAGCTCTGCGTAGGGGCTAATGCAAAATTTTGTACTCGTACTCATGAAAAAGGACGTACTTGTACTCACAACACAGACACTGCCCTTGAACTTGTACTCATGACGTACTCACACTACAAGTCTGCTTGCTCCATCATCATAATTGCTTAAAACAGATAACTTTTATCTTTCATACCTTTTAAATCAATGAAACTCTCATGGAAAAACTCAGCATCAATGACATCCAGCCTGTCATCATCTTCATCTTCATCAGCCTCTTCCATTAATTTTATCCTCGAGAGGAGTTCTTCATCCTCTGGGCTATCTGCATGGTATCGATTAGGTCCTAAGGTGTCAGGCTCACAGAAGCCATCTTTTTCACAAACATCATTACCATGGTAGCTTTCTGTAAGACCTTCACCAAAAAGTTGCTCAACAGCCAAATCTGTTCTTGCTAGCTTTTCGAGGTGATGACTCTTTCGTAGCACGGGGAGTGAACACATAAAACAAAAAATTAATGTTGTTCAATATGAGAAAGCAAAAGAAGAAACACATTATTGTACAGCACCAAGGAAGGTTTAGGCCTACTCTGTCTTCAGTATCACCTTTAATGTACTTAGTTCTTGATAAAAGAAGAAGCATTATTGGTTTATGGGCATGTAAAGGACTCTTCCACTTGTCTCTTAAAAACACCATTCGGACAGGTTCCTGCCCCTTTCTGGGAGGGTCAAGTCCCCATGATTCCACCATGCTACCAACTCCTCCAACCAACCTGAGGTTTCAAGTATTACAAATTAAGAAAATACAATATACAGCCACATGACTTCCAGCTGTTTTGTAACTTTACATTCATTCAACAAACCCAATGAAGACTGCATTTGTTCATAAAGCACCAGTAAGAATGGGTTAGCTTAAATCCATTATGATGTATGACATACAGGACAACCTAAGAGTATGCTGAAGTATCACATACATGACGTCCTGCAAACACATAGAAGTACTGTATACACGACCTACCAAAGAGCCTGTCAATGTATCACATACGTGGCATCACAGTTGCAAACACATTGTAGCTGCAAAAATACAGAAGTACATGGTGAAAAAAGTCCTTAGCTACTTTGAAAATGTACTCCCCACCATAGCAGCAGGCATAAGGCAGGTATCTTGGATTAAGCCAAGTTCAACAGAGTCATTTGTGTGTACATTCACCCTGGAAGCCATCTAGGAAATGACCAGTGACCAGCATAATGGAAGCAGTGTGCCAACATTCTTAATTCCATGAAGCTGAACACAATAGGCACTGTGGCTGTCATGATTTTCTTTTATTCTGCATGGGTTAGAGTTAGATGAGGTTTTACAGCTCAGTTTCTAACCATCTGGTTTAAGTCGGGCCGGCCAAGGCCTTTTTTTCCAGTTGTGGCCCACTGGCTTGTTAGCCTACTTCATTGCTTATGCTGAGCACCAAGTACAACGGCAGCAGGTTTCATTTTTAAAGTCTTCAGTATGACCTGGCCAGGAGTCGAACCTCAGACCTTTTTCTGCTTGGGTGATTCAACTTTTTTCAGTGGAGCTAAGGGCACTTTCCTCTCATGTACCGTATAAATGACCTCACAAGAGTACATCAATGTATTACATACACATTTTGCAAAATCTTCCTATGCCAAAACTTGTCAAGAGTTGTATTGATAACACCAATTAGGTGCTCATTTAAGCATTTGTCAATAGCCCTAAAGGTTGACATTTGATGACAGTTTATCTCAGATAAAACTGAAAGGTGATCTAACCTTAAATGACCATAAGTAATTTGATCCCTTTTTGCCAGTACAGGGCAGGATTTACAGGGCAGGATTTGTTGTTTGTTGTAATGTAAACCCCACAGTGCTGGGCTAATGTTGTACCAGAATAGTCATCAAAGCTTTTAACAAAGCTGCTGCTCATTGGAGCAGCTAATTGAAGTAATGAACCAGTGGTTGAGTACTTTAATTGGGAACCGCAGTTTTCCCCTAAAATCTGCGGCAGCTATGACTGATTCCAGCAAAGGCAAATTTTGCCTAATGAAGACCAAGCTCCTAAGAAAATGCTGATGTATCACATATATGCCCAGGATCCTGCATTATAATGCTTATATGCTTCTCTAGATCAATGTCTTAAAGGGGCACATTGAGTTGATATTGATAACTTAACGAGGGTGTTGAAGGGTACTTCCACATGACAATGATTATTATTAGCATAATTAGTCAAGTTTCACATCCAATAGTTACGCATAAAGTTAAAACTTTGAATTTTTTGGTATCCTGGCTTGTAACGGTTGTGTGCATAATTTGAAAAAGTGTCTGGTCACGAATTTTTGAAAACCGAATTGAATTGTTTATTACTCACTTATAAAACATTTATTTGTATGCAAGATGTGGGGATTGTTTAAGTTTGACCATTTGTCATTAGTATGTGAAGAAAACTTAGCAGGTTTGGCAAAATTTGATGAATTTCATGAACCAACTCAATGTGCCGCTTTAAGAAAACAGCAGCAAATGGGGATGAGAGGGATCCAAAGGCAATGACGGAACAGGAGACACAAACCCCAATAGCAATTATATACATTGACCCTTGAAAGCTTCAGTTCAGTGAAACCCATTTTTGTATGTATGACTGAAATACTCACGTAATACTTTTTCAAGACTGCAAGTCCTGAATAATGGAGAGACTCTTCATGTGCAAATTCTTGCTTTAAAGTTTTTTTCCAAGCTATCCATGGCTTCAGAGAGAGTTTGACAGCAAATGTGAACCTGAATATATGGTAAGAATTAGAGTGTCATTTGAGGGAAAAGCATGTTTATATGCTAGCAGAAGCAAAAACTTTTAAACCTGTTATTCTTTGCCTTTTGAAAACAGAATGTCTCAGCACCAAGTATTTACCCTTACATGTGGTCTGGAATTGTGTCAAATGCATGTTAATAGATACATAGGAACACATGACTTCTATTTATGGAGGCAAGTCTTCTCAATAAAAGTTACTGGAATTTCTTTACCTCTTTCAGATAAACAGTTTGGAATGCGTAGACTGAACGTTGCAGAAAATACCAGTGTTGAGTGGACTTTGCAAAGTAGGGTGAAAAATGAACTGCACCTTGGTATTAAACAAAAACCTAGACATATCTTCATTAACATCAATAAAAGACTCAATCAATTCAAAATCTGTTAATATAGTCACTGGTTCAAACATCTGTGGGACCACAGGTTTCAAACCAATGGACAATTCCATGAAATATGTCTGAAATTTGGAAATGTAACCAACAGTATATGTGCACTAAAATGTCTTTTCTGAGCAAAATTAATAAACACAATTTTCCCCTACCCTCCACTTACCTACCCCCTTCTCAACCCAGCCTTACCCCAAATTGGTATTATAGCTAATGCATCATTTAATTATTCCTTCATGCCCAAAGTAAAACACTCAAAACTTTGCTAATGGTTGAAATGAATTTATTTATGAAATACTGACCTAGGACCTGGGAAGAGTGAGCTGGGTGGGCGTGCTGAGTGTGGAATAATTCCCTCAAAGATGACTGCTCTACCATACTTTGGGGTCACACCTGGCACAAAGAAAAACAAAAGCAGATATTAAATTCTAGGATTTGCTCCTGATACAAGAATGAGATATCAAATAGAACTGCACCATTGTTTTATACAAGATCCTTTACCTAATCAGTACCAACTGTTTGTCTACCTTTAAAAACCAAAGTAGTGAACTGGAAAGTTTTTCAGTTTCATACTGAAACCAAGCCGTTTCACAATGATCAGACCCTAAACTCAGAGGCCATGATAAGACCTGAGCATGTAACAATCACAGTAATAGGCTAACACCTAATTATAAAGCCAACTGAAGCAGAACATGATGTAAAAGAAACACTTATCTCCAGCCTGGGCCTTGCAACAACTCACATGGCAACAACAATTTCTCTACAAATGGTTTTGCAGCAAAACTAAAATTTATCTTCAATTTTAGACATGGCCCTTCAAATGGCAAAACCACAGAACATGTTAGGCTATCTTACATTAATTATTATTAATTAATTGCACAGAGAGCTACAGTATGCTTTCATGTGATTGTGAAGGTACAGGCTTGTTGATGATCATTTTACATGTGCACCTTAGCTAGTATGGAAATTTAATACCAACTATATGTCCGTCAAGCCACCTTCATTGTGATCTGGTACTATTCCCAGGCTAAAAGCCACCTTCACTGTGATACTGGTACTATGGACAGGCTAGCTAGAAGCCACCTTCATTGTGATACTGGTACTAATCCTAGGCTAAAAGCCACCTTCATTGTGATACTGGTACTTGGATAGACTAACTAGAAGCCACCTTCATTGTGATACTGGTACTATGGACAGGCTAGCTAGAAGCACCTTCATTGTGATACTGGTACTAAGGATAGGCTAGCTAGAACAACCGTCTTTGTAATCCTGGTGCTATAATCCTAGGCTAGAAGCCTATTCAGATGTTGAATAAAATTTGCTGACAGTAGTATGCAAGAGATGAGAAAAATTTATTTTATTGATTGTTTACCTTTGCAAAGTGTTTAAACTCTGTAACAAGTCAACTAATTTACTATATGTTCATAATTCATTACATATTCATTAAATATTCTCCCCTTTTTGGTGTACTGTCCAATCAGCAAAACCAGTGGCATAGGGAAAAATCTGTTTTTGTTTCCAATTTTACATTGTGAGTAAGGTTCTCTCAGTTGGAAGATATTTGCCTAATTATTCATTTCTTAGTTTTGACCTGTAGAAAATATATAAGTAATATATTACAATGTCATTCCAATTTTGAATGCTGACATGAGGCTAGAATTCAATAGGAGGATTTAGCCATCAGGCGATATAAGATGTCTATATATTTCACCTGAGAAAATGGCCTTTTCCCTGGGATCGAACTTTGGCTAAACAAGCCTATTGAATTCTAGCGGCACGGAGAAAACAGGTTCGGGCTAAAATTGCATTCGTCCATATGACAAAATGACCAAAACTTGACATCACATGCATCACCATGCCAATTCAGGTCTTGCCTATTTTTCAGCACACCAAAAAGGTGACGATATTTGCCATTCTTACACTTACTTATTACATATTCATTAGTCTCTGAGTCTGTATAGAAAGCAGTTTCTCCCCCACTTTCCAAGGTTAGATTTGGTGTTATATAGAGAAGGAAAGTCCATTCTTCTTCATCGTATTCACAGTCTTGATGGTTCTGAGTACTGTCAAAGCTTCTAATATTATTGCAGGCAATATCATAGGGAAACCACTCCAAGTGACCTCCTTCAGGAAAAACAAAAATATTAGTGGAAGCAATCATCAACAATGCTGGACATAGAACTTCAAACATTTTCAGTTGGCACATCATTCATTACAAAAACAAGACGTACAAAAATTAACTGTACCTTAATCCCTAAGGTGTTTTAACTACTCACTCATTTGTAACAACAAATCTGTATTGCCACATAATTTTACATGCAGTCTTAGATGATAGAAGCAACAAAACTGAAAACTGCAAAGAAATTTTCTACTGAAACTATACATGCAAATTCAATTCTGTAGTAAATATATATTGATATGCAACAAATGGCAAAATAAGTTTATACTTCTTGTGTGGACCACCTGTGTGCATAGAGCATCAACATGTTATGATCCAGCTGGATCACCCCACACTATGAAATTGAAGCTGGATGCCCAGGGCCACATATCAGCTGCTTCACATGTTCAAGTAACCATACAGTAAAGGTGGGTTCAAGTTTTATGTAAACATATGAATGAGATGAATGAGATTTGACTGTAAGTTCATCATGCATTGGTAATGTTATGTAGTCTCTGTCCAGTCCTTAGAGCTTCTTGGCTTTCCATATTTTCAGTTTTAACTGTAACTGAAAGAAATTAAGACTGTTGACATAATGCACTAGACGGTCAGAGCTTTGCTCATGGAGAAACTTCTTTTTCCATTTAATGATCCTCACAGCAAGTTTTTAGAGTGCATTTTGTTAGTTACAGTTGAGGAGACCTGATTAAGTGGAACAGGTTAGTGACATCATATCCTCTCTGTGAGCTCCAAAATCAGCATGTCTTTTGCACTGCACTCTGTCTACTCCAGTTTAGGATGTCTATGGCATGCAGCGTGAATCACCATAGACTCTTTTCCAAATAGGAATTACAAAGGATTGTAGGATAGAATTTTGGTGTGCATCATTTTTTGCCACAGCAAAATGCCATTGACAACAACATCGCCTACCAGAATTCTGTCCCATAATCAATTGCAATTGCTATTTGGAAAAGGGTCTACGGTAGTGCATATCAAATGTTACAGAGGTGTATTCACATGTGTGAGTGGAAACTTCCCAAGTTTACACATGTAATGTATGTTACATAAATTTGTTTTGAGTATTAGGGAATTCTCACTGTTCCTGCAGTCACCATATAAACTTGTTTTACATTTAAAAATGGAGCCTACCATGCATAAAAACATGTCCTACATCTACACATACTAAACCAAAGTCATATCTATCCCAATGGTTATAGATACCAAACTTGATTTAGTTGTGAGATCAAATTTTAATGGGTAAACAATCTTGCCCACCCAAAGAGTGAAAAGTTTCCCTACTATGTTTAATTCTAACCCCTCCACAAGCTCTAGAGAAGAAAAATGATTTCTAGTGCAACTCCCAGACAAAGCTAGAGTTACCTCTGTACTGTGTTTGAATTGCTCAAGGCCATATCCACACACTGCTGTGTGCAAGCTGTCTGCTACACATTGGAAACCCTACTGATATGCACAAGTCATCATTGACCAATCAGAGTGAAGCTATTTGTTTGAATTTCCAACAATAAAGTGCAGTCACCAATTCTTAATAGAGATGTCTAGGGATTCTTCTATTATGTTTGGGGTGATACAATAGCCCTTTAAAATAATCCACATAAGCCTCTGCTCATACAATCTATGCTCAAAGAATAGGAAAAATGTTGTTATGCAAGGACTTACTACAGCTGAATGGAGTTTATACAGACCTTTTCTATATATCCTTAATCAGTCTTGGCACTAGGTCTCAGAATTTGAGGGACCCCTGCCCTCCAACCCCCTTCCAAAATATTTTCTGGAGGATTTTGGTCCAAAAGGGGGGGGGGAATCTCAGCAATTTGCTACATAAAAAGTCATTTTTTTCCTTACAGGTGTGGAATATTCCTGCACGCAATTGTAAAACTTGAGGGTTGTGAGCAGGGTGCTGGCATTGCATGATCCCGATGCCTTAAATGAATACTGTCCTCTACAGAAGTTTGATTTTCTCTTGCAAAATCCTGTTTGCTCTGTAAAACACTGCTATTAAACTCTTTCCCAGGAATGGACCAACTTTGTACCAAGCTTCTCCATCGACACTACATGACTCTTTGAGAATGTAATGACTTTCTGCCTCCATTGTCTATTTTTTTGCTTTTTGTCTCTTCTTGATTATACTTACTTTATATTGGTGATACATCTCCAGAAGATACAGTCCAGAGTTAAAGCTACTGAAGGAACAGTTAGAACTTACTGAGCTACTGAAGAAACAGTCATATAATCAGCTCTTGCATTAACTAACATCTCCAATAATTTCTAATCTATTATAACTGAATATTGAGAAGGCATACCTGACACAAATTTGGCCACTTTTTGTACTGTCTTCCACAGCCTAGTTTGAGTAAAGGGTTCAATGTTTAGTGCTGAAATCCATTGAACATTATCATTGCCTTCATCAAGAGAATCATCAAAGTAATATTCACCTTAAAAAAGTAAATGAACATTGATTAAGAATGACCTGATGCATGTAAAGGACAAGACTGATCTTTTTTTTTTGCATAAATTACACACTACATTGTCTCTACTGCTAAGCTCATACTATGAAACCTTGACAGTTGTCCCCGGTTTATTAGATCAGGTAAACACTCATCCCATTCCATTCTCATTCCATGCACACTCTGTGTTCATTCTGTGCTAACCTCATGATCATTCCATGTTCATTCTATGTTCATTCCATGCTCACTTCACATTCATTCCATGCTCATTCCATGCACACTCCATACTCATAACATGTTTATTTCATGCTCACTCCATAATCATTCCGGCTGTGCTCATTCCATGTTCACTCTATACTCATTCCTTGTTCACTCCACGCTTAATTACTTCGGGATCATTCTATGCTCATTCCATATTCATTAGACGTACATTCCAGACTCATCCATGCTCACTGCCACCACATTACACATTCATGCTTATCATGCAAATGTAAGCAACATCACTGTAGCACTTCCAGCCTTGAACAATCAATGCAAAGCTTGGATTCTTGCCAATTCTAGTAGGCATAAACAATTAACTTTAGCTGCTGAAACAAAAAAGTAGGTGGACTATACCACAATATTTCATAAAGGTGCATCTAGTCAATTTTAACAGTGTGTGGGCCCAGTTGGATTGCAGGACTGGTATTAATTGAAAGGAGAGACAACTTAAAGGCCCTCTAAACTCACCCCAGACAGTAACAATTCCCCCAACTAACCTAACTTCTAGCCCCGCCTCCAATTTAAACACAAACATCTGTCAACTGTCAACTTCCAAGACAGAGCCACAGTAGCCTGTACTGAGTTTCACTTGCTCGAGGCAATATTGAAAAACAAACTGTGTGTGACTGTGAGCCTAATTAGGAACACAACTGACTGTCCAAGTCAACGACCAACCAGAGTGGTGTTATTATTGTTTGAATGAATGCCAATCAAAGTACAGTCACCAACTGGATTTAGAACTATGGGGATATGTCTAAATATATTTGGGGGATGCCATAGCTCCTTTAATACATTAATCTTTGCTAAAATCCTACTAGAGTAAGAGGAGGGGGAAGGGGAAGGGACAAAGGGGATGAAGGGGGTTGATCATATTGGACTTATCTGGTATTCAAATCTTTTGTTTCAAAATTGCAATTTTATATCATATCCTAGCAACACGTAGCTGGCACACTCATTCATATGCACTGCTACCTAATGAAGCAATGTTTTGATATCTAACTAGTTGCTCACATTCAAGTTAAAACAAAAGTTTTAAAGCTTAAAACAACAGTTCATTAGAACCAAGAGATGGTGATAAAAAAATATATATATTTTATGTAAATGAGCAAAATGAGGTATACTACTATAAATTTTGGTGTAGATTTCCATGGATTTCCTCAACCTTTCACAAGTTGCAGAAGGATTCAATATATATGGTCCATGGAATCAGTTTGGTGATGTTTTATTAAAAGCACAATGTGTCCAAAGTGCAAATAAATTTGAAACTTATGCAACAATCGAATAAGAACCTCATACTAGATTACCTGTACATAAGTGATAAACAAATTTTGAATCTTTTACTATCATCTATTACACAAGTTTGTGTGTCAGACAATCAGCCCTCATACTATATTAACTGTACATGAATAGCACAAACAAAGAAAACTGTCAAAGAACAGAGACCAAAAGTGTGTCCCTTACCTGTTTATACCTCTGACAGACCTACACAAATTGCATGCCAAGAGTTCTTCACAAAACTGAAAGCTAATGGAGGCTACCTGTGACCTCTATTCCATTATTGGAAGCAGGCTGATAAAATAAAACAGCTTCAATGTTCCTCACTTCCTAAGACTGACCCAATCTACAGGTTAAGGGCTTCTTCATATCTACAGGTTAAAAGCTTCTTCATATGGCTGTTTATACTTACCATAATGTTCTACATATTCTTTCAGCATCAAAAGATCCTTGGGTGAAAACATATCATCAAATACAAATATCTTCTTATTATTCTCAGTGATGTACTTCTGAAAAAAAGATACCAAAATATGATACTGTACAAATAATTGCAGAACAATGATAATTCTAATACAATCAAACTTTGATTCTCATACCTCAATCATGCTTCACCATTGACCATTGTCTCTTAAATTTAGGCTTGCCCACATAGACCATAAGTGCATGGGATCATTTGGATTTGGAGAAGCATTTCTTTTTTCTTTTTCTTTTTTTTTTTGCCCATAGCCTTTTAAGAAAACTTTTGCTTGAATTTCTACATATATTGCCCAAATTTTGAGGTTTTCCAAAAATTTAGGGGGGCACAATTCCCCCTTCCCCCTGCCTCATATGCCTATGCCACATGCAAGTCTACCACTCGTGGGGTATGTACATAAATACCAGGAGCCATCTCTTATGTGTTCCCTGTTAAAACAGTAAGGCCAACTTCCCTATAACATAGCCTGAAGGTATAGATTGTCAATATTTTGCTAGGCTGGTAAGTTTTGTGCATTAGCAGTCTGTACAGGAGATAAATCTGATCATTCAAGTAATACCATCATGTTAATCTACAACTGAAATAAAGAGTACATACTATAGCCACCAAGACAATGGAAAAATGGCTTAAGGCTAGAAAGATACACTTGAGTCCATTGAATGGGGATGTTACAGTAAAGGCGGTACCGGGAGTAAGACTGGGAGCAATACAACCCTGCCTCGTTACCCTCTGAGCACACATTGAAAGAGCTAAGGCGGGCCAATCTTGCCTATGGTCATGCATCCACGATTTATCTGGTATAGGGTTCTCAATGAGTCAAACGGCTTCCTGACCCAGAAATGTTAAACTAAACTAAACTCGACTAAACCTTTACAGATGAAAGCTTCCTCATGCTTACCATATACAAACTGTGGTGAAGGAATGCTAAAGACAAGAAGGTGGGTACTTTACTTAAAAGGGAGACACCTGTAATTAATATATCCCAATAAATCTCAATACCTTCTTGATTTTTCTGTTCAGGCAATGTCAACATGTCATCACCCACACAACCATGTGTCAACTCCTAAACCATTCTGATCATAGTATCAACTTGTCAAAAATGGGAACTTGGAGAAGGTCACGGTATGGCACTGTGTATAAACCTTATGTAGTTTTTACCTTGAAGATAATGATGAATAGTTCTCACCTTCAAGAAATGATCTATAAAGGATAATGTCATGATAATATATAGTTTTTACTTTGAAGACATGGTCTAAAAAGCTTGCAATATAATGAAAGTACGTAGATCTTACCTTGAAGACATGGTCCTCAACCTTAAGGTTTTCATAACTATCAGTCATATCCACCAAAGATTCCACCATTTTGCTTTCTGCCAATCTTTTCTTTTCTTTGTATTGTTGTCTTTCTTTTTCATAAAGAGCTACTTTCTGAAGATCACTGGTGTATTTTACAGTCACGAAATACAAACTGTCCTTGCAGTTCATACTGGGAGGTTTTGAGATGTATCCTAAATGAGGGGAGTACAGATAAAGCGTTAGATACACGACAAAAACAGTGAAACTGAAGGTAAACAAAACTTGTTCAGCGATGTTTACTTCTCAAAGTAAATTAAATTACTTCTAAACCAGCAGTTGCAACATTCACTAATGCAGTTAATATCATCATGGAGTGTCGTTGCAAAATGTAAACACTAGCAGCTTAAGTAAGCTGACCTCCACATGTCATGTGCTGGGTGTACACTAAGCTGCACTGCACAAAATAAATTCTAAAACATGAGTTGAAACAGGATGGCTACTGACATGTACCTATTGGATACTTTTTGGGGGGAGGGGGGGCAAGGTATTAGCATCTTCTACTGGTAAGAACCAAAACAAGAAAGAAGTAACTACCAATAAGTTTATCAGTGCTTTACAGTAGCTTCTGTCCAAATAAGAAAAACACAAAATAACAGTAACTCTGGATATTACAAAAGATCCCATAATGATCGATTACCAAACTTGTAAAATGCAAATTATAGGAAATACAGTATAGGGATGTATTATTCATTTGGTATGGAAGTATATTCCAATTTTCAAATTAAATTACTAATTTACGAAGCATTAGGGCCATGGAAATCCTGTATGAGAGAATTTGGCAGACAGTATCCTTCCTTCTAGGAAAACATTATGCCAGTAGTACTTGTTAGACAGCAATGTACCTCTAGGGAATCTTTTAAATGAAAAACTTTCATCAGACCTACACACATCTGTCATTCATCCACTATACAAAATGTCTTGATTTTGAATTCACAGAAGATGCCATCCAGAGTTGCATGTGCAGAATACCTAATACAATGTATGGTATTGTGAATTCTTTTTGCAACAAAGCCTTCAATTTTTAACTAATATTCCCAGTACTACATTGCACTTTTACACTTTCAAGTGAATAAAAACAACACTGTCTGGCATTATTTTAGGTTTATACACCACAGGTTCAAGCTTGTTTATTTCTTTTTGCCTGTATCCTCTCCTCTTGTTATTCTGATACACGTACATAAGCCATTTTTAGGAACTTGTACCCTAAGTTCCTTACCCTCACCCCTAAGGTTTTGGAACACAGAGGTAGGGCTGTGAACGTTTAGTAAAATTACTAAACGATTAATCGCAAAATTTTGCAATCGTTTAGCGATTAGTCGCAAGTACCTATGATCAATATAGAGACTTTAAACGTGCTCTTGAAAATGATGAATATGTAAAATGTGTTAGTGACATCCGGGGGACATAGTTTATAGTTCCATGAACATCAAACACGGATCCTCATTGAAGCTTAACTTTGATGCTGTATTTCACTTTTTCACTAAACGAGTTAAAGTGAACATCTAATTTTCTGTTATGACTGCAGCCTTTTTTTAATATCCTACGGAAAAACGGGTGTTGCAATTAATCGCTGGCAGCTTTGTACTAGACGTTTATTACACATGCGATCGTTTAGCGATTAATCACTAAACGGTCACAGCCCTACACAGAGGTATGCAAACAAAGGAACATCAGAACAAAGAGTTGTTGGAACATAAAGCAGTCACCACGCAATTATAAAACTGTAGTAAGTTCATCAGCACTCTGCTACAAAGTCATGCATTTGGCAGACAATAAATCTGCAATACTGTACAGTACATTCATGACGTTTCTTTACCAAGTGAGCTGTTCCATAGAACTGCACGGTTAAAAGCTGGTTTCACTGAAGAGATGATTTCTTGTCTGTTATACAGAAGCAATTCACCGTAATGGTTGACTTTCCACTCATGTCTCATAAAGTACAGCAAGAAAATTTCATCTCCATCAGAGCTCCCTTCTACCATATCAACAAAGTCACCTCTGACCATATATAAGAAACAAAAATCAAACTTTGAACACATGTCTTTTGCAAAATATGTTGACCTTTGACCCCTTCAGAATGCAAACATTAAATTTACATGAAAATACACTGTAATATTAACAAGTTATGATAAACATGAGATGCTATATACTGCACAAAGAGCTATTGAGAATCAGTAGGTGAGTACAGTTTGGTCAAAAGCTGGAAGGACATTGATCTCCCATCCGCTTTAAACTTTTCACATGTCTAGGTAGAAACAGTTACAGTAGTACCCCTGGTTGTCCCTAAAACTTTTACTCACTATTAATGTACTTTATATCTGATCCATTCAGCTCGGAGGAAGGGCCTTGTAAAAAAGTTTCACCCTAGCCCCCTAAGGCGATTGCCACTTGCCCATACTGTGCTGCAGCATTATTGCTGGATCTGATTGCTGGACCAACCAGACGCAGGTAGCCTAATTAAGCTAAGCACTTCCCAATCATGGAAATGATGGCACCAATGTATCACTATAAAGAAAGGAGTTTGTCATTCTCCCACTTTGTGAGCAATCCCTATAATTTTAATACTTCCAAAATGGAAATTATGCCATTCCTTGTGTGTGTGTGGGAGGGAGGATGAGAGGAGAGGGCTAAATTAATCTATCTAAATAATTTAAAGGACATGTCAACCTATCTACTGCCCCCTCCTTGTGGAATCCTGTAACAGTTTACCGTTGTCACTGATACTGTACTTCTAGCAAAGTTAAAAAGATATTCCATCAGTAACAACATATGAAAATTGCATAAAATCTGGGTGTCCCTCTTCATTGGTATAAGCCCCATCTCAATAGCATGCTGTACTTGGAAGTTATGATTTATCAAGCAAATGATCACTCCACAGAATTATGGGAATCTGTGATGTCATACAGGCAAATTTACTGAACACTTTTTTGTTTGTTTTTTTTTGTTTTTTTTTGTAATCTCCACACATGTAAATGAAACATGCACAGCTGTACTTTTCTTTATCACAAATTTTTAAGCTCAATCTGCAATGAATGTTATTCAATGTTTCACTGGTCTCAACTTTTACTAAATTAAACCCCTTAATTTGAAAGAACAATTAAAGATTTTGAAACCAATCTGCTTGTATCATTACACAACATTCTGTGTTCTCGAAGCAACTAGAAGACTTGCCTTGACAAGAAGAAATCTATAAACAGGAATATACCTTGATTTATGAACAAGGTGCTGGTATGAGGTTTAAAGGACATGTGATCATGAAACATTCTTTTTCCTTATGATCCTCTTCAATAATTGAAAGCTCCCCTTTATCCGTACCACCATCAGCTATCCCAAGTGAAAACCATTTTTGCTAGATACATCACAATTAGTGACTATATACACGCTTACAGAATATTACTGTATTTAGTATTTCCAGATTTTCTTTAAGGAATTCAGGGAACAAACCCAACTTCTCTTTGATATAAATAAATAAAGCTATAAATTGTTAACAAACATTTGGCACTCTACACTGTTAGCTAATGTCGTAATGAATTCTACTGTAAAAGAAAGAGGGAGGCTAATTTATTAAAATCATAAAGTGTCACAAAGTGGCTGCTGGCACACCCAGCTGGAGTGCAATAAAAATATGTGTTTGCTCAGCTCCATATTGGGAGGTTTCATGCAGGCAAAGTTCAGCAAACGCAACCAAGTTCTGGATGACAAACACACATGTATGCTAGGTCAGGTATAAAAGCAATGAGCTTGGTGGTGGTGCTTGGCACATTTGTCCTCCTCAACAACTAGCGCATCCAGAGTATGACCTTCATTTCAATTTCATTTCATTTCAAACTTAATGAAATGAAATGAAACGAAATGAAACAACTACTGCAAGTGCCTATATGGTGCAAGTGCCTACATGAGACTGGAATTAATTGTTTTAAGTCAGTCCCAAATCACAGATCATGTTATGTTTATACCCTATCTATGGAATAGCAGGCAGTGAAAGAAACTATAAAAATAAACTAACATATTGCATGTCCATTAGCCACAATGAGGGACAAATACAAGATAAACATGTTTTAATTTGGAAAAAGTAACATATAAGTAAACTGTAGTTTGTAGATGTTTGTCCCCCACATCACTGTACCACTCAAATCTGTTTCTTGTAGGGGCACATTTTAGCCGAAAACATTCATTGTATACAAACTCTGTTGTCCTGCTGTGCACATGTACAGTACTGTAACAGTAATACACACACATTGAGTTGCCATGTCACTGGACCAGGGCCTTAGCCAGGATTCAAAAACTGGGTGTCTGCACTCGATCCTTATGCATGAATATGCCTCCAGTCACACAGGCACTTCAGGTGGGGTCCAAATGTTTTGAAAAGGGTTCTTGGTATGATTCCTCCAGTGCAAATATGTTAACGTTTATTTTAAGTCACTATGGTATTATAAGTTTGGTTCTTAATATCAACAGCTTTTGAATTAAAAAGCTAAAGCAGAGAATATCAGATTTTTGTCTGTTTAAATGCCTAACAATTTCTTGATTGCATCAGCTGTCCTGAATAAATTTGGCCTGCTGATGATCTCCATTACAATTTGGCTGTCTCAAAGACAGCAAGACCATCGCTAATAAAGTTTGTTTGTGGGTCTAGTTTTTTTAATTTCAAACTGCCCAATTGTTGGCTTGGACGCAACCATTAAGACCACTAGAGACTGGCGAGGCACCATACTATTAAAGATCTTCAGAGACCAAATAGGATGGTTGGGGGTAAACCAAATTACCACCTGAACCAACGAAGCTTTCAGACCACCCAAGACCAATCCAAAAACCGGAAGGCATGAAACAAGTAACTGTAAAGGGACTTTAGTTGATAAGATCTTCTCCATGGTATGCAAATTAAAAAGGTACAAAATATACCAAGAAAGGGGGATTTACGTGGACTTTACATTGTGTTCACTCCAATACACAAGGATATAACCGATAGGGTTTTGGCACTTTTGTTCTGTGGGGGGGGGGGGTGGCAATTGTGCTGTAGAGAAAAGGCATTAAATTTATACCAATTGAATTGTCAGTATTTTTCAGCTTTTCTCCGGTTGAGTTAAAAACAGACAGATCACCTGACACTGCAATGATGTCAGTTTCATGACAGGTCAGACTATGCATCATTCGTTAGTCCAAGATCACCAAGAATACCCAAACCAACTGCCGTTTGGGGTAGTTCAGTTTGGTCCTGGTTTTGGGAGGTCTATGCACACCTTTAGTC
This sequence comes from Holothuria leucospilota, assembly GCA_029531755.1. Taxonomy (NCBI): domain Eukaryota; kingdom Metazoa; phylum Echinodermata; class Holothuroidea; order Aspidochirotida; family Holothuriidae; genus Holothuria; species Holothuria leucospilota. The sequence continues at coordinate 40,197,327 of CM055981.1, forward strand.
GATGGCTACTACTGTAGCTAATAACTTGGATCATATACTTGCTGTCAAGAGAAGGAAACCTATTCCATGCAGCACCCACCTTCGAAGGATGTTGATCTTTACTTCATATGCATAATACTTTTTACTGGTTTGCTTTAAATTATCAACAAGAGCTTGAAAAGCTGTGTTTACAGCAGACAGTTGGAAAGCAGTGGCATTAAGCTGGCTGGTCCAAGGAGCAGGTGCTGGCTTATCACTATCAATATACTTCTCAATGTTGTTGAATCTGCAAGTAAAAGGGGCAAAAAAATGTTGGACAGTTTACTATTCAGAGGAGGTATACAAAAGACTGATCTCCCTTCTCAAAAGTTATATGGAGATATCCATCCCAATTTTCACCCTCCTAAACTGATACTGTATATATAGCATGGTAAACATATTTTGTGACCAGATTCAACAAAAACAATCTAGTAGGTCATAGGCCAGCGGCACTTCACAGGCAACCCACCCCACCCCCACCCCACCCAACAACTCTCTGAACCAACATTTTTGGGAAACCTTATGGTACTCTGAACATGAAATCAAGTGGTAACAACAAATAATTTGGGTCTCACTCATTCAAAATAGCTGCCAAGAATGAAATGGCAGAATAAAGTATTGTATGAATATTTTGTATTAAATCATAATAAAGAAAATATCTTAAAAACAGTTTTGAGACACCTACTGTACTTTCTTTTTAATTTGGTCATATGTAATGAAGAAAATTCCAAACTGATTTTTTGGAACACTTTTGGTGAGATCCAGGGTAACCACGATGGCAGAAAAACAAAATAGCCAACATAATGAATACTTTAAAATTCTGTAAAAAATTTCAAAGCATCACAATCTCCATTCGTTATGAAATTGATCAGCAAAATCCTTTTGACATACAGTAAGCAGTTAAGCATAAAATCTGTCTATGTTCTGTTAGAAATATGTAAAATGTATTTTTATGGCCATTCTAGTGATCCAGGTCAACCAAGATGGCAGAAATGACAAAATGGCCACCCATATAATACTGTAATTATATATTAATTTAAAAAAAGCTTTTTCTGATTGTTTTCCTTTTTATATAATACATATTGTAATTTTAACAGTTTTCTCCATCTTGGTTGACCTCAATTCCAACAGAGATAAAGTCTGGCTGGAACTGCATTTTTTCACTTGTAAAGAGAAATATTAAAAATACTACTGTAAAGAAATACTACTGTACTGTTGGAAGGGGAGCTGTTGGTTAATAACTTTGTGATAGTGCTACTGTACAGCAGGTCACTGGTGTGATAATACAGGGTTTAGAATCTAAAATGATGCAGACAGAAAATTAATTTACAAAGTAAAATTATTTAAATAAAATACTTAAACTTCTCTAAATATCAATTTGATTGCCATGCAGAGGGACAATAAATGTAAATGAAAGTCATGTTCTGAAATGAGACTGTCCATGTTGTCAAAGAATAGGCCTACAGGGCAGCTGGGCTCAGTCCAAATAAGCTTGAAAAAGGGCACAGCCAAAATCAGCAAACTGGCTGTTGGTCTTTGTTATTTCATAAGATATTGACTGAGGGGCACCACAGCCCGACAGCCATGGCTGTTGGTGCTGCCAGTTATTTCAGGCCCAGACAGGGTACTGTATGTGACAGAGATGTTCAGTATTGAACTATCAAATATTTATTACATAATGTGGGTCATCTGAGATACAGTAAGAATACATGCTTACTTTGAATTTGTCTACATTTTTAGCTCTAATTTTGGACATGCACGTAAAGGGTACTCTAAAACATTCATAATGGATGTTCTGTCACTGTAAATACCACAAAGAACTACAGTATTAAATGCACAGTAGGACCATCTAAAATATACATACCTCACCATGACAATTTCTTACTACTGTATGCGACGTGGCCAGAAAAAAGAAAAACTTTTGCAAAGGTGTTAAACTTATGGGCCAAAGCCAAAATAAATCGTCATCACGAAACCTAAAATTTGAACGATGTCAATTTCGTTGAATTCACCCATGGTAGTTTAGACTACAGCCCAAAGTTATGTATTCTGACGGAAAGTTGTGATTAACTGCATACTTAGTCATTCAAAAAATACATATTGCACATTCAAAATGTGCAGGTGGGATGGAATTAGGAAAAAATGACACAACATATAAAACCAGAAAGCCCAAAGCTTAGTGATTCCTTGCCAAAAATGGGATGCTTTGTCCCTCCTCAGCCCTCCCAGATGAAGAAGTCTGGTTACGACTAGATTCAACATCACAGCCTAAAACACACTCAGCTTCCAACACAAGCCAGGTTTTTGGTTTCGATGAAAGAGAAACCTATGCGGTCATGATGGCGTATGTGTGTATGTATGTGTGTATGTATGTGTGTGTGTGTGTGTGTGTATGTGTGTGTGTGTGTGTGTGTTTGTGACGCTTAGCTTGTGTGCGCGATATCTCAAGAAGAGAAACTCCGACAGTTTTCAAACTTGGTACATAGATGCCCCATATTAAGAGGAAGAACCCTATCATTTTTGGTGGAGGTCAAAGGTCATCTGGGGTCACCGGGGGTCAAAACCTGAAAACCTTGTGTGCACGATATCTCAAGTTAGGAAGCTTGGATGAATTTCATACTTAGTGTGTAGATGTGTTATGGTAAGAGAAAGAACCCTATTGTTTTTGGTGGAGGTCAAAGGTCATCCAGGGTCACCGGGGGTCAAAACCTGAAAACCTTGTGTGCACGATATCTCAAGGTAGGAAGCTTGGATGAATTTCATACTTAGTGTGTAGATGTGTTATGGTAAGAGGAGGAACCCTATTGTTTTTGGTGGAGGTCAAAGGTCATCTGGGGTCACCTGGGGTCAAAACCTGAAAACCTTGTTAACATGATATCTCAAGATAGGAAGCTTGAATGAATTTCATACATAGTGTGTAGATGTGTTATGGTAAGAGGAAGGACCCTATCATTTTTGGTGGAGGTCAAAGGTCATCTGGGGTTACTGGGGGTCAAAACCTGCCAACCTTGTGTGCACGATATCTCAAGGTAGGAAGCTTGGATAAATTTCATACTTAGTGTGTAGATGTGTTATAGTAAGAGGAAGAACCCTATCGTTTTTGGTGGAGGTCAAAGGTCATCTGGGGTCACCGGGGGTCAAAACCTGAAAACCTTGTGTGCACGATATCTCAAGTTAGGAAGCTTGGATGAATTTCATACTTAGTGTGTAGATGTGTTATGGTAAGAGGAAGGATCCTATTGTTTTTGGTGGAGGTCAAAGGTCATCTGGGGTCACTGGGGGTCAAAACCTGAAAACCTTGTGTGCACGATATCTCAAGGTAGGAAGGGTGGATGAATTTCATACTTAGTGTGTCGATGTGTTATGGTAAGAGGAAGAACCCTATCATTTTTGGTGGAGGTCAAAGGTCATTTGGGGTCACCGGGGGTCAAAACCTGAAAACCTTGTGTGCAGGATATCTCAAGGTAGGAAGCTTGGATGAATTTCATACTTAGTGTGTAGATGTGTTATGGTAAGAGGAAGAACCCAATTGTTTTTGGTGGAGGTCAAAGGTCATCTGGGGTCACCGGGGGTCAAACCCTAAAAACCTTGTTAACATAATATCTCAAGATAGGAAGCTTGGATGAATTTCATACTTAGTGTGTAGAAGTGTTATGGTAAGAGGGAGAACCGTATTGTTTTTGATGGAGGTCAAAGGTCATCTGGGATCACTGGGGGTCAAAACCTGAAAACCTTGTTAACACGATATCTCAAGATAGGAAGCTTGGATGAATTTCATACTTAGAATGTAGATGCATTATGGTACGAGGAAGAACCCTGTTGTTTTTGGTGGAGGTCAAAGGTCATCTGGGGTCACTGGGGGTCAAACCCTGAAAACCTTGTTAACATGATATCTCAAGATAGGAAGCTTGGATAGATTTCATATGAGGTATGTGGATGCATTTTGGTAAGAAGATGAACCTATCACTTTTTGGTGGAGGTCAGAGGTCATCTGACGTCACTGGGGTCACACACTGCAAACCTTGTTAACACGATATCGCCAGGTAGGAAGCTTGGGTAGATTTCATACTCAGTATGTGGATGCATTGTAGTGAAAATATGAATGCTTTCGTTTTTAGTGGAGGTCAAAGGTCATCTGGGGTCACAGGGGTCAAAAAGCAAAATTTTAAGAATTCCCAAGATCATCTCATGGGTTCACCAGAAGTCAAAATGCAAATTTTCCCAAGAATTCCCAAGATCAAATATGAACCTAAAATTATTTTTCCAACATGTTAAGATATCACTTGACCAGTGACTGAAAGATATGGGACATCATGGCATTATTTGGAATAGAACATGTATCATCGAAACCTCAATGCATTTTTGCATTCTGGTTTGATCATGCAAAAAACATCTTAAACGGTGCATGGCCAAAAAGTAGGACCATTTATCAAGTTTCTACCTTTGATACAAGCCGGGTTTCTACTTTTGATACAAGCCAGGTTTTTGATCATGAAAAAAAAAATACATCTTAAATGGCGCGAGGCCAAAAAGTAGGACCATTAATCAAGTTTCTACCTTTGATATAAAACACTTCCTGTCAACCTCTCTCCTCAATATTCTTTTTTTTTTAATTCTTAGCAAACATTAAATATTGCTTGTATGAAAGTTATTTTGCACCAGTAACTGAGTACAAACATTAAATATTGCTTGTATGAAAGTTATTTTGCACCAGTAACTGAGTAGCAACTTATTACAGTGATTTCACAACTTTTCATTTTGACCTACAGACACAAAACCTGTGGGGTCAAACTGACACACAGCTTTTTCGCCCCAACATTAGTAATGATAACACAATTTGCAAATTAATTCACAAAATGTAGCACTTTCCAGTTCCCATATTGATTATTGACAGATTGAATATCATGTCTTACAAGAAAAAGGTAGTGGAAAAGCATCACAAATATAGAAAATAAACCAAAAACAGGAATAAAGTTTGTTGTATTAAACTCAAATTTATTTTGACCCCTTCTCTTTTGAATTTGACTCTTGTAAATTTATTTTGAAGGGTCTGTGACTCCTGAAAAAAAAAATGGTGAGTGAAAACCCTGCTATTAGGACTAAATTCCAGTCTTATACCCTACTCTCCATGCCAGAAAGCGTTTCACCTGACAGTTATTCCCAAAACAGCCTATACAGACTTTTAAAGGCCTAGTAGCAAGGGCGGATCCAGGGGGGGGCAACTAGGGACAACTGCCCCCCCTATGACCAGTCTAGCGCCCCTCAATACAAGAAAAATGCGCCCCCTGCGTCCTAAAAGTTAAGTAAAAACTGTCCGAAAAGTAAAAAAAAAAAAAAAAAAAAAAAAAAAAAGGTCCTCAGAATTTCGAACCGTATAGCTATATATAACTATGGCAATGGGAGTTGGTCTCCGAAATGTAGTCGGTCAAATTCAAGAGTATGCGGCCCCTGCATGATGTTGGCGCCCCCCTTTTCAAACTGCCTCCCCTTCAGCTAAGGGCTGGATCCGCCCTTGCCTAGTAGTCTACCCGAAAATAAGTACGGATATAGGCCTAGGTCAGTACAGTACAGCTGTTAAACTCAGCTCTGCAGAAGGCAGGAAGGAAGTATAAAAATTCATCAGCGGGCAATGGGCTAGCAGGTTTCCTGTTATACTGGACATTTCACACCTGAGTGCACCTTCGTGTTTGCATTGCTCTCAAAGTAAACAAAGTGTAAATTTCGACTTGTTCTGTGCACAGGACCTCTCATGGATCGCATATCTCAGAGCATTCATGCAGAATGGCGCAGGATCATGGATCGATCCCATCTGGCTCAAGGTCCTTGCATGTCAGCTTTTAAAGGGGAATTTTCATGATCCCAGACAGTTCCAATTCTCCCAACTATGTAACTTCTAATGTTAGCTCCTCCCGTAACTGTATGGAGCTCTTCCTTGTGCAGGAATAAACCTGTTTTATTGCCATGTCCTGGTGAGCATACAATGCTATAAAATGTAATAAAAGTACTCTCTCTGCCTTGTGTGGAATGTGAGCTACTCTGCATAGCCTATTTCAAATTTTCAAACTTTGATGTCAATCAAAGAGCAGTCACCAACTGAGAATTTTGATACCCCCACACTAAAAATATTCTTTGGGGTGATGACTGTCTGTCTTTAAACTTCTTACAGGCCTACGTTACTGAGGCCTAACGAACCTAGCCTATACCAGTAACCGTCAGCCATAACAGTAAGAATTCCCTGCCTAACCGGCGTTTACTGATGGGCTACGGGCGTAGCGTGGACAAACATGACCGAGTGGCCAACCCAACTCACCTCCAGTCACTGGCCAAATGTGCATACTGCTGCCAAACAAAAACAGATTGCATTGGCAAAACATCGTCAAATACAGCAGCTAAATCCTTGCTATCCTCGCGATATGAAGAATATTTAGCGAATTCTGGTCCGTTAATTTCCTCTTCTCCGACGTTTGCCCGCGTGCTTTCTTTATCTTCGAGAAGGCCATTGATCAGTTGTTCAAAATTACCGGGTAGCAGCGGGTACGGCCAACGTCTATGTTCTGCAGCTCTTGTCGCGTTTGAACTTTCCCTGCTACCCGAAACGGAAATGCAACTAATACTAACAATGAACGCCAAATGAACAAAGAAAATCCTCAGACATAAAAGGGATGCCATGTTTTCATGAATTCATGCCTAGGCCTATGCTAATTGATCTAGTTTCACCGCGGAATCACCTCAGCGAAACCCTCGTACGTTACACGTTTTGTTTACTACCAACTTCCTGTAGAGGACACATGCTGTGGGCAAACATGCGAGGTACGGTATGCACAGCAACAATGCCTGCCAAATGTAGATCAGTGCTGCCAGCCTGATTCACACGTCTTCGATAAAATAGCCACTAAGCCATTACCATAATGTACTGTGTCCGTTGCAACTCGGTCTCACCGTCTCAGTGTATCATCTGGGGTCAATCCCTCTCACGTTTCTAGCGTAATCCGAGATACTGTAAGTATGAAGAACACCTGTTACGTACGCGATGCACGAGGGAACAATAGCCGGAGACTGTGAACGTTCTGGAAGTTACATACAACGAGGGAATTCCCCTCACCTATAAAGTATGACCTTGAGAAGGCCGATGGTCATAAATTACTTCGGATCGTCGTACCAAGATAAAATTTTGTCATAAAAGGTGGTATAGTTCGTAATCGTATAGAGCAGCGCTTCTCAACCTTTTTTAACTCGAGGACCACTTTCACTATCAGAATTTTTCTGAGGCCCACCTTACAAAAAGTTTATTCTTTTTTATTATATTTTTATTTCTTTATAGCGGATCTCGCGGCCCACCTGTGAGAGCTTCGCGGCCCACCGGTTGAGAAGCGCTGGTATAGAGGGATTTCATGTGACGTCACGCGAGGTGGTTCCCAGGCACTGAAGGGCAAAACACACACACAGTAAGCGTATTTACAGCAAACGCGCAGGGCATTTAAACATAGATACTATTGTCACACAATATGGTTATCAGTGCCCTTCGCGTGTGCTGTAAATACGCTTACTGCGTGTGTTTAATTTGCCCTTCAGTGCCTGGGAATCCCACGCTCGTGACGTCACATGAAATCCCTCTATATGCGTGTAGTACTGCACTTAGCCTACGCATCATCAGATTGTGAGAGCCGTCAGGTAGTTTGTTTAAAAGAACAAAGCAGGACGGTGCGCCAGGATTTACCCGACGGGATGTATATAAGTCGTTCCGTAGTCAAGGGTGGGCCAGGGGGCAAAGCCTTCTAGAAAAATTTTTGCCACTTAGAAACTTTCAAGCGACCATTGACTTAACCCATATGATACACATCAATCTCTCCCCTCCCCCTAAAATAGTAATTAGTAAGTTCGCTCAGTGGAAGCCATCTCGCCCCTTTAATTGGCACCTTGTCTGGATACGGGCCAGCTATGGCAAGCCATAGTAGCTTTTATTCCTGAATTTTAGATATCTTCAATTATTTAAAGATATCTGCAATTAATTGCAGATATCTAAAATTAAATTAAAGATATCTGCAATCGTTTAGAGATATCTTCAATTAATTCCATGTCTTTAAATAATTAAAGATATCTGCTATATATGCGTTTAAAGAATTAATATCTTTGAACACAATCCAGATATCTCTAATTCTTTTAAAGATATAAATATATGTGAATTCCACATATCTTTAAAAGAATTAAAGATATCTTTATGGCCTCCCCCCCCCCTTCCGATTTTCGGTAAATTTTTCGATTTTTTTCAAATGTCCCCGCAAGGCGTTTAAGGCAAGGCAATATATTTCTGTAGGGAGTAGGGTGAACTGTGTGATGGCAAAATCCGGCGCTGGCCGATAGCCAAAAGGCCGACGGAGGGCCATCAGGTCCACTGGCTGGACGAAAACTTGCAATGATATCATAAAGCTTTTTAACCAATCAGCGTCGCCGCCATCGGCGCACCCCTGGTGAACCACCGGACATTTCTCTGACGGATCGCCGGAGTGGTCAACACGGCGGTCCGTCGTCGGACCGACCAAATTTTGCTATCAGGGCGAGTGATTGATCTATTTTCTATTTAATCATTTTCTATCACAAATCGTTCTCAGACTGTCAAAATTTTCTTTAATATTTCGCAAATTATCAAAATTTTCGGGCGCTCCCGCCCGCTTTAAACTTCAGTTTTGTAACTCTTTCTTTAATACCAATCCAAACAATTGTTTCGAGTTACGGGCGTGGGTTTTAAAACCATTCTAGTACAAAATTTGAACACTCCATGCCTGATGACCATTAGAAGGAAGATGATGTGCGGAATTATTATGCAGAGAAGTATTTTCCCAAAACGAGCCAACCGTCAGGAGGTGATTATGTGGCAATCTAATATTATGGCCAACATTTGCGACGCAATGTGCATGATTTGAAGTATGTTTGAGACATGGTCATTATTATGAAAACTGCTTATTAATCCTCTGCCTCTTTAATTTGTTATAGGGCCTACCTTAAGTACCCTTTACTCCTCCTCTGTCATGTCCCATAGGAAGCTTTTCATTTGGATTCTCGTTAAAACTTAGTAAAACTATTATGTTTGTAAAATGCTTGATGTCTTCTCCTGTAAAGTTATTTTGACGTCGGTTAGAAAACATCATACTGACGTCCCCATTGTGTAAATACCCCAGAGCTTCCAGGAGGCCCTATGTCAGTTTCATGGTACGAGCACTGGAGGGGTGCCATGTCACAGTCAAACTATTACTAAAATGGTAATTCCATAGCATACAATCAGTTCAAAGTTTTACCAAAGATAGCAAAATTTACATCTGAGGAACCTTACAGAATCAAAAACTTCACAAGGGGAGGAATTTCACCCTCTCCTTGCAGCCACCACACCCTTCCCTAACACACAACAAACATAAGAACAGTTCACCAAAGTATGAGAAAATGTCACCATACATGATCAGTAGAAACTTTGGCAAAGATAGCACCACTTTGCATCTACGCCACCTTAAACGAATAAAAATTTCGTAACGGAGAGGGAATGCCCCCCTCACATCCGCCTCCCGTTGCACCCTCCCCCAGGGGGCACCTCGCACTAGGTGACAAATGAAGGTGCCACCCGGGAGCAAGTATTGTTGATACTCATATGCACAATTTACACAAAAAATTATGGGTTCATCTGGGTTGGGATTTCGACATCATCTTCTGTGGTGCCCCCCTCCCCAATTATCAAACCTGGCGGCGCCACTTGTTGCTGACTCAGTACGGGAAGCCAAAAAGCGACTGAAACACTGACATGGCAAACTGCAGACTGAGTAATTAGAAACAATATGGCCATTGGAATGTAAGTGGACATGCCGGTATAAGCACAGTTGGCTAGAACTGAAAATTCCTTAACGGCATTGGAGAATGTGAAATTTCATAAGGCTCATTGGTGATGTGAGTCGATACATGTTACCGTTATCTTCTTGAATAAAATGCGTGCTAACGATGAGATACGCAACTCCGTGGATTACCCTCTTGTTCCTATTTTTGACTAGGTGCCGGAGAAGAGGTGTTGTATAATTGTAGAGGTGACGACCTGGCACTCTGTGAGAAATTTTCATTTATAATTATGTACGGTGCAGGCCCGTAGCCAGACAAGGTACTGAAGGGGGGGGGATAGCTCCATGGGCGAAATGGGGGATCGAGATACACTAAAATGCATTAAGGCAATGGTAGATTTGAATTTTCTAGGGGGTGAAAAATTTTCTGGGGCCTTCGTCCCCTACACCTCCCCGGCTACGGGCTTGGAACGGTGGCGTAGATGCAAAATGGTGTTTTCTTTGGTGAAACTTTGAACTGGTTATGCTTTAGAAATTTCAATTCATCTAGTGATGTTTTCGACAGTTTCACGGCACCAGGCTCTACCGGTTGGTACCCGTTGCTGACCACCTCTCCTAGCACACCACTGGGGTAGGCTACCGCCATCGGTTGATTCGTAACGTAGGCCTATTAATAAGTTTTTGTCAAAAGTACCCTTCCATTCCCCCTCCAACCTGATAAAAATGACACTTCCCTGACGGTACGTTGCATCTACTGTATAGACATTAGTTCTATCACGGACGGAATTTAATGCTGAACGTGGGGGGCAACCCGGGCGGAATACCAAACGGCGTCGAAGGCGCCACGGGAGCCCGAAGCTCTCTCTTGAGGGCGTGAAGTCCAGGGACCGTCCACAGGGCTTCTCGTGGGGTCCAAGGAGCGACGCCCCAGGAAGCCCTGAGGTGCTTACAAACTTAAAACCATTACACATTTGCCATTTGCTAACCGGTTGTACGATAAACAGATGACAAAAATCATATTTTGACCATTTTAATCACAGCCTTACTCAGAATTAGAGATCCTTTTTTATGGTAAAGGGCGTTTGGCTTGTGGGTGGTTACAACGATAATGGAATAAGAGTTTGTACAAAGTTATAGAACACTCAAAATGTTCTACAGGAAGTAATCATCAGAGATGGTAGCAAGCCTCAGTCATATTTTGCAAGTCCAAGTCAAGTCGCAAGTCTTTAATTTGATTCAGTCACAAGTCAAGTCACAACTCATCACAAGTCAGGTCAAGTCACGAATCTCACAATTCAAGTCAAAGGTCATTTGGTCCCAGCACAAATCAAGTCACAAGCCTCTTTGCACAAGTAGAAGTGAAGTCACAAATTTGCCTACCTGTTATAAGCAATCTAGCGTCAACTTATGTCTGCAACAAATTTGTGTTTCGAACTTGATGGAAGAAACATGAAAGTCACAACTTCCGATCGAATTTCATAACTTGTGTTTTCTCTTTTTGTGTGGGAGTACTCGCTATTTGGGGTTACCCAATTCCAAACGCTTTTTACAAAGTCAAAAGATACAATAAAAATATTGAACATAATTATATTACTTAGACCCTTTCACACTAGGCGCGATACTACGCGATAACAAGACAAATGTCTAGACTAGTTGCGGTGCCATGACGTTAGCCAAGGTTGGGTATAACTTAGACCAGTGGTTCCCAACCTTTTTCAGCTCACCGCCCCCTTTCACTGAGTGGGTTTGAGCAAATTCCCCTCAATCTATAGCATACTATTCATGAATAAAACAGAAATGATGAAATCACTTGTTGAAATAAGGGGTAGGCATACACATACATTGTTTTTCCCTATGGGTCCAATACAAGGTAACAAACAGTGCAGGATTCAAAAAAATGAAAAAGCTGACTCCCTTTTGTGATAGAGAATCACAAAGTAGGGGCAAGGGATTGAGAAACTTTCTTGGAATTAAACAGGTGCCAGTGACCCACCGAAGTGTGGACCGTTACCCAAGGGCTCCAAATGGGGCTCAGGGGCAACGTCCCAATGGGGCACCGGGGGGAGCCCCCAGAGCGCTGGGGTATTAACAAAATTGTCGACACAAGAATGAGGCACTGTAAGTCAATTCTGACTGTCTTCCATTACCTAATAACCTTAAATGTGAACTAGAAATCACAGAAGAATTAAAGAAATCACCCATACCCATTTTGTATTTCAATAGTTACTAACGAAGGTTCCCTTTGATGCTGCAAGGAGCTTTTCCTGTAGGAAGGAGGAAGGATGAAGAAGGATGGTAGCGGTTGCATAGGGCTTTAAAAGTTTTACGCCACTCAAGCTGTCCTACGGGCAAATATTACGAGAAAGCCGAAATTGGCGAACCGCAAAATTGCATTTTTGAAAATATTTTAAAGTTTTACTTGTGTTTTACCTCACATTATATTGCAAAAGTTATTTATTATGTTACAGTCTCCCTCACTTTTGTCAGTTCGTCATGTTCATGGAAAACATAGAAAAATCTACATTCAAGGTAAATGTGGAGGGGCAATTTTAGCCATGGCCCCTGGTCCTCTTCGCTCACCACTTTCACGAGGATGCCACTAATGGGAATATGAGGGTCCTCGCCAGGATATATTTGAAATTAACACTTTTAGATGCAATTTGTTGAAATCGAGCAGTAAAGAAATATACTTTGCAAATTTTGTAGTACACCTGAGCATTGAGTGAATGTTAGAGCTACTCGACTTGTTGACGTTATTTATCTCCTGTTTTATGCGAACAAAATTGAGAGCTAAGCTAAGGGAAACCTTTTGGAATCTTGTAAGGCCGGATTTAAACTTAGTATCTTGTTTTTTAAAAACGCCCCCTCAGCGCTCATCGCCCCCTGAGTTGCGAAAATGTTCCAGGGGGCGATAACGCCCCAATTGGGAACCACTGGCTTAGACCTTGAACAGGGCTGAGAGAGTGGAGGTCAGGGACATGATGAGATGGACGAGTCTTGCTTAAAAACATGAGGTCTTAAACGACGGGACAGCCTGTCCCTTCTTAGACAAATTAATGTGTCCTCTAGCAGAAACTGACATTTCAACAAGGATGAAGTGAGTCTTGCACAAAAAGAGATGGTGATCATGAGTTGTTTCGAACCAGAAAAGTAATAACGTGAAAAATTTCACACAAGTTCGGCTTATTTATTACGATGGTGCTATTTTGAAACGCATCCACATTAAGCACAGCAAGGCCGGAGTCCGTATACTCTCAAAGATTTTTGTTTTTTTTTAAATAGACACCACCCACGCATTTTAATAAAGAAATGTTCCCATAATACTCCCTTAGAAAGGTCATGAGGTCACCAAAATTAGCAGCGGCCAACAGAACAACCATCCCTTCAACATGGACTACACCGTATTTCGATAAAAACCAACCGTCTAAGAAGAGAAGCCAAGATTCGCAGTTTGTGTCGGTGACATTAGTTGCGGTGCCTGCGTGGCAGGCAACTAAAAATGAGTTGAAACATTTCAACTTTCATGCACCCACTGGTCGCCGAGCGATATTTTCTGTGACCAATCGTTGCCTTGCGTATGATCACATGATAAGAAGGGTAGGATTCAATACCAGTCGAATCACGTGAGACTATAAACAACTGGTATAGGCATTATTTCGTGATTGGGCGAAACCGCAGAAACTCTCAGGATCGGCCCCGAGGTATATGAGGTGTATTCAATATATTCAGCTATAGCCTACCTAGAAGGAAATAGAAAAGTGCATCATGGAGTGATGAATGGGCTAAATTGGTGAGGTCCTATCTAAATCCATTTTGAAAACATCCAACTTAGCAACCGGGAGGTTCAGGGTTAGATCCTCGGAGGGGTCAAAGTAAGGTAAGTTTTTCATCCAAAGGTAATCTACGGTTTTCCTATCTGAACTTGCCTTTCAAAAGTCACCAAATTTGATATAAATTGTTAAGTTGGTTAACCGACTGACGTAAAGTTGTAATTTATAAGCTACATGCTATCCCCACATCCTTGGTTGCTAAGTGTCGTAAAACAACGGCCCATTAAGGCCTGAATTACTATCATCATCATTGTCATCGTTATCGCCGTCATCGTCGTCATCATTATTATGGTTTATTGTTATTATTGTTATTATTAGGCCTACTTATCGTCGTCGTTGTCATGATGATGACGACGACGACGGCGGCGGTGACGACGACGACGATGGTGATTGTTATTATTGAAGCCCTATTATGGTTATGTGATATGGATCTTCATACACGGGCAGGGTTTCCAAGAGTGAGAACTATACACTGGAGAGCAGGGAGATATGTGCAAAACTACTAGACATTAAAAAACGCACAAACTTATGACCGAATTTACTGATATTAAATTCTTCTGAAATAAAAATTTTAAATCAAAATGGAGTCACTGTTAGTATATTGTTTTCATTTGATTACCTTATAGTATCATATTCCCATATAAAATTCATATAATATTCAAATATAAATGTTCCTGTAATGTATAGAATAATGCTGCACCCACGCAAAATGAACATATGCAGGGGTGGATTTAGGGCTTTCTGCCATATATGATCACTTCAAAAAATACACCACAGACATCACCATTATGCATCTGAGCAACCTTAAATTAACAAAAATTTCTCAAAGGGGAGGGGAGGGGGAACCCCCTCCCCTAAGACCCCTCCCCCAGGACGCCGATTACTCATCACATGCTTTGCCCCTATCAAAATACCCTGGCACTGCCCCCGGGGACACCCCTCTCCTTAGACCCCTCCCCGGAACTTTTATACAAACCACTATGACCTGCCCCCCCCCTTTTGCCAAATCCTGGATCCGCCACTGATATGGTAGCATATTTCCTTTCGCCCTGCAGCCTCGAACGTTCGGATTTTACGAAGAGAAGCATATAAATTTACGTATACCGAAATTTTGCTAATTTTGAGTGATTTCAACAATGATGGATTTTTACGAAATGAACGTTATCATATGTAGGTTAACTTTATCATTTTGGAGTACGACTTATGTAACGAAAAATCTTAATTACTTCAAACATTTTCCTAGTCTGATGGCGTTCTATTGCCATCTTGAATCGTGTATCCTGTTTAACAATGTGGTGGGCCTTCACCGGTGCCAGATCAATCTCAAACTGGGTGGTGCCCACTGAATCGAAAGTGTTCTTTGACCATATCCTCTATCCAAACAAAGTTCTTTCATCGGCTGGTGGCAATCTCCCAGATGTTTTCTTCTTTTTGCAAAGATAGGATGCAGACCTATTCAAAAAGATCTGTTTATCTTAAAGTTCCTCTTCGTTCTCCTATGAGGCAAAGCTAAAAATCTACGTCTACCCCATTTTGTAAAGCCTCTTAAACAGATGATGACGTGTACCGAGTTTCCACATCACTGTAGCCTACGTAACTCAGGATACAGGATATTCCCGTCAGTAAAAGTATTACTCGAGAGATAAAAAAAAATGTCGCTTGTAGTGTGAAGGCCAAGGCCGAGCGACATTTTTATCGCGTAGTATATCGTGTCGCGTCGCGCGTAGTGTGAAAGGACTTCACAGTGCACGCGATACTATACGACGCGACGCGATGCGACACGATAAAAATGTCGCCAGCCCTTTCACACTGCAGGCAACTTTTTCTTCCTCTCTCAAGGGATATTACAATGAGTGCTTTGTCATGTGTTCGTACGGAGCGTTTAAGGTGTCATGCAGATGTTGAGATATTATGTGACTTTCTCGACTTTTTTCAGTAAAATATTCAGATGTTGACATCTGAGATCTTTTTATCTCAATACTTTAGCTTTAAATTTTTAAATATTGCATTACGAGATCTCAATATCTGAATATCTTCACTGAACGATATTGAGATATTGACATCCAACATCTCGTTGTTTCAATATTTTAGTCTTAAATATTGAAAAATTACATTACAGGATCTTAATATCTTTTCTGAAGGATATTACGATATTGATATCCAAAACTTCATATCTCAATATTTTAACGTAAAATATGGAAATATTACATTAAATGATCTCAATATCTGAATATCTTGAGTGAACGATGTTGAGATACTGACATCCAACATCTCGATATTTTAATATTTTAGTGTAAAATATTGAAACATCACATTACAGGATCTCAATGTCGTAATATCTTTTCTGAAGGATATTAAGAGGGATCTCAATATCTTAATATCCTTCAGAAAAGATATTTAGATATTGAGATCCTGTAATTTGATATTTCAATATTTTACACTAAAATATTGAAATAACGAGATGTTGGATGTCAATATCTAGCTAGTCAATATACATCAGGAAAGATATTAAGATATTGAGATCCTACATTGTAATATTTCAATATTTAACAGTAAAATATTGAAAAAATGAGATATTGGATGTCAATATCTTTATACCCTTCAGAAAAGGTGTTAAGATATTAAGATCCGGTAATGTAATGTTTCAATATTTCACGCTAAAATATTCAGAATACAATATTTTAGATGTCAATATCTCAATGCTAATGCCTTTCAGTAAAGATATTAAGATATCAAGGTCCTGTAATGTAATATTTTAATATTTTACGCTAAAGTATTAAGAACACAAGATTTTGGATGTCAATATCTCAAAATCGTTTAGTGACGCTATTAAGATATCGAGATCCTTTAATGTAATATTTCAATATTTTACGCTAAAATATTGACATAAAGGGAGGTTGGAAGTCAATATCTCAATATCCTTCGGTAAAGATATTAAGATATTGAGATCCCTTTATGAAATATTTCAATATTTTAGACTAAAATATTGAGATAACGAGAAGTTGGATGTCAATATCTCAGTATCCTTGAGAAAAGATTTGAAGATATTGAGATCTTGTAATGAAGTATTTCAGTATTTTACAATAAAATATTGAAATAACGAGATGCTGGATGTTAATATCTCAATATTCTTTAGAAAAGATATGAAGATATTGAGATCCTGTAAAGAAATATTTCAATATTTTACGCTAAAATATTGAGAACACAAGATTTCAGATGTCAATATCTCAGTTTATTTCAGTGACGATGTTAAAATATTGAGATCCTGTAATGAAATATTTCAATATTTTACAATAAAATATTGAAATAACGAGATGTTGGTTGTCACTCTCTCAATATCCTTCAGAAGAGATATTAATATATTGATATCCTGCAATTTAATATTTCAATATTTTACTCTAAAATATTGAGATAAAAAGATCTCGGATATCGACATCTGAATTTTTTACTGAAACAAAAGTCGAGAAAGTCACATAATATCTCAACATCTGCATGGTACCTTAAAAGCTCCGTATGTTCTAGCAATTAAACTAGCAATTTATCTCATCATTGTCATTGGTCACGCAAAATATCCGCTCAACGACAATTGAAGTGGGTAAAAGCTCAACAACTTTCAACTCAATTTTAATTCGTCGCTTCGAGCCTAGTGTGAAGGAGTCTTGTTTTTCAACTCTTTATCTTAGAGGGCATAGACGGGATTGCGGGGGGCAAGGGGGCACTTGTCCCCACTTTTTTCCAGAGCTTAAAAATAAAAATAATAAAAAAATGAGCGAAAAGAAGGAGAACCAGAGAAGTTATAAGAACATTTTCAATATCCTATTATGATTTAATTTTGCAATGTTAAATACAGGGTAAAGGAAAAAATTAATATCAAAACCATAAAAATGCTAGGAAGATTTTTTCTCCGCGCGCTTCGCGCGCATCCTCAGAGAAAACTGACTAATAAAATTTTGTCTGGCATCATTTTTCTCCCTACGCCCTCAACACTATTGTGACTTGAAGCTCTGAAATAAGGGCCACTGAAAGTACCAATGTACGACAATAAATGCACCATGGTCCTTGCAAACAAAGTCCCAAACCCATGTATAGGGAATCGCCATTCTCGCAAAAAAAAAAAAAAAATCGGCGTGTTTCGCATGGGCCTTGTATAAATCGATCTCTCATTAGTACTGCTGCATACTGCTGTAATGCTGTGCGTAGGGAAACTTTGGTGGAAAGCCTCGTTATTACTTCCTGTAGGACAGCTTGAGAAAATAACTATTTCCAAAGCCCTCGCTACAGCTCTGGCTGTTTGTTCACTCCCCACCAGCTACCAACATTCTCATCAAATTGACGGACTGTTAGTATCTTAAATTTGCGATCATCATAAGAAAACTATTTCATTAGCATTTCAAATTACACCTGGGGGAAGCAGGGTTTTCTCAAGAAATAGTCCAGAATAGTCTATAACATTTAAAATAGACCCTATCTTATTTTTCACACTAACAAAAAAGTTGAGGGGGGGGGGGAGCTTGTCCAAGACCATCGACAAAAATGAAACATGAAAGAAAGAACCATAGAGCAAGATATGGGTTCCTATGGCTCTATGGAAAGAGAAGGCACCTAGAGAAAGTAGGAAAATTTTTTATGCAATGAAAAATGCTGCATTTTAAACTTAAGAAAAACAATAGCCTCCAATTAGCTGTCTCAAACCTGCCTCAACGATGTTTTCTTCGGCGCGCTTCGCGCGCACCCGTTTTAAATATTGTTTCAGGATTCGGGGTTACTTCCTGACTGAATATCTTGCTCGTCATAGATTCGTACAAACTCTTCTATTTTTATTATTGAAACCACCAACGCACCCATGGCCGTACGCAGAGGAGGGGGAAATTCCCCGGTCCTCCCCCAGAAATTTCCAAAGCAAAATTTTTAGACCACCTGTGTAAATGTAGCAAGGGACAGAAGCTTAGCGAAGGGGGAGGGGTGAGACAAGAGCCATCTCATTGAGGATACTTCTTATAGCTTTTCTATTACTCATGGTGCTAAATAGTGACAATGCGATTTTTTCTGCATGCTTCGCACGCACCCAGTCTGAATACTACGTCCCCCATTCTTAAAATTATTGTTCCAGTGCCCCCTGAAATCTTCGGAAATAATCCATTTTCCCCTCCTTCTCCAAGCCCTCTGCATTATCGATCCCGGCCGACTACTAGTCATACGGAGTAAGAATATAATTGCAAAAAGTCAAATTGTGATTTTTGAGGTCTGTCAATTAGTGCCCACCTTAATGTAATTTGAAGTTGAGCTAAAATGCATCATTCTAATGCCTACAATTTCGTAAATACCCCAGAGATTCTGGGGGCTTGGCCCCCTGGACCCCGCCAGGAGCCCTGAGGCAGGCTCCTGGCGGGACCCCACGTCGTTAGGGGAGAGCTTTGGCACCGTTTGACAATCTCCTCGGGTTTGTCCTCCTCCCCCCCCCCCCCGGCTTTCAGACATCAATCGCGCCCCTGTTAGAGGTCATGTCGCGCCTAGCCTGAAATGTTACTTATAAGTGGAATTCCAGGTTTGTTTGTTTTTTTTTCAGTTTAAACCGTATGGTCAAAGTTTGTTTTCGGGTTATCAAAAGTAGGCCTGGGGTAACAAGATGTTGAAAATTAATTCCTGGACTAGAATACACTCCCTTCCGTCGGGTGGGACCAGAGACGTATAAGGCTCCCGGTCCCGGTCCCGTTACCAGGATCAGGAGCGGTTACACCACGGACCGAGTACTATTGTCGAAAAGACAATCTCGCCAGTGTTCATCCACGATCAACATGGCACAGGGTCTCTTTTGTGTCCAAGTGGCTCCTGACTGCCTCATCCTGATGGACCGAGTACATTCTTTAACTCCATAAGACCATAACACCGTAGCGTTGGATACAACTAGCTACCCAGGTTATTCTGGTCTGGCTGGCCTATGCCCCGCCCGAGAATCACCTGGGCACTGGCATGGATAATGAGCCAGAATGTAGACCTCAAAGATGACGACTTAGGTAAGTCGAATCGAGGCCAGCAGCAAGTCTTCGAATGTGTGGCAGGAAAAAGTAGGCTCCTAAAATCGTGACGAGCCGTCGTCGTAGATCGCTACAGGTGGACGTTGATTTTTAGGTATGAAGTGCTTGTACAGTTTAAATAAACGCCATGAAAAATAATGGCTTTTATTACCGAAAATGAGGTAAACACACCTGTTAACGAAGACGGATGTGCGTCCGAAACCGAGACTATTACTAGGCTAGTAACGTTACCTTTCAATGGGCCTAGCCTATAACAAATACCGAATTGCCTACAGCTTAGGCTACAGTAGGATAAACGTTAACGTTTTACGTTTACTGCTTTACCGTGTACGTCAACTGTACTATGGCACAACTTACAAGTATGGCAGGGCGTCGGTTGACTGAGGGGGGCACTCGAGTGCGCGTCTAGCCTAATAGTCTAGCGGCGAAGTCTGAAAATTTTCGACCCCCCCGGTACAACTTTGTAAAAGTTTACACCTACCCTTAAAATGTTCCTTAGGATGTCAGCTTTTATTTTCTGTTGGTTGTCACCTTTTAAATTTACCCGAACGTGGTCATTAGGAGGGTCAAAGGTCACGAGTCTATTTTCACCCAAACTTCAACAATCTTGGTACTATACATGTGTACTTCACCTTCAGGGGAGGCTTTACCTTGAGTCTAGTATGGTAAATATTTCGAATAAATTTACAATAAACATCCCTGAACTCCAGTCAATGCATAAAACCCTTAATTATCAATATTTACTATGGTTTCATTGAATATCATAATTATTTTTTTTTTTAGTTTTCCCCATTACAAATTTACACGATATGATATTTCAATGCATCTTATGCATGTTGTACCACATGGAGATAAAGCGTCTCTCAATAAAGACAAGGTAAGATCGTTAAATAGGCGTAGGAAGCGGGGGACTGGGGCCCCAGTCAAAAATGTGAGGGGGCTGAAGTATGCTTCCGCCCCCCCCCCCCAGATCCAAGGGCAAAAACCCCTTATTTGTCTCTTCTGTAAAAAATGTCAAAAATTTGAAGTAAATTTCCTTAAAGTTTGTCCAAAATTTTGCACCAAATTGCATCTGAGGCCCCTTAAATACCCAGAAATGTTCCACAGGGAGGGGACCAAACCCCCTCCCCTTAGACTCCTCCCCAGGACGGCGATCCGAAACAAGTCGCGAAAAGCTTCCTACGCCTATGTATCGTTATAAGTTCTACATTGCAATGCAATGCTCTTCTTGTATAAAATTGATCTGTTGAATGTTTGCCTGCATAGCGGCTCTCTTTAACTGCTGACACACTGGGTAACCGTAGCGAAAGGCTAAACAAAAAACCCCGTCAGCTATGTGCAGACTAGTCAAATTTATAAACCATATCTTGAAAGTTTAACGAAAAAATGTGGCAACGGTGTTTCGCTTCAGTGTTTTCAAGTTATCATTTGTGGTAACAAATTAAGATTTTCTCATATAGACGAGGTTTCTGACTATACTTTTATTAAAGCCCTTACTCTCTAAATGTAAAAGAGTGAATTTCACTCTTCGACGATTGCCTACAGTGACCACTCTTTCTTCGAGTGAAAATTTCACTCTGCTGGGAGTGGTAATTTACTCCAAATGAGTGAATTACCACTCCGGGCAGAGTGGAATTCCACTCGAAACAGAGAGTGGTCACTGTAGGCAATCGTCGAAGAGTGAATTCACTCTTTTACATTTAGAGAGTAGACTATATGGCGTTGGAAAATGTACATCTGGCAGTTTCCATGTTGTGCTTCTGAAGGCGGAAAATCAGAATGGTCATTACAAACGCCGGAATGCACTTTGTAAGTAGGAAAAGTAGTGATGAAAAGCTGAATTTTTTCATTATAAAAATTGCGAATCCCATATCAGATGTGACAGTAATAAAATACAATGCTCCACCTTCAAAATGTGTCACTAAAATCTTGTCCTATATGGGTCAAAGCAGTAAACAATTAGCAAATTCTTTGCTTTTCATAAAAAAGAAGCATTTTGAGTATCCTGTCAATTGAAACTGCCTTCATTAATCTGCATATGAAAATTCAAATCACCAAACCCTCTTACAGCCAGTTTCATCCATACCCATAGCCAGACAACGTGCTGAAGAGGGCGAGAAAGTTCCCAGACTGTAAGAGGGAAAATCATTTTCAAGGCACGAAATGTGTTAACATAAAAGGCAAAGGTAATTTTTGTTCCTACAATTTCTCCCAGGCGTTACTTTTTGTGGGTCCCTCCACTGTTTTTAAGTTATGGACCTGTATTTTCGAACAGAGTGGTCAACGCATGGTTGCATTCAGGCTATATCTGAATCTGGTTGACCCGTGATTTATCCAACCAATTAATGTGCTTGTTGCCAGGCTAAAAGAATATTTGGCGGCAAAAACCCTCGAGTTTGCTGAATGCTTCTTACCTCCAATCATTTGTCGACAAAAACGTATATTGTGCTAGACAAAAGCATGATCAGTCCTTAGAAAGGAACCTGTTTTCTAAATATCCGCCTCACTATGCTAGATGTGGCTGGAATTAAACACGTAATCCCTAATTGTGATTACTAGGCACTGTCTTTATAACTTTACCAAAATGAAAGCTAGATCATATATGAATTTGTACCGTATTAACAGCCCCTCTACAAGCTTCATTGAATTCATCTCAACATAATCATTTTTTGAGAACTGCGAATTATTTTATTTCAAGGATTTTCTTTTTGCAAGTAAAATCAAGTCTTGTTATGGATATGTGCCATTTCCATGTCCAGACTTGAAAACAATATAGATCGGTGCAAGAATCATTCACTGGCTTTCCAATACAGGGAAACAACTCATAATTATATTGCTCTGTAACCACAAATTATTAAAGGTTTATTTACCAGTAAACAAAATGAATTAAATTCATGTAATAATTACGATGGGTGTAAGGGACACTTTCTAGGGGGAGGCGGAGGCTAAGCCGTTTGCCCGACAAACTGTAATAATCCGACCAATGGCCGGATTTTCACAAAATGTGCCAGAGAAATAGGATTTTTTTTTCCAAATTCCGGCTGACCAAGTTCCATTGCGACTATGTTCCAACGCCCTCTCATAAAAAGATAGTAGAACAATGTGTGTTGAAGCAAAGCAAAAGCGTACTTTGTCAGTTTGTAGCGGTAAAATGTATTAGTTGTATGCCATCCCGGGCAAAGACGCTTTCTGCCTTACTAAAATTTACCATCACGTCCGAAAACATTTAAACAAATATCTACTTTTTTGTATGGGATATTGCTACAACATACCCCTTTAAGCTGATCTGGTTCATGTTGGCAAATAGTTATTGCAATGACAGAAACACCGTAATGTATTTAATAAATAATTAAGTCAATTAATTTAGTTAGGCTATGTGATTTCGTACATTTAATATAATTAATGCAATGGTTCCACACATCCTAACAACCAAAACAAAAATTCAAATTTCTCTGATACAGCTACGAAAATAGCCTACATTTCATGGTAGGCCTATAAATATTTTCATTATATCCCACTTAATTATAAGGATTGCAAGTTCTCAACATTGGTAGGGGCGGAAGCCATTTTCCAAAACCAGGACAATAGCGACGGATTACTGCGTGGAAGGATGGTGAATAAACATTTCGGCGCTATTGGGGCGGCACAAATTTGGGGCTTTTAATGGAGAAATTTCACTAATTTGGTGTTTTTATTGAAGTAAATTAATTTAAAAATTTGGTTTTATATTGAAGTACAGTAAAACCTCATTTATCCGAACCCCGTTTATCCGAAACCCCGTTTATCCGAACTAGCCATCAGATTTAACAACAATAATAGTCAACACAATTACAGTTGTATACACCAAGTTTTAAGTGCTTTACAAAGCAAAATTCAACGTAAATATTTGCAGAAATGCACTAATTTTTCCCGGGACTTTAAAAGTAATGGAAAGATGTCACGATGGCTAAAACAGCCGACATATGGACATAGAAAACAATCTGTTATCTCTTTGTCAAATTTGGAAGAAATATCGTACGTATTTGCTTTGAAATTCTTGTTAGGAGCCATGAGTCGGTATAGGCTCAATATCCTCTCATACAAAAATACGTTAGGCTAGCGTAAGTCTTAGTTTCACTAAATCTGAAAAGTTAGTAACATAGTGAGCTTCATACCTAAAAATAATGAAAGTAGACCTTACAAAAACATTGCGAACTGCTGTTTGAGAGTCTCCTACACATGTGTCTCTAATATTTTTTGAAATTTATGCAGAATTTATACTCTAGATACCTCTCCAGATCATTACAGCTTTTCTTCAGCACACACATTCATTTAGTGTGTAGAAAGCATTGGTCATTCAGACGAGCGAAGGCTTGAAATTTTGGAATAAAATCTCTCTGTTCTAGACGTCTTAAAATTTATTTGTCATATCATCGGCCACAAAAAATAGTAACAAAATATTTTGGGGGATATTGTCTGCAATTTTAAGCCTTTTCGGAATTATTTTGGAAATGTGTTGACACACTGTCTTATATGGACCCAGTGTACCGTACTTCAGGCAAAAACTTAGAACCTCGTTTATCCGAACTTTTTCGTTATCCGAACAACCTTCGGTCCCGATGTGTTCGGATAAGCGGGGTTTTACTGTAAATGCAAAAGGTTAGGTTTGCAATTTATTTTGAAAAATAGCCCTCTTTGAGAGTACCGTGACTCAACTAAACAGTTCGGACGACCAGTCGCTGTCGGAGATTAAAAACTTCATCGCACACGCTCGTTCTCCCTAAAAAAAGATTAGAAAATTTTCCCGGCGAGGGCCTCAACCTTTCTCGAAGGGGCCATGGCCTCCTCACCCCACCTAACCTCACCCTTGACAAAGTTGCTTTAAAACATCTGAATAAATGCTGTTTGAAGTGACATGATTTTGTGAAGGGTCCTTATGGGGAAAAACGTAAAATGCAGATCAAGTTTAAAAGGTGCGACCTTTAATGACTCTTGACCTTAAAACTATGTTCGAAAACTAAACAAACATTCAAACATCACTCGTCCACAGTTTACAGAACGCGTGGGATTGTATCTGGACCAGGGGTGGCTCCAGGATTTGCCCGACAGGGGACCAAGCTCCCCGACGAGGGGCCAGCAACCCAAAGCCTCGATGAGGGCAAAGTAGTGCCGAAACGATGTTTGAAGTAAAATTTTGGCGCGCGAAAAGCGCTGAAAATTTCAAACTCTTACTGGAAAAAATTGAAAAAGTTGGGCTTTTACCACGGATAATTTGAAAAAAATTGGGTTTTTACGAAGAAAATTGGAAAATCTGGGGACTTTATTGAAGAATTTGCCCAAAATTTAGACCAAAATTAAGTAAATCTTTGGAGCGACTGCCCGTTGTCAGGGACTACATATTTTATCGTATACATAGTAGCTTCCCGAAACCGGAAAATTTCCCGGACCGTGGGCAGCCTTCCCCGACGGGGGTCATGCCCCCTGCCCCCCACCTGGCACCACCACTGTTCTGGACCTTTTTCTTCTTACCCTTCACCAGTGGTCCAGAATTGAAATTGAAAGGTGTTGAAAACAGACTGTTCAATGTGTCTAAGTCCGTTATTCAAATTTCTTTGTTAAGGCTAAGAAAACACTCTATAAACAGTTTATAATTCTTTTATTTTCCTTACATTTTGAGCACTTTAGGACTGTATGAATTGTTCATTTTGACTCACAGCATTTTATAAGTCTCGTCATATTAAAGTGTGTTAAAAATACTAAAATTTTGAAAAATTGACCTTTTTGACCTTTGACCTTGAAAATTTGCATGTTCGGGAACTTTTAAAATGTGACAACCAACCTAAAATTTAAAGTTACATTATAAACAATAGTTTTAGCATAGTCGCTATATTTTACAAATCGGTACCGGGTAAGTCAATTTTTAGAGCTCTTTTTCAAATTCGCCGCTAGACTATAAAGTTTCATGGCCCAATCAAGGCTGGCAGTAGTCCTTATTGAAGGACTGTGTGGTCGTTTGCCAAGACAAGTCTTGAGCTGCAATAATACTACAACCTAGCCTAGGCTAGGTCTAGGCCCATGATACAGGAAAGTTCAACAGCTTTCACACAGATTTGTGGCATATGAAATTTTACGCCAAATTTTTTGGCATATGGTGTGATCATCAAATTATATAAGTTGGAAGCTATTTACCCGACAGTCAGGAAAATAAATCGACTTTCCTTCCTTATTTTCCCGACGATTGGCCAAAGTGGTGGCGCTATCCTAAATTTGTAGCCTCTAAAAATACTTGAATAGTATATGTCGGGAAAATAAGGTTAACTTTATTTTCCCGACAGTCGGGAAAATTATTGGACATCCTTATTTTCCCGACTGTGGACGAAAGTGACGGGGCTATTCTAAGTCTGTAGCCTCAGAAAATATTTGAATTGTATGTCGGGAAACTAATGGTCCTTATTTGTCCTACCGAGCAGTGGCGTGGGCAAGTTTTTTTTTTTTTTTTTTGAAAATGAGAAGTTCGCTAGAAGAAAAATGGTGCCACTAAATAACAGTTTGAAGCCTAATATTCTGAGTCGACTTCAGCATTTTGTTAAATTTGCAACATGCAGACAACTATTGAGCGCAAAACTCCTTCAGATTGCATTTCTTGTTTCCTTCCTTTATTTGCCTTTGTTTGCTGTTTCTACTGTTCTACAAACAACTATGCTAAAACACAGAAAACGTTTCTTCTGATAGTTTTTAAAATAATCCGATGGGACTCAATGGGAATTGTCTGGAATTTTCTCCTGAGTACTGTACTCTGATAAGTCATCGAAGCTATGGAAGTCCACTGAGTGTGCTTATCTGTAAGTAGTAACCACGCATACTGTACGTACGTACATACCACAGAATTATATATTGTTCTGTGGTAGGCCTACACACGCCCACCGCACCGCGCCAACTAACATTTCTTACGTCACAAGCTCGTTGGGGTGATATGATTGATCGATTGCTGTCGGGAAAATAAGAAAACTAAACTTCCAGTTTGCCCGACTGTCGGGCAAATAGCCACAACGATTATATAAACTTAACCCTACTGGCATGGCGCACAGTGATGATATCACTGGGCATAACACTAACGCCTACACTCTAAACCAATACACAGTACACCCTGTCTGGAAAACGTGTATGTTACGCAGATGATCTTCGACGTGCAGCAAAGACATTATAGGCTACTGTACACCAATTTGATGGCGTGATTTTGATGGCGTGATTTTCCTGTCTTTTACATACACACTGTACTTAAAATCAGTGCTGTA
Source organism: Holothuria leucospilota (assembly GCA_029531755.1). Lineage (NCBI taxonomy): Eukaryota > Metazoa > Echinodermata > Holothuroidea > Aspidochirotida > Holothuriidae > Holothuria > Holothuria leucospilota. The sequence continues at coordinate 40,224,299 of CM055981.1, forward strand.
GTACTCGAGACCGGTCTCTCGAGTCACGATTTTAAGGACTCGGACTCGGAAGGCAAGGACTCGGACTTTCTTGTACAGTCCAGACTCGTGACTTGGCACTAAATTTCCTGGGCTCGAGACCGGCAGAATTTAAGATTCACTTTGATGCAATTAATACATTGTCACATAGCATTTACCTTGTCCTCTGCAGTTTCTGTTCAACTCAACACGTTATCTACGCGTGTGCAACATGCAGTCTGGTGTAGATGTTATTCCTAAAAGTTCTACTGTAAAATCTTATAAGGGGGGTCCTTAATTATTTTTGCTGGTGGCCAGATTTTTAATAGGGAAGACCTCACAGGCCACAACCAGAATCATACCCATGATTTTGCCTTTAGGCCTCTTTTTGAAATGGTTAGCTTTCCACCTGAATGTGTGATGTTTAGGGGTCCGAAGGCTCTGGGTTCAGATCAGAGCAGAATGGAATAAAAGAGCATAGCACTGGAAGGTCTGGGGATATTTAAAATAGTAAATATAATCCTGAACAGTTCTATCCATAAAATGACATGCGCAATCATTAGATGATCACAAGTGTCGCAATTTGTCATTATTTTAAAATAGCCCCAATCCAGACTGACAGAGCGGGTAACAAATAAGATCTTGTCAGAATAATTGGAGCAAATCTATATTGAAAAGTGTTAAGCTGGGGGAAAAGGTTTGTCGTGACTTTATCTGAGTGGAGCATCACTATCCGTTGGCTCACATAGTGTAATTTAGTAACTGTAATAAGAATATTGTTTTGGCCGAAGGACATCCTATATTGCCTCGAGTGACAAGTTACCATTCTGTGTAAGTTGTAGCTTGATACCATATTCTTTACTTTGAAATTCATCATTAGCAAACCACAGTTCAAATAATTAAGGGCATACTGTATAAGAGAAAAAAATATTCAGCCTTCATATGTTTGTATCAAAGAGCAAATAGCCTCCTCAAATTTTGTAACTTCATTGCAGCTGGCCTGCCTACAGTAGCTACCCCTCACCACCACTGGATCACCTATGTCAGACTAATGGCCAGTCGATTTGACTACACAGTGAGCATGTGAGTGGGTGGGTGGGGGATTATTGGTGATGGCATGGTTTGCACGGTGGGGTGTAGCAGAGGGCTTGGTGAATGTAGTAGCTTAAATTCAAGGTGGGTTTGAATCCAGAGAACTCCAACTGTCGAAGTCGATACCCTCAATCAGGCTCTTAGCCAGACAAGGTACTGAAGGGGGCAAAAAAGCTTTAAGGGGCGAAATATTTTTCATTGGGTGAGACACGCCTGCAAGAAGCTGGACGCAAAGACGCATTGCGTCTGCAAAAATCATGCTGCAGCTAGAAATTTTCATCTTAAGGATTAAGTAGACCAGTTCAGCTAGAAATTTTGGTTTTCAAAGTATGTGCGCCCGCAAAGTTTTGCAAGTTTTGCAGCCATGGGGTGAGACATACTAAAATGCATTAAGGCAATGGCAATTTTTATCTTCTTTAGGGCGAAAATATTTCCAAGGGAGCTTCTCCCCTGCCCCCCTTGGCTACAGGCTTGCCGTCAATCTTACTTCACTTCAACCAAGATGTAGCCAGTCACTTCACTTTTAGCGCACCCACCCACTTTAGTTCCAGAACTGATGTGATGTCACGTTGTTGGCACAATTGTTTTGTTTAGTTGGCAAATTTGTATCCTCAATGCGCCCTCTTCATAAGCATTTGGTACTGACCCTCAGGAACAGAAACAGTTTGCAGAACCAAGGTTCATTCGTAAAGAAGAGGTTCTCATAGACCCTTTTCCAAATAGCAATTTCAAAGGATTTTTGTGGGATGGAGTTTCGGTACGCGTCATTTTTGTTAACGACATTTTACTGTGACAAAAAGGATCCCACACCAGAACTCTCAGGCTATCCCACAATGCTTTGTAATTGCTATTTGGAAAAGGGCCTATGTAAAAAGGAACCAAAGGTATGTCTTCACGTGCAGAGCCCGGCACGGGTTCATGGAAAATTTAAAAAAAGGCGGATGCAATTTTCTTATCAGATTCAAAACTTAATGAGCAGAATATAAACACAAAAAAATTTTGACAGCTTTCAACAAGGATTAATAGATATACAGTATTAAATGGTTGATCATTTGAAAAGACAACCACCCTACCTCTAGCTGTGGCTCTCACGCCTACACCGATTTTCCCAATAAACATATTCGTCAATTCCTGCCTTTATGCCTATTCAAAGTAAGAAAGGAAACAAAAGCAGTACCATGTTAGGTATAAATACAGTAACACCATGTGACCAATAAACAGATAAAAGGAGACCAATTGCGAGCAAAGGGTGAGATGCTTTATGATTTTGGCTGTCAGAATGTTCATTTTCCTGCCAGTGAACCTTTTTTTTTTTTTTTTTTTTTTTTTTTTGTCACAGGCCTGAAGTTGGAAATTCTGTACGTGGAGTCGGTCATTGCATGCGAAAATGCAATTAGGATTTCTCTGTGTATCACATTCTCTATGTACTGTACGTAAGGTATCACCATGCTACAACAATAAGTTTTGAATACTCGTATGTGAAGTATGGCTGCTGGTCGAGTTGTGAATAGGCTAAGCGATCACTGTTCCTTGTCTGCATGGTGGCTATCAGGGTTTTCATTAGGCTTTCAATCTCAAGAGACCCGAAACTCTCAGCTTTCTTTTTCGAGCGTCCCCCAAAATTTTCAAGGGTTTCCCAAATTTTCCAAGAGTCCCATACTTGTACTGTAACCTATACGATACATACGTGTGTACAAGATATGGAGCTATACCCTAACCCTTCAGACAGGCATATGCATCGAGCTTCCCTGTAAACGGAGCATATCCCAGGTATAATAAAATATGCAGTTTATTTTTATTGTGCAATAAGTACCCATGCGTTTACACAAGAATCCATCATACAGTAACTACTGCAAAGTGTGAGGTGGAAATGACAGGTGTTTTCGTACAAACGTGAACTGTACCGTGTGACCGGAATATGTCGAGCTAGCTCTCCATGTCTGGATTGTCACAATTAGGGCTCGGAAAATATTTTTCAAAGAGGTAGCCCGTCGGGCTTTTTGGTAATAGAATGTGGTAGCCCGGCACGATTTTGTTTGAGCTTGACAAACATGAAATTAGCATCAAGCAGGCGTAGTTCCTTCATTTGTTTGTAGCACGAATTAGCTATGCAAATTATCCCACAGGGTGCTTCGATTTTTCAACGAAATGAAGATAAAACATTTCAGATTTTGTTGAGTTACAACTGTTTACTGTAGTTTTGTTCTAATTTGAAGCAATTTAGACCACTTTCGTGCCGTTCGCGTAGCGCGTAAGTTTGGGGGATAAATCGAAAATTATGGCAATAACTTTTCCGTGAGACTACACGATAATAACAATTCAAAAAAGGACTATGTCTTGTGAAACAAAATGTGAAATAATGTGGCTTGTATTCTTTCCTTTCTTCTTTTTTGCTGTCCTGAAGATATATTTTCTTCATTTATGACATTCTTTTTCACATTGAACTGATGTAAAATCAATCAATGCTCGTCCTTTTCTCCACATTTTTCCATTCGAAGAGAGCAAAAAGATTTGCGGCAAAAAACCGTATTATGTTTGGTATAGGAATTGTGTACGCGAACACCGATACCTTAGGCCAGGTTTAAGTGAAACGCATGGCGAAGCACGGCAAAGTTTGTAGTGCATGTGCAGTTCCATAATTGAATTCAAACACCTATACCTTAGGCTAGGCACGAGCTCTGTAGAGAAGTTGACGTATGTACGTGCGTAAATACATATGTGGGTAAAGACCATGAAATTTAGAGCTTCAATTTTTGTGCGTATAAGGCTTGTCGTGCGTCTGAGAAGCGGGAACCCGGGTTAGCGAAAACCCTGGGCTATAGTCGACGTGCGAATAGGCCCCACCTAGTTCACTTATGGTCCCGCAAAATTTTCGGTTTTTACCATTATTGCTAATATTCATTGACCGTGCCAAGGTAGAGTGTATTTCTACCGAAGTATTAAATCCCTTTTACTTCGGCAATTTTTTGTCGTAGCCAATTCCTTATTCGTGAGGGCTGCTCGCAGACTGTGGAGTATTGTATACCGTAGTAACGTGAACTCTGTAAGTTAGTGCAGTGGTACTAAGTATTTGCTTTCAGAGTACCCTTATGACCTTTGAACTGTTAGACATCGCTGTAACTCTGAACTGGCTTATTTGACGTGGCGTAAAAATTGAGAAAAGAGGTGACTGGCGTAAAAATTCAGTGTAGCAGATATGAACTCTCCAGGCTGGCAGTAGCCTACACCTACAGCAACGAAAAGCATTGTACTGTAAGTCTGAGACTGGGCTGTAATTTAGTTGGCGTGGCATGGTCCCTCATTGCAAGATACAATTTGGCGTAATTTTGTGGCGTACAGCATACAAACTTTCCAGTATGGACCAAGGCTAGCCTAACAATATTATGAAAGTAGCAGTGTGATTGTGTTTACCAGTCAAAACATTATTTTTACAGTACCAAACTGTCCCCACTATTGGTCAAAACATCCGTGTGCCAAAAGTCCCCCTCACCAAAAAGTCTCTGGGTTGAATAATTGTTAGTTTTATGATAGTTTAAAACTACAGGTATTCAGTCAGTTTCTTATAAATGTTTTTATTTACAATAATATTATAGTACAGTACTATCTTGTCATACGTAGGTTGACGGTGCAACTCATTGGTAACGGAACGCGATGAGTGTGATGAGTTTAAATTTCCTTTAAGCCATGCACAAGCTGACCTCCATGAGTTTCTCAATTTTTGTCATTGACAAGTGCTTGCACAGGCATACATGGTCTGCTGTTAACAGTTGAATTGATCTCTGCAGTATGTTTTGTTTCTTTGTTGATATGTAATGTGTGGCGGAGTTATGAATGATTGGAAATATTATGAGCTGTACAGCATGCACTAAAAATCTTGTTTATAAAAACTATTGTCTGCACATTTTATCGCTTGTGCATTGTGGGGCTTAAAGTCAACTTGGTTCATGTAGTACTGTACAGTGGAAGAAGTACAGTATTGAGTGCAATAACAAGCAATCTTTAACACATGAATCCATACATGGTAGTGGTTTTTGATCAAAGTTCCAAATTTCATGAGGCATATCGCGATGATTTTATTGAACTCAAGATTTATTTTCTTTCTTATAGCCCCAGGCAATTATCAATTTACACTGCTCAATAGACTGTTCTGTCCCATAACATTTTAAAATTGTCAAAACCAACAATATTTTGGGCAGTGTTGGAGGACTCGAGGCCGGATCGCCGCGGCCTTGGCCTCGGCCTCGGAGCCCCCGGCCTCGGAAATTCGGTCGAGGCCGGGCAAGACTACCTCCGACTTTTTTAATAATTCACTACCATTTTTTGCAAAGAAATAACTAAACCATGCGAAGTTTAATGTCTAGATTGCCTTGAAATTAATTGTCGATATTTTCTATTACAAGACAACATCGATCGTTGCGTTTGAAAAGTGCAGATTAGCTGTGAACGTACGATACAGCGCAAATAATCTTAATATCTTGCAATGCATACACCATACAGCAAGGCTGAACCCGCCACACACACACACACGGTATACCGTATACTGGATAACCGGTACGGCACATGCACAGTTCTCCACAGTCCACACCACACACACACGTGCAGCGCAGCCTAGCCGCCGTGTCACTCGCACGCGCACTATCACTATACTAGCTTGTTATTGTCCTGACGAAGTCGCCACGTCTGCTGATTCTCGAATAATAAAATTCGGATTTTATGACCACGAAGAGTTTGAAGAGAGGGAACCGAAAAAACATAGGGCACAATGCAAATTTTGCAAGCCATCAACACCCAAACTAACCGAGTTCAAGGGATCTACATCGCCCCTCTCTTACCTCCTATCTACAATTGTAACCCTCACTTACCCGTATTAAGGTCCTGGCAAGTTTGATCACACAGAAGAGGAGGCCGGCCTCCGCTAGAGGGCGGCCTCCCCCGTCCTCTTCTCACTTGCCTCGTCAGAGCTTAGACACGTATTTTGTGATCCTGCGCATTTTTCAGAGTTTTTCTGGATTTCTATCGAAGTTTGGAGCTTGCTTCCGTGTGGACTCCTTCAGAATTGGTATCAGAAGTGTTCTGCAGTGGGTTTTGATGAGTATATTTTTCGTTTGGGATCCTTTTCGGGCCTTTTTTAGGTTCCGCCCTTAGTCACGTTTTTGCAACGTGTTTTTCGCCATAGGCCTTCTACAGGGACCAGTTCCGCGATGTAGCCTAGTGCCTTGAGGGCGGGTGGTTTTCGGGGTTTCGTGGACGCGGGAGTCCACCCCCCCCCCCCCCTCTTGTCCCTCTTCGGGTACGATTCCATTCGTTTTTAGTGAATTCTTGTTGGGGAGCTTGTCCTTGGTCTCCCCTTCGTGTAGTTTGCTCCTTCCGGAGCTTCTCATGCCTAGTAGTTTACATGTTGTGCATGTTGTGCCTTATGAGGTTCATTTGCATGCTGTGTTTTTATACTATTGCCTTTCAGTTTTTCTTGCTCCGGGAGAAGCCCTTCGGGACTCCCGTGTTGTTACGCTTGTTTCGGCCATTTTGTTCTAGGTGTTTTCGTAATGGCCGCCCTTTTTTTGCTTGGTTGCCTATGTTGTCGTTTTAAGCCTTATTGTAGCCATTGTATTGAGTCACCCGCTATGCGGGCGAGTCCAGTGGACTGGCCGGGGTTATCCTTTCGTGCTCAGTGGAGCGTGGAAGCGCTGCCTCGGTTGCTCGTTAAGCCTTTCATACTTGTATGTATGCATGCTTTTCTCTCTCCTTTGTTCCCCGGTCCTCGACGGAGGACCGGGCGTGTTGGCTAACCTTTTATTTATTATCCTTTCAGATCATGAGAGCTAAATGCCGTACGTGTAAGAAGGTGATGGCTATGGAATGGGATGAACACGACCTCTGTCCTTCCTGCCGATCGTGTTCTCAGTCCGCTAGATGTTACATTTGCCGTGATTGGACTGATCAGTGGAAGTGGTTAGCCAAGTGGAAGGCTGAAAAGGAAAGGGCAAAAGCCAAGAAACGGAATGAGCAATCGGCAAAAAAAGCCGGAATGAATGGTTCCCATGCGAACCAAGAGGGTATATTGCAAACTATGGCATTGGTGCCGAGCAATACGGCCTCCGTTGATACGGATGTAACGAGCCGACCCTCCCCAAACCACTCTCCAGGCCAAGGAAATTTCCAATTTCCGTTACAATTGTAGATAGGAGGTAAGTATCGGGGCTCGTAGATTCACAAACCAGGGAGTTTTGGGGAGACGACGTCAAATTTTGCCAGGCACTTTCAGCGGGTTCACAAGGCAAAATGAGTGCACAATTTGTATGGTATTTGTGCAGGCACACATGTACTACCGGCGTCTACTGCTGTTTAGTTTCTCTCATTTTTTCAATAGAGTGCTCACAGTGATCAGCAATATCCTTCGCAAGGCAGATTAATTTTACTTTTTGGGAACTAATTGGAAGTTGGAACTGATCCCTTCTGTATTTTGTGAAAACCCATGTTTTTGTTTCTAAACACTAGTAGGTGACGGTGTAACTTGAGACAACTGCCCAAGTGCCCGGCTTCTTAAAATAAAGTTTGGTAAATTTAAATGAACTTGACTTATGTGTATTTACTATTTGCTCATTCTTAGGTTTACATACTTCGCTTCACAAGCCCGCCCTTGAATGGCAAGATATCTCAATCTAATCCCCATTGCCTCACCACCTCTGGGCAAGGAGTACGGATCCTGAGCTCCAGCTATAATACTATGTTGGATGGAGTGAAAGTATGCTCTGATATTTTTTCTCTGATATAATAAGTAACCCGGCCTCGGCCTCGGAGGGTTTGGCCTCGGTCTCGGCCTCGGCCTCGGAGCTAACGCCTCGGCCTCGGAAGTAGCGGCCTCGACTACAACACTGATTTTGAGAACCCTTAAAATGCTAAGGCCAAGGGATTGAAAGTCATGGATTTGCATCAACCACCGTCACGTTCCAAAACCCACTGTCCAAAATTATCATTATTTGCACAATCCATTATTTGTCCAAAAATGCATAGTCACTAAACAAATCAAATCATTTTACTTACAGTAGCATAATTATGTTTCAAAATGAATTTCCATCTGTACCTTATGTATAAGTGAGCCATTGATTGTGTTCCAAATAAATCCTTCACTTGTACTTGTCCACTTCACAGTGTATAGATGTTCAGTCTTACGGATAGTGCCTTTCCACATTGTGCACTCCCGCTAGAATTGCAACACACTCTTGTAAACAGTACAGTACATTTGGAGGAAAAATAAGTCTGTGCATGTGCGTGACCTTTTTACCTGTGTAAATAATGACCAATGACAAATAAAGAATAAAGAGTAATGAAAAATAACCACATACATGTGTAAACTTAATATTTTCTGCTTGTAAATCTACTGTTTGACTTTCGTTGTCTTAGCCTAACCTCAAAGACTGCCCGGTGTAGAGATGTCACATACAGATGTAATTCAACGAATCAGGGCCAAACAGTGAAATATCAGTAAGACATATTGAAGAAGGAGGATACTGTAGCATTATATTTTTACCCATTGCTGAGTATTATGCAACCAGGTGATCAACTTCATTGAGGAGATGTGTGAAATTGCTTCATAAAGTTCTTTAACAGGCATTCTCATACTGTTACTTTAATGAAAGATCAGGCAGGTACCATACTTGGTGGCTATGTTTCAACATGTCTATATTGAAGTTTCCTTTTGTGACATTTGTTGCCATTAATGTTGTTATCAGGAAACTTTTCATCCCAGTTGTGTGTTTTACAAAACGATGTTTTTTTTTTCTTTTTTTTTCTAGATGCAGAGTCTCTCTCCGATTGTTGCCCTATCAGAACTTACTATACCATCATGATATGGGGTCAGTAAAAGCTATACTATGTATTATAGGCTCATCACAATTGCATTAATTATTGAATCACTCTTAGTGTGTGTTTTATCAAAAATTACATGGATGAGAATGCAATCAGAGGGGAAGGCAAATTTGTTGTGCACAATAAAGGCTGACACAGATTGATGGGGGGGGGGGAGGGGTTAAACCCTTTGTAACAGCAATTTTTCATTATGTGTACTGTAGTTGTTTATTATTTTGATTTTTTTTTTTTTTTTTTTTGCTGGGGTGGGGGGAGGGTTAGGCATGGCCACCATATGCAGCAATCCATGAGACCTTGCTGTGATGTAGCAACAAGGGAGGGGGTTCAGAGGTCAGAACTAGAGTATACAAAACACTACAGTGGGCCCTCGGGACCCTAAGAAGGGGGTGCTTAACATTAGTCTTCAGTACTGCTATCAGGTCATTCAAAATTTGAATAGTCATATGAAATCGCTGAGGGCTCAGGATCTCGCACTTGAAATTAATTTCTTGATCAAGATATCAACCCCTGGAACAGTTGGACTCAAACGTATAGTAGCCTTCATGTTATGCTTATCATAAGTAATAGCCTGAAAAAGTAGGTAAGACAACTCATTGCAAGAATGGAAGATCCTGGAAAATAAAAAGGATTTTGCAAAGCATCTAGTTAGATGGAAATAAAACAAAAGATGAGTATTGCAGTTCAGTCTGGTAAATTTCTTGCACGTTCAGGTTTAGAGATTTCACCACCTGAACATTCCATAAGTGGAATGAGTTGAATTTAGTTGTGCTTACTTGGTGTCTGTTCTTGGTGTTTGTGTGTGTGTGTGAGTCTGTGCTGTGTACAGTACAGCTGTGATATGTGTATGTGTGAACTCACCAACTCATCCTTATCGGGTTCCGGGGGGCAGCTGGCAAGAGCTCCGCTCTCACACGTCTTTCCTAGCTCACGCACAGCTTGCAACTGGCATAGCTGCCCGAAAATCTGGCCACTGCAATGAGAAGTAACATGCGGCTGTACGTGCCTGCCTTGGAGCGCAGCCCACCCTCAGCACATACGTCTACTCGCCTCGTTCGCAGGCAGCTTCGCTGCTGGGAAATTCCCTTGCATTCCTTACTGGGTCCTTTCCTAGTGCCCCGTACGGCAACGAGTGTGGGTATGTGTGTGATGTCCAGCTTCATATCACGATATCTCAAGAAAGGGAAAGGTAGCAAGGAACTTTAGGAGTCACACTGTAGTTGCACAGTAGATACTGTTATTGAAAAAATCAAAATCATATCAGAAGTTTCTGTTCTCTCTGTGTGGTTTTTAGTCGGTATACAGTAATGTTTTAAAATATTTCATTGGTAAATTTTAATTCTTTAAGCTTTTACTGTGTCACTGACATGAAAACTTCTGTTTGCCTTAGGTGTCACATTGTACCCTGGTGTGGATTACACTGAAATTATTTCGGATGAAGTACGCCTCTCAATGGCTGCTCTGGAATGCCGTTCTAGGAAAGCAGATGGTGAGTTGCGAATTCCTCTTGAAATAGGTTAAATTAACTATCGTCCAAAGGGGAGTGGTCTCCTCTATCCTCGGGACTCTCTCCAAGACAGCACTGACTGTATTATGCCAAATTCTGAAAAAGGCAATCAAAATCAGTGATCCTTGTGACGATTGATTCAGTAGCATATTTGTTATTTGAAGATACAGTAATTGTGCCAGGAAATTTTGGTCTTTGCCCCAGTGCAAAAATCAGCTCTTGACACATTCCGACACTACTGGATAGTCATACAGATATTTGGTATAGATTGGTCATATGGTGCAGTGATCATGCACTTAACTTGTTTGGGGCTATTGTGGTTAAAGGTTTCATACCTTCCCCCTTGTCAGTGAAGTTACCACACTGGAAAATTGTGGCCCCACCTCAGCTGTGTAGGCTGCATACAAACTGAAACATCTTCTGTAAAGGTTAAGTTAGGGATTGAACCCTGAACCTCCCAACTGCTAAGCCTTATTCCATCAAATGCCACCACCATTTTCCTCTCTGCCAAAGCACCAGTAAATGTGGTATCAAGCTGTAAAGCCAAATGTCCAGTGAATCTCTGCTTTTTAAATTGTTTTCTGTTACTTATTTGTAAGGCAGGAGACTATGAGCACCTTTTAGTAAGAAAGGGGGTGCAAGTCACATGTACATTCTGATGTTTGGGGGGGAGGGGAGGGGAGGGGTGGGGCTTCCTCTATAAATCTCTACTTTGCACATAGCTTTCTGTTGCTTATTTGTAAGGCAGGAGACTATGAGTACCCTTTCTTTGGCTGGAGAAGGGGGTGCAAAGTCGTGTACATTACATTCTGGTGTGAGTGTGTGTGTGCGGGGGGGGGGTTCATGCATATAAGCTAGGATAGGTTTGAAACAGAAATTAACGGTAGTCTGCACATGGTAACACACCCTCATCCTGGTGATCTACTTGGCTATTATAATGAGGCCTGGTCAAGTATCAAATTTTTTATAGTGAGTTCTGGAGCACAGTACCTCAACATGGGCCTGCATTTTATCTGTATTAATGAATAGAAGAGACTGTACATATTTAATGTAAAAATGTTGCTAGAAAGGTTCCTGAAGTTCAGCCTGAGCGTGGAAAGATTGACATACTTCAAAAATTGTGCCTTCAATTACTTTCATTCAAATTCATAAGGAGTGCAACCATTATTGATTCCTTGCAGAAAGTTAAAAGGAATCTGTGCGATGGTGTTGCAGTGTATACTGTAGTTGAACAGTATGTGAGCATGTGGCACTTTGGTTGTAAACATGGTATCTTGACAGTGGTGTAAGGCATTTAGGGATCTCTTGCTTGGCTTGAAAACCCCTTATTGGGAACAAGATTCTTATTGTTTTGGGGAGCGGTCCAAGGACGTTTGAGGTCAACAGAGGTCAAAGTCAAAACCTTGTTATCACAAAATCTCAAGGAGGGAAACATGTGTGAACTTCATACTTGGCATGTGGGTGTCCTACTGTATATTGAGTACTCTATGATCTCTATTGCATTTGGTGGAAGTCAAATTGTACTTGATTCCCCCAGGGGTCAAGTTGTAAAACTCTTTTCAAACATGATTTATGATGCAGGGACATGTTTGAATTTTATATCTGGCATGTACTACCCAAAATCCAGTGCAAGTAGCCGATTTATAACTGTGTTTACAAGGTACAGTATCTATCTGTTTGTTGTCCGCGGATTATTTTCTTTCTGTACCAAATGCAAAAACAGTATAAAATTCAGAACATGATTTCCTGTTTGTTTTTATTTGGATTTCTTTCTCAGTTGTCTCTACTCCAGCCTCCCATGTTGTTCTCACCACGGTGAAAGGGGAGTTTCTTCTCTGTTCCCTAGAGAAGGGACCAATACCCCAACAGAACCTTGATCTGGTTCTCCAGCCCAGGGAGAAAGTAACATTCACTGTGGAAGGCACAGGTATGAGATCTATGATCTTTCATATATATATTGTTTGTTGTTGTCCCCTCAAAATGCACAATCTTGTGGGCAGTGTTGGCACTAGCCCAGGTCTCAGAATTTGGGAAGGGGCTTTCCCTGCCCCCTTTAATATTTGGGGGGATTTGGAGTCAGTAAGAGGTGGGGATCTTGATAAATTGCAACATAAGAAGTCAACTTTTCCTCAACAGGGCGGGAAATTCCCACATGCAATTTTAAAACTTGTGGGATTGTTGGGAAAATTGCGGAAATCGTGTGATCCCGCTGCCTCATGCAAACACAGTCACTGGTCTGTGTCACTTATAGTTTTGTTACTCTGCCTTTAGAAATTTGGAGGAAACACAGTCTGTTAGTCTTTTTCATAATTAATAGATTTTGATGAAACTTTACATAATGATCAGTGGGGGTACATTTAGAAACTGAAGGTCAATTTTGGAATGAAGGCAATTGTGTGAAAAGCTCCCAAAGGCTTTGGTCAGAGATAGCATTGAATATTCTTAGCATCTGCCAAACATTTGTTTGTGATTGTGACTTTGATTTTATTGACAAGTGATACAGTCTGTACAGACAAGGTATATAATGAATGTTTGCTCAATTAAACTATTGTTAAAGTCATTTCAGTGGTATTTCAAGGCTGGATAAGTGGTTATAGTATTGTAACTGCTGTTAGATTGCTGTTGACCATAAGCAGATTGCCATAGGGGCACAATGGGAAATTGCCCCTCCCCCCCCCCCCAAAAAAAAAAAAGTCACAAATCATGGTCTCCATTTATTAGAAAACAACATATTATAAAGAGATCATTAAAGTATTATGGAAAACAGCATTCCTCTTATCTCATACATTTTTAATGAGACTGATCATATGGATTAATATTGTGTAGGGATCATGACTTCAAGATACTTTGGCCCCCCCCCCCCCAAAAAAAAAAAATTCTTACAGTTGCAATTGCTATTGACCATTTATTGCTAGATCTGAAAGAGCACACAGACATAGTATGTTAAATAATAAACAAGTTATATTACCCATCTTGTAGATATGTCTCTGTGTGAGAATTGCCTTCCTTTACTTGAGCTGAAATGTTGTGAAGATAAGAACCCTAACACAGTACTAGAGTACACAATCTGTACGACCCAGAAAATAAATTGTGGAAGACAGTACATAGTTTAAAATTTGGTTGATTCCTTGTAGGTGTTGTTCATTTAACTGGATACACTCCTGAGTGTCCCACGGAGACAACAGATGTTGACAGCCCAGAGGCAGTACCACAAACTATTGTAGAAGGGAAGGACCTGTCAGTAGAGCCACAAGAAGGTATGAAATAGATATTGTTTTAAATGTCATCTGTATGATAATTTCACCTCCACAGTGTCTTGGTCAGCTGGTGGAAGTCTTCTAAAATGTGTAGGAAATTGAGAAGGAAGTTTACAGGAATAATGTTCCATTATAGTAACTGTAGATTGTATGTTAGTGGTGTCTTTGTTCTGCTTATCTGGGAAAAGTATATTATGACCAACGGCATAGGTGGGAAAAAACAGGGATGTGGAAAGCTCCTTGCAGGGAAATCTTGGTATTTGACGAGAAATGTGAGCAGTCAGAGGCAAATTTGGCTAACTCTTACATGAAATTGTGTAAAAATTTTGGGAAAATTGACTTGCTTCACGGAAATTAATATATTTTCCAGCCTTTGTCGTACAGTAATCAATGGCTGTATATGTTTTGATTTCTGCGGTACTGTTAATATGCCTCTATATTGATAAAAGCTCATTTGTATACCAAGTAGTCAGCACATAAGAAAATACAACCAAATAGCTTTAATTTTGGATAATTTTGTATTTGGCTTTTTGCTGTCAATTCTGATCAGTGTAAATTACAAGTTTAATCCATGTTCCGTTTCATGGACAGATGATGAATTTGTTGTGAAAGATGAAGTTAGTGAAAGTTTCTATGAAGAGAGCCCAGTGCAGAGCCACAGTTTCAGGCAAAGCTCACCAGGTATGCACAATAAAGTCTTTGTAAAAATAATTGTTACATTGGGGGATTATAAATGACCATGGTTGAGTGCTTAAAGGTGTATATGTGTTTTTGTGTGTGTGTGTGTGGGGGGGGGGGGGGCATCAAGAACAGTGAATCAAAGGGACCAAAACGTTGGTGGTCTGATTATTAGCGGTTCCAAATAAAGGCGAATTTGGCATCTACGATTTTCCGACCAGTCTGTAGTGTTGCCTATCTGAACTGACTTTTACCTTGATAACTCTTCAAATCTGATTGAAATGCAGAATTTTTAAAGCTAGAATTGGCCATCATTAGTAAAAGTTTTGATTAATAGGTATTCATCATCACATATATATTCTCATATCCATGTGGTCATTAATGTAAGTTGGGTATTTGTTAACATGAAGCTCATGATGAAAACTAAAAATAAAGATGGAGAATACAACATTTGTCTTGACATCTAAAAAGGTGTGTTATGTTCTGTAAGAGAAAAGTAAGTATAATAATAGAAATAAATTGTTTCTCACTTTGAACCAAAGGATATGTAGCTTATAGTTCACTGAAGTATTAGCTTATGGCCTGCTGCACTTCAGCAGACCTCGACTAATTGCCTGCTGAAGCATCAACTAATGGCTGGCTGCAGCGTCAGCTGACAGCCTGCTAAAGCATCAGCTGACAGTCTACTGAAGCATTGACTGTGGGAATAAGCTGACACCTGCTGGACAATTGGCTGACAGCCTGCTGAAGCATCAGCTAATGGCCTGTGGAAGCATCAGCTTTAATGTCCCACATAAGCATAAGCTTATAGCGTGTGGAGACATCAGCTGACAACCTGAGAAAGTTTCAGTTTATGGTATACTGACACAGGGTGTGGCTTGCTGATGACTCATTAAAGTTTCCATTAACACTGACAGTACAGAACATGTTGGGTTGATCTGATTATACTAATACCTCCAAGTAAATTACAGTAAAAGCCATTGGGTATTCATGACATTGATGTGCCTATCTGTAATGAATGCAAAATTCTCATTCCTTGAAGAATATATTTAACATATATCAGTGTGTGGAAAGGGAGGGTGCCTTGAATTCTTTACCCTGAATAGTACCTTGAACGGGGTGAAAACTGATGGAGTTGAAATATAAAGCAATTCTTTTGTTCTTGTTTTAAAAGAAGAAACATCTGCACTTGAAGAACAACAGTTCAAACAGAGTGAAAAGCATGTCGTCTCAGAAGATCTCCCTGAAGGTTGGATACCAGAGGCAGAAGACAGTCCTGAATTGAGATCAACAGCAGGTAAGGTATCATACCATTTCAAAGATATCATCATCAGATAGCATGTAACCTTACTTATTATTTTTTACTTATTATTTTTTTTACTTATTTATTTTATGTTATCAGATGAGTCACATAGCATGCACAAAGGTGTAAATGGAGAACTGCAGCATTGGCAAGTCTTATACTTGGTATGTGGATTTGCCATATTGAATAGAAGAACACTATTGACTTTACTTGTGGTCAAAGGTAATTAAGGCTTGCAGTGGTAGTACTTGGTAAATAAAGTTTGTGAAAGATCACACTGACAAATGGTAACTTTAGAATTCCTGTGAATGTCCCAAATTTAGGAATGGGAGCATTGAAAAACCTGACAAAAAGAAAAAATTAAAAAATACTCTTTCTTGGGATACAGGTGTATGTAATGTGAATGTGTTTCCCACCCAATGGACATGTATTAATCCTGTACCAGTGTTGGATGTACTCATAACACTAATGTTCACAAACTTTTGTAAAAATTCGTGCAACTTGTAGGCTATTTTAATTTCTAAATTTCTGTGTATGATCATTAAAACAAGTCAAAAATATTCAATGAAAAATAGACTAAAGCAAATCCGATTACTGTACATTTCAGGTGACCAAAGTCAGTGAGGTTTTAGTGTGTGCTTTCTTGTGCTAACAACTCAATCATTGAAGTCCCATTGACTTACTATGTAAAAGGCTGTAGAACTATGCTTCAGTTTTTGCTCCACCTTGCAGTTTGAATATTTATATCTCAAAACCAATCAAAGTCAACAAATAACTTTAAATTAGACCCATGAATTTTTTGTGTGCGTGTGTACGGGTGTGTGTGTTTGTGACACTTCGCTTGTCAACGTAATATCTCAAGATGCAATGATGGGCTTTTTTCTAACTGATGAATGTAGAAAATTGCATAACTATGAATAACAGTAGAAATATGATATTAAGGCTTATAATCTGCTCTTTTCAGGCTCCTCGGTTGTGATTAATCAGGGTCTGCTGGTCCCACAGCATCAGCTACTTTCATCATCAGGTAGTCCCAGTGATGTGATGGTACATAAAGCCAAAAGCGTCTTCAAGAAACTGAAGCAAATGAGATACCGATGCAACTATTGCTTCAAAGAATTTACCTCTCAGCTGGTTTGCAAGCAACATGAGCAGATCCATGAAAGAGATGGAGGGCAGCGGAGGCAGGGAATACTTTACAGTGAACTTCAAAAGAGAGGCAGTATGTTTAAAAGAGCAATTAGCAATTTCAGTGACAAGTCAGGAACAGCTGAAGGAAGGAGTTCTGAAACCCCCTCACATCTTGACAGCAGGGAGAGGAACCTGTCGGACAGGGGAGAGTATCCCTACAAGTGCAAATTTTGTGGCAAATCGTTTGCACTTCTGAATTCATTTTCAGCTCATTCACGCTTACATGAGGTCGAAAATGCTGCCAGGAGTTTTCAGAGCTCTGCTAGTGCACATTTGTCTATTTCCAACTCGTCCAGCAGAATTGATGATGACGATGATGATGACGACGGTGTAACAATCTACTCAGCTCACTCTCCTAATCCTAGTGGAGAGGACACACATTCAAGTGGTAGGGTGAATGCCTGCCGATTTTGCAGAAAACTTTTTTCATCTAACAGCAAACGCATCATTCACGAAAGAAAACATACAGGGGAAAAGCCCTACAAGTGCAAACACTGTTCCAGAGGTTTTGCCGCAATGGGAGATTGTCGCCGACATGAACAACTGCACACTGAAGAAGGGATGTTAAATCTGCCACGGTGTAGGTTCTGTTCAAAACCATTTTATTCCAGCAGTAAGTGTCTCATTCATGAAAGGATACATACAGGGGAAAAACCTTTTGAGTGTCGTTTGTGTGGTAAAGCCTTCTCTCAGAAAGGACATCTTAAGACACATGAACGCATTCACACCGGTGAACGTCCATTCCAGTGTCAGTTCTGTGACAGAGGGTTCTCTACTGGGAGTGGTAGGAAGAAACATGAAAGGCTACATTTGGGTAAAAGGCCCTTAAAACTGAAGTAGTCCTTTCTTAATTGGTATATTTGCAATTTCCATTTCACCTCAGTGATGAATAGTGCATGCATTACATAAGGCAGGCACTAGGTGCCACTTCAATCTACCTTTTGGCTAATGGTCTTCCAGATTTTGAAAAAACTATGGGCCATTTCTCAATGGCGAGGAGCCAGTTTTTGAAATCAAGAAACACTGACAATGAAAACAAGAAGGCACTTCATGGAGTTGCAGATATCACTTCCCCATTCTCTAAATATGTGGTTAATAAAAATTCCCCAACATACAGATGTACCAGCAATGACAAAAGGCCAATTATAGGTCATTTGGCCTCCAACCTCTGGCCTATGGCAACATCAGTAATGCATCCCCAAGTGTTCATTGTCAGGTACCTACCCAACAAAATTGAACTTGATCAGACATACAGTTTAGAAGTTTGTTACACCCTCTTTTGCTCACACACTTGTACATGTTTTAGGTGTCAATCAGGGATCAGCATTTTTGATTCCTTGCCGAAGGCAGGCAAGGAATCTATGCGATGGTGATGTCGTGTGTGTGTGTGTGTGAGTGTGTATGTGTGTGTGTATGTGACGCTTAGCTTGTAAACACGATATCTCCAGTTAGCAACGACTGACAGTTTTCATATTTGGTATATAGATTTGTCATGTTGAGAGGAAGAACCCTATTGTTTTTGGTGGAGGTCAAAGGTCATTTGAGGTCACCAGAGGTAAAAAACCGAAAACCTTGTAAACACGATATCTCAAGATAGCAATGACCGACACTTTT
Source organism: Holothuria leucospilota (assembly GCA_029531755.1). Classification (NCBI taxonomy): domain Eukaryota; kingdom Metazoa; phylum Echinodermata; class Holothuroidea; order Aspidochirotida; family Holothuriidae; genus Holothuria; species Holothuria leucospilota. Next base: position 40,242,801 of record CM055981.1, read on the forward strand.
CATATTTGGTATACAGATTTGTCATGTCAAGAGGAAGAACCCTATTGATTTTGGTAGAGGTCAAAGGTCATCTGAGGTCACTGGAGGTTAAGCTGCGAAAACCTCGTAAATAGCTTGTAAACACGATATCTCAAGATGGCAATGACCGACACTTTTCATATTTGGTATATAGATTTATCATGTTAAGAGGAAGAACCCTATTGTTTTTGGTAAAGGTCAAAGGTCATTTGAGGTCACCAGAGGTAAAAAACCGAAAACCTTGTAAACACGATATCTCAAGGTAGCAATGACTGACACTTTTCATATTTGGTATACAGATTTGTCATGTTGAGAGGAAGAACCCTATTGATTTTGGTAGAGGTCAAAGGTCATTTGAGGTCACTGGAGGTTAAGCTGCGAAAACCTCGTAAATGGCTTGTAAACATGATATCTGAAGATAGCAATGACCAACACTTTTCATATTTGGTATGTAGATTTATCATGTTGAGAGGAAGAACCCTATTGTTTTTGGTAAAGGTCAAAGGTCATTTGAGGTCACCAGAGGTAAAAAACCGAAAACCTTGTAAACACGATATCTCAAGATAGCAATGACTGACACTTTTCATATTTGGTATACAGATTTTGTCATGTTGAGAGGGAGAACCCTATTGATTTTGGTAGAGGTCAAAGGTCATCTGAGGTCACTGGCAATTAAGCTGCGAAAACCTTATAAACGGCTTGTAAACACAATATCTCAAGATAGCAATGACTGACAGTTTTCATATTCCGGATACAGATTTGTCATGTTGAGAGGAAGAACCCTATTGTTTTTGGTAAAGGTCAAAGTTCATTTGAGGTCACCAGAAGTAAAAGACTGAAAACCTTGTAATCACGATTTCTCAAAATAGGAGTGAAGGACACTTTTCATATTTGGTATACAGATTTGTCATGTCAAGAGGAAGAATGCTACTGTTTTTGTAGAGGTCAATGGTCATCTGAGGTCACTGGAGTTTAAACTGCAAAAGCCTCATAAACGGCTTGTAAACTCGATATCTCAAGATGGCAATGACCGACACTTTTCATATTTGGTATATAGATTTGTCATGTTGAGAAGAACCCTATTGTTTGCGGTAGAGGTCAAAGGTCATCTGAGGTCACCGGAGGTAAAACTGCGAAAAGCTTGTAAATCGCTTGTAATAATGATATCTCAAGATAGCAATGATAGACACTTCATATTTAGTGTGTAGATTTGTCATGTGGAGAGGAAGAGCCCCATTGTTTTTGGTGAAGGTCAAAGGTCATTTGAGGTGTCTGGAGGTCAAAGACTGAAAATCTTGTAATCACGATATCTCAAGGTAGGAATGAAGGACACTTTTCATACATGGTATGTTGATTTGTCATGTTGAGAGAAAGAACTCAATTGTTTCTGGTAGAGGTCAAAGGTCATCTGAGGTCACTGGAGGTCAAAAACAAAATTTCCTAAGAATTCCCAAGATCGTCATATGTGGTCACCAGAGGTCAAAAAGCAAAATTTCCCAAGCATTCCCAAGATTGTCATATGGGGTTACCACAAGTCAAAAGGCAAAATTTCCCAACAATTTCCAAGATTGTCATGGGGTCACCAGACGTAATAAAGCAAGAATTCCCAAGTGTCATTTGGGGTCACTAAAGGTCAGAAAGCAAAATTCCTCGAGAATTCCCAAGATCATCGTCTGGGGTCACTAAAGGTCAAAAAGCAAAATTTCCCAAGAATTCCCAAGATTGTCATCTGGGGTCACCAGAGGTCAAAAAGCAAATTTCCCAAGAATTTTCAAGATCCAAGATCCATTGGAGGTCAGAGGTCATTTGAAGTCATCAGAAGTTAAATACCAAATGCATTGAAAAACACGATATTTCAAGACAGGGGTATTAGATACTTGTAATACTTGTGAATTTGAGGGATAAACCTCAGTGCAACAAAGCATCCCCATTTGGCAAGGAATCACTAAGCCTTTGGACTTTCTGGTTAACAGTGAAAATGGGGAATATCCCCACTTGCATGTGTATCCACACATGACTAGGGAAAAGAAGGCCCATGTCCCCGATTTACACCTATTAATGCGCACACACACACACAGATGAACATGTGGTGTGTTTCCAGATGATAGGTACAAAATATTGAAAATGGGGAAAGGCTCAGAAATGCTTCAGAGTTAAGGGGCACATCATTGGGAAGTGTAAAATACAATTTCATGGCAAATTTTGCATTTGACAATGGGGACATCCCCCCTTGCAGGTGTATCCACACTTGAGTAGGGAAAGACATGCTCATGTCCCCCGATTTACACCTATTACATATGCATGAAGACACTCACCCGCAGTTTCACATTTCAGTTGTTAGGTTAAGTACAATTTCTCATCTCCTTGTACATTACATTTAGGGAGTTAAGAACATAATTTATGATGACAGTGTACCATGAAGACTTCTCCAATTACCAGTCTGTTACAAGTTACAGCATGGGTGCAAACGTGTGGAATGAGGACATGAACTTATGTCAGTGTTTTGTTCAAAATTTAAAAACTCTCACTTGCTGAAAAAAAACACTTCCCTCAGTGTTGGATGCAATAAAGTTGTGGGAAATGACAGGGCACTGCCTAGGGAAAGGTGTCACCTGGTTAGGAGCTTTTTGAGGCCAGCTAGTCGCGTATCTGGGGCACCATGAAATTATCTGGGGGTTGTAAGGCTTGGCACTCTTACTGGTGAAGAGCAAATGTTGGTACCTTGTAGTGACATCACTTCAGATGTAAAAATAATAACTCAGGAGTTTGTTTTGCAGTGCTAAGCGACCACTAGTGTGGGAGAAGCCTGTGGCTTATAAAATGCAGCTTCGCATCAGGTGGCTAACCACTTCAACAATTTAGGTCAAATATGGTTTCTTTTGAAAAGCCAGTTCATATGGGGAAAACCATAGAATGCCCTTGGGTGAAAAACCCACGTTACTTTGACCTGGCGGGGGATCGAACCCAGAAGCTCCCGGTTGCTAAGTTTTATCGCTTCAAATGCCACCACCTTTATCCACTCGGCCACAGCACCATTATGACTCCTTCAAAGTGTTGTCGGTTTCCTAGGATTCATTGTCTATTATGGCTGCATCTATTGTAGTTTAGTGTTCTGTGTATTTATATGTCTAGTTTTAACACACTACAACTTTTATTCCTTTAACAGATATGCTATAGTTTTGTTATTGTCTGGACCTAAAATATTTTAAATGATGGTATTTTTATATATGTACCATACATGTATGTATTTAATTTCTTTTCTGAGTCTGGTGTATAAAATAATTTTAGTGTTCATTATCCTAAGGCAACATAACTGATATATTACACAGAATCTGTCACCATATTGTTTGTATGGACCTCATCAATGCAGTGTACAATTTGAGATAAAAAGTAATTAGGCAATTTATGTTTTGAATAGAGTATAGGTTGCTTACAGTCAGCAAAGGCAAATGTGATGCATTTTCTCAGAACCAGAGTAATAAGCCATCAAGTTTTGCCTGTTTTGAATGTAAACAAAGTCAGATGGGTGAATCCTTGAACTGACATGGCCTAACTGCAAGTGTAGCATTTCTCTATGGGGGATCTTCTAGTCCCTTTTAAAACAAGGTACATGCATGAGGATAATGAATGGCTCCTCTCTCTCCCCCTCCCCCCCCCCCCCCCCCAAAGGAAAAAAGAACCTAGCTGGGTTGCTGTTAGATGGAAAGTCAACAGTTGCCTACCTGCCAGGTACATATAGGTACCTGGTCTTGGGCCAGGTGGATTAAAACCAGTTGTGTGGGGTACACATATCTTTCATCTGCCACTTTTTTGCCTATTTGTATACAGCTTGTTCCTTATTTCCTCACTGTTGTCCAGTTGCTGCTTTGTACGTGTGATCCAGTGGGGTCCTAGTTACCTACCTCTGTACATTCTGACTACCAGTGATACTTCATATCTGCCTAGCCCTGTAGTCAAGTGGGTACAGGACTTCCCCATTTCTGAGCATTACATGTACTTCCTCTGAATCTGGAAATTTTTGGAAAGATGTAGATTGCTACCTCAAACCTGGAATTTAACAATTTTCTCCTTATAGGCCAACATATACTTAAGTATCAAACTTCTGAGAATTTACTTGAAAAGGAAACTTATAAGGGAAATCAAACTGCAGCACTTTTGGACACTAGCAAGTGAGTACAATAAACAATTACAAAGTGCATAAAGGTGTCAAAGGTGTTGTAAATCAGGAGAATTGGGGATTAGACTTTGAAACATAGGCGTAGGAAGCTGATCCTGACTGGTTGGGAGGGGGGGGGCTGATTGTTGTTTCAGACTGCAGTCCTGGGGAGGGGTTTCCTTCCCCTTTGAAAAATTTTTAAATATTTGAGGGTCCTTAGATGCAATTTGGTTAAACATATTAGGCAAATTTTAAGGAAAATTACTGCAAAATTTTGACATCTTTGACAGAGGGAACAAATAAGGAGTTTTCGTCCTTGAATTGAGGGGGCGGAAGCATACTTCCACCCACCACATTTTTGACTGCTTGCTTCCTATGCATATGCATTGAAATGATATCAAAAATTGAGTTTCATGGTGAAGGTTGACAGGTAGGAGTAATAAGGTGTTTCCTTCCATTGTTATGGAGCTTATGTTGGCTGATGTCAGTGTGATAATTATCCTAATGAACACTGATATTCAGGCCAGTTAATGGGTCAATTAGGACAATGCTTTATATTTTCCTGTGTACTCACTTTCATTAACCTCATTTGTTTCCAAATTATCACACTGAAATAAAGGTGTTTTGTAAGCATCATACATTTCTTTGTCCCATTTGTCTTAATCTCCAAAGAATATTCTGTATGGAAGTGACTGTCAAGGGATGTGTAAGCCTGCAAAACGCAATAGTTTCTCTGCTGTCTCAAGAACACAACTGATACCCTGCAAGAAGCTAGAGCATTTTTGCATCAATTGGTGCAGTTCAAAAGTTACAGACTGTTCTGCAAACCTAGCTTGTCTTTTCTACTTTCCTGTTAAGTTGTTAAGAATGATACCTTCACCACAGAACCACTCGGTTCTGAACTTACATGATCAGGAATGTATGTTGACTGATAACCCCTAGCCTCCCAGCCCACCTTACACTTGTTACAAATAAATATCTTCAGTCCCAGTAAGTTTGGGAAAAAACTTGGACAAACATTTTCTACTACCCTGTTAATGTAGCAAGGAAATGTACAAGAATGTGAGTGAGGGACACATTACTACTTTTGGCATCCTGGCAAATCAGGTGGCCATGGTTCTATCATTCATCCTTGATTCACACAGTATATTTATGGCTGAAGTTGAGCTCATTGTGTCAGACAATTATGGATGGGAACAAAACTTGCTGGTCAAATTAAGTTGCAATTAGCTACAAAATTGCTGTCATAATTGCTAACTTCATGTCCTCTGTTTCACTTGATCTAACTGACCAACTTGAACAACTATTTTGGTTCTAAAGATATAAACATTTGAAGTTATCACATTTTCCGCCCAAGGTGAATGTGAACCAAGCACGTATTAAATCATGACCTGTTTTTCTGTCGCTTTCCAAACAGTTTTCTTCTCCATAAATTTTTTGTAATGAAAAAGCATGAGAAGTATTGGAAGTTTGCAAACTTCACATTCTCCATGAGAAAATCATATCCTATTTGAAGGTCAAGACAGATACAAAAAAAAGTATTGCTCATTAATGTGAGGAAATGACTTCTAGCTCACTGAAAAGGTGTAATTTTTACCAGATTTGTGGTCAAAACTGAGGTTTAATTAAAGGCTGGCTTGAGGTAGCACTATATGAGGACTGCAGAGGGCACAAAAACCAGAGTGTTTAGGCTCAACTGGGATGTGCAACTGCATTTTGCTCAATGTCCATATTTTAAGCAACTCAATAGCTTGGTTTTATCTGGATCTAGTTCCCTACATTCAACTGGTTTTATCAAGCAAGTTTGACACTTGGTAGGGATACCAATACTGAGATCATGTCTACTATAATTTGTTGATTTGGATCATCACTACAAGCTGTGACTTGTGCAGGCAAACAACTGAAACCAATACTAACAGCTAGTGTTTGCACCGGGTCCAAAATTCGGAACCGGGTACCCAATGTCGATGGTCGGTCGGGTACCCGAAAATATAACTTCTGTTAGGCTACAAGTTTGTTGTAAAGTCATAATAAGAAATTTTGCTTTGCACTTTGATATAATATAACACCAACGTATCTTACGTATGGGCATGACAAGTGTTCTTAGGCGTGTGCGTGATAAATTTTGCCAGGAAAAAGTAACGTTAGGTGTTCTGTCACACGTGCAATCTATGTTTGTGAAACCTTGGATCTGGGTAGCAATTTCAGAACCGGGTCCTGACATCGTCCGTCGGGTACCCGGTGCAAACACTACTAACAGCATATTGTGGTTCACTAAAGAATTCAAACACTGTGTTTGCTGTAGCATGAATGACTTAAAAGTGTTACACATCGTAGTCTAAGCCATGCACTTATCAAAGGACATGCTTTCTAAAAGGCAAATGATTCTTGGAGGGAAAATAATGCATTTTTGCAGAGAATCTTCTGGAAATAATCACTCTTTACCACTTAATGACCATGATTATTAAATTTTAAAGTGGAACAGTTGGCTGGCTACGCAATGAAACATTCCTATCTTCATAACCTTGGAAAATCATCCAAAAGCAGCAAGCAGCAATTTTTCCTACCAAAAATGGTCCAAAAGGCGTAAGACAAAACTGGAAGACGAAAAAAACATCCAAAATCTTCCAAAATTGTCCCATTTTCCCCAGGGAAGAGAGGGTTGGTCTTGAGTCCACCAAAACAGGAGCAGATAGTGACACCATTAGGGTTTGAGTCAAGTCTGAACTATTGACCTGAATCATTTGCGTGTGGATGATTGCATTTCTATCAGAATGACCACCAGAGATAGCAATACTCCTGTGAGGACTGCCACCAGGGCCCTGTTTCATAAAGAGTTGCAATTGTTTGATCCATCATGTAATAGTCCTATTGAAATCAAACTTCAATTATGACTATATATGTAACAGGGCCCAGGTATACTAGCCTTCCTGTCAGGACTACAAAACAGTGAGTAGTCCACTTGTCTGCAGCGAGCAATCAATGGTTGGGGTTGGGGTTTATTGACTATAGAGCCCTGATTACTTTACACAGTGACTACTTTATGAGACAGAAATATGTTGGAAGATGACAAGGCCTTACTGTGTCTGGGATAATGATACAAATGTAAACAACTTGTATTAATTTTGTAATTAATTTTCCACATTTATTAGCCTTTAATACAAAACTGTACAGAGCTATATATATATACATCAGTATGACACCAATGCCTCAATTTTTGGAGCAGTATATAATCACACATGGCACATGTATTAAACCATGGTAGCTTACATCAAAACATTGTGCTAACACCAAACCATGGTGCTTCAACCCTCATCTAATCTACCCATACCAAATAATTGCATCTCTTTTTTGTTGAATGAGGACAGAGTTACACACATCAGTAGAAGAGATTGTAGCATTTTCGAAAGTGCAAGTTATCATCTTCACACATCACCACCTTAAAGACCTGCTGGTCCACTCTTTCCAGACATTGCTATGGAATGTAACACAAAAGAGTTCATAAACTGTATAATAATTACAATCAGTTTAATACTCCATTGCATGAACTGAATTGCAGCAATCTGTCTATCAACCACCTATACCGGTGTTTCACCCACGTCATATGATTGTGCATCTCTTTTGTTTTAAAGGGCAAGCCAGAGAATGCCTACGCTTCAGCTTATGATTTCTCTGGGGGAAAACATACACTAATCTCACAGCAGTATCTATGGTTATGCCATGCACTTAAAAGTTTGGGCCAACAAATGATTTGAATCATAAACTAAAAAGCATACAATTTCTTTATAAGAGAATTTCATTTCTAGAAAATACTACATAACTTACCTAATTTTGAGTTGCCTATCATTCTATACATAAAAATGATGGTTTTCAAGGTACGAACATTTTGGCACCACAAACTCAATGTCATTCAATACACACAACTGGTTTAAGATGTACATTACAAGTTCCAGTATGCTCCTCTATTGCTTGTGATGAATTATTTTACACCAAGTTTTTACTTTAGCCAATAACGTGAAGGGCTTGGCCCAGTAAGTTTCACATGGGCTATCAGGAATTCTACAAAGCAGGCCTGGAGGGTCAGTTAATATTTAGGATAGGCTATATGCAATAAAAGTTAGGCCAGTAGAAATCTGGCCAGGTCAATAGACTTACGACCAACCCACCCACCCACCCTCCTCCCCCCCCCCCCTTCCACAAACAAAATTCACAGGAAACTATCTGTGTAAATTTCTAAGATATTACAATATAGATTGTTCAGATGCAACTTGTAAGGCACTGAAAGGCATATTTTTAGCAATATGAGAAGTTTTTTAACAACATTTTTTCTTAGTACACTGGGCCCCAAATGATGGTGTCACTCTCCTTGGATATCCCCTCCTCCCCCACCCCAACCCCTGCTGAAAAATTACTTCATGCAGTAATGATACTGAGTCACCAGTGTCCATTATAAAGTTTGGACAACAAATCTTCAAAAGCCTTCACTGGTCCCAATGTTTTTCAAATTTTCATGAACTGAACTCCTACTGATCTGTATAGCTCCTTTGTAAGATGAAGACATCTTTTGTCCAAGACTACTCACATATAGCATTCTAAACATATCAAAAACTAACAACTACAATCAATCTAGCTTGGTTTTGTCAACATCTTGTCATTAAAGCCACTATACATCTTACTGCAAACAAGTTCACACCATTGTACATTAAATAGATTAAACAAACAGTGCTGTTTAATTACATATAGGTATGACACTGTCACATGGTATGTGTTGCTTAATACAGATGCACTGCACATACCTAGCAGTAATCAATATCTTTCATAACAGTCACCTTCAAAATTAGTGGATTTATCTGATCTAGTTCAGGGAACAATGTGGGAAGTGAGTACGAGGGGAGGGAGCTCTGTTGGCCAGTAGAAAATGTAATCTATAAGTCAAACTTACAAGCATATTGTTTACTTCATCTATTACCACATTTAACAGAATGTCTTCCATTGTGAGTGAATAGTTTACTTGATGCATGTCATTGTTCCCTCATATACTATTGATACAGTTATTGTGTAATACTTCATAAAAATAATAGATCAAGTTGTAATATTTACAAGATGGTATAATTGCACTTAACTAACTCTATACTAACACTTAAAATATAAATCCATCCTAAAGTTTGTAAGACCTTTATTTTGATAGATACTGAAGCATTTGTCTTGTATGACTGTGTGTACATTCTCAATTACACATTTTATTGGATGTAGCTAGTACACAACAGTTACATTAAAGAAACAACTATCACAGGTTTAACCTTTACACCATCATGCTAAACAAAACATTAACATAGAGAACTAACTACAGTCTTAACTGTATTGTTGAGTATGCTTCTTATCGGACTACACTGTATAATGCTGTGTTCAGCAGTACGCAAACCTCTCACCGGATGGATGCGAGTATTTTCTCTAACCTTTCTTTTTTTGACGTAACAATATTATTTGATGCAAAGTCTTTATCACTATCATACAATATGAACACCCTAAGACCTCAAAGCTTCAAAAAGTTCCTTCCACAAGAAGCTATGTTTGGAAAAAATAACATCTCTTTTGGGTGTCTTTGGACTAAAGACACATTTATATCAAAGGATCACAAGAAGTTTGCTGCTTTGTCCTCAAAAAAAAAAAAAAAATTTTTAAGTACAAGTAAATGTAAGTTTTACATGACTTTAACAAAACTAGAAGACAGCAAACTTAGAATACTTTTTCAAACTATTCAAACTTAGAATGCTTTTTCAAACTATTTCCAAGATAGCTGAACATTTGTGTACAGGTTACATGATATGCACTTCAAGGTAATATAGTAGGATATTTCTTTAATAGAATATAGATTGCTAAACCACTGTTTAATCTTTAATGTTATAATGCATCTTTACAAGAGCTTTCACCATAGAGTAGTAACATTTCTGTGCTCCCTTTTCACTTCTTTCTAATGGCATGTATTCTATGGCCTAAGAAGGTGAAGCTTAATGTTTTGGGGGGTGTAGGTGGGGTGGGCCAGTGGGTTTTACTTTTTTTACCCTTTTACACCATTCAGATGTATACAAAGCTGTACAATGTTTGGATTTTACTTCATTCCAATTGCTACCTTCAGGCTTGTGTTTATGACAATTTTTTGATTTCTTTGTTCCTTTCTTTTGTTTTTACATGAAAATGCCATTTTCAGTGATTTTCTATGCATTCCATTTCCTTCCTTCTTTCTGTTGTTTTCCCTTTCAATATCACAGAAATCCCATTACTCCACTTTGCTGTACCTCAAAAGCAACAACAAACCAACCTTTATACTGGTCAGTATGTACATACTTCCTAAGCTGGTTATCTTGCCTGATTTTGCTGACTACTCCATTTTCTCTCATCACTCTGGGGCCTTTGAACTTGACTTGCTCTTTGTCGGTGTCTTCACCTTTTTCAACTTTTTAGGATGTAGAACTTTGATGCGACAGAAAGCTGGTGGGAGCTGCTTTCCCAGGAATGGTGGGTTGGTTACATCAGACACAATGATGATGTATTCTCCTGATATATATCAGAAAAAACAAAACACAAAAGCAATATACTTCCCTTTTAACACAAGCACTAAAAATCAAATTTTAATTGTTAAAACTATTTCAATTCTTAACAAATAATTACATAAACTTGCCCAATGCCGCAGAAAACATTTTTATGTTCCTTACATAGCTTCCATAGCCTACTCCATTGCTGAGGTATAAAATGTTGAAATTTATTCACTTAATTTGAAGTAGTTGATTGCACAATAATTTGTGATGCCCTTCCTGTACAACTCACATTACCTGCTTTTGTTTCCTTTTGAAATTAAGATGTTTATATGACCTTGAAACATTTACCGTTCCCATGCAGAGCAAGCTGTAGGGAGAGGGCTTACATAGCCAAGTAACCCTATAACACTACAGCAGCGATCACATTTTGGCACAAGGTGCAGTGGCTCCCGAAAAAAACAAGGAAAAACAAAGACTGTAATTTGAGTAGCACAAGAATGACATTACAAATTATTGTGCAATCTACCATTTCAAATTGAGTGAATAAGCTTCAGCATTTTATATCTCAGCTTAGGAATGTCCTGTGAAGATGGGAGTTGGACCATCAGGATGCATTTTGCAAGCTTTGTAACATATATCTTTGAAATTTTAGACTTTAGGTACACTTGATGGTCCGTTATTCCATTACTTGGTGTTATTATACTATGAAAAGGTCAGCAGTTTTAGCAATCTTTCAGATGGGCTGCAAAGTGCCAGAAATTAGCAAACATAATTTTAAATACCAAAACAGTTTTTGAGGTTAGCCCATATAAATACAGCAATTACTAGTTTGGCCACAGCTGGCTTCAAAAGAACTCTGTTTTACAAAAACAAACTTTTCCATCCAATAAGTGTTCAACATACACTAAACCAATGTCATTTGCTCTTACAACACCCAAAATTGTCCCCAGAAAAATTCAGAGGGCCAAAAAAAGCAAAATGTTGCAAAATATGGCCTCCTAAATCACTGTCAACAAAAAAAAAGTATCCCTTGTGGACCCAACAATAGCCCCAAATAACTTTTTTAAGAGCGATGATGTTTTACAAAAGCATTAGAAAAGAGGTCCTGAAACAAAATAAAATTTGCAAGCTCATATGGGTACACCAACAACAAAAAGTAAATGACAACGCCATTTCTAAAATTATCACACTATTTTTCTTAATGTAAAGCTCTTCCATGTATGCTAAGCTTCCTTATTGTACAGAAAATTCAACCAAATGCGAGACCTTTCAATACTGTACTTCTCAAGAGATTTAATTCTTGCAGCCAGGATGAAATCTAACATTTGTTTTCAGATAATAACAGTTCTGACAGGAAAGCATCACATCAGAGGGCTTTACCTGGTCTAGCAAACCTCTCATCACCGTACAGCTTTTCCCTCTTTGCTTTAGCAATTTTTGGATCTTTTATTTTCTCAAAGTTGACTTGCTCTGGAGGTTGGAAAGGTAGTTCATCTGTCAAGAGGAAGATACAATGATGTTATTTACAAATGTAACAAAAACTGCACTATAACAGTTTAGATTTTAGGTTACAGAAAGCTCATCCGTCAACAGGTATATGTGATATTACAGTATGAGTATGCTATTAAATGGTCCACCACTTTCTTTTGAAGTCGATTAATCAGGCAGCTCTTCTTGCTATTACAGTGATTAATCATTTACAGTTTACAGAATGCCATCCATCCCTGTCATTTTTTATTGTGCCAAAATACAGCCCTTTCAAATCTTTCCAAGTTTTGACACAAGTTCAATGAATATATATAATATCTGAATGCAGCATTATCACAAACCATCAGTTCTTTGTGATATTTTTGGACAAACTGCTTTGGTGATATTTTTGAAACATCATGCTACATTTATACAGCAGATTATGTATAGTGCTTGGAGTTGAGTAAACACAACTTAGGTTTTGAGTGTGATTGATCAGGCTTTCAAAGTGTTATCACAACTACTGTAGATAACTTAACTATGACTATAAGCACTAAAGCATAAGTTAATGACAGAGACAAACTTCATATTAAAATGTTAAGATGTTATAGTCCAGTCAGACTCAAAACTTAAGTAAAAACTTATCTGTGGAATGACAGACTCTTGATTCTTACCACACAACTCTATCTTAATAACATAATAGAACGGCTTTAAAGTCCCTTACATAGGGGTATATGTTTCTAACCTTTTTGCCAGTCAACCTTGACCCTTACTATATAAAGCACAAAAAATTGTAAGATTGCTCCTTTCAGTGTATTCCCAACCTATCCTTATGGGTACCTCCAGCCAGATTATTTTACATGTCTGTTCAAGGGAACTGACCTGTCTTCAGTTATGCTGGCAGTAAGTTGTTATGATGAAAATGACAACTTTCAATTTACTTTTGGCAATAAGTAGAGGTCCAATTTAATATGTATCTAGTTTCAAAGACTATGTAACTGTGATCACTGTGCAAATTCAGAATGATGCCAAGTTAACACGGCCCCATAGTACTCATTAAACACAGTGTTTACATTTGCAAAGTTATCCAAAGGATCTTCCCCCACCCACTTCCCACAATGTTTTTAAGGTGGGGAGGGGGGCTTGTCATTCCCTTATATCTGATAATTAAAACAAAGTTAGAATTAACAGCATTAAAGTATCCCCCTTTTTTTTTTTTTTTTGGAGGTGATGTGATAAGTACGGTGATGGTAAGAATTTTGAAATCTGACCAGCCCTATATTTTGTTTCTTTACCAGCAACTGTATGGAAAAAGAAACAATATATGGGGCTGATACATCAATAATACAACAGAGACAAAACCACAAACAACTATAAACCATATGCAACTAATACAGGGAAAGAATCAACAATGCGTGCAAATGAAAAGCATTAACATGGACAATGCAGAAATATTGCTATTTAAACACAAAGGTTAATTAAGTGCATACTACAGATAAATATAAGGGGGGGGGGGAGGGCAAAGAACAAAAGCATGGTAGCATAAATGTCCCTTAAATTAGCTCTGACTGGTAGCTGTATTTTGTAGCTATATAGGAATAAATCTTAAATGAGTGATAATGCTGATTTGTCTCCTACAAGAGGCATGCATGAAGTAGCTACCACACTGTACAACTGTTAAATGATTGTTCGTCCCCCTCTCAGTCTAGACTTCATGGTGGAATGGAAGTGCTGGTCAGTGTGTGAAAGCTGGAGAAATTCATCAATTCATTCTTACCACAGACAAATGTCCAACAGATTGGAGGAAAGAGCATGCAGGCAACAGGAAAGGAAAGGAAGATATTAACACAATAATCACCAGAAAATTAAATATTAATTAATGCTCCTATTATTCAGTGGCAACTCAAAAAAATGGTTAATATTCACTGCAACTTTCAGGTGCTTAAAATTAAATATTTTTATAATCATAACTTCAGATACAATATATAATTGCTGTAAATCTTTTCATGGAAGAAGACAATGTTATTTCAATGACTTGAACCAGTCCAACTTGAGTGATTTCATCAAAGTTTTTTTGACCAAAAAGTCAATTTTTCAAATGAAGAGTAATGCCACATCAATTTTTGAAACAGATCCTAGTACATAAAATTAATTCCTTTTGTTAAAAAAATGCCACAAAGACATCCATATCTTTTTGCTGGTTTCTTGCCATATGTAACCATTTTTTGTAACATAGGGGGCAGTATTTCTAATTTCAATGACTTGTAACAATACCGTTACAATGTAACAGAGCCACAGTAACTTGATCAGTTTCTATAAAGCTTATAAAAATCTGTTCCTATTATTTCCTCAGTACAACTAGCATTGCAAAGATGCTTTTCAAGTAAAAAAAAAAATTCCAAGACAAAAATTTTAACACATAATGAAACTATGTGTAAAATTTTAGTTCCTTTTCAGGACAAAAATACTTCAAGACAAAAACAAGAACATTACTTTGTCATGTCATTACCAACTTGCTTCTGTCTTTGAAAATTATTATGGGATGTTCCCACTTTCCATACATTTTATCCTTAGAAGATGACTTTAATTTTTGGTTTATATTTCCTGAAAATTATGTATATATTATCAATTAAGATGAAAGGACTGAAGTAATTACACTGAAGCAATCATGTTGTACTGAAACCATGCTAGGAAGTCAGCCATGACGCTTGGAATGTAGGGCAGAATTGGCTAGGTGTATCAACATACAGTGCAATACCAGAAGAGACAAATCTGAAAGGGTTGGTGGATGCATAGCAAAACTGATTTCAGCTGAGACTAAACATTCACTTGAAGCAGCTCACACAGATATCTAGCGATGACACTCTATGGCAAGTCATGTGCCTAAAGGATTTAAACACCATCGCCGACTGAAATGTCACACATACTTATTACTCTGTAATTTCAGCAACTGTTGTACTAAAGGCCTTTAAAAACTGTGGCAAATCATAATAAAAAAGCAAATAGAGAACCCTTAACAAACAAAGATATATGAGGAAACAAACTCTGACATTCCGAATTCAAACAGCCTTCCTTTCATTTCACAACTTTTAATTCCAAAAAGTTTCTTTATTCTCTTCTGATCTTCCCTAAGAAGGACACTCTGTTGACTCTAGGAAACATCTTGGCTCCCACTTGAGTCATGTTTCATCTTGAAATTCTCCATAGAGACTTTCAAACAGGAAGTCTCTATAATAAGTCTCTGTAATACCATATATCTTTGCAAACAAATAACTTTATAGGTCTTACATGAACTAATAACATGGAACAATGTACACTTCATAAACAATGAACCCATGATTGATGATGTGTTTCTTAAACAAAGGTCATACTTCATGATTCCACCAAAAGTTTAATTTGACTAAAATTTATGATAGAAAACTACAAATGCAGATATGCCTAAAAATCTCCCTTAATCCCAAACTTTAGTGTTGCAATGAATAGTGAATTAGCGGGTATCCAAGTTTTTGACGTAAATACTTTACAAGAATACGTAATAAGGTTCTCATAGTGTCTGTCACCATATCGCTCCAATGATGTCACATTGACCGTTAACTTCACAGTAGAATGCATCAGAGGCACACGTTTGGTTAAAGTTAAAGAGTTAATGAGTGAATGAATAATGAGTGAGTTATGAAACATCAGTAAAATATTGACTTATGATTGTTTTTGATCACAGCAACAATGAAGAGATTACTTGAGCAGCCAACAACACAAACATTCTACTATAACTCTGAACTGGATTCACATATCAATTATTTTCACTGGAATTTAGTAAAAGTGATAGTACGTCTATGTATGTATATCTGGTTTTGATTACATTTAGTATTGTTTCCCATCATTTAAGACTTGCAATAAATTATCTCCATTCTGATTAGATACATCAAGTGGAAAAGATGAATTGGTAGTTTACCATGGCTTTCACACCACATCAAGTATGTTAACAATAAAGGGATCACATGATATATGCAGTACTTATTTTGGTGGTGGTTTTGCAATCATCTTGTCGCCAGCTCAAAAAAAAAAAAGTCTCACAGCTAGTTTTTAACTTTATTTAAACAAAAGAATGGTTTTGTTGTTTTTTTCTGTTAAGGAGCATACATCCCAGAAGATATTCTAAGCTAATGCATTGGATATGGTGAGCAGCTATTGTGAATTAGACTATGGGTGACTCAGGATGTACTGCAAAGATATGAAAGTGCGGAACTGGTGGTGGCTACACATGACATCAAAAGAATTAGTAGACACAACAAACCATCAAGTGTTAGACACAGCAAGCCAAACTCTTCCTCAAAGTCGACCTCATCTGACAATTCATTTAATACTTCACCTATATTCTTTCCCATTTTGGCACCAATTTTCAACTGCTGAGCTAGGGCTCCTGTTTTGGAGTTGCGAACTTTAGCTTTAGCCTCCTCCTCCAGCGTAATGTCCAGGACAGAGAAGGGGCGATAGCCAGGAGGTGGGGGAGGCAAGGCAATATCCTGTAATATGGTATGCAAAAAGAGTCAACAGCTGCAAACATTCTCCCTAGTAATACCATACACGGGTCAAGGTATATTCATACCTTTAAGAAACTGAATTTGTGAAAGCTAGACCTATCTCATCAATCTGCCCTGCCACTTCAAGAACCATCCATCTAGCTGTGTATATTCTGGTCAAGATCAATTCTCATTTGACCAACACACACTCATACAGCTGACATGCATTAAAGTGTCATGTAATACTCCTTACATCCTCTTTCTTGAAGAGAAAAGGTGATTTCTTTCCTATCCCCAGGTATTCTTCCTATTTACAAACAACCCTTTTTTGATCATAGCCTGCACTGCACCTGTGAACAACCGCTGGCTGCCTGCTCGTCCAGTTTCCCACGGAAAGCTTTCTGCAACACCTTGCCTTTATGTAATCAAACTTACAGCCATGTCTGAAGTTTGATTTGGTACAACTCTCATTGGATATTTTGAGATTGTAACTGTTAAATATTTACATTTTAATGTCTAAGACTGTAAGTGACCAATCAGTAAGGCAGAAGGTACTGACAATCTCAATGTAGCTTCTGGCATGTTCCAAGTGAGATTCTGCCATCTCTGAACTTTATACCCACCACTAATTAGTCAACAACCCTGTTAGTAAAATCATTTATTCTCGTGATACTTTTGCTAGCAATCAGACTGGTTTTCAGTAGAAGTCTGAAAAGAACTGTTAATAAAACGACTTAAATCGTAATTGTTGTCTTCCTATCACTCAAATTTTTTGGAAGAAGTTTTGTGAGCAGCCGAGGCATGGCCAAACCCAAAACAAAAGCTTTACACTCGTATGCTACTACATTCAAATCTTTCCAAGTTTCTTTTCTAACTTGAAGACACACAAAAAGGCATCAGCAAATAATTATTCCAACACAAAGACACATTATCTTCTCCTTCTAAACTACAGTTTGAATGACTGTCGAACTACAACACAAACAAAAAAAAAAATATTTAAAAACAGCCAGACTATAAAAAGGTGAAAATAAATCAGCATATTTTCTGCAAACATGGCAGTCACCACACTGAGACATGAAACATCTGATGCATGTCAACGTTGCAAACAATGTCCTTATGCAGCCACTTCTACCTTTCTTACATTCAGATATGAAAACCTTAAAAAGGTCACCCCAAGTTTAATTAATCTGCTACGAACTTTTGGTAAGGGGTATATCTTTTAGTGAAAAAACTGGAAAAGAGAAAAATTATTAACAAAAGTGACTGATGCAGCTGGTTTCAACAAATGTTACCTCACAAGTCAGAATGGTATTCTACAAATATTTTAAATTCAGTACATCATGTCATTAGCAACTGCAAACTTAACAATGAATTTTGGCCAGCAGGTTCTTCAATTCCAAAAAAATCAACATTCAAAAAGTAACTGAATAGCAGATTTCAGATGCCAGACTAATTTCTTCAAGTGCAAGTATGTTACAGTGGTTCCTTAAAGTTTAATACTGAGCTACTCAGTTGCTTCTAATGTTTTAAGCAGGTACCAAGGCTCTGTTTCACGAAAGGTCTTTTTCATCTTAAGAATGATTAGTACGGGCTTACTTCATGATAAATCAAACCTAAGACTAAGTAATCCGATATCTCTTTATGAAACAGGGCCCACATCTGCTATGAAAGCTCCAATCAACAACACATGTGTCAGAGAAGTCATACTTTTATGTTGGTATGGGCACATAGCCAGACAAGAAAATGATTTTGGGGGGTGGTGGGGGTACATTAAATGCATGAAGGCAAGAGTAAGTTTTAATTCTATATGGAGATGGGAATTTTTCTAGGGCCCTCTCCTACCCCCTCCCCACCCCCTCCTTTGGCTAAAGCCCTGCATATACTGTCAAAGCAAACTGTTAAGTGAGATTACAATGCCTGCTTGAATAAAGTCAACTGGTGAGCATATAATAAAAAGTACATAACTGAAGGACATGGCGATGAATACAACCAAAAATCAATTTAGAGTGAACAGCATTTTTGATGCACAGAAGAGAATCAGTATAAAACTTGCAAAGTGTACATGCAAGGTCCACTTTCATGCAAGCATGCCGGCAGCTATGAGGCAAAACAAATAACAAGCAATATAAAACATTGTCAACATGGCAACACTGCCCACCTTGCACCCCGCCTTTTGTGCCTCTTGATTTCCCTCCTCGAACTTTGTTCTTTGTACTTTTGGCACTGGTGGGTAAGGGGGTATTGGAAAGAGGGGAATTTGGGAGAGGAGTGTCTCCCTTATAAGGAACACCTGGTAAAATAAGGGCCTGAAAATTAGGCAAAAAGAGGAGAAATTTAGCAAAGTACATTTAATTCTCATACTTCTAACTTGTATGTACATTAATCAATCAAACAATATAGTTGTTTTAAAGATAAACATCATATCCTATCCATTGCAATATATTTCAATTTTTTCCATTTTTTCAAGTGGATTTTTGGCTTCTCACTGTTTTGTGTTTTCCTTTTGCACTCCCACTTCTGTGAATTTTATCTGTTTTCTTCAAAATGGTAAACTCCAATGTTTAGCTTTCTTATGCCGTACATGTCACATCTGCAACCACTTTATTCATATTACATCCATTTCAGGAGTATATGAAACCTACTTCCCTTTTTAAATATTTTCCTGTGACGATCAGAGCAGTAATTGACAAGAAGTCCTTTGTCAGGGGATACAGTACCAATGGCTGATAATTTCTTTTATTTGTTCAATCCCACAACATTACATAAAGTTTCAGTTTATTTTGAAAAAATATGAAGACTTAACAATTACAAACCGTCTATAAAGTTTTGCTGATAAAATAGTAGTTGCATCAAATGTTGTTGTCAACACAAGCCTTACCTCAAATTGAACCTTCCCAGACTGAGTTCTCCGTCTTGAGACTGGAGGTGGGGTTGGTGATTCACTCATCTCCTTATCATCCTTTTCGTCAAGTCCTGTTTCCCCACAGTATTCTTCATCTTCTAGGTTTCTACCTACAATAGTCAACAAACTCAATTTATACCAAGTATTTTCATAAGAGAAAACTAGAGAACGAAGATTCTTTAGCTAAATTTAGTAGTTTATCTCTGCAAAGTGTTTGTTACAAGTAAGGTCACAGTGAACACTTTTCAAATGTTTAAACTCTTTCAACAACACCCTCTAAAGCTTTACATCCATCCATATTACTACAACAATTGCTAGGAATGTTGAAGTCTTGAATGATAGCAACCTTGGGTTAATTATTAAAATTAATTCAGGAAATGGAACGATTGTTTTACAATGCAAAGCCAACGGGATACTGGGGATACTAGCAAGGACGTATGATTACAAACTTCAATTAAATGGATTCCAAAAAAATACAGCCAACCAAAGGGAACTGGTTTGACTTACTTATTTCTGGTTGAATTTCTACATGTTTTCCTGGGTCAACCTTCTCCTGCTCTACATCCTCCTCCTTGACATCAGAAGTTGGAGCAGGTAGTTCTGTCTCTCTTTCATTGTTCTCTATCTCTGCAAAAGATTCTGAAATGTATACAACATAATCGAAGCAGGGTTTAATCTAAAATCTTGAAAACCATTTAAATATTACAAGGTTTGACTAACATATCCTGGCATTTTAATGTGAAAATGGGTTGAAAAGGCTTTAACCTTTAGCCATGAAATGACAAATTGTTGTGAATGCTGGAAATTGTTTCAAAAATTGAATGTTTTAGGAAACATCCTTTACTTGCAGCTGTAAATTACAAGTTTGCATTATTGGTTTTTAATGGAATGTATTCAGGAAAGCAGCATCTATGAAGGGTCAACCTATTTTTTTTAGAATCATTCCAGGGCCTTTAATTATTATTTAAATCCATCCTCTTACATGAATGCATGTTAATTTGACTGGTAATAACTAGTGTTGAAATGATTAGCTGTATCCACCATCGGTATCGGCAAATATTCCCCATTTTCATTCTGTATCTGTATCGGTAAAATTTACCTTAAATGCTGATATTACTTAACCGATATTTATCTTCCCATGTGTCATGAAAATGGTACACTATCTGGGAATTTTTAAATGGAAGTTCCAACATTTTACCTCATCAAGATGAAATGACACTTTACTGTGATGCCTCGTAGCCTATGATTAGTTACAGAATGTTTATCTCCAAAATACTGGTATAAGATCAGCATCGGCCAATATTAAGAACTGGAATGTTGGTATCGGTAATATCTGCTACATGCAATATCAGTACAACACTAGTGATAACTTTACGTGATTGTTTGAAGCCATGTCTTGTGCATCCTCAATGACAGATGGTGCAGCAGATGGGTTATAACTGGTAGCAGCACTGAGAGCAGTCCTAGCTACTAGGAGATTCATTCGACTACTCTTGACAGTGATTTGGAGTGACTTTACCTAGTCAGTGAATCTCTGTTCATCCTATATCACACATGGAGCAGCAGATTGGTGTAAACTGGCAGCATCACTAAAAGCTGTCCCAGCTTGGGGCTTCATACTGCAAGTTAGTTGAAGTAACTCTTACCTGGTGCATTCTCTGTGACAGATGGTGCAGTAGATGGCTTAAACTGGTAATATCCATGAAAACTGCCCCAGCTAGGGGGTTTATTAGGCTAGCCATGACTAAAAGTGATTTAAGGTACCCCTATCTGGTACATGCTATAAGACAGATGGTGGAGCTGATGGGTATGAACTGATGGCAACACTGAGAGCAGTGCTAGCAACTAGGGCACTCATTAGACTAGTAAAAGTGATTTGGAGTGACTTCCTGGCGAATCTGTGTTCATCCTATACCACACATGATGCAACAGGTTGATATAAACTGCTAGCATTACCAAAAGCTGTCCCAGCTTTGGGCTTCATACTGCAAGTTAGTTGAAGTGACCTTACATGGTGCATTCTCTGTGACAGCTGGCGCAGCAGACGGCTTAAACTGGTAATATCCATGAAAGATGTTCCAGCTGGCTGCTTCATTGAACTAGCCATGATTTAAAGTGATTTAAAGAGTCCCTATCTCTGGTACATACTCTATAACAGTTGGTGCAGCAGTTGGCTTGAAGCTGGTAGCATCAGTGCTAGCTACTAGGGGATTCATTAGACTAATATGAGTGATTTGGAGTGACTTTTCCTGGTGCCTACCTGTTGCATCCTATAAGACAAATGGTGCAGCAGATTGGCATAAACTGGTAGCATCACTAAAAGCTGTCCCAGCTAGGGGGTTTTATACTGCAAGTTAGCTGAAGTGGCCTCACCTGGTGCATCCTCTTTGAGAAATGGTAAAGCTGGTGGCTTACATTGGTAACACCAATAAAAGATCTCCCAGCCAGTGTTCGCGCTAAGGCGCGGGATTCCGTGAATCCCGCTTTTGTCTTTCGAATTCCGCACAAAAGTAAATCTTATGCAGGAAAATCCCGCACACTTTTCTGCAGCTGAGATCGTAACTACAGTTATAATACACACATTAAGTTGCAACAGTATCTTTACCAAGTGATAACCCCCTCCTTGATTTTGAAAATCCCTCCCAAAGAAATTTCTAGAGAGGGAATTCCCTCCCACGTTCAATTCCTTAGCGCGAACACTGGTCCCAGCTAGGGGTTTCATTATACTAGCCAGGACAGTGATTTGAAGTGACCTTACCTGGTGCATCTTCTGTGACTGATGGTGCAGCAGATGGGTATAAACTGGTACCATCACTGTAAGCTGTGCCGGGGGGCTTCATTAACCCTGATTCATCCATTGCTTTCAGACGTTCTTCCATGAAAGAATACTCAGTAATAGGATAGCTCACCACATCATAGCTGTCAATTACATAAATAACACATTTTGATGCCAAGTGCACAATTATCTGGGTCAAGTATGGACAATGGTTTCTATAATTGTTGTAAAAGCTAATTTCTACTACCAAAATTCATTTACCTGCATTACACTACACAAACTGAAAAGGTTGCTACAGCTGATTTCTGCAAATAATAACAATCTTACAACAGTATGGGATATAAATGCATGACACAAAGATGTGTCACAAATCCTCTAAGCTAATCAGATTGTGGTGAGAGATAATGTATCCTAAACCTGCTTCGTACATCACTCCTATAGATACACAGCTACTTTAGATCATTTGACAAGGAAACAGCTGTCACACATGGACCACTCGTCAGGTTGCACACTTCTAATTATTTTTATATTGACTTAATACACAAAAAGTTGGTCTCTTTTGTGACCTATTGATTCTTGTAAAAGTTCTCAACAGGCAGATGTTAGACCTCACACGAAAACAAGTATAAGGCCTTTCGCAGTATTTTTAAATTTTTGTTCCATGACCACTGAGATTATGAGCTAACACAGCATTAATAATAGGTTAGGGAATTCCCCTTTGACACTTTTCTCATGATGACACAGCACAAAGATACAAGGCAAAAAAATTGCCTAAGATACCTTCAATTTCCATCATTTTTGCAAATTGAGTACATCCATACATTTACTACAACATCCGCATCACACATTGAGTGCATCTGTCAGCAACATAGTGTACTCTGCGCCCCCCCACCCCTCCCCCCCCCCAAAAAAAAAGTTACGGAAAAAACTGATAGTCAACATTGTGGCATTGAGGATGTCTCTTGATTTAGTGGTATGCACCTTTGAGGTCCTACACTGACACTTTAAGTCTTTTCCCCATGTTAAACCCCTATTCACTGCCTCAAATAGATTGCCAGAATTGTTTCTTATTCTCAAAAGCCTCATTTATTGTCTCTTAATGTAATATATGATCTCTTGGGATACACTTGACACAAACTAATGGAGTCCTCTTAATGGTAACATTTTGACTTTTCATCAAGGAAAGCTGGTGACACAATCTTCACACTATAGATCTAAAAAGCTATACTTATTTACGCAAGTCTAGCATGAAAGAGCAGGCTGTAAAAAACTATGTAATTTTATACTTTCCCTATACTGGACAACTAATGGGCTGTATCTTTACATTATGAAAATTTCAGTCTTGTTACATGATTTTATTGGGTTGTTACACTTAACATGATACGGTGTTTAGCAAGCACTGCAAAATGCTTGTCTTGACTTACAATGCAGGCAAATGTACACTTGTAACATGAGAATAAGTCTAACAACCACATACCACTTCTGTTGCAGGCTTGTTGAACCACAAGCATGAGAAAAGTTTGGGGTTAAAGTATGTTTACACAGATGAGAATCTTTAGGAATCACACTACAGTGTTATCTGATTGTTGGAAGTAGCTGATATGTGCATACAAGAATCCAATTTTGCACAATCCTGTGGCTCACTGACTACCACAGCTGGTTAGTTGAGGGTTTGTCCACAAAGTCACTTGTATTTGCATATTCAGTGCCAACTTTAAACTGCATATTCAATCATCCATAGTACAGGCAGATAGAAAATTTAGCAAAATTTGGGCTGGACCCCCCCCCCCCCCCCCAGTATTGCCCAACTTAATTCTGACAATTACTTGGCTATTCAGAAAAGTCTATGTATACAGACAAGACATACTAGGGTGTTGGGATGGGTGTCTCCTCCATATCTTCAATTAAATCAAGGAGAGGTGATCCTTGGTTGGGTACTTGATGTTTGAAACCAGCTGAAATGTGAAGCTCTCTACCCTGTTCATCTACAACTAGTTCTCCCTCTTCTGACTTTATCTCTATGGTGATGGTGAAGGGTACATCCTGAGCAAGTTCCTGGCATTCATCTGTGATGATGGCAATTTTAGCAGCTTCAACTGAAACCAAGTTTATAGAAATGAAAGATAGATGAGACAAAAAATGAGGTAAAGCATAAATATCCATTACTTCTTATATAAATTAGTAAATATCTTGGTTCTTTTTGATTTATAACATTAGTAATGTAATGTGTGTGGGCTATCTCTATCTATTTCAGATGGTACTGAAGGGATGAATGTACTCAAGGTATACATTGTTTATCCTGCAACTTGAGAACATGAGAGCAAGGATACTACACCTGCAACTTAAGATCAGCACAATAGTTCCCTAGTAACTGCTTGTGGTCTTCTTGATACTACTGACAGGGGGATACATAACTAACATCATGAGTCGTACTAATGCTTGGCACAACATACTACAGGCCCTTGTCAACAGACCTTCAATCTACTTCTAGCAACTATTATCCATAGATGAAGTGCAGCTCTGATGCTCTGGGGCAGTCTTAACACCAAACAGGAATGCAGTAGACAGGCAAAATGCAGTGACGTTGTTCTTTAGAGAAAAGGAGTTCTAATACATGCCAAATATCTCAAGAATACTGATGTCATCTTCAACTACTCGGTCCAGCCACTGAACTTCCTTATGCATTTGGAATGTCTGTGGGACTGTGTGACAACTAGGATTTCAAAAAATTTACTAGCAAGGTTTTACCAAAATATCAATGTTTTGACAAAATAATGTTTCAAAGATGTGTAAGATACTATACCTGCAGGCCTTCCATTAACCCACATGCCATCATAAGTCATCCCTGAACTATGTATGAGGGTGCCGGCACCATTGTAAAAGTCATTTCTCCATTGACCCTTCAAATTTGAAAGACGAAAAACTGTATTACTGAATAACATTGCAAAATGTTTCTGTGACTAAGCCTACACCTCTCAATGAGAGTTGAGAGTTTCACTGGTAAAGTAATCCCATTGTAATACCTACACTCGTTTATGGCAACATGTCATAGACTTATTTCTAGCACCTGGTGGTCAAATGCAAATTGACAAAGTTTAAGCTCATACTCCAAGTGCACACAGATGTAGGGTTGGGTTGGTACAGTAGTTCCAAGGCCATTGGGCTCTTGGCCTACAGTATAGTGTCACTTTTTTTCTTTGTCAAGAGCAGGGAACACAAAGGTGAAGTTTTTGATAAACTAATGTATAACACAACTATATATGTGAACTGAAATGCTTAAAAAGTAACTGACAAGGGTTTGAAAACACAACTAAGAATCCTCCAAAATAAAAAACCCACAATTGTTACTTTATAGATACCTGCTGGGAGGACCTTGAGGTTGGCAGCTTCAGGTCATAAGCCTGCCATGGAACCTTACATAGCTCCCCCTAGGAACATCCTTTTTCCTCAAATGCCAAATAAATGGAGCTTCTCCAATGCATCTGTGAACCCATTGTTTAAGTTACAGGATAACTTAAATATTGGACAGGTCATCTTGGCTTGGAGACACCCACAACAGCAAATACACTTACAGTAGCAATACGGGATGGACAAGCAAACTGTGTGTTCTTGGAAGAGGTGAGCCATACTTTTACAATACAGATTTGGATCAGGACATAAAATCTGATTAGTTATTAAGATACATGATGCCTAATAGAGTCACCAGCATGGGCATCAACAAGTTAATCTCCACAACAAAAAACAGTGTAATGACCCTAAGGAAGCTTCCACACTATTTGAGTTTACGAAACAGAAATAACAAGTTTGTTTCGCACAATACTACAATCAGTAGAATAAGAAAATGGACACCTAAACATGAAATAATTCAAACATTGACTAATACTAGAGCCTATTTTATATTTATGGTCTCCTGTGAAAATGACATGCATCAATCCTTTCCTGTAATCACACAAGATGATACATGAAATGCAGTTGAAACAACACATTTTCATTGTTGAAATCATGTCGAAAACCTGTTTTTGGAACACTCTCAGGGGTGTGAGTGGGGTCCTTCAAAAAAAGAGGAAAATAGCTGAAGCATAGCTTGCATACGGCCTTCCTGAAAGTCCAGGGTGGGAGCTCCCAACAGGTGAAGGGGCAGAGCACGAAAATTTCTTTGAAATATGGAACAATGAGAGTGATATTGCCTGAATATTTTACACCATATTTTTGTTCAAAAGAAATTGATTATCATTTTTTGCCAAACATATTTATTATCATATGATCCAACTTAATTGGTAACATGAGCCAAAATGACCATTAGATGACCATTGACCTCCAATTTCTAAACACCTGCCCAAGAAGTTACCAGGTTACTGAATATCACAGGAAACACCCAAAGACATGGCAAGGGATCTTCTGGGAACATAGTCTTTCAAACTTATTTATTTTCATAAAATGTCCCAAAATGGAACCTAGATGACATTTGACCTCAAATCCCAGATCACCACATATAACCTGTTATAGGTTCATCTTTGTGCCCAAGTTTCAGTAACATTGCCCAAGCATGTGTTTATGGAGTATGCCTTGAACTGTTGTATGCTTCATCGTACAGTACTATATAGGCCTATGGCTAATACAGCCAAATGCAATTAAAATAATCAAAGAAACTTAGACAAGTAGTGATGTCACCCTATCCATAAAAAACACTGACCATGCATAACACAACTTTTGTGAACAAATACGACAATTTAAGCAACTTGTAACGAATATTATTGAAACAAAATACTAGGCCATGTAGCTCTTGTAGGCCGCCTATAACTTGTACAGTAGATCAAATGCAGTTGCATGTGTTGGTTAGGTTGTAATGTGTACATATATGTGACACGTTAGGCAATGGCGAACATGCCATTCCTCTCTGAAGAAAGTTGCCCCGTATAGGAAAACCTTATCATAGAAACTTGCAAAAACACTTCAGATAGTTCTTTAAGGGTCTTTTACACATGTCATGTACATAATTTGGAGGTTCTTGACCAAATGGGATATTTTGGATTCTTTAGACGATCGATCTTGGTTTTGCTGGCCTATGTATTGAGACATACTGTCTACAGCACACAGTGTATGGAGAAAGTTATAGCTTGCTTGCGTGATCAAACCATGACTTTTGGGACTAAAATCACGCACCTGTGGAGTGAAAATTTTGTCAATGTATACTCACAGATTCCATCTGCAAAGCTCTCACCGCTATATTTTTGCAGCAAGACTGCTAAGATCAAATCTCCCGATCGAGATTTTTAGGGTTTTAATGTCAAGACAAGCCCAGCTAGCTATATGAACTCCCGTACAAGCACTTTGCATACCATACTGCAGTAGTGCAGTATATACGGTAGGAAAGACGTTCTGGTATCGTTTTTCCATTGACGGAAATCTTCGGTTTCGATGCACAGTTACTTCTGTCAGATTTTTCAAAAAGGCGGAAAATGAAATCGGGAGGGAAAATGAAAAAAGCGGATTTCCGCTAAAAGAAGGAGATTTCACACCCCTGCTCTCTGGACACAGGTTTGACAGAGGTTAACGCAAACTTTGTTGTTAATTTTACGCCACAAAGTTTGTCTCAGAATTCTTTGTTAACACTGGTGTCATTTGCTATACTTTTTTTGTGTGCATAAATTGCATACACCTGTAGCAAAGTGTGATCTAGTCAACCCGTGTGTGGATGTCCATTGAAAACACACACTACATGAAAAATCCCAGTTTTTACCTGTAGCACACACTAACGATACCTTTGGAGTTGAAAAAAGTGACATAGGCTTTTTGAAAAGGTATATTGGAAGAACTTACAACAGCACTCTTCATACATTTCAGAATTAAACAAACAGACACTTGTAAATAAAAATTACAAGTCAATGCAGTAAAACACATTTACCAGAGAAGCAAACAAACCAAAAAGAGAGGAAAACACATTGTAAAAAAAAAAAAAAAAAATTGGTAGCTGACCATTTGGTGGAAATAAGTGTACTTACATCATAAACTGATCCATCATAAAATTTAAGTTCTCCACTCCCTTGTCTCTTGTCCTGGACCCAGTCTCCTACATAACAATCACCATTGCTACATAAAACAAGAAAACAAGATGATCAACAAAGAGTTCAACAAGAATGGAAAACCAACCTCACTTGTTATGTTTGTATGAGTTGTCAGCACAATCAAACTACAGAGTCTAGTTGTCAACATAATCATGCTATATAGTTTCTGCATATAGTTGTCAACATTACCATACAATATTACTTGTATTTAGTAGTCAACATTATCATACCAGACTATCTGTATTTAGTTGTCAGCATTACCATATAATAATGCCGTATTTAGTTATAAACATTACCACACAATATTATCTGTATTTAAATGTCAACATAATTTTACTATACTATCTATATTTCATTGTCAACATAATGTTATTATACTACCTGTATTTTGTTGTCAACATTATCATACAATACTAACGGCATTTATTTGTCAACACTGTCATATTATACTATCTGTATTTTGTTGTCAACATAATCACACCATCCTAATTTAGTTGTCAACATTACCATACTACTGTTTGTTACAGCATCTGCATTATGAACAAGCTCGGATGTCACTCTGCTCATTTACTTCATATCAGAATTCATCCATATTACTATCATTCCTTTTTATAGCAAACATAGACAGTTTGGCTCAATTTAAAACTTGATCATGTTGGGAGCAGCATTGCCAAGGGAGGGGGGGCATGTGCCCCCAACATTGACTGTGCCCCCATATGCCCCCCAAATAAGATTGTGGGTATCAAAAAAACAAACACACTGTTTATAAACTGATATGAACACAAGGACCCACTGCTACTTTATCAGCCAATCCAGCAGCTAAAATTGCACAAAATGTTCTCAAAAGTCCTTTTTTGCAGCTCGATCTAGTATTTGTTGAACTACTGTATGTGGGACTGCCTTTAATATTGGAAGATATAACCCACAGCTATAGTTTCATCATCTATTTTCAACAGCTATGGGACTACTGCAGCCATGACTCTTTCTCTTGAAGACAATTCCTGCAACGATTATCTTTTAGTCAAGATTTCATGTTCCAAAACTGCAAAAATTGTGATTTTCACTGTCATTTTTCAATGCGTATTTCCAATAAATATGAGGATAATGGAATTACTTCACTCTCATGGGCTGATGTCTATTCATTTTAAATACCAGTGCCTTAACATTTGCAAGGGAATTTTGTTCTTCTGAATCCTTGCTGAAGCAGAGCCAAGCACCACACCAGGGATAAAAGAGCTGTGATACTGTACCTCCAAAAGGAGTATAAGTACTTGCACAAAGTTTTCATATAAATACCACTTTGAAAAGTTTGGTAATGCCACTGCAAGTCGGTGCATACACTTTCAAGGAGTAACTACAGGTATACAGTGGTACTAGTTATTGCACTGGGACTATTTCCAAATGTGTAGCAATATATTTATGTAGTTTACACAAAATGATGGAAAATGTGTCAATATGAGAGTGTTTTGAAGCACTGAGATAAAATCAACAGCCATTGGAGAAATCACATGTAGAACTGCAAACATGATAAATATTACAACTGACCAATCAGTACGGACATGTAGCTATCCATACTCAACTAAACCAGACTAAGAGAAGGATGGAGCCTGCTCCCACAAACAATATCACAAGTTTTGAAACTTCTGCATTACTGGATGAAAAAAAAACTCACGCAAAGGATTGAGAACCTTCTCCATGACGAACATTATTATGGAACAGGCCTTCATATACTGACCCATCAGCAAACTTCATTACTCCTCTGCCTACATTTCAAAAGAAAAAAGTTGGAAATCTACATAACACAGTATTTTCAATATCCCTCCATTTCATAAATTATATGAACTGTGTGTAACTAAACTACGTTTAGAACCATACACCATTCAGGTTTACATGAAAGTCCTATTACAAACAGGGCTTAAAATGTTGGCTTGAATATATTGTATGAAGTACATGAGAATCTGTGTTGAAATTTTAACATTTTGAAATAAAAACAACTCAATGAAGCCAATAACAAAACAAGAAACTGTCTGTGACATTCTATTCAGCAATAATTTTTGAAAAGGAGGTGAAGAAATTTAAGAGCAACAAGATGATATCTTTTGATGAGAGAAGAAACTGGGCACCATCTTCTCAGATCATTAGAAACTTTTAGACTTACAATGAAGTTTCATACAGTACAATCATGTACAGAAAGCTTAAAAGGGTGAAAATCTGCTCAATCTTGCACTTTTCCTGTAAGGCTTCTTACAGTTTTATATTTAATCAAGATTACAGTTTCATTGGATAGTATATGGTAGGCCATATTAGTGGGAGCCACTGGTGCAGAGCTGGAAAAATTTCCCATAAATGGAATCAAATTTTCCACAATTACTTTTCTACTTACATACAGTACAGTAGCCTACATAAAAAGTAAACTTCCCTCCATTTGCTAAAGTTTCAATCCATAAGTTCATATTCCACAGAAAGAAATTCCCAGCTCCCCAATATTTTCCACCCATAAACCTGTGGTTTCTTGCTAACTACATTGATGGAAATTTGCAAAGGAGAAAACGAAGAGAAATGTATGAACATGATTCTAGCAATTACAATCCTGTGTTTCCTACAGGAGATACACTGATCAGTTTCCTACAGGAGATACACTGATCAACAAACTTTTGTCTAGAAACCAAAACTACATTTTTCTGTTTGTAGGAAATTATACATGTGCCAAAAGTCAGTGACTATATATGAAGTCTAGACAATTGTCCATCACACATCTAACTCCCACAAGGGTCATTTAAAGGGGCCATCCATTCAGTGATTTCACTGACTCGGGCACCAGGGTCAATGACGCACAACTTTTCATTTTGACCCACAGACACAAAACCTCTGGGGTCAAACTGATGCACAGCTTTTTCGCCCCAACAATCAGTAATGATAACGCAATTTTGCCAATACATTCATTGTGCAAATAAATTCACAAAATTAGCACTTTTCAGTTCCCATATTGATTATCGACAGATTGAATATCATGTCCTACAAGAAAAAGATAGTGGAAAAGTATCACAAATATAGAAAATGAACAAAAAACAGAAATAAAGTTTGTTGTATTAAACTCAAATTTATTTTGACCCCTTCTCTTTTAGATTTGACTCTTGTAAATTTATTTTGAAGGGTCTGTGACTCCTGAAAAAAAATGCTGGGTGAAAACCATGCATCCATTGGTACTTTTTGCTATGTATAGGCTACTGTAGCTATTGCAGCCATTACTGTTTTCAAAGCACACCACTGCCAGCACCTCCAAACTGTATCCATTTTACAAAAACTCAGTGTTTTAGGAGGTGAATTTGAAGCTTCACTTTTCTGTGCCATATAGAGTTAGCGTCTGAAGGTATACTATACAGTATTGTACAATGTGTTGGAGACATGTTCAATGAATTCAAAAAGCAGCTTTGAAGAACAAGATTTCAGATAAAAAGAGTACTGAGGAATGAAATTTTATGGTAAATTCACCCAAAATTTATTTTGAATGCAGTTTCAAGATACACATCATATTGACCACAGTTCTTGCAATGTACAAAGAAGTCAATATATCAAAACATTTCTATTTTTGCAAACACAGCTTGAATACATACCTTCCCTCTTATTACTTTGAAATTCTCCTTCATACACTGCTCCTGTGCCATATGTCATTATTCCAAATCCATTAAGCTCTCCATTACAAAACTGTCCAGAGTATGTATTGCCTGTGGTGGCCCATTTCCTAAAGCCATGACCCTCAATCTCACCATTGATGAATTCACCTTCATAGTAGCTACCATCAGTCATAACTAGTTTACCATGACCTGAAAAGAGAATGGACACCCACTTATTCTTTCATGTATGTGCCTGGTTTCACCAGGCAAACTAAAGGAGGGAGTATTTTCCTCATATTGTATCCTCAAGTACAGCACTTTTTTTTTTTATGAATAGTTTAGTGTCCAAATTTTGAACAGAGGTTTGAGGTGTATGGATTTATCATAGACATAAAAGAAGAGAAATTTAATACAAATTTTTCTAAAGCCCCAAAGATTCTCTGCCTTTCTGTAGAAAATTTAACAACTTGGGAATCACTTTGCAACATGATTATTTTAACATTCCTGCCTGGAGTAAATAAATTGACAAAATTTAAAAAAGTTTAAAAAAGTTTGATAAATTTCTAATACTTTTGATAAGCTCAAGTAGTGCAGACATTTGTGGTCAAATAAAACCCTTCTAATTTTTGGACAATTTTTATTGTTTTGTGTTTTTGGTTTGGGTTTCTCTTCTTTTTTTTGACACTAAGCATGTACTGCATATAACACTGTTTCAAGAGAAAACATAAAAGTACCAACCAGGGCTCTATTTTAACCCCCTTCAGTTGCCGTAACAACAAAAATTTATCACAGACAATTAAAAGGATGGCAGTCAGGTCAGCTACAGTATAAAAAGTTTCTTTCTGACCACAAAAGAGGCAGACAGGTTGTCAAATGGACAGCCATAAAATTTTCTTAAAATCTAGGCCTGCCAACACATTAAGAATTCATGTCAAGCTTCAACTCTTGTAAATGTTTTGTTCATTGAATGACAATTTCTTGGCCCTTAAACAATTGAATGAATAAACCATCACAAGTCTCTTAAATGAAATCAAAAAAATATCTGTTGTCATAATTCACTCTTTGAAGTGCATAACTACAGTAACTATAAAAAATATTTTTATAATTCTTGGTCTCATTAGAATGAGTTATTTCTGAAGACCAACCTCTCCATGTCAATCACTGTAGATAATCTCTGTACTCAACAATCTTGGGCATGACTGATTAACCGATTATTTGCATGACTTTCTCAGTGGAGCAGGACACTGCGACCACAACTGCACCAACTGACTGCATTCATTGATTGTTTAACTGGCCTTTGCAAATTATTAATAGTGTTATACAAGAAACTTGAGCAGCCAACTGGCCGGCCAAGCATGCAAATCTATTAGTACACTTGAAAGGAAGCAAGTTGGGTCACCCGGGCCTTCGTACCAAAGCATGTTTAAACAAAAAAGTTTGTTACACAATCCAGATGATCATAATTTATTAAACAAAGAGTTCAACCAAAAATTCAGGTTTACATGCATAATATGGATGGAAGGGATCCAAACATTCATGAAATTTCCCATCAAACCCATTCTAACCCTAAATTTACTAAGCATCATATTGACATTTCCATTCAACTATGTGTGATTCTCAGGATAACTTTATCTGATAATGTTTCGAGAACCACACCATAGTGTAAATTTCCTGAGGATGCTTACAATCATTCCTCCTTGAAATAATGAGTAATCTTTAGCTAATAAACAATTCTTTGAAGGGAAGTTGGAATAATTACTCACCATGTTTCTTGCCCTCCTTCCACTCCCCCTCGTACCTAAAGAACTGATTGGGATACTTGTAGATTCCATAACCTAAAAACATGGCAAAAAAGGCCAAAAATGGTTATGAAAAATGCAATTTTCCAATAAGCTTGGCAAGCTCTGAGTTCCACACACTTTCTCTATTTACAAATAATGAAAAAAGTTTCACAATTTCACATAGGTATGCCAGCTATAGTATGTGTATTCACTTGTTGACCATGAGGACTTGTAGACAGATATGGCTGCTAGTAGTAGAACTATTTGACTACAAAGCAAAAGAACAACTAGAAATTTGAATTTGCATGGCAAATCCGACGTAGCCTCTCCAAGAAAGAGGTGTGGGAGTTATTTTTCAATCGGGAGAAAGGAGATGGTACATAAGGCATATTAATTAACCGCGCGCCAGAGACATTTTAATTTTTATAAGCAAGCTCATGACAGTAGAGTTCATGAACTTATGGAGTTACTTTACGTAAAATGTCCTGAAAGTGCAGATAGCTAAGCATGATAAAACAGTGGGTACCGAGGACTGAAAGATTATTATTAAAGATATTATTATTCAAGTGAATTGAATTTACTTTTATCAGTTGCTTCGCGGGCCAGATGAATTAGTGGTCTAGCGGGCCGGAGGCTAAACGAACCCACATGCCGGAGGTTCCTCACCCTTGCTGTACTGAGCCACCGTACGTACCCTAATGATCTAAGTGCTAGTGCCCCAGTAGGCTACTTACACATACCGCTGTGTTGTTTTAACGATGGACGTGAATTCATTCATTTTACATTGACAGCGGCAGGAAGGTCCCCAATTTACCCTCCAAATCTCAAAGTCGTAACTTTTGGCAATTTAATAAACGTCGGCATGCCGATTTATTATCTCAAAATTAAGCATATAGCCTAGTAAGTTTCAAGTTTCCCGACGAAAATCGCCCGCGCCTAAATACCTTGTTGCTAAATCAAACAGGCTTTCCGTTGCCAGCTTCCTGGCCGGATCCCCCACCTACTCCTGCTGGAATTAGCACTACTCGACTCGCCTTCTGCAACTCCAGCTGTCCAGTGACACTAATAGCTGGTAATACCTTTCTCAAAGTGCTGAAAAAAAATTTCGTCTGTATTCGGACGTGACAGAGAATCACTTCTTAACGGTTGGTCATCATTTAAAATTCCCACTTGAGATTGGGTCAATTTAAAGATATTCAGACTATCCCGCATGTGCAGAGCTGCAAATCGAATATTTTTTTTCAATATATCAGACAGTCTCTTCTATGCATTATTTTGGTATCATAATTTGTTTTTATAGATTCCCACTGTTCGTACGTTTCAAGAAGTCATTTGAGCATTTAAAATCCTTCAGTTTAAGTCGAGGGGCGACAATGAGAATACGAAAAACTTTGAGATTTGAAAATGATGGATTATGGTCAACCAAAATTCAAAACGAACAACTCGTCTCAAAAGTAGATCCGTACATACTTTGGTCTATGCAGGTCATGAACAAGTGTGCGTTTGTCTGATGTGTCTAGTTAATTATATATGTCAATGGTGCGTTACACAGTACGTGCTATAAAGGTAGACCTATAAAAATACAAGTACGCCACTACATCTTACGACAACATTTTTATAACTCAGTTGGCCAGTGCATGCGGGCCAAAATCACGAGTCTCTCCTCCCAACAAGCCATGTTCAACATCTAATTGTGATAATTTTTTGTGAAATATATGATCAGTGGAAAAACGTTGCAGAAATTTTCAGATTTATTTGCCCTATTACTGTAAATTTCCAAAATATTTGCGAGTTTTATTCTGTTTGCACCTGAACATTTAGAAGCTGCGTAATCTTGGTGAAAATACATCAATGGCGACGAGACAAAATACAATGTTCTTCCGCTTTGAATTCATCCGCTTCATAGAGTTTCCGTGTTATAAGGCTTACTTTTTTGCGCAATGTAAAAAAATGTCTACTTGGGTTGTAGTTCGCCTTCCCAAATGATGGAAATACGATTCCGTACACGTAGCCTTACAGGCTACATAATTACAGCCAAAACAAAAATTTACAGTGAAATCCTTATAACTACCTCACACAAAGTATATGCTACCAATAGTACTGTACACAGTACTTCTGTGATCACTATGTATTGAAAGTTTAATACTTTATTCAAGTTCTTGCTAACAAGGTATTTTCTTTTCACTGGATCTAGAGACAAAAATCTACTACTGTACATGTATCAAAGCAAACTGCTGTGACTTCCAATAAAGTTACTACACTCATTACATATTTAAATTGTACAGCAATGTTCACTACCTAAACAGCAATGCTATATCCTAAGACAGGGGTCCCCAAACTTTTTTGCATGGTGGCCCCAACTTTCTACTCCGGAATCTTGGTGGCCCTCAAATTGACGGGTCGGTAAGAGGGGTTTGATCTGACTTGGTTATGCAGTGTTAATAAAGCAGAGCACTGGTTCTTAGATTAGAATCACTCACTTTGCTTATTTTTTTAAATGAGAAATTTGAAATTAGTTTTCGCACCGGAATCCTTTTCGCGACTCTCTGAAATATTTTCGCAACCCTCAAAAGGGTCTCGACCCCTAGTTTGCCGACCCCTGTCCTAAGATACAAAGCAGGGATGGGTTTTTTCCCAGAAAAACCTGTTTCTATCAAGACAGCTGTAAAACTTGGTAATACCAGCAAAACTGAAAAAAAAAAAAATGGTCAACATAACCATGCCATCACTAGTAATTAAGCATTAGTACTGCAATAGTGCAATTCTCCCTTAAGTTGTCAAAGTTGTTTTCCATACTCTATACAGTATATATCCATCTTATATACTGCTGTAACAGACAACTGAAAGACTGAAACAGGAAGGAGTAGAAACACTATGCTAA
The DNA here is from genome assembly GCA_029531755.1 of Holothuria leucospilota. Lineage (NCBI taxonomy): Eukaryota > Metazoa > Echinodermata > Holothuroidea > Aspidochirotida > Holothuriidae > Holothuria > Holothuria leucospilota. Next base: position 40,279,517 of record CM055981.1, read on the forward strand.
ATAATTGTGCATGTCAAGCAAGAGCATACAAGTACATGTACATAGGCTATGTGGTGCATATTTTCATTATGCAGTAGCACAGACCAGATGGAATTTTGGGCACCCAACCTTTATAAAACAGACTCAAATTTTTCTGTAAATAAGTAACGAAAATCCCAAAATGATAGACTGTTTTGATTTGATCAAGTGTTAGCTTGAATTTCATGTGAATTTCATTCAGTGAAATTAAATTTTTATACAAAATATGAGATTTTATGTCAACTCAATCTGTGCCACTAAGAAGATTTCTACTGCCAAAGTTTTCAAACCTCAGACAGATACAGTAGCATGATATACTCAAAGGCTACTCTTGCACGCTGCACTAGTGCATTCTGATTCAGTGTTATGACTACAACCCATCATGAATGGTTAATTTCAAAGGCAAAACTAACAATTTAAATGTATGTAGGAAGCCACACAAAATACAGATCAATTACTGTAGTCTGGACCAGGAAAATTGTGTAAAGTATGACTACTTACAGTATGCAAACTTGATGCACTTTTTTAAGTTTTAAATCTTCCTTGTAGTCAAAAATTATTGTAACTGTAGGCTACTGCATTAGTTTAGACAAAGTTTTGCCATTATAACTATTAATTGTCACAGTATACTTCAAACTTTTTTAGGGGTGTGCAAATTTTGGCAGCGCATGAAGTTCAGTGTACATTGACTACATTGTCGTACGTATATACGGACTTCAAAATGAAACTTACATTCGCAGTACTGAAACGACGTAGCCTACATGGCTGAGAATGGTTTTGCACTGTGTATTTATGAGGCGTATACCATGACAACAGGTGAAGTTTTTATTTTCAGAAAGCATTTTAATTGCTAATTTGGAGTAATTATACAATACCCCACACATCGATAGCTCCATCTCATAGACTGCTACGGGGTCGCAAAATTTGACCTTGCTCCCTGTAAGTCGACTGTGCGGCTGCATAGATACACGAACTGAAAAAAAATTAAGTTCAACTGGTCTACTTCTTGGTGGCTACACGGATACAGATTCAAAGTCGAATACGTGACCCAACTACACCTAGCACTAACCAAGATGCATAGCAGGCAGCATAAAATTTTCTAAGTCCTACCTTTTTTCCATTGAGTGGCTATGCGGATACGGAGTCAAAGCCGGGAGTATCCATGTAAGCAAGCGTCAATATGCCCATGTTATGTAATTCTTTGTGGAAAAAATCTAAGTCCTCCCTATCTTTCTACAAGTGGCTACATGGATACGGAGTCAAAGATAAACCCGTAACCAAAAACATACTAACCCCAACCCTAGCCCTAACACTTGACTCTAACCACAGGCGTCCCTTAACATTGTATAGTATACCATATACTACGTACTATATATAGACGGAAAGGTATGTCACAAATCTCCTAGCTCGAACAAACAACTCACGTTTCTGGCACAATTACTGCACTTTTCTCGCCAAATTTGTCTGTGTCCAGACTTTTGTTCATAAGGTACCTCAAGGCAGCTCTTTTTCCTCTAATAATTTCACTTGGCATTGTCTGAAGGATGAAATTTTGATGGAGTAACAGTCTGAGGATGGTAGCTGCTGATAGAGCGCATTCAGCGCTTCCACACTATATAATAAAATGCTCCTAAAATATTCTCTAAAGTTCTCTTAACTTTTTGTACGACCAAAAAACTAGCAGTGACCTTTTGGAATCAATATTAAAACCCAACAGTAATAAGTTGCATAAAGCGCTAGCTAGTGAGTATGACGTAATATCTGCGTGTGTTGTATTACTTTGAATGCCCAAGCACGCCACACGTGGTTCCAAGCTAAAAGTGATTAGAATGCCTGACTGTCACGCAGGCAGTAAGACATACTGTAGTCACATTCTCTGTAAAACGATTGCACTGCTCGTGTGTCGGGGAGGGCAATATAGGCTACCGTAGTCAAATATATTGCCGAAAGTTTCTGCTAGACTTTTACGGATGGATTGATCGATACAGGGTGGGGGTAACCAAAATCTCCTCGGAATTGGACAACTGCCATTACCTGTGAAACTGTTTTTTTTTTTTTAGGCTAGTGTGTAAAAACCCAATTTTGAAAAAGGGCACACTGGAAAATTTGAGGGGGGTCCGGACGTCGGCGACCCCCCCCTGGATCCGCCACTGGATGAAGTTCAAAGTAAAACGTTTTGACACATTTTTTCTTTTTTGAAATAATGACTTTTTTGTCAAAAATTTTCAGCAGCATGTTTCAGCACATGCGGGCGGTGGCCGGTATTCTATGACTTTCAATGTTTCATAGAACTTATGCCAATTAAAAAGAGGGTGCTTCAAAATTGCATCCTGGGAAGGATTATTCCGAGTATGGGACCACAGAAGTGAATCGTCACCATGGTCACAATGCTGATTCAGAACTGTGTTGGAATAATCCTTCCCAGAATGCAGTATCGCAGCTAGGCTAGGCCTAATTGGAATTAGGTCTATTCCCTCGGCCTAAGTTACACTGTACATAGGCTAGACCCTAGTTGATAGACTGTCACAAGTCAAGCAGGTAAGTAATAACAGGACTATAAACAAGTAAAGGCTCGAATGGAGAATCCGTGACCGGAAGTGATGTACAGTACGTGGTACGCATAGGGGGTTAGGGTTATATACGTAGTAGGCAAACGGATAGCATACGCATAGGGATAGGGTTAGGGTTACACGTGCTACGCATAGAGATAAGGTTAGGATTATACGGTTAGGGATATATGTATACGTAGGGATAAAATACGTATAGGCCTAGACATGTATATTATACTATAGGCCTACAACTGAACTGTTTATATTGTACTTATAATATTTAAAACCATTTGCCGGCAGCTCAGCTCGCAGCGCTATCGGTTAGGGCATGGATTCGCTATACTGAGATCTATACCGCGTTCGTATTCTTCAAATGTTCCGCGTTCGAATCCTATTGCCACCTTTCTTTCTCCAGCTTCTTTTCTCACTTCTTGTTTCGCCACGTTATGAACTTAACTTATCACTGATCTTTTGTAAGTTTTAAGTTATATTTTACGCAACTTCCGGTCACGGATTCTCCATTCGCACCCAAGTAAAATAGGTTAGGACTCCCACACGACTTACATGTTACATACTAGTAATAACAATATAAAAGGGCCTAACGTTAGGCTACGTCTAACGATGGACAGTGCCGACGTTAGGCATAACGATATATATAGCCTACGTTAGGCCTAACGTTAGGTTAATTAGCTTTTTGTCCCATAGTTTGTCAAATGCATCCCAGACCTATCATGCACATGTAGTGAAATCGAAAACCTACAAGAACTACAACATTTTAAATCCTTCCATTCGTACCGTGCCTTAATTGGGTTCTCGTCTCACCAACATAACCCTTTTCCCGAGAAACTTTCGATGCCATCCCCTGGCGACCAGTAGCTAACTTTCCTCTCAATTTGTTGTCAATAAATTATCTTACGAGGCTGTTGATTCGTGGAAAGTCCATACAGTCGTCAGTATAAGCCAATCACGCATAGTTTTTTAAGTGGCTCATTCGTAGCAACAGAAAAGACGGCATCACTACTCTATATAATATACCGTTCCTCTTCATATCAAATTCCACAGGTATGCTTACGGAGGCTTGAGGCAAAGTATAGTCACCGTGAACAGTTTAGATTAGTGTGGTTCTCAACGGGAGCGATACGGCCCCTGGAGGGTATGCCAGCAACTCAGGGGGAAATGAGCGCTAAGAGGGGAGGGGCAGGGGCCTTTTGAAAAATGGGTTAGATGTGGTTTTTACGTCTCAGTTTCTAACCAATTGGTTTAAGTCGGGCCGGCCACGGCCTTTTTTCCAGTTGTGACTCACTGCTTGCTTTCCCTACTCCATTGCTTATGCTGAGCACCAAGCACAATGGCAGTAGGTTCCATTTTTAAAGTCTTTGGTATGATCTACTAGGAGTCGAACCCCAGACCTTAAGGGTGCAAGTCGGATGGTCTAACCACTTGACCATGCAGTCGGCTCTTTGAAAATGGGATGCTCAATTTAAGCCAGGGCTTTACAAGATTCCAAGACCAAAAGCTTTTCTCGATCTAGCTGAGCTCTCAAAATTGGTTTGCATAAAGGAGAAAATGAAGTCAACAAGACGAGTAGGTCTAATATTCCCTTCCCAAATGCCACGAAGTCGCATATCTATAGCAGCCTTAATTTTGATTTCTCCTGACGAGGACCCTCATATTATCCCATCAGTGCTAGTGAAACTGGTGACCAATTAAGCGGCCATGACTAAAAAGCCTAGTGTCTCGCCACTTTAACAACGAATGTAGTTTTCTCTTGCAGTCCATACATATGACATACTGACAGAAGTGACAATTGAAGGTACTGTAACATAATACATAAAAAAGGTTAGAATGGTTTCAAAAATACAATTTTTCGTTGCGTTAATTTCGGCTTTCTCATTATTTCTACCCAGGTAGCAAACCTATGTATGGACTCCATATGGGTTCACCCATATGGGGCCCATTAAATTTTCCACCCAAGATTCATAAGGGGCCATGGGCCAGCCCATATGCCCATATGACCGATATGGGATAGTTCTGGGGGTCCATGTGTCTCATTGCCCACATGGGTCACAAAACTATCCCATATGAGGGTCATATGGGCTGGTCCATATGGGTCCCTTATGAATCTTGGGTGGAGACACATATGGGCCCCATATGTTGGCTCATATGGGGCCCCTAAGGAACCCATATGGGAATGTTACCTGGGTACCTGATCTTGAGCGGCATAAGTCTTTCAAAGCCGCTTGCGACTCCTACCGTCCTTCTTCCTTACTCCACAGGACAAGCCCCAAGCAGCATCAAAGGGAAATTCCATTATTTATTATTGAAATAAAAACTGGACTAAAGGTGATTTTTGAAATCTAAATGATATCCTTTAGACTGGAGGGGCCGTTTGTCCATCCCCATTCGGTGGAAGGGGGCGAAGAGCTGAAAAAGTTGGGAACTCGTAAACATTTTGCCGTCGGATCGACGTCGGATGTGGGACGGCGTTTCTGTCTGACCGAAGTCCGCTGCATTCCCTTTTGCAAAGTCGTTTGACGTCCAATGGCATTTGCGTTGGCAAGGTATGGGCGGCCATCACGCAAAAAAATCAACAAGCGAAAAATGCTTCCAAAGTTCCCAAATACTGAAAAAGTAACATTTAAATTATTAATTGAAACTTAATTGTACTGAAAACCAGACTGTATTTCCCACAAGTGATTAGTGACAGGGGCGGCGATCTGTTAAAATTGTTGGGAGACACCTGCTTGAGTGAACATTTTGCGCCTCCGGCCAGGAGTACAGGGTTACCTCCATAGGTCCCCTGTTAGGGTCCATGAGGGGCGAAGCCCTTGGAAGCCAAGCAATTTGGTGCATTCTAGAGGACACTGATGACATATTTTTGATCTATAGTTTTCCCCAGCTGTCATTAATAGGCTAATATCACAGTTATTCTTATCGAAAATGTGTGCAACAACATTTGTTTCTCTGCATACCTCTAAATATTGGGAGGACGTTTGATAGATATTATGTCCCCCACTAAAAATATTGAGGGGACATGTCCCCCTGTCTCCCCCTACCCCGTGATCGTCGCCCATGATTAGTGATTCAAATTTGAAAATATTCAGCAAAAATGAAATTTTGCAAAGCGTGTATTTACATGCAGAATATAGTTAATATCAAAACAAGTATTGTCCATTCCGGGGACCAGATACAACATTATCATCAGCAAAATATGTTTCTGCTAATGTAAAGCATCTCACGTAAAAGAATGTTTGCCAAAAAGTTCGAATAGGCCGCGTCAGACTAAGAAAGCAAAGGACTGTAGATTCCCCTTATTGTCTTCTTCATATACAGTGACATCTAGGTCTTATCGAAGGCTTCATATGCCAGTTCTTGTTTTTGGAATTTTCGTATAATTTGGGTTTTACATGTATTTTTGGCAATACTGTGATGCAATTGAATACAATTTTTTCCCCATAAGTTTTACTTCAGAGTTTTACGTGTAATTTTTGCATGGTGATTTTTTTGACCAGGATGACCGCCCATATTTTGCCAATTAACGTCCATTGGACGTCGAACGACTTTGCAAACGGAAGTGCAGCGGACGTCGGTCCGACGGAAACACCGTCCCAAATCCGACGTCGATCCAACGGCAAAATGTTCACTGGCATGCGCGCTGATATAGGCCTCAATTATTACTGAATTGTCAAAGTCATATGCAGTATAACTTAACGGTTCACTAGAAAAGCGGTATTCAATAATTATGTAGGCTACGGAAGCATCAGGAAAGATACAGGGCTAGACCTTAAGCATTGACGTCACTCGACTTCATTTTTGATGCAAAACAATGAAGCATGCTGCATGCACAAGGTAGCCCTCGCACTCGGGTGTAGTAGACTTACGAATAGTTCACAAGTCAGCTGTTTGAATTTGTTAGCGTAACTTACAGTGATACGCACTTGTTTCAAAACGAGGGAGCATTTTCTGCTCTGTGACGTCATATGCATACGGTCTATACTTGTGATGGAAAATATGGAGAATTTCTAAGGTTTCAGTGATGTTTTAAACTAAATGTGGGGCGACTGGTTAACCAACTGTCGGAAGTAAATTTAGCTGGTTGGAACGGATTTCTGGAAGACGCACGAACAGCAGAATTCCACAGCACTAAGTGCCCCCCCCCCCCCCAAGTTTGGGGTTTATATTGAGAATCTGCCTTCCTTGAGAACACAGTAAATTGCCATTTAGGGTTGCATATGTTATATCAAACTTGTAGGCTTGTATTATCGTAATTGTTCTTCACTTGGCAAAAAACCGCCGTAGGCTGAGTGAAAGGCCCAAGTGGATCACAGGCCCGGTCCACCATATGTTAAGAGTCTAGAGGGATGTCGAACCGTCGGAACCGGAGGTACAAGGAGGGGCTCTGGCTGCTGTCCCCCTCCCCCATACACCCGGCAAAAATTTTCATTCTCCAAGTATTTGTACATTAAAACGTATATATTTTTCTGAGAAAATGTCAAGACTAGGCCGAGTTGAGTGGTTAACCCTTCTACTCTCCACTTTCCAACTGTAGCACTGATTAACGGTATTTACGAAACTGTAGAGATTAGTAGAATGAAGAAGTAAACTATTTTAAAATGGAGATGAATGCACCCTGTTTCAGACAACAAAATCACACTTTTGACATTTTTTCTTTTTGCAATGGGCGTTTTGTTCACAGTATCCTTACTGGAACTTTTAACGGCCGACAGACTTAATGATGAAGGGGACTTGTGGGTGGGGGAGGGTGAAGGGTGGTAGGGCTTGCATTGGGCTTTGGGACTAGCAATTTTTGCATCAAGTAGTCCTCAAAAAGTAACAACAAGACGCCCATTTACGATTAATGCGCTCACAGAGAGGGAAAATTAGCATTTTTAAGGCATTTTAGAAATGTTTCACTGCATTTTATATTGCATCAAAAGTTATCAATTACATTTAATTTCTTTCTAAAACATGAAACCATACTTGTTTGTTTTGCTGAATCAAATTTTTCCATAGTTATATCTGACAATGACCTTGAAGTTAAATGGTATGAATTATCTCACGTTCCGTGCTGGCTTTGTTATTACAACTTTAAACACGGAACTGATTTGTTCATTGGGGCGTGAGTTTTTAGAGAAATCTATACGGTAACGTTAATAATACATAACAACCACATATATACAAACTGAATGCGTTCATATAGTGTGGACAAGCATACACCACGTATAGAGAAGTCTAGTAATACGAGTTGAAATGTGAATTGAGGAATTTAAGACTTTATTCATTGTTGTTCGGTGGATGACAACTTCTGACTCCCTTGGAAGGAAAAACGTTCAACAAAGTGCATCATCTGCGTGTACAAGTGGCATCGCCCGAATATATCGGTAAAGGTAGTCCCAGATATAAGGTATGTGCTATACCCTAGGTTCTTAAAAGACGGCCTGCGGGTCATTTGCTACCCCAAAAAGTGCTCCAAAACGGTCGTATGCGGTACCGGATCCAGCAATATGAGAATGGGGGAGTAACCGTCTGCAGTGCTGATCATACCTTTTTCATGGGCTTGGAGGTGTAAAATTCTGGTTACGAAATCCATTGCTTTGCCGAAAATAGGGGGTGTACGCCCCTTTCTCATATGCCTGGATCCGGCCGTGGCATGAATGTTGCTGAGGAGAACAAAATTTTAGAACTTACCGAAGTCCTGGCTACTACAATAAATACTGCAAATTAAATCTTAAATAAGAGTAGCCCTCGGGCGCCCCTGTGCTAGATTCATTAAGTCCTCAGTTTGCATGGCAAGAATATAACCGACTACTTTGAACACGATTTTCCATGATTTTTTCATGTCTCTATCAGCGTTTCTAGTAAGGCGCAAATGCAGAATTCTTAGCCTATTTCATCGTTATTGAAATGTTTATAGGGACCAAGGGTGTATCGACCGGGGTAAACTGGGGACACGTGCCCTTCTTTTCTTAACATGGTAAAATGTGCCCCTTTTAAAAATGAAAAATGTACATATACATGAATACACACAGGACTTCGAAGAGTGCCCTTCAGATGCGGTGTCTCCCCCTTCCCACTTTTCGATATGTTCTGTTCTGACAGGGAGATTGAAATTTTAGCGGACTTGTATTAGTCCTGCACCTATACTGGCTTCCCTGGTATAATATGTACAACACGACAGTAGGCGCGGATCCAGACATTTCAAAAAGGGGGGGTGGGTGGGGGTGGGGGTGGGGTTGGTGACTATTTTCCTAGAATAAGATTATGCTAATTTTCGCGTATTTGTTGTTGTTGGTGTGGCGAAAAAGGGAGGCTGAGGCCGGGAAAGCCCCCCCCCCCCTGAATCCGCGCCTGGATAGAAAGAGGTATAGCCTACATATATTCGACATATGCGATGGTTAATAGGCACAACCTAATATAATCCCTTTTGTTCCATAACATAAACTACCTTGACTTTGCAAAATCAAGTTAACATAAGAAAGAGTACTGTCTTTGAAGCATACAAAAACCAAAACTGCTTCAAACATGGACGTACATCAAGGTATAACAATAGGCGTAGGAGGCAGTGGGCTGGGGGAAATTTTTGTGAAAATTCGGGCAATATGCTGAGGATTTTTCGGGCACCTACTGAAAGAAAAATAATGCAATAAAGGTAATCAATAGTTTAAAAAAACTTCCTTGGTAATTAAAATAAAGTTCTGATCCCCAGCGTCTGGAGGAGCTAGTGTGCCGTGAACTCAAGCTCTATTTCGATTGGTTTACTGTGAGTAAACTTTCCCTAAATGTGGCAAAAACGAACTTCATTGTTTTTAATAATCACAATCTTAACGGAGGTCATAAGTTTAAAATTTCTATTGATGGCAATTGCTTACAACATGTGGAAAATGTTAAATTTCTGGGGATTCATATTGATTCTAAGCTTTCTTGGAATGAGCATGTGTGTAATATTTCGTCTCAGATCGCTAAAGTTGTCGGTATACTAGGAAGGCTTAAGTATATCGTACCTAGAAATGCTCTTCGTTCAATTTATCTCGCTTTAATTTATCCTCATCTTAACTATTGTTCAATTGCTTGGTCTAGTACAAGTCGTTCTCTTTTCGATAAGTTTAATGTCTTACAAAAGAGAGCCATTCGACACATCACTTGTTCTAAACCACGTGACCATACTAGTTCCTTGTTCAAGTCACTGAATCTTCTAAAACTTACTGATATTTTTAACACCAACATTGCCACATTTACTTACCGATCCTTACACGACCTCCTGCCCAGTCAATTTTCAAACTATTTTTCACACAACTTTTCAGTTCATGATCACAACACTCGACAATCTGCATCCTTGCATCTGGACTCTATTCAAAACTCTTTATAACACAACTCTCTTCGCAATCGTGCCATTCGGCTCTGGAATTCCCTCCCGTCCTCTGTCATAGCTAAACAAAGCACCAAATCCTTCAGGAAAAGTATTTCACGTAATTGTATTCAAGACTACTAGAATAAATCTTACTGGTACTTCACTGAGTTGATTCCGTAGACTTCTGATTATCACGTTTTTCTTCTCTTAATTGCCTCTAGCGTCATCTTCTCCGTCGACGTGGCTGGGGGTGTGGGGTGTGGATGGTGGGGTTTCTCGCTGGGGTAGTGGGAGTAGGAGGGGTGGGGTGGATGGGTTTCTCGTTGGGGTAGTTCTTTCTCTTCTTTTGACCATTTTTTCTGTTTTTGATCACTTTTTTTTGTACTGTTGAAGCAGTTTGTTTGTTTGTTTGTTTTGCTTTTCTCTTTCTTTATAGGGAGTGCACGTTTTCAAGCCCTCTGGGGTTTTTGTGTACCTCCTTTCGCTTATGTATGTACATAAATTCCTATGTAAAAGTCATATTCTTTATTTTGTTGTATATATGAAAAGCGAAAAAACAATAAACGAAACGAAACGAATTGCACCAGCACCTATATATTCGGTATTAATTCACCAGTGTGTTTTTAAGCTAGCGCGCGTCGTCGCTTTACATGCCCCAAGAAATGCCTCTGTTAATGTGTTACATATGTTATTCCTTTTTATGATGGGGCTTACCGTACATATATGGGCAATTGTTTTCAATAAATATTCCCAACTTTTTCTGATCCTATCCAGATATCTGACAATTCGAATCAGTAACAATCAGGTCCAACTCTATCTCACTTTGAAGGAGCTCGACAAGTTTATTCTCTTATCAAATTTGTCGACTTCTCCCAAATCTACTCTGTTGTGGTTGGTACTAAGTACTTTGTAAGCATGAGTTGCCTCAACTTGTCCACATGGTAACATTAGTCTTCCTTAGTCAGGGAATTTCTAAGACAAAAGAACATGTAAAAGGTGCAATGTTTTGCCAGTTTCATCATTATCATGTGATATCATATTACTAGGCACATTTTTTCCTGTTCGAATTTTTTCAACATGTTCTTAATTCAAACAGGAAAAATCTGCTGATATTATATATGATAATGATGGAACTGGCAAAACATTGCACCAGATTGCATCTAAGGACCTTCAATTGTTCAAAAATTTCTCAAAGGGGAGGGGACACCCCTCCCTCATATCAGTCACAAATGTGCTTCCCCCTTGCAAATTCCTGGTTACGTTGCTGGGGTGGACTCCGGAACAGCACGGAGAAGTTCAGCTCTCGGACGGAAGCTCTGAGGACATTGCAACTTAGCATATCACTAAAATATAGCTGGCAACCGTCCTAGCATGTGTGTTTAAGATATACCAAGTTTCCGAAATCTTCTTAATTGCAGTAAATATGTAAACCGTTACATATTTAGAAATAATGTATTTAGCTTTTGATCCATAATTAGAAAAGTTTGTTCGTTTTGAAGAAGAAATTGTTGAGGTGACTTTGCAGTGGTGCCAAACATATAAATTTAGTAACCTAGTTTTAATGAAAACTGTTTAATCATTACAAGAAGAAAGTGAAGTGAAAGCCTTTTATTTGATGAAGTGTTATCAAGATTGCATTAGTTTCTTGTATTAATTTTTCTTTACTTACTCTTAACAAACTGTTCTGCTTTAATACACAGTTCCGAAAGCTATTTTACTGCGAACTCTGCTTTAACTTTTTTATAAGTTATCTCGACCAAAAATCCTTTCGACATCGGATATTCCGGGTACGGAGATATAACACTGTTTACATAAAAAGTGAGACAGCACACTCGACAAAACATTTTAAAATGAATTCATTTTGTCCGTTACACAAGCTCTGTTGAGAAGGGAGGCCATAGTTCCTCCAAGGCGCGGTAGTTTCGCCAGGGGACTGCTCTCTGTTCCGACGTCTCTTTGTTTGCGACGTCTCTATATTCCGACAAGTCTGCATGAAAATAAGTGTTAGGATAAGGGTTAGGTTAGAATACTGACCTCAATGTACTACCTTCGGAACAGAGAGGTGTAACCGTTTGCCCATGTTTGCTTCGTATTTTACGACATAACGAAAGTGTCGCTGGTAGGAGGTCATATATACACCTTCCCATAACCCCCTCTCTCGCGCGTGCTCTAGATTCACCGCGGCCCGTATCTCTGTATATAGGCGTCTCAGAAGAGTGCACCCACATCAACATTTTTTTTTTTATCAACATCATTTTCCAGGGATAAAACTATCTTAATATAAACCTTTTGAAAGACTGGAGTTCAACTTAGTGTGTATGGAAAAACACCTTATTTTACCGTGAATTTGGGACAATTTATTTTTTATCCATACTTTTACCCCAGATAGATAACCAGTTGAAAAGTACATGCCGTAAGTATACAAGTCTCTTCAAAATATATGCTTTATGAGTGTAGCTAGTTAATAACAGTACTACAGTATTCTTCGAGTATCTATAGTCGATGATATTTCCTGGTTCAATGTGAATGTAAAAGAAAGGCAGATTTACTTCTCTTGGCTAAAATAGTCTTTGCATGTTATTGAAGGGCTTAAGCAAACATTTGGTTTTGATCTACAAAAGAGGAACGAAATGCAAGAAATATGACGATTTTTCCATTCAATTTCTATAACGCGGAAATCGAGATATTAGCAGAGAAAGTTTCTATGTTGTTAACCAAGGTAAACTTAAAGCAAGCACAAGTGACATGCGCGACGGAACGGAAAAATTATTGGAGGGGGGCCGAGTGCCACCAAGACTACCTAAGCGAAGAGCCACCGCTGGTTGCCGCGGAGCGGACAAGAAAATTTTTGGCCGGAAACGGCACTTCCCGAGTGTTCTAAACTGCATGTACCAGCCTTGAAACATGGATCTCATGGCTGCAATCTCCCCGCGGTCCCCACTTCTTGGAGCATTTGGCAAATATTGGGGGAGGGCTGAACATACCTTTAGCCCCTCAATTTTTTTTCATAGGGGACTGAGTCCCCACCAACCCCAACCCCAACCCCAACCCCAACCCCAACCCCAACCCCAACCCCCCGGTTTCGCCGCTACTGACAAGTGATGTCATTTCCTCGCAACGATGACCAGTGATTTGTTTTTCTTATTTCACAGCTTATTGTTTAAGTATGAAATAGATCGTAATATTGAGGCTAACCACAGGGAATATTACCGTTGGATATTTTGTATGCCGGTTGTACTTTCATGTTTTCAAAAGCCGTACCGGAATAGATAATGGAGGAACCATTGGTTGTATAGTGTTCGGAATTAGATAACAGTATTAATTAATGTGAGGCTATGATTTTTTCATGTGTTTGCTATAAGTGCTTTATGGGTTTAGAAGTCTTACAGCTTCAAGTACTAATATCTCGAGAACCAGAAATTGAATGTAATTTGCAATATGTTTATCTTTAGTTCCACTTAACGAAATTGGGACTAAATTTTAGCTTTTACCTTTCTTTTCAGTTCGTTTCATCAATGTTTACACCAGCAAATAAATTGCATTTTATAATTTTCTGTCACCATTATTGCCACGTGCTTTGTACAAAACTAAAACTACATTCACTCAATGTACGGTAACTCAAATTATTGTTTTTCGAGTTTTTTTTTTTTTTTTTCCCTGACGCTAGACAATAACACTGTTTATTCTGGTTACTTTCAAGAACATAAATACTATGCTGATCAGCCGCGTAGCCATGATTGTTTCATAGATGGTTGTTGGAGTTAAACATAGGGGAAGGGTCTAAAAAGAGGGGGTCCTCCCCTTTGGAGAAAAGGGGCTTTTGTAGGTCTCCACTTGGTGCAATGATTGTTCCTCAAACATAATAAAGTTTATAGTGATCATGTGTTTTTTGCCACTATTTTTTTCCAAGCTTGGGCCATTTGGGTTTCAACCCCCAACCCCCTCCCCTTGGCTACTAGCCTGATGTTGATGTAAGACGTAGCCATAAAATTGACACCAGCATTGCATATACCAGAACAAGTACATTAACATGATGTTAATACATTAACAACACCCTGTCTGTAAAGGATGTTAATTTGGATAGCGAACGGTTGCAAATATCATTGTGTACTATCTGTTATCACTACGGTCAATCTAGAACTGGGCCATGCATAACAGACCCATGAGGTCTGAGGGACGAGATGTTGGTCACGTTAAGTTTGGTTTCTCTTCAGGGCATGTGCCTCCTTCGAGGAGCAGAAATCCTTCGGGGATATTGTTTGGTTTGCGCCTTCCGGCTTCGGTCGTAGTGACTTAAAAATATATTTCAATCGATTTCATGTATCATCGGTGCTGGCTTCATTTATGTTCCACCGGGCGATCGACTAACTTTACTTTAGTATTAAAAGTTATCACTCCAATCAGGGCCGTCTTATAGCATGGGCACACTTAGCAGCTGACGGACCCAGCATTTTTAGGGGCTAAGAGACTCAGTTTCATAAATGAAAAATAGACCTTAGGTTAATTATATAAAATAGTAGTGCGGTCAATGTAAACCCAGGGTTTTATTGTACAGGCCTAATCAAAATGAATGTGACATTTGGCCCATCTAGTTTTTAATTGATCTTTGGACCCAGAATCCATCGGGAGCCTTCCATACTCGTCACCCGGCAAGGTCGGCACATCATCTCTGCATCATTCCATCACCTATTTCCGTTTTTCTTAACTTGAGTTTAGGAGGTAATATTTCCTTTTCCATGCAATACTATCAGAAGGCGATCTAGGGTTTATGTTTAGCAAAACAATTGTTGGTACGCTTACACTTCACGCTGACTGATGGTGGCGCTCAGGGTGGCCCGTCCCAAACATTAAACGGCCCTTGCGAAATGCATGGCTCCCTCTTAATAATTAATTTTAGCTACGGGTCTATCGGTGAGGGGACGGGCCTGAGATATTCATAGAATTGCTAAATGTATGGCAACAATTTGATCTTCTTTGTCTTTCACAAGATGTTCAATTTTTGAGCAAATTATGCTAACATAGGCACATGAGGGATATTTCCATACATATCCAATACTAAGACTCAACATACCTTCGCAGTCACATTACGTGACCTTTTAGCCTTAGGGCCTACCACTAATAATTAATATTCTGAGGAGGTTAATGTGGCTGTCATATTTGCATTAAGTCCACCTTACCTGGGTGGAGTCAATACCGATTCCACTGGGCCCTACTCCGAGTCCGGTCCGAGTATAATCTAATTGAAAACGTAGCACATGAAACTCATGACCTTAAATCATTACACGCAGGCTATGCAGTTAATTCATTAGTTCATCACTGAAGTCAGTTAAAGGTTTGGCCTGACCGGTAACCTATCTATGTGACTGATCGTCCACATGTTTTTGTGGGGGGCTCACCGTGCTGTAAATTCAACAGATTTATACGAGGATTTTGAAAAATATAACTATTCAAATTTGACGTCTACTATTTTAAACTATAAGGGCTGAGATAACTTGAATCAAAATCATCTAAAATTGTGTTTGCCAAGATGACGACCAGTCCAATTTAAATGTGCGCGACCATTCATACAAAACACTGTGCACTGAAAACAATTGAGCCTTACTAATCTTCTGTATAATATCCACTTTTGTTGACTGTGCTAGATCATCCCTGAGTTCGAGATCTGCAGTTGCAACTCATTTCGGGCCAATCCCGAGTCCGGTAAATACAGACCTACTTGGGTAAAACTATGACCATTAACCCCAAAGTCGGCCAGTTATAGCCCTACTAGCTGTCACTAGTTGTGTAATTTTTAGTTACAAAATGTTACAAAATGAGGTATAACTAAAAGAGAAGTAACCCTTACCTCTCAAAAATATTGTGTTTATATTGCACTGACATCACATAGAAACAAAATACCTTTTAACATTATTACGCCATTCGGTTTTACCAAAGAACTTCTACAATTTGTATTTTCCCAAAAATCTTACGCATTATGAGAGTTATGAAAATTACATTACTTGAATATTTCTAAGTTTGCTTGAACAAATTATTCAGGAGCTAAAAGCAGTGAATTTCTATCCGGGAGAACCTTTTTTTTCTTAAAAATAAAGTTACCAGTCTATCTCCTTTGTATTACCTGTCACTCTGTATCTGTAAATGATGACTTTGGAAGTTATCGAAATGTTTCTGTAAAACAAAGGCAATATTTTCCATTATTTAAAAATGCATAAATTCATAAATAAATTGACAGAGCAACAGGTTAACTCAACATAGGATATCCCCCTGTGGGCTGGGGGTTGTAGAATATGCCCACGGTATTCCCCGCCTGTCGTAAGAGGCGACTAAAGGGGAGGACTTGCAATGTATTTTAACAATATTTGAAACCGAACTTGAAACGAAATTATCTAGTTGACACTATATAACACATTCGTGTTGTTGTGTCGTTAAATATTATCTAACTAACTAACTAACAAATCAACATAGGATAATAACAACATTGTAACTTGTTCTTTTCTCGAGATATAATCAATTTGATTTCCTGTAACAGCGCCACCATTTGCAAAATTGTTTTTCCGTAGGGGAAAAGGAACTTAAAAGTTTACAAGTTGTTCTCTAAGCTGTCTCAGTTATTTTCTTTGACGAAATTACTTTCTTTGACACAGCCAACCGTTTGTGTTATTTCACTTCATAAAACATTGATTTACAGATATGTTTTCGTTAAAAGAATATTTATACGAATGACAAAACTGATCAAGACAGGAAAAGAAAGATTGCAATTTTGCTCTATTTTAAAGGTGATCGGTCGTCTTGAAATATTGTTTGTGACGTCAGCCTTTTCTTGACATGTTTCTGAGGCGTCACTGTTCAACAGATACACCGTACAAGCGTGGTATAGCTAATCGGTAAGCAAGACGAGACGGCATGTAGCTGCATACCTACTAGGTATACCGATGTCATCATAGCTACTTGTATGGTGTATCCGTTCAACAGTTACGACTACAGAACATGTCAAGAAAAGGCTGACGTCACAAACAATATTTCAAGACGACCGATCACCTTTAACTCCCTTTATGGACCTTATGCATACGGCGTCACAGAGCAGAAAGTGCTCTCTCGTTTGGAGGCAAGTGCGTATCATTGCAAGTTATACCAACAAATGCAAAAAGCTGATTTGTCAACCAACGGGATACTCGCGTACGTTTACCACACGAGCGTGCGAAGTCTACTGCGTGCGTACCATATGCTTCATTGTTTTGTTTCCAAAATGACGTCGCGTGACGTCGATGCATAAGGTTTACTACATTATAGACTTGCTTTAAGTCCTTTATGGCAGACTCGAAAACCAAACATTATATGAGTGTGCTGTTTTTTAGAATTTATTAATCTCTGAAATATTTATCTGAATAAATAAAACTTCCGTATCATGTTCCTTGTCCCCCTAATGCGCAACGTTGGTGCGATGATATACGAGTTCACACTTTGAAGTTACATAGCATACGTGCATGTCTAATCGCAGGGCCATAGCGTTGCGTATGTGTGTGTGCTAATATCTCAACAAAGCTGCATTAACATATTTAGACATATTATTGGACTTAACCAACTGCATATTCCCGAACTGAAGAGCTGAAGACAACTGCCTCCAAACTCAATACATTTTCAGGGACCGATTCAGGATGCGTGGGCTGTGGGTAGGTAGGAATGCATTTACCAGGTTAATTTTTCCCACTTTTGAGTTATACTCTCCTGATTATATTTTTACTAATCCACCAAATAACACATGTAATGCTACAGTGTCCAACTGGTCCAAAAATAGAACAAGGCCTGTCTTTCATATTTCGAATACAGTTGGGAACAGGGGCGTCAATCCGTATTCAAATGTGGGGGGGGGGGGGTGGGGACGGGGGACACACATGACTAAGCACAAACCAATCCCTTTGGTTTTGAAGAGGGGCTGTCTTCCTATAGGCCCTTTCCTCCTCCCCCTCCCCCCACTCATGATGACTGACGCCCTATTCTAATAAGAATTATCATTTCAAAGTTAACATGACCATCATAGATGATCTGCCAGGTGAAATACACGGAGTCCACGGACTGGCGGAATTACTTCAAGATGTTATTTTCATCATGTCCCAAAATAGCTGAAACCACGCTTCGCAGCGTGGATCATTGTCGGAGATCGTGAATCCGACCAGGCCCGTTGCTAGGGTGATATGTTTGGGGGTGTGAAGGTCCCAAATTCCGACTGGCTGGATGTTCTCTTTTTTTTTTTCAACTGAGTGGAGGCGTGTAAATTTGCACTTTGTTTATGTGCTCACCGTTTTGTATACAGCAGTGGGGACCCTTCCTTTGTCACTACATAAACGTGTCGTCCTGGGAGGGGTCTAAGGGAAGGGGGCGTTACCCTCCTTTGAGAAATTATCGGTTAATTTAAGGCTACTTAGGTGCAAAACGGTGCTATCTTTTGAATATTTTTAGAGCTGATCGTATATGGCTGGAAAATGTCCATAATTTAGTGAATTCTAATTTTTCCGACAGGGTGGGTGTTTTTACTAACTGCAGTGGCGGCGCGTAAATTGCCCCTTTTTATGCACCCTGCGTTTTTGTATTGCGTTTGTATACAGCAGTGGGGATCCTTCCTTTGTCACTATATAAAGGTGTCGTCCTGGGGAGGGGTCTAAGGGGAGGGGGCGAGGGGCGGGGGCGAGGGGCCGTCTCCCTCCCCTTTGAGAAATTTTTGTTAATTTAAGGTTGCTTAGATGCAAAATGGTGCTATCTTTGGGATATTTTTGGAGCTGATCGTAGTATAGCAAAGGTGTAAAGGACTAGCAAGGGCGTTTTCGGACTGCTTTTTAGTCGTAAGTGTATTAACAATCACCATCTATACCGATAATTGCTTCGGCGAAGCGCTCGGTAAAAATTTTTGAAAAATGTTTAACAGCAACAACGTACTTTCAACCTTCCATATCATGCTACAAATTTGACTGAATGCAGTTGCGTATCCAGGATTTCTCTCAATGGGGGCATGTAGTATGTTGTGTGACCGCAGGCCTGGGGGATGGGGCTAAGGGGTGTTCCCCTCCCTTTTGAAATTTTTGAAAAATTAGGTGTCCTTACATGCAATCTGGTGCCAAATATGCTACCTTTTGAAGTAAAATTTGTGTTAAAAAATTAACGTATTTTTAGGGATTTAAAAAAAAATAGGCATCAGTAAAGGGGCATGGCCCAATGGGGTGTTCCCCCTCCCCTTTGAAAAATTTTGAAAATTTGGGTGTCCGTAAATGCAATCTGGTGCCAAATATGCTACCTTCTGAAGTAAATTTTTGCTAAAAAATTTACGTATTTTTAGGAACTTAAAAAAATCGGAATCAGTGACGGGGTTCATGGCCGAATGACCCTGCCCTCCGCGTACGCCACTGATTGAATGAACCCATATTGATACGAGGCCCCTTCAGATGTTTTGAGATATATGTCTGTTTTCGGAGAGTGTTGGGATCAGAATAGTTCCATGTATAATTACCTTTTTAATGGTCATGAGAAGGAGTGCAAACCGTAACGCATGCGGGCGAAGCGCGCCGAAATTTTGTCATTAAATAAGATTTCCCTGACGAAATCTACATTCAGAATCTGCATCGAGACACTTAACAATTGCCCAACAAACCTACCTGCCACTCAAAAAAGCCAGTCAAATAGAGCCACGACACTACTCTTTTACGCAAATGTGAGGGGGGGATTTGATATTGTGTCCCCCACCCATCGAAATGTGGGGGACTTGTCCCCCTGTCTCCCCCCAGGATTGACGCCCATGGTTGGGAACATGATGTTTATGTGTGCGTTATGGATTCAACTGAACTGTTTTGAGTAACGTTGTCTTAAATTTTATAACTCTGAAAGCTGGCGTGAGACTAGGCCCGTAGCTAGGGAAAGTTCTGAAGGGGCGAAATAGCTTCCAGGGGACAAAACATTTTCTTAGGGGGCGAGACATACTAAATGGTAATGGTTATTTTGAATTTTCTAGGGACGCTGTCCCTACCCGCTTGGCCCCCATAGCTAGAGGCTTGCGCGGGGCCCACACGTGTGCGGGGCCTTGGGTCATGTTCAAATTGGTCCCTTGTAAATCCTCCACTGCACATTTCCCTTGAAATGTCGCTTTTTCAATTTAATTGGGTTACCTGTCTCCCTTTGCATTTTCCTTTCGATTCTGTCTCTTACCGTGTCGTTATTCTTGCTACGGCGTTCAGCATTATAATACTATGTATTTCTCAATTGTTTCTTAAGTTGTTGGGGGTTCACCCTTTAGAAAAGAAACAAAAGTAAGCACTCATCTCTTGGGACTATCAAAACAGTGATCGAAATCCGAGTGTGCAGGGGTACTGGAGTGGAAACTTCTTCAATCCTGTACCCCATACACTTAACACCCCAAACCTGGACCAGATTAGATTGACCTATTACGGACATACAGTACTTGCCTTAACACGTTAAATATAAACCAACAAATGTTGGATCTATAGGCCGGTGCTGTGGCCGAGTGTATAAAAGCAATGGCATTCGAAGGGATGAAGCCTAGCAACCGGTGATGCGGTTTTCGATGCCCGGTTGGGTCAAAGTAAGGTGGGTTTTTTTCATGTTAAAGAGATCTTCGGTTCTCCATCTGAAATGGCCTTTCAAAAATCACATTCGATCAAAATTGTTGAGTTGGTCCGACGTGAATTTGTAATCTCATAGGCTTCTGCCACATCGTGCTCTCTTGGCGTCGTAAAACTACCTTTCAAGCGAGGGTGTTGATTTGTGTTGGTCATGGGGGTGGGGGTCGGAAATCTCAGAAATCCGCAGAAGTCAACCAAACTTTTACCTTGCAGTTTTATATCGAACATACGATTGATCTGGGTGGTTGACAGGGAGTAACACCGGCAATATGCAAGGTTCTGAAAATGATAAGAGGAGGTACAAGTGCGGGCGAAGCGCCCAGAAAAATTGTCGGTTGTAGATAAGTCGCAGGGTTGCATGGGGATATCCTAGCGAAGAGTATCAATATGAAAGCCTTGACATTAAACTTGAATAATTTAAGTGCATATGTGCGTCTTAGAGTGTCCCAGTAATATCCAGATATGTATATGGCAAAAGACGCGGGCCAAACGCGCAGAAAAATTGCCTTTCGTGGTCAAAAGAGCTAAAAAGTACCGTCGTTGACAAAAATTGAGAGGGGATAAAAGGGATTCCGCCCCTCTCAACCAAAATACTAGGGATTATGCCTTATGGGCCCACACGCAAATTTGAGCAAATATTGAGGATCATTGCCGAAATACTAACGGCACTCCGTCCTCCCCATCCAAATGATTGGAGGGGACTGTCTAACATAGACCAATTTTAGCAAATATCACTGCAGTTTAACCCACTCTGCGGGAAAATTGAACAAGGTACTACGTTTCCAACCAAATTACAAAGGGAATACACATGTGTGTCAATGAATGTCTTGTTAATCACCAAACATCCACTCTGATAAGTGTGCGCCAACACAAATGTTTTTCAAGACCTTAAGTCACCGGAAAGTCTGATATTCACACAAATATCAACAAATAATACGGTTTTGCCAAGCTAGCTCAGATACCCCCCTCACCCAAATTATTGGTGTGGACTATGTCTCACACTCACAATATCAGCAAATATTATGGTCGTTGACAAAATATTGGGGGACGAAAGGTGGTCCACACGCAACCAAATTATTGGGGAACCATGTCCCCGCCATCATCTCCGCCCTTGCCTGGATGATGTAATTATGTAACATTAGAAAAATCTTCTCCTTGAAATGAGCGTCATGACTTGGCCGATAGCGTCAAGACTTGGCCGATTTTTTAACGATAGAAAACCGCAAATAACAAACTGACCGTGGTATTTCTACCAGGTGTTCATACCACGAAAAAAAAAAAAAACAAAACTAGAGGTGTACCTCATTGCTGAAAATTTCAAGAAATAATTCTCGTCTGCAATGATAAGCACGCTCTTCGTTAATTTCGGATCATGAAGTACATATTTGATAAGTTTTTCGTCTCAAATATTTTATTTTGACAGATTGTTTACTTTTTTTGACAGATTGCTGAATTTTATTTCCGTACATAACTTCACCAAATCTGAACCGACTTTTATGGTTCAAGATTCATTTGGTAACTAATTTAGCGGCTGAATCCGATTTTAGTCACATCATACGTGGAAGTACAAATCGATCCTTAAAAATCTTTTGAAGATAGACGCCCAGTCTCTTAAAGTTAACCACAAAAATACGTCTCCACACCGCTGGATTCGGAAACCAATGTCAATGTGTACATGTCCAGAGTTGAAGCTGACGAAATCTGTAATGCTCTCATCTCTTCCTCTCTCTCTCCCTCTTTTCTTATTTTAGATCCCGTCCCTTCCTCCGCGAAGATTTCTGTCCTTTTCGACATGAAGACTTCGTTAATTTATTCCTTGGTAATTGTAGTATCCGTGGTTGGTGTCATTGCCGGGCAAGAACCTACAGAACGTTTGACTGTTAGGCTCTGCTCAAATGACACTGGTGAGACATTTCCTCTTTGTTGGATGCAAAGCAACACCAGTATTACACATTACTGCGTTTATCTGAAAAATTTCATTAATTTTGTAAGTGATGATACTTTAATATCAGGGAAGACAACGGACGAATACGAACACACTTTTGACGATATCCAACTAGGATTTGAATATTCTGGCTGTGTCATTCCAGTCATGAACGAGGCAGCAGATGACGTCACCGGCAAAGAATCTGACGATGAACTAGAAGCCTTTTGCAAAAATATACGGGAAAATTATGGCGATACAAATTCGACTTGTATAAAGTTCACACCCAGCGGCTGGACTTTCCGAGAAAGTCTAGCAGTTGCATGCACTGTCTATCTGCTTGCTATGTATATCAGCCTGCGATTAGCCAACATCTTTTGCCCATACAAAAGGAAAGCAACACCCCTAGATTTTGAAAAATTTTACCTTTATAACGAACGAAAACACCTGAAGTTAAAGTCAAAAGGTCGGAGAAGTGAAACTGTAAAGAGAAGGGTTGAATCTATCAGAGAGAAAGCAAGAAGGAGATCCGAAGCTGTGTCGGAAGCTGTATCTAAATCTCCCAGAACACCTTCAAGTCAAGGCTCCGGAACGGGAAATTTTACCTTCTGATTGCCTTTAAGACGTCAATGGAGAAACTGACATACAGTGGAGTACGCAGGATCTGGTCAAAGGTGTGACAATTTCCAGGATAGGTCAATCCACCAACCTAACATTTCGCTGGGGCACTACGCGCCCCTGCGTGATGTTTACATACACTGTAAAAAATTTTCTGTTTTTTTACAGATTTTTTCTGGCAGCAGAGTTTCCAAGCTTTTTCTGTAATTTTATATTACCGAAATCCTCGGTAAAATTTTACAGGAAAAAAATGTTATTTTACAGATTTTTTCTGGCAGCAGAGTTTCCAAGCTTTCTCTGTAATTTCACATTACATATCATGCTGTTAAAAAACAGTGTTTGCCTGTAAAATTTTGAATTGAAGCTGCCGCTGTATACGTGGTATACAAGTATGTATGGGACTTTTCCATAGTCCGTGCTGCATAACTACCCTTTGAAGCATCCCCCTTTCTCTCCTTTTTTTCCAAAAGTCCCCTGACTCTCTGGCGAAGAGCCAGGGGCGAAAACCAAACAATACTCCCGAAGGAGTTCTGCTCCCCGAAGGAGTAACAACGTCCCCAAGGGACAAACTTTGACTTAACTGACACCACCTGACAGTGGTCCCGTTCTAGACTGGCTGAATAGAACAGGCCTCACCCTGGGAGCTCCGCCGTCGTGATCACGGACACTCCTGCGCCTTTCTCTCGTGCGGTGCTTTTTAAGTGCATCGAAACGGCACATACAAACAAAAACAAAAACTCAAACCGGATCGGGCAGAAACATAAACGCAAACTATTTACAAACAACTAAATCAAACAGAAAAGTATGTTCATTACAGTAATAGAACTATATGTACAGATACTTACATACACATATATACATATTTACAACATATTTACAACCAAGCACCTCACAAGCCACCCACATACAAACACAGCCCCATTTACAAATTACAGTAGTTCCATATTTACAAACAAAATCAATATTTACAAGTTGACTTTTTTTCCAAAAGTCCCCTGACTCTCTGGCGAAGAGCCAGGGGCGAAAACCAAACAATACTCCCGAAGGAGTTCTGCTCCCCGAAGGAGTAACAACGTCCCCAAGGGACAAACTTTGACTTAACTGACACCACCTGACAGTGGTCCCGTTCTAGACTGGCCGAATAGAACAGGTCCCACCCTGGGAGCTCCGCCGTCGTGATCACGGATACTCCTGCGCCAGGTAAGTATGACTACCACGAGAGAGCCAGAGGCGGTAACGGTCCATAATCGTTAACATATGCTGTGTGCGAAATGCGGAATGTCTTATATTAATTTGACCGGTTAGTTACAGTGAAAAATGTTACTACATATTTTTTACAGAAGTAAGGTTCACTGATCTTATTATTTTCTATTGGTGTTAATAAACAACTTATCTTTTCACCAAAAAAAGTGTCTTTTGTTACAGATCTGATTAGTGTAGGACTGTTATTAGCGTCAATTTACAAATTTTATTTCAAAATTTGGCCACGCCCACTTTATTAATTAACTTCCCCTAAAAAGGGCTTTAATTAAGTCTACACACAATTCAAGGATATCCAATGCTTTATTATGATATTTTTAATAAACTGCACCCGCAAAGTCTTTACAGTGTTATCTCTTAACCAGTTAGATCTATTTTTAATTTGCATTTTCAAAACAGATTTTTTTTCAGTAAACTACTGGAAATACGTGAAACCTCTGTTAAATTTACAGAATATTCTCGTAAATATGAAAAAACAGATATTTTCGGCAAAATTTTACAGAAATTATCTGCAAATTTTTATTCGTATAAAAATACAAACTTATTCCGTAAAAGATGTGATATACGGAAGACTTCTGTAAAAATTACAGGAATTATATGTAAAATAAGAAATACAGAAAAAATCTTGAAAATTCTACAGAACTTTACTGTTAATTTGGAGAAATTTTTACAGTGTACACGGGCCCAGAGGGAAGCACGCCCCTACTCCCTCCCCTCTCTTCCTGTTATCACACACGTGGTCTTATAAAGATTACGCTAAGAAGTTTATATGACCATTTGACAGCAACAGTTTGTGTTCTCAGTTTCCAGAACGAATTGTTTAAAATGACACAAATGTATAAATGTAGGTTTATGTACATAAATGACTTCGCGTATATCCAGTTCATACAACTCACCATTTAAAACAGATTATCGTCGTATAGATGCTTTATTTGTCTCGTAAGTCACAATTGGAACAATCTTCTTTCTTATATCAGATTTGTGAAGTACTTTATCATTCATAGAAAACGAAATATTATAAAGGGTTTTAACTACCATTTGCCATCAATAATTTCATAAAGTGACGTTTGTATGCTGTTATACGTAATCGAGGTGTTGTATAGTATTGCTCAGTGTCACATTTGTAAGATATTTTCCATTTGTAGTCGCGTACGGTATTTGTTGTTTATTTGTGCTTTCATTTTTTCATTTTCTCACTCAGTTGTACAGCGGCGTGGTATAATTCATTTTTGTTTCTGTTTCTATCTTAATCATATTGATTTATCTTTATAGGATGACAAACATTATAGGATTACAACATTATAGGACTGAAACATTATAGGATGACAAACATTACAGCTAACTTAATTTCGTAGCCTTTTGCGTATGTTAGTATTGTGGGCTCGAAAAGTGTCTTCATGTATCCATTCTTCCGCAGAAGCCACAAACTGTCTCATACTACACAACTTGGTAAAGTTCAAGTTTCTACCTTTAAATATGCAGTTAATTCTCCGTACAACATATTTGCCAGGCGCGGATCCAGGTGGGGCGCACCCGGCGTACGGCCCCCTTTTTTCGATGACCAACGATTTTTTTTTTTTGACTCATAGATGTGGAAAATATGCTTCCCAGATGCTGAGAAATCGCACCTAAGCGCATCTAGAATTCAAATTTTCTTTGGGAAGGACACCCAAATCCCCCACCGTGGCTTCGCTCGCTCGTCGGCCTTCGGACGGTGTGTGCGCCCCCCCCCCTCTCAAAATCCTGGATCCGAGCCTGTTTGTACATCTGCTCTTGGAGACGTTTGAAGTTTCGACCCATTTCCACGTGACGTCATGCTTTTTTACGCGGCAATGTTGGAGCAATAAGTTGCTGATACCACCTTACTGGTTCGAGGCAAACGTGGAAAGCTTAAATGTAGGTAGGGCGCGTATACGGTATGTGGTGGAATCACTGCATAACTTAGTGATTGAAGTTCACTTTGTGAATGCCTTTTTATTTGCCGCTTATTTGCGTTGCTAGTAGAAACGTAGCGTAGCCGAAATGAGGATGCACCAACTTATTTGGTAAAGTATTTCTCATATTGTTATTATAACTTCGGCAATTTTAACTTTCTAAAGTGCATATTTATGTTTAATTGTAACACTTGTAAATGTTTGGAAAATGTCTCCGCCAACAAGTTCATGAACAGAAATATTCTTGCTGGTTTCCTTTCCACAAATTTGAAGTAATCGTTACTGGTGTTACCTCATGAAAATGCTTCTTATTTCTTTTAATGTTTTTTGTAGGTTTGCAGGTGCGGATCCAGACATTTCGAAAAGGGGGGGGTGGCTGAAAGCCACCTTGAATATTCTCCTAGATTAACATTATGCTTATTTTCGTGTATCTGTTATTGTTGATGTGGCAAAAAGGGGGGTCTGATCCCGACAAAGCCCCCCATCCTTGGATCCGCGCCTGGTTTGCAAATGTCACAGCAACTCAGTACATGCATGGTAGGAATTAAAGGAAAGCCTGTGTCCCTCTCAATGCTCTTTTTACGACACTGCTACTCTTCACTAAACCCTTCAGACATTATCAATCAGGGCTTCCGATACGTAATGATAGGAGAGAGGGTACTCAGCAAAAAAGATATGTCACATTGGTCAACTTTTGGTGTTTTCCCCCAAATACCATCCTGTCCATCCAATATAATGAAAACCTGCAGTGTTGGAGTACCTGCTACTTATACAAAGCCCGATTTTAAGCTATTCGTTGGCTATTTAGGACATCTTATGGGGTCTTAGCCCTCCTTTACCCTTTAAAGGCTCTTGAATCTCACCCCAGACAATAAAATATTCTCCCTACTAAGTTTCCTATAAGCCCCTCCTCCATTGTAAAGCAGAGCTATTGTTTGAATGAATGTCAATCAAAGTGCAGTCACCAATTGTATTGCCGTAGGGCTATTCCTTAATAAGTTTGGGGAATAGACCCTTTTCCAAATAGCAATTACAAAGGATTGTGGGATAGAGTTTTGGTACATGTTGTTTTTGGCCACAGTAAAATGCCATTGTCGAGAACGTCGCACACCAAAAGTCTGTCCCACTATCCTTTGTAATCGCTATTTGGAAAAGGGTCTATGCAACAGCCCGCAACAGCCCCATAAACTCGTGATGTTGTATGACAGTTCCACACAAAACGTATGGTCAGCAATGTATTTTATGCGACTGTACGGCAATGTTATGAATCTGTCCTTGACAAGAACTTATTCTTCATTAACTAATCACATTTTCAAGTCGGATCTGCTTTTAAAAGCTTTGTAAGTTTTAGGCGGTAGTTGCAGCTGTCATGCCATAAAGCTGGCAAAGAAGATTCAAACATAAGCGTATGGGACTGTTTTCAATAGACGAGTTGGGAAATTCGGTACTTCCGGTAAGGTCACAAGGTCAAGTGTACCATGACAACGGGCAACCTGTTTAGCTCTGCTCGGTCAGCCTTCAACACTCGCGCTGGGACACTGTAAGCGTGGTACACTTCACCTTTGACCCATTCCCATATTGCATTGCGTGGAAACATTTCCCAACTCGTCTATTGGCGGCTGAACACTAGTTTGACGGAAATTTTAATGCAAAAGTGTGACAAGCTTTCTCCCCCAAAAGGGCATATATTCTGCTTGAATATTACATTTTTATCTGCCTGAATTTGAGAGATACAACCCCAATTCCACCTCGTGCACTTATGACTATGAATGTAAGGAGACCATTTGATGAGAAATGTCGTTTATGGGTGATTAAGAGGCCCTTGGCCAGGCAAGATACTCAGTGAAGGGGGAGGGGGAGGAGAAATAGCTTCCAGAAGGGTGAAACATTTTTAAGGGAGGCAAAATATACTAAAATGCATTAAAGTAATAGAAAGTTTTAATCCCCAGTGAGAAAATGTTTCTGTGCCTTGGACGTCGCCCCTAACCCCCTCTCATGGTTACGGGCTTGGTGATCATGTCATTAAGGAAGACTCAATTGGTAAGCCCAGCTTCATTAACTCACATAAACTCTTACGTCTTTCAAATTGTCAGTGTCTATTCTGAATCTAAAACTACCAAGAAATAAACTTGCATTCTAAATCTACAAGGGAGGACCAGAGTGATTTGCTTCCCACAAATATTCCATCGGTAGTTTGGTTCGGGACCGTAGTGGTAAGAAAAGTGAGAATATTCGTATGGAAATTTCTGATTCCAATTAACTTTCAATACTCAATATCCCCTGTGACTCTGTAGGAATTTCCGACGATCAGCCAGCATATTGCACATTTCTTCAGGCAAAGACACTTCCTACACCTGACATGGGGGGGGGGGGGGGTCATACTTTATAGCTTTACGCCCTGATCATTAGCCTTTAACAATAAGACAGTTCAGAGTTGCTACTGCGCATGTGCAGTCTCTAGGTCATACGTCATAGGGGTAGAGAACGCAATCATAACTCACGTGCTGTGCATAGGTTTGTACATCTTACGCCACGGTATTGCCATAGTAGCGTTCCCTCAGTGGAAGACCGGATACCCTTATAACCTTTGACCTTTAGAAAACAACGGTAACTCTGAATTGGCTTAAAATGTCACTCACGCAAGGGTACCCATCAACCCACTTTCCCACTCACTCACTCCTGCCAATGTAATGTGAAGCTAGGAGAGTATTAGATTTAAAAATGATAGGACGCCCTCAACATCTGATTTTTCTCGTAGTTTCTTTGGTCTATTGGATTTCTTAAAACGTAGATACTCAGTGAGTAAGGTCAAAGTAGCTCTGAATAGAAGGAACGATAAACGTCCACCAAGTGAGTATGTTAGTGGAAACCATGTAAATAAGCCAGCTAAATAAGACTTACAATGCATGCCGGGTATTTGCCGTGCCATCTGAGCGAATCCGCGATTTTTCCAAATATCCTACACATGGGCCTATACACGGTTCGACTGAGTGATTCTTTTTCTTTTTTCAATTAAATATTACCACATTCGCTGTCCCCCCTCCAATTTCAGAGTTTTACTTTTAGGCAGGTTTGTAGGAATAGTGGGGCACTATGGATATATGCCCCCCACTTTTTTTTAATATGGTCTAAGTGAACCCCTTTTGAAAATGAAAAATGTATATATATATATATATATATATATATATATATATATATATATATATATATTATATACATGCATACATATGTATGTATATCAGGGACTTTGAAGAGTGGACTTCAGATCTTGTGCCCCCCCCCCCCCGTCCATTTTTCGATATGTTGCTTCAGCCCTGCTTTTCAGATATCATTTTTCTGAACGCCAACCACTTTACCCAAAAAGTTGAGTCGAACACCACGATTGTAATGCAAAGAATGTACGTACTAACACAAAATACCTTGTCTGGACTGCCTCTCCCTTCGGTAAAGCAGAAGTGTATCTTTCTTTCCCGACATGCATTATAATTCTTTAATGTCGAAATTCTTTGTTCATTTGTTCTGTTTTGAAATAAAAAAAATGTTAATTTGATTGAAGATTGAAAAATTCGGCTCTCATGATGTATGGTGAGTAGGGATCGTCTACAAAAAGAGGAGGGGATTCTGTCGGAGCATGAAAGCTTACCCTGCTAAGGACCCTTTGAAACATACTGGTAAGTAATTGCTGATTTAATCACTCTGTTTTAAAAAAATCTCTCGTCCTGCATGGTACGAGACTGACATCCACCCCATCCCCAGGTTAAAGTGAAGAAATCCTATTGAAACTTCAATATTTCGATGTCAGTACTATGAAAGCTGAATGTTACACTTGCCATAAATGTTAACGATACCATAAATGTTACCCTTCAAAGCGTTCCTTCGACTTTCAATTTCGTGGATTGAATGAACTGTTTAGATTTACTTATTACTATAATCATATTGTGATAATTAGAGGTTAACGATACCCGTCTTTGCGTAAGACTCTCGAAAACTTTGTGTAGTGAGATTAAAAATGTAGCCTAAAGCTTTGCCTTGATCTCACATCTGCACATGCATAAACGAATTCGGGGTTGGAAGACGAAACCAAAACGAATATTTTTAAAGGCCAGGATCCCCTGCTCTTCCCTCATATCACAAAGTCCCATCAGATTAAAAAGCTTTCCTAGAACTTCCTGTGAATCGTTGTTGCTCTAAGTTTACCTATAGAACTAATATGGTTAACCCAAAGGGAATCCATTTCTTGAAAAGTGAGTGGTTTCAATATCCTCAAAATAGCATATTTTAACTGTAATCCACAAACCATCTTTAAGTTGTCCAGTCTGCCGTGGTGATCAATCACACTGTAATTGAGATGCTCCATATAGGAAAATGGCTTATTAGTCTCATGACTTTTATGTCAGTTTTGAGGCAAAAAATAAGCTTAGGGATCACCTTGGTGCCAAGAAGAAACTTGACCTTCGGCGGCAGAACTCTTGCCCTACATTTAAAAGATAAGTGAGATCCTGCAAAGAGCAAACACAAGTTCGATTTGGTTATCAAAATATAAGAGTTTCAAGTTGCTAATTCCTTTGTTTTCTTTGATTGGCAGGTTTTAACTTTGAAGAAAATTAAAATACATGGAATAATAAATCACTTCTTAAAATTTTTTACAAGTTTAAAATGAAGAAATTAAAAATCTTGACAAGTTGGACACCATCGAGAAAATACTGGAGACCTGTTGTCAATGACGTCGCACCTGAAAGGGGCGAAATAGCTTCCGGGAGAGAAATGTTTTCTTAGGTGTAATGCTTATGCAATGGTAATTTATGAATATTCTAGGAGGGCCAAAAAAATTTCTGGGTTTGCTCCTTGGCCCCCTCGGCTACGGGTTTGTAGTGTGAATATAGTCACCATAGTTGTACTGGCTCTATTGGCGGTTTGCGCATGTCTGTTTAAACCATAAGCTGATTTATAGGGCCTGTGTACTTTTATACAGCTATAACGATATGAATACAGACTGCGAACTCTTTAACCACCCGAAAAGTACCTTGTACATAACGAACCACAAAAAGAAATTTTTAACGATGTTCATCTGTTACACATTGCGGTTTCATTTCTCTCAGACCTGCTGCAATTTTTTTTACGATATTTTTTCTCAGGTAATCTTGCAATCGTCTTGTTTTATTAGTTGATCGTTCTATTAAGCTAGTCTATACCATGAAATATTAACGAGATATCTTGATTATACTTCAGTTCATTCGTTTAATTAAAACTGGACTGAATTCATTTCACCGTATCCTCCTTTTAAACACTACAAGTCTCTTTTCTGGTCAACTAAATATCATATCATATTTAAGTCTGCGTGGATGAGTGTGGATACTTGTTTCTCGAGCTAGGGTAATTGTGGTCTAGTATAGTCGGACATTCATTTTGCTTACTCAAGTGTACTAGCCTGTCAGCTTTAATTCCTCGCCAGGGATTTTCGAACATATAAGAGAAAGGAAACACATTAAATATTGACATTAATTTTTGATGTCCTTATGTTTCTGTTACCTGTTATTCTCAGTTGGGATGTATGATTCAGTGTTCCAATTCATGGTACGATTGCCAAGCACAACTAATCGCACCATACTGACAGGGGTACGCTGATGAACAGACTTGCTTCGGCAGTCACGTGGTGAACATGCAATCTTTCTTCATAAATGAAACTAAAAACTCTAAGCTTTGGAGGATGATGGCAGCCCTTCATAATATGAATAAAAAGATGGCACAAGATTCTATACGATTCTTACGATTCTTAAAGAGGGATTTCAGTCACGTGACTTTAACCAACTAGACGCAATTTTGAAGGGCAAGATGGCGCATCTCTTTGGTTTTGACGGGCACGCGTCCATTGTTTCACAGTAGTATCGATGGTTATCCCGTGCGCGTGTGCTGCAAATACGCTTACTGCGTGTATTTTTTGACCTTCAGTGCCTGGGAATCGATTGCGCGTGACGTCACATGAAATCCCTCTATTGTCAAAAATTTGACCGACAGATTATATAGACCCGACGGATTTATGTTTACTTTAAGAGGTAGCGTACAAATGACAACTTGATTCCGTCTCATTCATCCCCTCTTCTGGAGCAAGGAAATCTGGTAACGTTTACATGCTATTGGTTATGTCTCCAATTAGTGAACTTAGCAGAATTTAGGTGAAAAGTGTCTATCAAATATTCGAAACAGTGGGGAAAACGTTTGATATGGCAGGGTCACAATAAACCCAATTCTTCCACTAAGTTGCCTGCATGACTAGTAAATGCTTCATATTATCATCTGCCCATGGTGATCATAAAACTGAATTGCGAAAAAGTTGACTAGTTTACGGAAGCTATTAATGCCATTTAATTAAAATTGATATTTTGACATGATTACAAACTTTTAATTTTTTAAAACAAATTCTACTTTGTTATTATAAATTAATAATTTTTTCTTTTATTAATTTGTTGTTATAAATTGATAATTAGTTATAACTACAAATAATTTGGACCAAAAAATAAATAACTTGCAATACAAAGTTAATAATTTTGGCTTGAATGGTATGCATTGATGGGCTTTGGAGCTATTTGAGATTTCATACCGTATTTGAAATAAAAAAGTCTTGGTGACCTCCTTTTAGAACGAAATGTTTTAAGGACAAAATCTTATGGCATTTCATTGTACCAAAGATTGGACAGAAGGTCTATGTGTTCTTTTACCAGATAGTAGGCCTATATAGCAAATTTGTTGAACAACTTACATTGTAACAGGCCCTTTATATGATTACATAGCTTTTTATGACGCTTTGCCTTCATCTTTAAGCACCACGGCACTCAAAGTTCTTCGATATTTATTACCTGTTTTCATTAAATGAATTTGTAAGCTCTAATACAGTGTTTAGGAAATGAACACTTTTCTAAACACTTCTTTCCTACCAATTTATAAGCATGTTTAGATGCCAAACATATAGGGTTAAATCGCTAAACATGTGAAGCATATAATCGTGTTTACGAATGTGGCAAAATAGGTGTTTAATTGCTAAACACGTTTTTCACAGAACATAAAATCATCTTGTCTGAGACTGTGGTTATTGTGAATGATTTATAAGATATGACTGTCTGCTTAATCATGTCCAGTATTTTACAAATTCCTTCCATTTATTACTGATTCATTTGTTAAACAGTGTTAAGAAATGCACGGTTACTTGCTATTACTGAAAGTCAAGGAAATGCCAACCTTTACAGCCTGACGCTTAAAGGAAATTAAAAGGTCCAGGTCGCAGGTGAAGATTACAGTACCATAAAAGAAAGCAGAGGAATTTTTTACCCTCATACAAAAATATCTTCCTCAGTTGCCAGGATAAAGTCATTCTCATCATCCACAAGAACCCTGATTTTTCCCACTTGTAGCAAGTCTTGAATGGTGTCACATGCTTAACTTCTCTTGACAAATATTAGCCTATGCTTTTCTTTTGAATTTGTTTCCATTTATTTTGGAAGTCCAAACACCATTCAGAAAGTGATTTCCTAGAAATAAATAGGCAGAGTGCTGCAAACAAATAGATCCTGTCCTTGTATTAAAAGAAAAAGTAAAATAATTCAAACCGGAAAAACAAAGAGATTAGAGAGGGAGAGAAGGAGTCTGAACGTCAAAAGCATACTTACTACAGGTCAGCAATTTGGATAATGGCAGCTTCCCTTGAAATTACTGGAATGGCGATATATCGACAACCAAACAAGATATGTAGTGATTTTTTAGCATAGGCTTCAGAATTTTTCTTTTCGTTAAAGGAAGGGTTTAAGCAAAAATTGCTTTTAATATAAGAAAGAGAACCTAAATCTAAGCATTTTGGTTAAATTTCCTTTCAGGTCTGAAGTATAGTTTTCGAGATAACAGCAAATCAAGTTACCACATTAGTGACCTAAAAAGTCAACTTGAAGCAAGCAGGGGTTATATTATCTCGTCTCATTGATCGAACAATGCTTTGTGTTTTAATCTATTGTTTTGACCTTGAAGTAAATAGCGATATGAACTGTCCAAGGGAAATTTAAAGTTTATAAAATTGCTATGCCTCTCGTGCATACACATTCCGATAACATAACATTATGAAGGAGAACAGTGGTTATAAAGTTTGGAAAAGGTCATTTGTGTAAGGTTATGATGTCAAATGTGTTTGGTTCAAGTTAACTGTGGGTCAAAAAAATGTGACAACTTCATCTGCCAATATTTGACGGACAGCACATCCGATTTGAATGAAACTATCACCAGGATGCTTACATGGGGTACCTCTATAACATAGCAAAACTTGATTCCAGCCTAAATACTTACAGAAACTAAAACTATATCTTTCGTCTTCTAAAGTAACACCTTTAAACAAGCGTTTTGTCTCCTGTCACTCTGCCAGTATGTTGTAGATGACGGCCGTTATAATGAATAATGCAGAACACAAAGTGAATAGAGCACCAGGAGTACGGCTCAAGGAACTGTAAGGGATTATCATGATGTGGCAATTTACTGTTTTAAAAGGCAAACCGAGTTAGCCCAGAATAGTTTCACTTCAGAAATTGGGTCAGTTGCAGCAGGGAGTTGCTATTTGACAGGTTCTGTCTTAGTAAGTACACCACGTGTAATACCTCTGTTGAATTACACACCTAATGTGGCCCGCTTTGTGACTCCTGGATCCATGCAGGAGTTCCAAACAGGTAAATGCTAAAGTGTGTGTACAAATAGATGTTTCAGATTTGTCAGGTATCTATTTATTCATCCATTCATCCATTCATCCATCTTTCAGTCTATCAGCAGGCCCGTTGTCACGGGGGGCCAGGGGGCGAAGCCCCCCTTGGAAAATTTTTCGCCCCCTCTAGAAGATCAAAAATTAGCATTGCCGTAATGCATTTTAGTATGTTTCGCCCCCTCTGGAAAATTTTTCGCCCCCTAGAAGTTTTTTCGCCCCTCCCCCCTTCAGCACCTTGTCTGGCTACGGGCCTGTCTATCAGTCTGTTCGTCCGTCTATCACGAAAAGTTAAAAGTCCTTTAAAGGTCCATTGACATGTAACCAGAACAGCTGTGTTACTCGGCAATTAAGCTACCCAGTAATTATGATAATGTAATACTGTCAAAATGAACAAGAAAGGCAAAAAAGAGTCTGTTCATCTGACCTAATTTCAGTATTCTTACAATTTTAACTTACTCCCGTTTCCCACTTCTTCTTAATTCCCCTGAAGGTATTGCAATTCCCTTGGCGGTCCACATGGACCCAGTTTAGAGCTGATCACTGATGTAAGTAAAGCGCCACTACAGGCTGGCGTGTAGCGTTTAGAAAATTTCGGCCAAAAGAGACCTCCTAGATCATTATTGAAAATGATCTTGCTCACTTATCGATAACGATCGTAGTTTGAACAGCCTATTGACTAGGCCTCAAACATATTGCAATTAACTGATTTTTATGGAAAACAATGTCAGTAATAACGAATTAGTAAAAGCACGTTTTAAAGCTAAAAAAGGCGCCAGTAGTTCGGTTGAGTCCCTCAGGCGCCTCCTTGACTACATGGAAGCTACGCCACTGGCTAATTATTTACCAGCTACTCTCTAGTTTGGTGTGTAATGTAGACATTTTCCAAGAAGTCAACAGCTCATTACATAATAAGCCCCTCTGGACATGTCAACACAATAACCGTCCGTAGAATAATAGATAAAACAAAGGTTCATTCATGTTAGTAAAAATCCTCAACTCCTATTGGTCCATTACGGTCAGGTGACCGTGCATTATCCTTGGATAACCGCACTGTAAATTAAGGGTAAAATTACTAGCGGATGAATGTAATGATACCGTACTAGCATCGACAGTGTTTTGTCGTCTGCTATCGTGTGTCAGCGTTACGTTTCGAAAATTATCTCAAAAATGATAACAAAACAATGTCTGAAATATCAAGTAAGCCACAAGTATACAACGTACCATGCTTAGGTCAAGGATAGGCCTAGTGAACATTTCATACCAGCCCCTGTGTGCAGTGCAAATGCACACGATACAAATGCGAGATTTCGTTGCTAAGGGGTTGCCATGGATCATTTCTAGTTACGTTACCAACCGTTAATATTTGTCCTGTTTTTGGCTGTTGAAGTCTTTAAAGCAGAGCATCATTTCCCAAATTTAGTTACATCGTTGTTATATTTCATAATTTAACCTATGAATATCGATATTGAATTCATTTTGTTTAATGGTACTTTGATAATTGCTCACGAACATTGTTTCAATGGTTGCTAATCGTGTCATCTTTTCTCGGGGTTTTGCTTCCAATAAAAAACTGAGGTTATTTGCAAACGCAAATGTTCTTTCCTTTTGGTCTTTTCATCAAAATTTTGTTGTGTATAAATGAGCAGGGTTAATCAGCGCTGGACTTGTGCATTAAATAGAGGATACTGCACTCCGGGGGTTTATGTTATCGCTGGATGCACTCGAGCTTCGCCCTCGTGCATCGCCTGCATTAACCCCCGATCGTGCACTATCTTCTACTTTATGCACGGGTCAAGCTTTGATTTATACCTTTAATAAACATCTCATCAGTCCTCTTTATACGTCACAAATTTGCATATGTAGATCATGTTTATCCACAATGTGTGTGCAAAACAGTAATGTCTTGTAAAATGGTCATATTTGATGGATTTTGGTGGAAATCGTAGCAATTTTTAATGTTTTTAATGCTTTTTACATTAAATAGGCTGGTATGATATTTACATTTCTACAACCCTTTAACTTCTTTTTTTTTTTAAATAACCCAGGGAGTCCTTCGACTTTATACTCATTGCCCACATTCTATAGTAGAAGCCCTAATAGTAATTTAGAATTTATGGTGAAGTTTAATCTATTACTCAATGTAAATCAAACAGAACGTAAACGATAACAAATGTCTCAAGAAAAAATGGTTAACTTTTGAAAGAATTTAGAACGAACGATCTAACAAGTCGTCATGGGCTAAAAGGTAAATCTCATGCGATTCATTCCCTCGTTACTTTCAGAAATGTTCTTCAAACTGTTTTTACAATCATGGCACTGAGTTGGCTGGTCTCGTGGAAGATGTATGTGTTTTATATTAAAAATGTTTCACATAAAACTGACCAAAACTCAAACCTGCGACTGTTTGTATATCTGCTGCATATAAAATAAATTAATTGAATTGATTTGCTCTTGACCAGAATGTACATTTGCATGTTGGCATGAGCCCCATAAAATTTCTGTCAACATGAACCTAATAAACACCTTCTTCGCCAATCTTCCGTTAACGTCATCTTTTAATAAAAAGAAAAATTGATGATATCGACAAAATGGAGCATGTAATTCTCATGAGGCGTAAATGCGAAAAATTTAATTGCAGTATGTGAAGAAAAGTAGAAAAGGTCCAAAAAAATTAATATTCGGTAAATGAAGCGGAGCCATAGTTCTCGGATTGCATGTTAAAGGGGATCTCCCTAAGGGAGAACAGGAAGACCATTGACATCACGACATAGGTTATAGTAAAAGTCAAGTTGAGGTTATATTTGGGTTGGATTATTAATTTCCAGCAAACTGTTAACTTGCAATTTACACTTCGCAGCTGAACTTTTTTTGACGTATTGGGGTAAGCTACATATTAAAATAGGGTAACAACGCTCAGTGAAATTTATAGAAGCAAGTTTTCCTTCCAGTGTCGATGACTTGAAGTTACATCATCTGCAAGACCAATATTGACATCTATATGACCGATATTGACAACCACATGACCGATATTGACAACCCCATGACCGATATTGACAACCCCATGACCGATATTGACAACCCCATGACCGATATTGACAACCACATGACCGCGGCGATATTGACAACCACATGACCGATATTGACATCTGCATGACCGATATTGACACCCCATGACCGATAGTAACATCTGCATTACCGATAATGACATCTATGTGGCCGATATTGACAACTCCATGATTGATATTGACACCCACACGACCGATATTGACAACCACATGACCGATATTGACAACCACATGACCGCGGCGATATTGACAACCACATGACCGATATTGACATCTGCATGACCGATATTGACACCCCATGACCGATAGTAACATCTGCATTACCGATAATGACATCTGTGTGGCCGATATTGACAACCCCATGACCGATATTGACACCTACACGACCGATATTGACAACCACATGACCGATATTGACAACCACATGACCGATATTGACATCTGCATGACCGATAATGACATCTGTGTGGCCGGTATTGACAACTCCATGACCGATATTGATATCACAATGATCGATATTGAAATCGATATTGACAACCGAATATCTTTGTTGAAGCTCTTCAAGACAGTTCTCGCTTACACTGCCGCAGAGCTGTTGAAGGGGCTTCTACTTAAGTCTCATGCCCCCTTCGGGGTTGTTACCCCCTGTGGGAGTAGTTCAGGTTATCTCCTGAAGTAGCGTGCACGACTTTCTTTTTTAAAGGCACAACCGAATATTTATTTTGTAGTTTCTCTTCTAAAGGATAAAACATATTGCTGACTTTTTCCTCTTACTAAACACTTCGATAGATAAATAGGCCTCAACAAACTTCATTTCGGAAAAATTGAAAGAGGAAACTTAGGACAAATGTCAAGCGAGCATATAATCATTACGATAATACTTCATACTAGTGCACTAATAAGTGATGATTTGAGAGAAATCTACAATCCTTCCTCAGTGCTACAGCATTAAGAAATCTATATTTATTTGCATTGTTTTGTTTCATGATAAACTGTCATTTTATAGTTTCTCACGATTCCTTAAGATAAGCATATATTCATCACTGATAATTTTAAAAGTAATCTTGTAGTATTTGTTGTGTAAGGGAAAATAATGGCAAAAGAACATTAAATTATGTACAGCTATATAAAAGTATTTCATGTATTGTCACGCGATTGAAATAGCAGACATTGCCAATTTGCCGGGCACAGCACAAACGCAGTAATCTTATTTACAAGACACGCGCACGACATAACCATAGATGCTACTGTGACACAATCTGACAATGGAGGCTTTCCCGGCAAAATGTCTGACAACCAAAGAGACGCGCAATCACGTAAGTCCGTGAAACCCTGTACAACTTACGTAATATAAATGAAAACTTGAAAGAAATTACAATGTGGCACATAGACAATTCCAATTAGCAGTTACAGAGGATTGTGAGATAGAGTTTTGGTGTACGTCGTTTTTGGCCAAAGTAAAGTGCCATATTGACAAAAATGACGTATACCAAAAATCTATCGAATAAATCTTTTTAATTGCTATTTTGAAAACGATCTATTGCAGCCCTTTGTTGTTAAAGGCTGACATTTCTGAAAGTATGATATAAAAAGAAGCTTGTTTGTGTTGAGTTTATTTGTAATTTATTTTTTATCAAATGTATACAGCTGGATTTTAAAGACGTTGGCTGTGTACACAATAACAGGCATATGCCTATAGAACTGACGTTTTACAAAGGGGGAGGAGGAGGTATTTCCCTTAACTTGTCCATATCTGTCAAACAATCTTGAATTTTGCCAGGCAAGACGATGTTTTTGCCCTGAATTCAGGTTTCATGGTCGGAGCGGGGAGAGGGAGAAGACTAAGACCCCTGCCTCATAAGCCCGTGATGAGATACCTAAAGGACAAATTGCGAGATTCATTTTGTTTACATAACTATGGGAATAATATTTCCTCAATTACAACCATTTTGAAGGATTTTAATGATCTGCTCTCCTTAAGTTCCAAAAGAACTAAGCAAAATTATAAAGATGATCTGCACATAAGTGTTAACTGGCCACACTAGGCTGTTTCTCATGACAACCTTTCAAAATTACGGCACTCAATCGCATTTGACATGACAAACTTTCAAAATTACTCAATAGTATTTGACTTTCATCTGATGTTATAAAATACGACTTTGATTTCCTATATTTGAAGGTACCTTTCAAGGTTTGAAGATGTCCTCATATAATTAAAGATACCTTCAAACATATAGAGATATCCTCGAATATCTAAAGCTTTAGTAAAATCGATTTAAGATAATATCTTCTATTTGATTTTTCCTTATATTTACCATAACTTTAATGCTAACATGATTTCAGATATCATCCATTAATTTAAACATGTCTGCAACTGTTGTATGGGAATAACTGGTGTCTATAATTCGAATTAAGATATCTTTAAATCAATATGCTACTGGGCTTTTGGCTAAGATCATGTGTAGTTTATGTTCTTTTCAGCCAGTCTACAACTGGACCACGGATGACAGACAATGATGTGGGGGTCGGAAGGTCATGAGGTTGATAATGTAAAGTCTTAGTGTCTCTTAATGACGTAGCTCCCTTGGGGAGCGGAACTCCTTAGGTAATGGACCTTATGTATTGACATCACGAGATGTCATTTTGGGAGCAAACAATGAAGCACGCTGCACACGACGTAGGCTTCACACGCGCACGTAGATTTATGGGCGTATCCCCAGTACACAAATCAGCTGTCTGCATTTGTTGGTGAAAGTTGCAAAGGGTGCGTTTTTGTCAACTGTTAGTATTAGTTTTTGATTGACAGGTCTATTGTGACGTCACCCGAACGATGCATTCGCCATGGTAATCATCTAACACAACTAACAGCCTCAACTGGTTGTTAGTTCTGTTAGAACTAGGCCACGCCTACTAACAGTCGACTAAAACGCATCCAAAGATACGAGCTTGCTTTCATTGAGGGCTTACTTTCTGTTCTTTGACGTCATATGCATAAGGACTATAACGTTTGGTATTCGCCCTTCGCCTCTTCACCAGAGAGTCGATGGGACTTTGGAAAAGTAAAAATTACCTTTAAATAATTTTAAGATATCTATAAACAAATTACGGCAGATAATTGAAACTGAATGGAATGTATCTTAAATTAAAAGGGGATGACAACAATAACCATCTCAGTAACATAATTGAAAAGTAAACAGAAATCTCAACACAGTGCAAAAAATCCCATTTTCATAGCTTATTTGGTTCTTGAGATATCGCCATTCTTATCATTTACATTGGAGTTGCCATTTTCCAAACAAACTGACTTGTAGCAAGTTGATTTTGACCTTTCAGGCTCACTTTGTAATTGAGGTGTTTTTGCTTTCCTTTGAATTTTGTTTCATTGTTTCTCTCCACACAGTTTTAGCATGTTCTTGTTGGTATCATATTTCAAAATTACAGGACTGGCTCTCTGCATTTCTGAAATGATCTTTTAAATGGTAGCTGGATCTTTGAAAAAAATTGAATTCAATTATAAAGAAATGCATAACTTTTGAAAATAAAGTGAGCCTGTGAAATCATAATAGACTTGCTACAAGTTTGGTGTGGCAGTGCCCCTGTAAGGGATGAGAATTGTGATATCTCGAGAACCAAATAAGCTATGAAGATGGGGTTTTTTGCATTGGATTCAGAATGTTATATACTTTCTGATTATGTTCCTGAAATGGTCATTTTTGTCATCTCCTTTAATTGCAAATATCTGTAAATAATAAAAACTATCTACAAATTGGAAATGAAAACTAATATGGCTTGCCATGTAACGGCAGGAAATGCCAACCATTGAGTGCATCATGACCTGAAAACAAAGAATTGCCAAGCTCAGCTACAACCAAAGTATACGCCTACTCATACTTGGATGAAATAACTCCCCTCCCCTAATTCCCATGAAACAAACAGAGCGTGGTGATTCTAACATGTTCTTTAATCAAATTTACCTCGTTACAAAGCTCTACAAGAAATTTCACCGATTTTCTTCTCATATCGTAACGGAAGGAGAAATTTAAACTGCTCGTAGGATGCCACAGGTTACCGAAATTTTCTATTATAATTACATTACTAAGCATGCATGTTTGTTGTCGCTCGACCTGTTCGCATTTTTAGACAGATGTAGTCAATATGAAGCCAAAACGCTACTTTTGAAAATTCAAAGAAAACATCCATCTCCGACCCACATCTCAGGCTGCTTCTAGGGCCTTATAATAATGTTTGAATGGGAACTAGTACGCGTGTACAAGTAGCCCGCAAAGTAGGCGAGATTTTATCGTTCAGCCCATCGCGAACGTATGGGGGAAACCAATCAGAACCATCACTCATTCTAGTAAACAAACGTTCTTGGATAATACATATACTTGTCATCTTCACCTTGTAATGAAGCACGAAAAGGGGGTCGGGCAGTAGATAGCTAAAATGGTACCAGACTGCCAAATATGATGACGGCTGCACAGCACACCACCTTTCGGATTCTTTAATGAGGCCTTTTCTGTTGAAGAAAAATGAAAACGGCTGAAGCATTTTGGAAAATAATGTTGAACCTGTAATCTTTCCTTCCGGAAAAATCACTAAATTTATACTTAAATCATAATAAGTGCAATAGTGAAAAATATATCAGATGGTGTCTGTTTGCAACGCTGCCAATCAGCCTTAATTACCTGTATTTTCGCAAGACGTTAAGTAAAATCGCTTTCCAGGAATCTGAATTTCAGTTTCAAAGTCACATTTAGGC
Source organism: Holothuria leucospilota (assembly GCA_029531755.1). Classification (NCBI taxonomy): domain Eukaryota; kingdom Metazoa; phylum Echinodermata; class Holothuroidea; order Aspidochirotida; family Holothuriidae; genus Holothuria; species Holothuria leucospilota. The sequence continues at coordinate 40,322,351 of CM055981.1, forward strand.
CGAAAGAGGTATATGTTAGGAGTACGTGACCAAGCAGAATCAAGAATGATCTTAAATATTGAGAGGTCAAAAGTTGAAAAAGTTGTTTTCTAAAAAGTGTGTCACATGACCATCAGTGATATACAAGAATTTGAATTATTGCAAATGGCCATCTGTAATGCAGAAAAAACGCAGTTGGTCACTGTTCTTGAGCCAAAGATGTATTAACAGTAAGTATGCTGAACAAGAGAATAGACACTATAAGAATGCTCGACAATCAATGTTTGCAACAATCATTAAGTCACGTGATAAAATGACGTCATTACTAAACCTGTATGGAAGAACATCAGTAGTGTAGATAGTTACTCTCTCAGAACAGTTAGGTAAAATAAGAACTCCAGAACTTTTAAGTAAATATTTACAAACAATTACGTAGAATTTGCATTTTGTGTAATTGCTTAAGAAAAGGATAGTTTCAACAATGTTTTTGTGTAATTTTACTTCATTGCACAAGATGTGTAATGTTTACGGAAAGTTTGTTTAAATTTTTACTTAAAAGTTTGTGAGTTTTCATTTTACTTAAGCTTTGAAGAGTATTTCTGTGAGTGTATATCAACCAATTGAGGTTTGAGGGTCGACAGGATGGTCAGTTAAGTTTGGTTTCCATTGGGGACGTAGCTCCTTTGGGGTGCAGAACTCCTTCGGGAGTAATGTTTGGTTTCGCCCCTTGGTTCTTCGCCAGAGAGTCGAGAGAACTTTGGAAAAAGTATATTTTACCGAAGATACAAGAAAATTTGAAATCACTACATTTCTGTTTTCTTTAAACCTAGTGATAGCAATGTAAAGAAGGACAGGCGACCAATCCTGTAAAACTGCTGGTTTAGGGGGAGGGAGTTCCTAATTGATTCAACATCTGAGCATTATTGCTGGTGAAACCAAAACGACCTAACTTCCATCGACCCTTTACCATTATAATTGGTATTCGCATTTTATTGTCACCTTACACGAGACTTCTTAAGTTGAAATATTACAATTTGTTCTAAGCTGTAAATTACATCGTATTGTTTTTCGTCCATTTACAACTGACGTTTTAGCTTAAAAAATGTAACATTATTACGAAGTAACATTTCTTGCAGTAAATAAGACAATATTGACAGGTTATAATTTCAATTGCGGCATTGTAAAATTAGTTTTAGGTATCAGCCCATGACGCCTTTACCCACCCCCTCCCCACTACATGATATTGCGTACGTGTTAACTGGCCACACTAAGGCTGTTTCTCATGACAACCTTTCAAAACAACTCAATCGTATTTGACATGACAACCTTTCAAAATTACTCAATCGTATTTTACTTTTATCTGATGTTATAAAATACGACTTTCTTTCGAAAGTGCAAATTAGATTGCTCTCGATATTGAATGAATGTAAACGGACTTGCGTCTGTGCTAGCAGCTATGGTTTACTACAATGAAAGTTAGGAATTGTAACAAATGGTAGGTAACCACATATACAGAAGATTACATTAGTGAGGCAAGATCATGATTTTATGAAATTTTGAAGGTGCTAAAACGCTACCATAAGATGCGTTAAGACACCATGCGTAAATGAAGCTTGGAGTATATTGCCAACAACCTCAATGTGCGATATCATTTTGGTATGGAGTCATACCACCATTCTTCTGTTGACTTTCACACTAAATGTGGTCCGTTTAGTGGCTCTCGACTCTGGTAGAAGCTATCAACAGGAACAATTTACCAATCATAGGGACTCTGTGCAGAGTTCATTGCTCCCTTTGTAATAACATCTCTACATGATGGTCTTCCATGGAGTCCCCCTTTAGATGTGAATATTGGGCACAAATCTGAGGTAAGGTTCCAATTCTGAAGATTGTTTACAAAGGCAAAAACCTCAAGATTCAGGGTTTGACCATGATCCTACATGACCTTTGACCCTCACCAAAAATGGGCTCTTCCTCTTGATATGATGCATCTACATGCTACGTATGATGAGTACCCACGCTTCCTACCTTGAGATATTGTGCTAAAAAGGTTTTCAGAGTTTGACCTCTGGTGACCCTAATGACCTTTGACCTTCACCAAACAATAAGGTTCTTCTCTCAGTACTAGTCCATCCACATACTAAGCATAGAACTGCTGGGGTTCTTTCTTGAAGTATTGTGTTAACCGCCGAGCTACGCGTCACGCGGCGAACACACGTACTTACGTATATACATACCTACACATGCCATCAAGAACGCATAGGTTTCTCTTTTCATCAAAACCAAAAAATGTGAGGTTTGAAAGCCAGGTATTTCAGAGGAATTTAAGAGCATGTTCAGTGTACGACATGGCAAAATTGCGTGGAAAGGCTTGAATTCGAACTTGGGACTACTATCATACATGACGCAAACTTAGGTGTTTCTCTATCATAGATATGCTTAGTTTAGGATCATTAAAGATAGTAAGTAAAGCAGTTTCTCTAAGCAGCCAGGCAGAGTCCATTTTGAGGTCATATCACGTTTCTCAATGAACTTTGAAAAAAGCTTAAATTATGATTCTGTCCCATACGTGACTGGCTATAACACCGGTTCCGTTCTCTTGTGAATTTAAACACGTTTCACTCTTAGTAAGAGGGGTAGGTATACTTATATCTCTCCTGATAATAAAATTTTGCTTAAATCAAACGCATTCAGGCGTTCTCAGAAGTCAACAATTTCTCTTTGACTAAAAACTCCAAATAGGCTTTTATGTCACAATGATACAACACTGTGAAAGCTCAATAAAATCCATCTTTGATAAGTATCCACCAGAAGGAAAAGTGCAATACCATAAAAGTACTTTTGAAAATCATTTGTAAACTAATTTTTCATGAAAGAAGCTCTTTCTCGATACAGTTTCCATCACCTTCAATATCATAACTCATTACATTTTGGAGAAGGTAGGAGCGGGGATGATACTGAGTTTACGCTGAAAACGTCTTTGCCCTGCAAGATTATTGATGAAAATCATAAAACTTTTTCTTTTAAACAAATTTTTACTGCTCCCGATGCTTTCAATACTTCATTTGTTTTTTTTTTTTTTTTTTACAAGTCTGTTTAACTTCAATTATCATCTGATAGTAGCATCCATCCTGGTCTCATCTCTACTAACTCTTCTATACGTATGCATTGGATAGCAGGCTCGGATCCAGGTGGGGCGCACATGGCGCACGCCCCCTTTTTTCGATGACCAACGACTTTTTGACCAACTATTTTTTTACTCCAAAAAATGAGCATATACTCAAATAGATATGGAAAATATGCTTCCCAAATACTGGGAAATCGCATCTAGGCCCATCTAGAATTCAAATATTCTTGGGGGAGGACCCCAATCCCCCCGCCGTGGCTTCGCGCTTTCGGCGCTCGCTCGTTGGCCAAAGGCCGACGGTGTGTGCTATCTCCCCCCGTTCTCAAAATTCTGGATCCGCGCCTGGATGGCTTGTTCAGAGTTTTGAACATCTATCATGATGACGCAGGCTAAACACGCCTCCGGACACTAATGTATTCCTATATGTGGACACATTGTGTTCATTAGGCCCACATAGCTGGGATACACAAAGACGTAATCTTATAGAAGCCTATGTGTCGTAGGCTTTGTTCATGGACTTTGTTCATCCAAGGAATACATATCTTACAACATTAAATTTGTCCTCCCCAAAGACAAATACTTTACGCTTTCTGGCTGTGGCTTCATTCTACATGTAACATTACAAGCTCCGTTGATCACGTTTTTGTGAGTAATTTACCGCCGTGCTTTATTAAGACTAAAAGGCATCACTGATTGACACCTATTGTGACAATTAGAATATTACTAATAAGGCATTTATGTAACTTCCGTAGTGTGACATCAGGGACACGAGTTTTGTAAGCTTAATTTATGTCTTCTTGGTCCATATGCTGAGTCGTTCAGGTAAAGTTTAGTGCGAAAGGGTCGGCACCACTACAAAAGCGTTAAAATTTATACAATATCATGAGTAACAGCATTATAACAAAGGAAATTGTTTATTTGATGTAAGACAAAAAGCGATACTAAAAAATTATTTAACGAAGTGGCAACGATTCGTGCGTTTATTGAAACATCAAATGGAAAACCCGGAAGAGAGATGGACTACAGGAAGAGGCAACCAAGCAAAGTATATATCAATCATCGTCGATATATCGTGCCCAAATTTTAATAACAGTTTTAAACAAGGGAGGAATGACTGCATGAGTTGACGGCTGCTGGGAGGTTAAGTTAGTCACCACGAATTTGACGCAATTAGTTAAGGAACAGTTCATTTCTTGTTCTTCTCTGATTACAAAATGTACAACATGTACGACGTGTTTTCGTTACGGCAGCTTACTCGTTTATCTGTAATTTTTCTTGTTTTAACGATGACCTTTGGGTATTTCGTTTCATCAGTTCACTAATTATGACAGCGAAGTGTGATTATTCAAGTTTCATGGGAGGCTTAGGCAACGGTCAAGTTTGTTGGTTACTGGGGGCCGAATCGAAGCAGCAGGACATAACCTAACTGAAATTCCCTGTCCCCCAGCTTTCGACAAATGTTCTTATATTCCCATCAACAGATGGTCGGCCTGAGACTTTAGCAAGAAAAGATCGAATTTACCAGCTTCGTTGTGTGAAACGTTCGAATGTGGTGTAGGCCTCCATTCACATTGTTACAATTTGTATGATTACTAAGTTTTTCATACTAATAAAATCATGTTCTGGAAACACGTAATCTGGTAACTAACCTTTATTTGGATTTCCTACTTATCCACGAGCGTGCTGTCACTGTACGCATTGCCCACTGAAGTACCGTAAATAACCCAATATGTAGGTGTTTCACGGACTTCGCAACCGCGTGTTTGGTCTAGCGGTAGAGCATCCGCCTCTCACGCGGAAGGCCCGGGTTCGATTCCCAGGTCGAGTCCGTACCAAAGACTCTAAAAATGGAACCTACTGCCGTTGTGCGTGATGCTCCGCATAAACAATGGAGTAGGGAAAACAAGCCAGTGAGCCACAACTGGAAAAAAGGCCGTGGTCGTCTCGACTTGAACCAATAGGTTGGAAACTGGGACTTAAAACTCCATCTAACTAACTAACTTCACGGACTTCGCTGGGTAGTATATATCTTTAATGGTTGTGCGCTTTGCCCATCAAGCTTTCATTGTGTCACAATAGTATCTAAGGCAGTGCCGTGCGCTTGTATCCCAAACACTTATTGCGCATGTGCTATGCCAGGAAAAAAGGCAATCACAAACGCTCTGACGTCACATGAAACTCCATACCCGTGGTTTAACCAGATACAAGCTACCTATACTAACAACAAAGGAAAGTTTATTGTAGTTTGAACTTGACTTAGTTACCTCCTCAATTTCAATTTATTCTGACAAGTATAATCGGCAAAACATTACGCAATTGTCTTACAAATGTACTTTTTGACAGCGCGCTTGTGGAGTCGTATATAAGGGGCGCAAGAGGCCTGGCCTGCACGCTAGTTTTTTTCGTAGGATGACGATGGAAAAATCGGTTTTTCAAAAATTTTTAAATTTGCTTCAAAATCATGGTTAGGGTTAAAATTAAGGTTAGGGTTACGTGGACAAGGGATATTTGACCTGTTCTTTTATAATCCGGCGTCAGAATTACAAAAATATTAGTCGAAAAGCTGTTATTTTAGAATTAGGGGTGTGACCAATTTCCAAGAAGCTGATTCGTCCATTGGCATTATTCTTCCATTTCCATCCTACGAAAAAAAAAACCTCGCGGCCTGCACACCACTTTTGGCACTAAGGAAAACTTAAAATGACGTAAATACTAAAAATGCAAACTCTTAACAACTGGATTTCTTTACGCGTGCTTTGCCCGCATCCATCCTTAAATTAAGTCTCTCTTGTTCCAAACACTATTTTGAAGACTACTGAGAACACTTTGGTCTTTTTTGTTTACCTCCTTTCACTCGTAAACAAGGTCTCATTTCTTTCCCATTTTCTAGAAGGCTGCATTCATTCATTCCAGAGTAACTGATTTAGTGAAGTCTTAAGGCTGATCCCCTTTCAGAGAGCAAACCCATCCCCTTTAGAACCAAGCTGGGACGGTCTTGCAGTTCTCCCCTTTCATGGAAAAGTCCTCAATACGCCACTGACGTGCATTTATCGTAGAACAGTTTCCTCTTCATTTTGGACAACTCAAGTTGACTTACTGTTACACCCCCTCATACACCCCCTCTCATCCACCCACAAACCGCCTGCGTCCACAAATCGACCAAATACTTCTTGTTAGAGTTTTACAAACAGAAAATATGATCAAAGTGTGATTTGCCAGTTAAAAATAGTTGCCTCATCCTAAAGCCAACAATTTTGTTGATACCCAAGGACTTCCAGGGATTTTACCCATTACCCCTCACCGGGTGTAGCTCGTCGAACTACGAGGGCCGTAATAAAAGACTGTTGATCACCCCCCCCCCCCCCGAAGGGAATGGCACTCCCTCAGTGCCTTCAGCACCGTTGTGTCATTCCAGCCTGAAATATCCCATGACCAAATTCTGGCTACAGCCGCCCACTTGTTCCACCACACACTTCGAAAACAGTGGGCTAGTCTGCGTTGGACGGTTTCAAAGCCCCAGAGTCAGTGCCTCGTCTCAAACTGCTAAGTATACATTGTTTCTCGTAGGGTTAGTATCGAAAGGACATTACGGTATTATACTACATAGAATCCTCGACAACCAGGGATTTGTTTCAAAAGAGTTACGCACAATCTTAAGTTTGATATATCATGTAATAGTCCATCGAAACCAAAGTTTAGACTGAGCGTATTTTTTTGTATGAAACAGGGCACAGAGAAGAAATTTAAACAACAGAATGATACACAGATTTGTTTGTATGTTTCGTTAACTCAATCAACTGTCAACAAGGTTGATTCACTTTTCTCGAAAAGATTTTTGCAACTAACAAGTTCACAAAGGGTCTAATAGAATTAACGAAGCAGGGCGGAAAGTGTAGAATTTGAAAGAAAATGGATGCTCACAGAGATAAGGACTATTGGGAGGGTTGTGCCTGCATTAATATTATTACTGAGAGAGACAAAGTCGATACTTCACATGGTTCTGTTGAAGGATTGGGTCTTTATGAGAAAGTATTTGCCTACTTGAATAATCTTGGACCTTTACCGATCCACTGCCAGTTGCTAAAATCCTTTTCCTTTTTTACTTGATTTAGCTACGCCCTTTACTTGTTTTTAAGGTATTAGTTAAGACCAGTGGTTCCGAACGGGGGGCGTTATCGCCCCTGGAGGTATTATCGAAACTCAGGGGGCGATGAGCTCTAAGAGGGGGGCTAGGGCGTTTTGAAAAAATGAGATACTCAGTTTTATAGGGGGCCTTACAAGATTCTAAATGGTTTCCTCTAGCTAAGCCCTCAAATTAGTACGCATAAAAAGGAGATATATGAGGTCAACAAGTCGAGGAGGTCTAACATTTCCTCCTCAGATGCAAAACAAAGTTTTTGAATTATATTTATTACCAGATGCCACAAAATCGCATCTAAAAGTGTTTTATTTGAACTTTTTCATGGCAAAGACTCTCATATTCCCATCAGTGGCAGTGAAAGCGGTGACCAAATTAAGGGGCCATGCCTTAAACTTTTCCCGTCACTTTTACTTCAAATGTTGTTTTTCCCTCGCTGTCCATAAACATGACATACCACCGACAGAGGTGACAATTGTAGCTACTGAAATATAATAGATAACTTTTGCAATGTAATATGAATAAAAGTAAGACGTGAAAATGTTTTCAAAAATCCAATTTTCCGTGTTCCAATTTCGGCTTTCTCATTATTTCCACTTGTTGCCACTCAAGCTGTCCTAGCTTGAGTGGCATAAGTCTTTCAAAGCCAATGCAACCACTGCCATCCTTCTTCCTCCCACCTTTAGGAAAGCCGACTGTAGCATCAAAGGAAACTTCCGTTAGTTATTACTGAAATACAGACTTGGTCCAAGGGTGATTTTGTAATCTCCTTCGGGAACATTTCAGGTTAGCCTATAAGGTAATCGGAAGATAAATTTGACTGACAGTGCCTCATTCTTGTGTCGACAATATCGTAGGTATCCCAGAGCTTCCTGTGGCTTTTTTCCGGTCCTCCACTGGAACGTTGCTCCTGGGCCCCGTTATGGGCCCTTGAGGAACGGTCCACACCTAGATGAAGTCCCTGACATCTGCGTAATAATACCAAAAAAGTTCCTCCGCCCCTGAGGCGATCAAGCCTTTACGCTATCGTAAATGGTGGATTAAAGACTCGCCATCTCAAATGGGAGTCAGTATTTTAGGTCTCTCACAGCTGTTTTGCTACCTTGGGTCGGATCCACACTTGAAAACGATGTACGTGTAGGTCTACCTTTAATTTCAATACGTGTTTTTATTATTGTTGTTTCATTCATAGCAATACTATGCAATACTATAGATTGGGGGGGGGGGGCGTTTGCCCAATCCCATCCAGTGAAAGGGGGCTGTGAGCTGAAAAAGGTTGGGAACCACTGGTTTAGACGTACCTACTCATTTGTGCTAATACATTTATGTATATGCATATATATAATATATATTGAACGGTTGATATGTATATATACATACATACATACATACATACATACATACATACATACATACATACATACATACATACATACATACATACATACATACATACATACATACATACATACATACATACATACATACATACATACATACATACATACATACATACATACATACATACATACATACATACATCTACTCTTTCATGTCACTACAGGCGAAAAAATTTGCAGCTCATTTTAGACTGAGACTGACACTTGTAGTTTAAACTACATCAAAGATCCCGAGAGGGTACGCTGGCGTGTGCGTGAAATTGGTGGGCTATTGTATAACATAAAATTTACGACACACGCTGGCATCTGGTGAAAATGTTTTGATGGGTACTTATAGTATCAATGGACATGAATTTGTTATACCAGGGAGCTGTTAGGAAGGAGACACAGCAACCAAGTCTGTCAGACAATAAGTACCTGAAAATGATTTATTTCCATTCAGGTGTCAAACTTCGATTACAGGTCTCTTTATTTCTATTGTTTATCCCTGATGACTTTCCCTTTCTAATGATTATCTGCCCCTTTCACATCCAGATAATCCTGAAACAATTGCCTTTGTTAAAACATGCTTTGATTTAAGGTTTGTTACCGACGGGGGTCAAGCTCTCTTCAAGTTTTTTAACTAAACAACTGTCAATGATAGTTCAAATAGTGTATTTCCTTTGTGTCCCTACGAATTTGATGCGTCGTATGCTTTAAGTATTGTTCAAGCCTAAATAATGTTACTCAATTTTGGCAAATTCCCTAATCACTTAGAAACAAACTCGAAATGTAAGTTGCGTGGAAAGATTAACAGAAATGACAGTTATTGCCACCAGCAACGACAAAAGTGTAAAACTGCATATGTTTGTGTGACGGCTGGCAACGAAAAGTTAACTGTTCAATGTGAGGAGTAGATCTGTTCATTGTAATGATAACAATGGGTCACTAAATCCTAGTTGACCCAGTAATTGTGATAAGAATTTTGAGAAGAAAAACAAGATTACCATCGGAAACGAACATTGCTTCAAAGGGACTATAGAACGTTGGGTCTCCTTCCTAACACCTCCCTAGTTATACGTTGTAAATGTAGACAGGTAAAGAACAATAAGTCCTGTAAGTTATCCCACTGCCTAATAACTAAAGCCTACTTAATGTATGGTCTGTAACCGTTCTATTTCAGTACCTCACTTTAAGTGGTAAGTTTTCCTTGTTTTTAAAGGTCAAGTCAAGTACTTGTACTCTTTTATCCTCCAAATACATGTTTTCTGCGGTCTAAAAAGGTTAAGTGCCGTGTTATGCTTTTTTCTTCTTTTTTGGCCAAATTCCGTGTTGAACTTCTCTGTTTAGAATCGTACATATTTCAGATGAAAACGAAACTTTGTTTAGACATGTTTCATCTAAAGTGAAGCATGTACGTTTGTGTTAATTTCTTTCTTTCTTATTCCATTTTTAACATGGCATGTTTTTCTTTGTTTTTGTGTGTGATCCTAGTTTCCGTTTTGCCTTACCACCGAGAGTTCCTTACTAACTTAAAGTGTAACTTAAGTCTCGAATTACAAGAATATATATTTTAGAAGTTGGAAAATTAATTTTATTCACCTAATTTTCCAATTTCATAACTTACCCCGTTGCTGAGATATAAAATGTTGAAATTTATTCACATACTTTAAAATAGTCGATTGCGCAATAATTTGTGATGTCCTTCTTGTACAACTCACATTACCTTCTTTTGTTTCGGCTTTTGAAATTACGATGTTTATATGACCTTGGAACATTTACTATCCCTTGCGAAGCATGTTTTATGGAGAGGGTTTATTTAGCCAAGTCACCCTATAACAGTAAGACAGTGATCACATTTTGGCACAAGGTGCCGTGGCTTTCGAAAAAAACAAAGAAAAACAAAGACAGTAATTTGAGTAGTACAAGAAGACATCACAAATTATTGCAAAATTCCCCAATTATAATTGATTAAATAAGCTTCAACATTTCACATCTCACCTCGGGAATTTCCTATGAAGATGAGAGTTGGATCATTTGGATGCATTTTTAAAGCTTTATAACATATATTTCTGAATTTTTAGACTTAAGGTACACTTTAATGTTGGCAGTGACAGTCCTGCATGGGATCTCAAGATCTAACTGGTGTGTTCAATGATCCGTTGAAATTCATTTATTCAGATGACATAGTCCTAATGTCCCCCACCAACTGCTTGCCGAATAATCTAGCTGAGCCAAAATATCTCTTTCGTTGGCAGTGACAGTCCTGGGATCACAGGATCTAAGTGGTGTGTTCAATGATTCTTTGGAATTCATTTATTCAAATGACATAGTCCTTATATTTATTCCCCGTCAACTGCTTGCCCGCATAATTGGGTGACAAGTTTCTTCCTCCATTCCTCGTATGTGAAAACTCCTTTTATAGAAATACACTGCATGAGCTGCCGAAGTAGTGACGTGTCAATTATGCGTCGAATGATGGTTTCTCTTCTTACAGCAGCAAATTGCCAACATCATACCTAAAAATAAGTACTTAATTAACTTTCTGGCTCTCAAAATATCTTTTTCGGGTTGATATGAAATTGAATATTTTCATATCCCCTTAGAATTTATGTAAATTGTAAATTTTACGCAAATCTTTATTAACTATTTAAGTACTCCAATATGTTATGGCATCATTGGCATTTAGCAAATACATCATAGGAAACATATTTACTTTTAGAGTTTTTCTAAAACTATAAAAAATTACAAAAGAAAGTCCCATTTTGCGTTAATTTAACTAACTCTATTTAATTATCGAAATGTTTGATTAATACGTAAGTATATCGAATACATACCATAGAACTAAAATATTTTTCGGCAATCTCTCGGGTTATAGCAGTTGAACGTGAAGTCATTTGGCATGATTGAATTTCCCTTCTTTTGAAACTTGTGAAAATAAATTGATTAAATCTAACAAGCGATAAACTAACTTGACATTTCATTTTCCTAAAAGCCTGATTGCCCACACTTTTCTTGTAACTATTTGCTATACAGTAAAGTAACAATCAGGAATATCGTCGTTCTTATAACCTGTGGTTGTCGTATCGGTTTCAGAGAGTAATTAAATTAATTTATTTCGCTCACATAACAAACGATTTTGTCAAATATTTACTTTCATTGCCTACGATTGAAGGATGTGACAATCAGCACGCGTCTCCGAGATTTTCCTTGCTCGAATTTCCGGCTTTTTTTTCTAAAAACCTCTCAGTGGAATCTTGGTACCGTGTAATGACAAAACGAAAAAGTCAAAGTTTTATTGACTTCAGCATTAAAGCAGAGAAACAGTCTCACGACTTCGATTTAGTTTATGACACGACTGTCACTTTCATACGTGGGCCATGGTAATGATTAATTCACATAAATTTGAAAGAAAATTTAAGATTTATCCTTCTTTTGAAAGAGATGAAAAAGGTGAAAATTAAAACAGGAATAAATATAGAAAACTATGAAAATTACCTTTGGCATTTTTTATTGCAATAGGGTCTCATATCCCATTAATGGACCATGACTTATGGAAAAATCACTTTTTAATTCTTTTTCGTTTGTTCTTTTCTGCAGTAGTAAGATCAAACTCATCTTGGTGATGTTTACCGTAAAAAAATTATTGTGAAAAGGTGGGCACCCCTGTTGTAATCAGGGAAGACATTGAACATTTAAACACTACAGCAATACATAACTTTTGATTCTGGTTTAGCTGTTTATGTTGACTTGTAAGCACTCTTCAAGATTTTATGTGGGCTCTCCAAGTCCAGGCCAGTTTTTCACAGTTAATTATGAATTTTAGCACCACTTCCCCGCCAATTAGAATTCTATGAAAGTCCCATATGAGACTCCTTAACTCGATGATGGTTGTCTGGAACTACCATTGAAAACATTCACATCAAATAATTACCATCTGCAGCTCGAAGGCTTCTCAAAATGAAGGAAACGAAATTTTCTTGATTAAACAATGAATATTCGTTGACATTGTTTTACGACTGATAATAGATAAACATCCAATGGCAATGAACTTGCAATGTGAAAGGAACAAGGAATAAAATTTCATAACTCCCATGCTTTTCAAGTAATGTGTTCATCACCCCATTTCCATTATGTAGTAGTGAATAATTACTCTACAAGATACTTATGAACCGTGCACTGTATTAATTCTTCATTAGCTGGTTGAAAGCATTACTACTCTACATGATACATAAGCAGTACCGTGCACTGCACAGGAATTAGTCTCGCTAAAATTGCCCATTTTTGTTCTTCCCTTCTCCGTCACAACATATACCTAGGACTGAATAGTTATGACCCTAATAATGACATACGATACAGCTTAAGTGTACAGAGACCATTGATTTGACCCAAACTACCTCGAAAAAATGCAGCTAGCTAGTGCTCTGCATCTTGCCTTTGCACGAGGAAATATCATCTGATGTTTCCTTGCAATATTGTATTTTAATGTAACAAGTTAGTTGGATGCAAGAAGGTAAAACTATTATAGTTAGCACGAGATAAAAAGTAGACGTTGTTGTGTTACTGTTTCTAACCTGTATGAAAAAGCGTCCTCACATGGCTATTAAAGAAAGCCTTAAGGCCATGGGACTCGTAACATCGTAATACCCCAGCTAAAACTAAAGAAATAGAAGGTTTGAAAAACCTTGAAAACGGTTCTTAAGGAAGCGAAATTCAGCAAAATCTTGATTACTGGTTGCTTTATTTCTCTCGATGATACTTTAGCAATGTGCACTGCATCCATCTCAGAGTCAGCGTTCTCTTGCAGTTTGAAAACATGTTGTATTGAGGTTAACTACGTTAATATTTACACAACACTTACCATCACGGTATCGAAGTAGAGATGACAATGAGTCTTCTGACAGTCTGAGTCCATTACTTACATGGTTGTTACATTACTATTATGAAAATTAGGGCTCACATGTTTGTTTCATCATTGGTCCCAATTTATATAACAGTACTTCTTGTAAAAACATTAATGAACCTCTTCAACCATTGATTTGCAATTTAATTACATACGAAGGGTACTTCATATTTGTTTGGAATAATGAGTGGATGTCCCGCACTAAGTTATACCGTCTGCTCAGAAGTTGGAAGGTGCACAAAAGATACATAAGTCAAGAGCAAGTGGATTCCCTCCAAATTTGAAGATACACATAGCATTCAACAATAAACTAGTCGATTCACTGCGGACTTGAAGAGATATACATGACATTCAATGACCAACAAGTGGATTCACTGCAGACTTAATTTCTTTTGCACGCCAATTCCTTCCCACATAAAATATTAGGTTCTTTATACCTCTTCATTCAACCGATATTAGATACTGATTACGAAGATATTACTTTAATTGTTTCTACTGGTGCCCAAGGGGTACCAGGTGTTTGGAAACTTGATACATCTTTTCTGATTCATAATGCATACTGTGATCTGATAAAAATCGATGACTGATTACCTTCGAACAGCAGAGCCAGTACAGTTTCTAATGGCAATTATGTAAATTAAGCATAGGATTTGTTAGCATATCAATACGCAATGACATTTCACAAGAGGGTTGAAGGTATTTACCCTGAAATATCTACTAATTGGTAAACAAGCAAGACGGACATTCCCCCTGAAAAACATTTTTGCCCTGAAATCGACAATGCTTTCTACTTAGAGGGCTACCGCCCAGGCTTCCTCTTCTTAGGCCTTCGCTGTTTAGTCAGACTTTTCAGTTGAGTTTGATCAGCCATAATTCCTTCATTTTTAACATTATACAATGTACATATATAAACAAGTGAAATAATGAGGGTACAACCTAAAGAGTACAACCTAATAAGTCTCAGAAAGAAATTAAAAGAAGAAGAAAAAGGAAGACAATAAGAACAGTATTTAAAAGAAAAGAAAGAACCTATTTAAAAGGAGAAGACATTATCACAAGCTGCTGGACATAGGAAAACATTTTAATTTTCTTTTGAATATGTAAGAAAAAGAACACCGGTAATTAGTTATATTGAGATGAAGGGAATTCCATACTTATATTGAAACATAACAGGCAGTATGCATGTGCTAACCCCACCAAGAGAGATGTGCAATATTTATCTAGATCCAAACATAGTGAAGGGAAGACTGAAGTTATATAGAGATATCGTAAAACGGTTTTCGAATTGGACTTGCTTCAGAGCTTTAAATATATTTGTTCATTTGCTATTTAGGAAACTTGGCAACAAAATACCACATTGATATCGATTGCTATTGAACAAAGAATTTGATTTTGTGAAGAGAGGAATGGGTGTTAAAAGTACTGACCACCTTTTTGTAGGATAAGCAGAGGCAGTAACTTAGAAGGATAAGTGGACTGCCAACGATATTAACAATAGGATAAACCATAATGGGCTCGGTTATTCTTTACCGAAAGGAAATGCTTTTTTTCCTACTGAGGTTTATCCCTCAAAGTTATCCTCCTTGAGGTATCATGTTTTATGATGTTTTCACAATTTGACCTC